>JAWDJD010000001.1:385678979-386278979 GCA_035047305.1 Bradypodion pumilum | reverse complement strand
TATCTTTGTATTTTTTAAAGAAGAATGGCAGTTATCTCAGAAAGTCCTTGTGTCTTTCTTTGTTTTTCTTTCTTGGCACAAGATAAGATGTGAAATCTCAAGCTAGTTTATTTTCCACCTGAATAGTGTTCCTTTATTCATTTTGTGTGTGAACTTGCCCTTTTTAAACTGACAGGCTTTGGGAGAAGAGTCAGAAGTTAAGACTGAGACTACATATAGTTAGCATAGAGACTGGAAATGTGTGTGTGTGTGTGTGTGTGTGTGTGTGTGTGTGTGTGTGTGTGTGTGTGTGTGTGTGTGTGTGTGTGTGTGTGTGTGTGTGTGTGTGTGTGTGTGTGTGTGTGCGTGCTTATTAGGAGATTCTAAACATTAGGTTTCCAAACTCTGAGAAAACAGTAAGGATATAAAGACAAAAATAAAAAAATAAAAATAAAAAAGGTTTCTGAAATGAAGTTAGCAATCAGAATTTTCTGGTTTCTATGGATATACATAGCAAAATTTCGTTCACTTATAACTGTAATAAAAACTCACCAAGGCTGCACTTATAAAATAAATATACAAGTAGGAATGCAGTTTTCCTAAT
Organism: Bradypodion pumilum; assembly: GCA_035047305.1. NCBI lineage: Eukaryota > Metazoa > Chordata > Lepidosauria > Squamata > Chamaeleonidae > Bradypodion > Bradypodion pumilum. Next base: position 386,278,396 of record JAWDJD010000001.1, on the reverse strand, counting down.
CTAAAAACTGCACATTGAAATGAGTGAAATGGGGCTGGGGGGGGGGAGTGAAATGCACACAGATATGTATGTCAGGCAAAGTTGCATGTAAAAATATACAGTATTGAATTTGAATCCTGCATTTAGTAAAAAAAATGTGCACAAAATGCACATATAAATTTTCATGAGGCTCTATAGGCAAAACAACAACAGCACAAACAGATGTAGTATGAGTATGGAATGAACTAGAGATGTGGGGAAATAAGCAACCTGAAACTGATGACTAAGTCCATTCTTTCTTCTGGGTACCTAATAAATGTTCAATTGTTTGAAAAAACAATGCCAACTTTCAAGGGCACCTTGAGGAATAAAGACAGTCTGTGCAGTAGGGTACTTTGCTTTGACTGGCCTATCTTTGTATTTTTCAAAGAAGAATGGCAGTTATCTCAGAAAGTCCTTGTGTCTTTCTTTGTTTTTCTTTGTGTGTGTGTGTGTGCATGCCTGTAGTTGACATTCCCCTGTGTAAATTTTGGTCCTATTATTTATGCTATACTGGAATATAACTAAGGGGAAATAAATAACTAAATAACTAACTAAACAAACAAACAGGAGGAAGAGAAGCAGAAGAAGCAGAATCCGAAGAAGAAGAAGAAGAAGAAGAAGAAGTGTGAAATTTCAACAAGGGAATCAAATTTAACAAGTTTGCAAACAAATAAATTCTCTCTCTTCCTATCCTCTAAATAAATAAGATATTTATTAAGGCATGGTACTGGTCCAGGTCAATTGTTGTGAAAAGGCCAGGGTGCAGTATGTAAAATGAAAAACTTTCTACCTCATTAAAGGTGAAAGTAATGGGGATTTGAGCAACAAAAGACCCTTGCCTGTTTGCTGATGGGATTTGAGATTTGTTATTGATTTTCAGAGTTGAGGCACTTAAGTTCTTTCTTTGTTGAAAAAAAAGTCATTTTATCATTACAATGATTGCACACACACCTCTTAATAAAAACATTTCTCACCCAAAGAAAGCACTATCAAAAGTTAGGGTATATAAAATGTTCCTTCTGCTGAACAAATTTATTACATGAGATGCTTTCATCTCATAAAGTGACATGTAAGAATGGCTGCATCATGTGAATTAATGCGTGCACACATTTTGCCGCCCATCCACTCCAAGGCGGCAACCACCCAGAGGCCTTGGTGTTCCGGGGAGGAGCCAATGCTCTATAAGAACATGTCCCATTCCTGCCTCGCCCTCTCTCTTCTGCTTCGTAACCTGGCAAAAGCCCCTCCCTCCCTTTTCTTAAGTATGGCATTTTGTGGTCGCTTCGGGACCGAGAGGGAATTTTTTCATCATCATTGATTGGCCTTTGTGATGATGTTTTTTGCCGTCTCCATTCTTATGAGGGGGAGCTAGAGGCACACAATGTAAACCCAATGGGGCAGTAGTGGGGTAAATGGTAAACAAAACTAGTTTAATTGAACATGCGTAATGGGGGTTCCTGACCACAACAGAAGGACAGAGGTGCTGGAGGCGTCTACTGTCGTGGGTAGGAAGCCTCAGCTACAAGGGAGCAGGCTTGTCAGCCTGAAGGAAATTGTGATCTAAGAGATATGGAGTGAGGCGTCATCACTCCATACAAGGTCATAATCAATAATCCGGATATGGGTAGGTCTACCCATAAATTAATACCATTTACCCACTAGGATGCCCCATTGCAGGTCATGTTAATATTGTATTGTTATGTTCACCAATAAAGTGGCCAATGTTTTGACCAACAGATGGTTGTTGTCTGTTTCATGGGGTGGATTGGGTGGCAAAAAACTGTCTCCGTTCATGACTTGAAAATTAAATAAATGCTGCTTTAAACAGCTACAATTACCTAGAGCAGTGGTGGCAAACCTATGGCATGCATGCCAGAGGTGGCACACAGAACCATCTCTGTTGGCACCTGTGCAGTCACCCCAGCACAGAGTTTGCCCCGTCCCTCTGCCCAGCAGCCCAATGGGAGCACTTCCTCCCTCCTCCAAGCACAGAGTTCACCCTGCCCTTCTGTCCACCAACCCAATGGGAGCGCTTCCTCCCTCTCCCAGCACAGAGTTCACCCCACCCCTATGCCCAGCAGCCCAATGGGAGCGTTTCCTTTCTCCCCTGTTGCTATGTTGGCACTTTGTGCCCACTCCTGGATGGGGATTCCTTGCTCCTGATCACACATGCACTGGTTACCTCCAGACTTGATTATTGTAATGCGCTCTACATGGGGCTGCCCTTGATAACCATTTGGAGGCTGCAGCTGGTCCAGAATGCAGGGGCTCAGGTAGTGATGGGGTGTGGGCGCTATGCTCGTGCCTCACCTCTGCTCCGGGAGCTGCACTGGTTACCAATTTGTCTTCGGGTGCAATTCAAGGTGCTGGTAATTACCTTTAAAGCCCTTCATGGTAGTGGGCCAGGTTACCTAAGAGACTGCATCGCCCTAAGGGAGTCCGCCTGTCCTACCAGGGTGGACCGGAGAGGGTCCCTCAGTGTTCCATCGGCTAGAGGGGCTCGCCTCTCTAGCACAAGGAGAAGGGCCTTCTCTGTGTCCGCCCCAACTCTTTGGAACCTCCTGCCGGCAGACTTAAGGCTTCAGTCAGAATTGCTGACCTTTCAGAAAGGGTTAAAAACCTGGCTGGCAGGGCAAGTTTGAGGGGATGATGGGGTATTGACTCCTGCACGTTGGCTCAGTTGATGTTACATGTCCTTTCAATGATTGTGGGAAGGGATGGGTGTTTTTAGACATGGGGTGGTTTTTATACAGAGTTTTTTATTGTATTTTTATGGGGTTTTATATTGTAATGTTTTTTGCCCTGGAGCAAGATGGCGGGTTATCAATCTAAATAAATGAATAAGTGGATTTAGGGTTGCAGTTTGGGCACTCAGTCTTTAGAAGGTTTGCCATCACTGACCTAGAGACACATAAGGCCATAAAAAAGCCTCCAGATTTAACTCATCTGCAAAATCCTGTCATCTCTTCACCTCCATTTCTACAATCCAGAAATTTAAGTCTTAACATAAGGCTTGGGAAATAGTGCAGCAATGGCATTCCAACAATGCCCAGGAGTTTGGGCAATGGTGAAAATAATATATGTTGTAGTTCAGTAACAATGGAAGAGCCACAAATTCTCTGATCCTCCTCCATAGAGACTTCATCAAAGGCACAAATCTCCTTGTAAATTATATATGGTATTTCTAAAACAAATTATTCAGTAGAGCTGACAGCAATTAGAACTATGTTTCATTTTAGATTTTATACAACCTCAGCACAATAAAAGGCAACAGCGGTGACTCATTTAAGAGTCAGAGTAGCTAAAGTTTCTGTCCAAACAGAAAAGAACCTGATAATCTAAAAATCATGTAAGGCTGTAAATGGAAACAAATACCTTTAAACAGTAAAAATTGCATATGGATCTCGGTTTTCCACAGCCTTCTACATCCTTCACACCAAGAGCATAAGGTTTGCATTAAGTTTCTCCCTTAATAATTTGATGACATCTTAGCATCTTAACAAACTCTTTCACCTTCCATCTGATTCCATACTATCAATTTTCCTCTCAATATCTTGATTTTAGGGGTTGTCAAGGTTTTGTTCAGAAACCTCACTAAAGCAAGGGTACCCAAACTTTTTGGGCCGTGGGCCGGCCACGTGGTTCCTTTCACCAGAAGCAGAAGTAAAACACACCCACGCATGGGCAAAACGCTGACATAAATGCATCTGCGGATTCGTAAAGCATTTATGACAGCTGTGGGTGCATTTATGGCAGCATTTTGCACATGCATGGGCGTGAATTACTTCCGCTTCCAGGAGCAGCAAGGGTAGCACAGGCCAGATGATTTGGCTTCAGGGCCCGGATCTGGTCCATGGGCCATAGTTTGGGCTCCCCTACACTAAAGGGAGGTGACCAGTTGAAGATTTTCCAGTCCTTATGGCAGATTTCAAATTCAGCATACAAAATGAATAGCAGAAGTATGTGTTGGGTGCATGTCCTATTTTCCACAATGTTTACATACAGTATTGACTTTTCATAGAACCAGTGTCAAAGACTAAAATTACATTGTTTTCTACTCTATGAAGATAAGTACAGTTGCAGCAAGTACAAGAGGACAAGACAATAGATCACAAAGTCACAAACAATTCATGTGTGCAGCTCCTTTGGTTCAAGGCATGTTACCATAAATCAATTTTGCACTTTCTACCAAAGGGACCTGAATGTGTACAAAATATCTTATACAAAAAAGACCTCTATCTCATTTTTAGTGAGATGGTTTTTACATGTTTACATTTTCTCATGTAAACCTAAAATCAGTCAGGATTTCCATCTTTACCAAATGACTCTATCTCCTTCCTGCCAGCCAGTGAGCGATTCCTCTCTGCCTTGTGAATAAGTAGCAGCTGGCTAACTCTGCATAAAGAGAGATACACCAGCCACTTCAAATGACTGATACTTGCTTATGGAGATGGATTCCTAGGAAAGGATTTTCAATCTTTACCTATTTATTCTTGCAGAGAAGAAGGAAAAATTACCAAACTTTTTTCCCCACTGTGCAAAATTATGAGGATTGTTATTATTACTTTTTTTACATTCCATGACTTTTGGTGAAAGAATTAAAGCAGTGGTGGGGGTTTTCTTTCTCTAAAATCTTGTGCTTTGAATGTTCTGACCAAAATAGAAGAGTTTAAATGCAAAATGTAAGAGGTGTTTTTTGCAAACTTTTAAAATAAAAATAATAGAAGTTTGGATTTGAATTCAGTAAAAATCATTGGGAACATCAAGTAGAGAAAGTTTTAGAGAATGAGAGAGTCAAGATACTGTGGGACATTAAAATTCAAACAGATAGACATCTGCCTCACAACAAACCTGATATAATTGTTGTGGAGAAGAAGAAAGTCTGCTTTATTGACATTGCTATTATTTATTTATTTATTTATTTATTTATTTATTTATTTATTTATTTATTTATTTATTTATTTATTTATGGTTCAAATTTCTATGCCGCCCAATCAGACGAACCCAACTCAGGGCGGCTCACAACAAAATTAAAACATACATATTAAAAACAATTAAAACCCCAACATATCTACCCACCGATTAAAACTAACCACATTAAAACTGCCCGCATTAAAAAGATGGGGGCTTCATTTTATAAGCCAGCAGGCGGGGGCCACTCTTCCATCTGAGCCCAACACCTGCCCCGCCAGCCAGGTTTTTAATTCTCTTCTGAAAGGCAGCAGCTCCATCTGCTCCCGCAACTCTACTGGCAGGAGGTTCCACAAGGCTGGTGCGGACACAGAAAAGGCCCTCCTTCGTGTGCCAGAGAGGTGAGCCCCTCTGGCAGATGGAACAATTAGAGAGCCCCTCCGGTCCACTCTGGTTGGATGGACAGACACTCTTGGGACGATGCGGTCTCTTAGGTATCCTGGCCCACTACCATATAGGGCTTTAAAGGACAAAACCAGCACCTTGAATTGCACCCAGAGACAAACTGGTAACCAGTGCAGCTCCCGAAGCAATGGTGAGGCACGAGCGTAGCGCCTGCACCCCATCACCACCCGGGCTGCTGCATTCTGCACCTATACCTGAAGATGCACAAATTGAAGACAAACAACTGGGGGGGAAATCACAAAATATCGTGATTTGCAAATTGAAGTCAAGCGTCTATGGCGGAAGAAACCTGTTGTTGTTCCCATAGTGATCAGAGCCCTTGGAGCAGTACCTAAAGGAATCCCTAGATTTTTGGACCTTTTGGACTTATCTGATTTGAATATCCTAACTCTCCAAAAAACAACTCTACTGAGGACTGCATATATACTCAGATGTTACCTTAACAGCTCCTAGGTCCTTCATTAGGGCTTGAACTGTTAATTTTATTCCAGCCCTTGACTGTAAACCAAATGGTTGATTTGTATAATAATAATAATGTCTTCAAGTTATTAAAAGGTCCCCATTAATCTATGTAATAGTTTATAAAATTAAGATTACTATCTGTTGCATTTGTTATTTGTATAGCCTTTGGAACCTGGTACAATTACCCCGTATAGCAACGAAATCACATAACATTTAGGTTTTGGGGGGAAATGGCATCCCGTATAACAATTTTCCCTATTGAAAAAACCATACAACAATTTTTCAATGGGAAAAAATCACTTAGTGAAAAAAATCGTTGTATGATGCATCCCATAGGGAAAATTGCTATACGATGCATGCATTGTATAGCAATTGTTTCGTACAACAAGCCCAGTGGAACGGATTAAAATCGTTGTATGAGGTACCACTGTATTTGATTTTGCAGAAAACAATATTCTCTTTAACTTGCTTGAGAAAAACATGATTGCTGTGATTTCCTATTGCCTTCTTTTTCTTGCCAAAACAAGGTTTTGAAACTAAAGTCTAAATACTTTAATGAATACTTTCATCCATCTGTCCTTACAAGATCAACTGATTTTATATTTATGAAAAAGTTCACAAAGTATAAGTTCTGAGCAGATAGCTATGAACCAAGACCAAGAACACAGGAAGGAATTTTATTCCAAGTGGAACTATAGGTCCACCTACCAGAGTATTCAATGTGGTGGCAATGACTGCCCAAAATGTCAGGCCTAAGTCTTCTTCAGCTCTGTCACTGAGGTATCAAGCACCAAAATCTGTACATTTTTGTATATGGAGCATATGCTTTACCATTTATGTTTCTCATAAATAGGATGAGTTGGAAAGAGAACAGTTGGATGTAGACAAAGGTAACAGTGCAGGAAATGGGGAGGGAAAATATTAAGTAGTGTATCTATAACATGAGTGTTCAAACTATGGCCTGTGGGCCAAATCCACCACCCAATGCCAATTCATCAGGCCTACACCGCCCTCGTCGCTCCTGGCAGTGGAAGTAAAACGCGCCCATATGGGCATGTTTTATTTCTGCTTCCAGGAGCAATGAAGGTGGCGTGGGCTGGATGAATTGGCATCAGGGCCCGGATCCAGCCTGCGGACCATAGTTTGGGCACCCTTGGTTTAAGCAGAGAAAATAGCAGTCTAAAATCTATCTCATCCTGTTGCAAGGAGGGTTTGAGAAGAACTAGGTGAGCAGCCTGTGGAACCACATGACAGGGAACCTCTGATCTATAGGGTGAATATTCAGGGGACAAGTTCCTTCCATAAAGTCTCCTCACACAAGACCCACTCAAGGCTGGTTCCTAGTACAGTATATGAACCTGGGGTTCCTGACTTGTAGTTCCCTGGTGGACTGGGTGAGTGAGGATGATAAGATCACTGGTTTTCTTTAAAAGTCTCAGTAGAGAAGTCTCTAGAAAAGTGGGAGGAGGAACCAATGAGAGGGATTGAAAAAGTGGTTGTAGCTGCCGGACTGGAGGATTTATTTATTTTTATTTATTTATTTATAGTCATATTTGTATATGCCGCCCACTCAGGCAGAACCCGACTCAGGGCGGCATTACAACAATTCTAAAAATACATAAAAACATTATAAAAACCTTATAAAAACCCACATCCACCCCATTTAAAAACCCATATCCCACCCACCCATCCCACCTACTATACAAAGGGAAGAAGAGAGAGCTCTTATTTTATAAAAGCCAGCCGGCGGGAACCATAGTCCCGTTGGACAAAGGGAAAGGAGGAACAGCTGTACTGGGGAAGGGACAACAGAGACTTAGGGGGAAGGAAGAGGTGCTGGAACAGGAGCCAAGAGTAAGTATGGAACGGTGGGAGAGGACGAGCTTCTACAGCAGGGGTGGCCAAACTTCAGTCCAATTCATCTAGCCTGCGAAGCCCTTGTCGCTCCGGGAAGCATAAGTAAAATGCGCAGAGAACCCACGGAGAAAAGGACAGGAGTGGACTAACTGGTGGCTGACAGTGGGGCAACTAGTTACCTGAAATGGACACTAATCTGGGCATTTGAGGGACTGTTTGGGACAGAGCCCCCGCTGTTCTCCATAAAGCCAGGTTCTGAAATATCCACTGTACTCAGTGTTTTGTGACCATGGAAGGGACTGTGCAGGTAACAGTATCATTGATGAGCAGTGTTAAATAGGCATATCAATCAGTATGCTTGAATTTTCTTCTTCTTGTTGTGCTGTATCTGATTCTGAATATTGGCAATCATTATGAAGATCAACCATGAAGATTATCCTGAGAATATAATGCAGTGACCTTTTATTTGCCTTCGGTATTGCAGTGTGACACCCATACCACTGATCCAGTTCTGTGAGTCACTTCTTGGTCCTGAGCCCTTTGGGCACACAAAGTGCTCATCAGCCCCAGGCCAGTATTGATGACGCTGCTGCCCTCCATCAAGATCTATTCAAGTGGGATTTAATCCACTGACCGTCACCATTGAGTCGCTGGCAGAATGATCTACTCTATTACCATAACAGGATAACCTGCCAGATTGGCTTAAATTTACAACCCATTCCTATTGCATATTTATTACAGCAAAGGAGATTTGGGTTACAGGGGACTTCAGAAAGTATCAGGAATTTTTAGTTAGAGCACATAGATCATGAAACAAACAAACAAAAACCCTGAGGTGGTCAGTAGAAAAAAAGATTAAAATGGTGGAAGATGTCTCTTCACTTATTGTGTCAGAGGGTCAGCTGGAATTAAAAAGGAACTGAATTTCTCTATCTTTCAGAGGACTGCCACTGAAATACAAGTCTAACACTGTAGACATGCTATCACCCACCTGCCCAAAATGCTCTGAGCGATTTGGAAATGAAGAAAGAAATCAGTGAGGTATCCAAAGTGATGAAGCCAAACATGTCTTGAATTGTTCTCACACATGTACTAGATGAATGCGTGTTAGGCCACAGCAAATCTGTAGATAATCTAATTGCCTATACCCTGAATCTGCTGGTCATAGAAACACCTGAGGAGACAATTGACCTCATTCCCAAGGGGCACCCAGAACATAGTGTGAGATGTAACTGTTGTTGAACCAAACTGAAAGAGCAGGCAGAATGCTACTAAACTTAATTTGCTTGGAAGTAGAAACTTGTTAAAATAGTATTTGACTGTAAAACAGACATCTCAAAGTAAAAAAAATCTGTAAAAAAAAAAGAAAGAAATGGAAATGCAAAAGTCAAGAGTGACAAATCTTTCAGGAATGCTTGGAAGTGGAGAGGTTTATGCAAAGCAATCATACTTATATATCACTCCATAGCACTTAGTGCATCCTCTGGTTGGTTCACAAGTTAATTAGCATTTTGCCCCCAACATGCTGGGTACTCTTTTTACCAACCTTAGAAGGATAGAAGGCTGAGTCAACCTTGAGCCCTAGTCAGGCTCAAACTCACACCATTTTGGTTGCAGGACAGCAGTTTAACCACTACGCCACCAGGGTGCAGCAACATGTTCAGAACAGCGAGTTTCTTTTAAATACAGTCTTCCACCACTTTCGCTAGAATTACAGTTAGGCTATAAAGTAGATGCATGATGCAATATGAATTACAACTGAACTGCATGAATGGTGCAATTGTTTTAAGTCATAAATTTAGTCTGCCACATCTTTCCAAGGCAGAATGCTCTTCCCACAGGTGCACATAATTTACACAGAGAGCAAGAGAAGCACATACTTAGACACAGAGAGAGAACTCTTAGCCTTAATGTTTGGTAAAATTCTTCCAAGCCATAATATACCATTCAAACTGCAAAGGGACTGTGTTCGTGACAACTATATATTGAACTTGAGGTATGTTAGCTGTGCTTGGTGGAGAGAATGGAACAAAACAATAGGGCTGGAGTCACAAGTGCATACGCTCCCAAAACAATCTACAACAGTTTCAATACGCAAACTCTGCATTTGCTGGGAGAACAAAACGATGTTTTATCTTTGTGAGGAGTTTCACAGCACGATCGCTGTGGCTAGTGGCAAACCATGGTCATAAATCGTGGGTGATCATTCTCCTTACCTCATCTGTGTTTACGCCGTAACTTAGAGGCCCCAGCTTGGGCCTCTCACTCCAGGCCTTCTGGCCCTCCCCACTATGCCCAGGGATGGCACGCAATCATTCAGCTAGCACACAGCTTTCTGGCCAATTAGCAAAGTGAGCACGAGGCAGACATGCCGATATTTAGCCAATTAAGTAATCCTATGCTATCGCAGGTAACCAATAAGAATATATTGCATACCCTTCTCTGGAATTTCCTTTGTCCTGTTATTCCTAATAAACTCCGACCGGGCTATCTTGCCCTGTTGCCTCTTCATGAATCAAGCCTCCGCTGTCTCCTTGATCCCAAAACACAACATCTGGTGACCCGCGTCGTGATTGCTAGATCCCAACTCCCCGACTCACCGGCTGGAATAGCCCCCTGGCGCGCCACAGCCTTTTTAGGCTCCCTCAGCTTTCGAGCTCCCGATTCTGAGTATGGGGGGGAACTTTCTTTAGGGCAGAAGACCCATGCAAGAGAATTGCAGAGAATCATCAAGGAGAGCGGATGTCCAGACATCACGCTTAGTAGTCTAGAAGACTTCATTAAGGAAGTCAAATGCCAATGTCCTTGGTACCCAGAAATTGGATCACTCAAACGGAATGATTGGCAAAGAATTGGAACAATTTTATTGGAAGAACCCAGGGCAGCAGTTAATCATTTATTGATTTGGCAAAGAGTTAATGAGGCAGTCAGGAAACTAGTACCAGCAGAGGCATCCCTGATCAATCCTCTGACTCATCCACCTGAGGACCCACCACCTCCTTATCCAAAAGTGCTGCCTGCTATTTTACCACCTACTGCACCATTGGTGCCGCCCGTCCCGAGCCTGGTTCTCCAGGCGCCGCCTGCCTACCCTGGCGCTGTGATGGGAAATGTTCGCTCCGCCATACATCGAGCCAAGAGCGATGGGGTTTTGTCCCTTGAGGAGGCGGAAGAGTGGCAAGGAGAGAGTCCTTCTGCTTTTCCCATTACGGTTGAGATGGGGGGTGCGTTAACATCGCAGCAGCAGGAGTTTTGTAAAGATCTCTCATATCATCTGAATAAGAATGGGCAAAGAGCAGAAACAAAAGAAGTGCAAGATTTTACTCCAAAGAATATTCTGTTGTCCCAGAGGCTTACTGTACCATTGCCACAGCTTTTGCCCCCAGCCAAGGGAGGGAGTCTGACTGCCCCTCCATCATATGAGAAACAACAGCATGAGCCCCCTGATGGAGATGGGGGTGGAAATGGAGATGGGACATTATATCCTGCCTTGCAGCAATCAAGCACTTTTAGCCCTACAAAAGACCTGTTCTCTGCAGCTTTAACTGCAGCTGTGCTGGATATGGAAACTGTTGCTGTATATCCAGTGAACAGAGAGGCTCTTGAAAATGGGACTGCTGCAATACTGCCTGCCAAGTCTAAAAAACAACTAGTGCCAGCTGATTGGGAACAAATGTTGGGGACCTCATTACAGATTGAAGCTATTAATGCATGCAAAGTGGCAGGAAGCAAAGAGTGTGATTCAAAGAGCAGCACAGGAGACCTCAGCTCATCCCTGAAGCAACCCTCATCACAAAAGCAGGAGAAGCTGAGTAGTAAACTTGATTCCTCATGTGTGGGCAAGAAGTGGAAGGATGGCCCAGAGGAGGAATGCAGAAAACCCAAGCCCACAAAGAAGGGGTCTTCTCGCAAATACAACCTAAGTTTATGACAACCAAGTTTGTCATAAAGTTGAGATTCAGATGCTGCAAATGAAAAAAGTCCAGAGGAAAAGGGGCGTGGATCCTTCCTCTATGGACAGCAGGCTTTTGCAAAAATACAAGGAGGGAGAAGAAATAGTCCAGTTTTTGGCTGATTTTGAACTGCCCACCCCTCAAACAAAGAGATCCGAGTGGGCTGTTCCACGTTTTAAGCATCAGGGTGGCCGGAGCATGAAGGAATGTGTGTTTGCCTGAAAAGCTGAAGGGGGGTTGTCTAGTTGTCTTGTGAATTCAGTGAGAATTAATTTATGGCTTAATTTCAACCTTGCCATGCCAAGAGAAGATAGTGTTTGTTTAAGTTGTAATCTGAGAAGAAGAAAGCTTCAATCAACATTTGGTCTTTTAATTTGGACATTTTAATTGGACTAAAAAGTTTGTGTGGACTTTAAAGAAGAATTGGCATTGTTTGCATTATAAAACCTGAAAGCCTTTTTTTAAAAAAATTGTCTACCTGCTCATGCTATGAGTGTGAAATGCTCTAATGATATTTCTACTGTATTTGATTTACCATGCTATGCTGGTTTTAAGTTATTGAATGCCTCTTTCATTTACACCAGTGAGAGAAGAAGAAATGTAATGCCTTACTCATGTAATTGGGGAGTGAGAAATGCTTACTAGAATGCTACAGAAACCTCCTTCACGTAAGGAAGAAGAGAAATGTTCATGTTTTGTTCATGCTTAAATGTTTTGCTTATTCTCTTGGGGAAAGACCTGTCTTTGCTTATGTTATATTTTGCCTTATGTAACTGCATATCTCAAGGTACCTCCAGAAGTACATGGAAGAGTTTTCAGTACCCTACACATGTAAATGGGTTTGTGATGCCCTGTCTCTCTATACTCCTATTGTAGCTGTTAGTAATGCTAGTAAATGTGCCAGGGTTGTGAACTGTACTCAACATAAGTCAAAGCCTCGCTGTTTCCAGCCTGGTCGTGGTCTTAATTGCGCCGGGAGAGAAACAGAGGACCTTCATTTTAACTTTCAGCACATTCTGTTGCCTTCTGGGTGGTTCTGGACCTGTGGGTCACGAACCTGGAACTATATTCCTGCTAACCTCTCTAAAACCACTTGTTGCCTTAGTCATATGATTGTTGCTTTGCCCAACCGCACCACGCTGGTCCGTCAGCGTCCCGCCCGCAAACGCATCGCCCGAGGTACTGCCGCTGAGCAGTTACCCTCTGATTGCGATAGCACTGTTTTTCCCAGGCCGAGTACACATCTTTGGCCATCAGTCTTGTTGGCGTGCCTGGCCTGGCAGCCGGGAATGCAAGGCAGCTTGGAAAGCTTGCTTGTGCATTTGTAAAGGCCGTTAATCACACTTCCCAAGCTATTAGCCTCCTGAACAGGGAGCAATTTCAGCTTCGCAACGCCATTTTAGATAACCGCGCTGCAATCGATTATTTGCTGATGTTGCATCATCAAGGTTGTGAGTCTGTGCATAATATGTGTTGCTTTAACTTATCTGATAATTCTAATAAGGTACAAAACCAATTGGATTCTTTAACCAAAATTGTTTCTGATATTATTCTTGCCATTCTGATAACTGCCTGTTGCTTTATTCAATGTATACCTTCGTTGCTAGCCACCTGCCTGCAAGGATTTCGCTTCCGGCCTCGCGCACGCAAGGACCAAATTTATTATGCTTATAAGCTTCTTAAAAACAGAAGGGGGAAGATGTGAGGAGTTTCACAGCACGATCGCTGTGGCTAGTGGCAAACCATGGTCATAAATCGTGGGTGATCATTCTCCTTACCTCATCTGTGTTTACGCCGTAACTTAGAGGCCCCAGCTTGGGCCTCTCACTCCAGGCCTTCTGGCCCTCCCCACTATGCCCAGGGATGGCACGCAATCATTCAGCTAGCACGCAGCTTTCTGGCCAATTAGCAAAGTGAGCACGAGGCAGACATGCCGATATTTAGCCAATTAAGTAATCCTATGCTATCGCAGGTAACCAATAAGAATATATTGCATACCCTTCTCTGGAATTTCCTTTGTCCTGTTATTCCTAATAAACTCCGACCGGGCTATCTTGCCCTGTTGCCTCTTCATGAATCAAGCCTCCGCTGTCTCCTTGATCCCAAAACACAACATATCTTGATACAGCCTCATCATAATACTGGAAGTGTACAAAATAATTGAAAAGATGCATTTGAATTCAATGTGCAGTTTCCTTAGAAGCGATGATAAATTAACGCAAGGCATAAAATACCAGATGTGATTTAAATTAATAATTTGAGAGCTTTTCTATTGTCTGATTAACTTGTGCTTGAGGGATGCCCCTTTGGACACTCATGGTTCTCTGGGAGTTGATTCCCAAGGGCTAAACAGAGCATGATATCAGATATCTCTTACTTGAAGCTCCCAATAAAAAAAGATTTTCCACTAAAAGAAGCCTGCAATTTAAAGAAGCCATGCTTTGCAGGAAGGAGTGAATCTAACTGTTTCCACACAGAAGAAAAATCAGCAGATAATATAAACCTCTGGTAGAACAGTAAACTACAAATCATAGATCTAGATAATAAGTCAGCAAGTGTCATTTTGCCTCTTTATAAATCTATGGTGAGGCCCCATCTGGAATACTGTGTACAGTTCTGGTCGCCATACCTCCAGAAGGATATTATGGAGCTGGAAAAAGTGCAGAGGAGGGCAACCAGAATGATTAGGGGACTGGAACACCTTCCTTACCATCTGAGGCTGCAATGGTTGGGCCTCTTCACTCTTGAACGACGGCGTCTAAGAAGTGATCTGATTGAAGTTTATAAAATCATGCATGGTGTGGACAAAGTAGATAAGGAAAAACTGTTTTCCCTATCGCACAACACTAGAACTAGGGGGCACTCCATGAAACTTTTGGGTACTAGTTCTCAAACAAATAAGAGAAAGTACTTTTTCACCCAGAGGATCACTGGTCTATGGAACTCCCTGCCAGATGAAGTGGTGACAGCTGTCAGTCTTGACAGCTTTAAGAAAGGATTAGACAAGTTCATGGAGGACAAGGTTATCAATGGCTATAATTATGGATACTTAAGGACAACCTCCGGGTTGGAGAGATAGGCAGGATATCTCTCAATGCCATTTCGAGGGAATCCTAAGCAGGTGAAGGCATCTGCTTGGGAATACCCTGAAGGAAATGGTGAGCCACTGTGTGAGACAGAATGCTGGACTGGATGGGCTGTGGCCTGTTCCAGCAAGGCTGTTCTTATGTTCTTATTGTAAAAAATGGACAGGCTTACGATGAAAAAGATAGCCCTTCAGATAACCTAGATCCAGATTTAAACCAGCAACCATTCAGTACAAACTGGGAGGCTGTCTAGCTATTTCAGCATTGGGAAAATGTTCCTGACTAGCAAGCACCATTCAACAGCCTAGATCAGTGATGGCCAGCCTTGGCACTCCAGGTATTCTTGGACTTCAATTCCCAGAAGCCCAAGTAAACACACCTGCTGATCAGGGCTTCTGGGAATTAAACTTCAAGAACATCTGGAGTGCCAAGGTTGGCCATCACTGGCCTAGCTGCTGCACTGAAATAAACTGAAATTTCAAGACTCTTCTCAGTGGTAAACTTTACGTACATACTCAGTTCAATGCTGTGGACCAGGCATGATATAACCAAGGCATATCCCACTGTGGCCAGGGATGGGAGCACTTGGTACACTGCAATCATCTATGTAGAATAACCCTTTGGTATGTGCTCCATCTGGCCATCCAAGGCCATAGCAAGATCTAGAAATAGCTGTTGAGGGCCGAAATCACACGCTCTGGAAATATTGGATGAGCAATTTCCTTGCTATTTCATTATATGCAGCCCCACATACAAATATTACTGACGTGCTTGTGTTGGTGCCTTCACTTCAGCAGTTTCACGTCTGGCCCAGGCAGGGAAGAAGAAGAAGAATCTGCAATACTGTAAGAAGCCATGTCTCAGCTACTTCCTGATTCACAAAGATAATGGCAAGATTTTTGTTGCACAATTATGTTGGCATAATGTTGCTTTTGGATGTGTTGTGTCTTAAGGTTTATTAAATATTATTTCAACTGTTATAAAAGGTTAATTATTGCTGAGTCATGGGCACCATGTTCCTGTTGTTTAATTATTAAGCATTTCCAATATAAGGCTCAAGGTCTTGGGTTTATTATACTTGATGCCTGATTGGTTGTCTGTGTTCCTGTTCCTGAGAAGCCAGGGTAAATGTATCTTTCCCTGCACCTGCTGCAGAGACTGTATATAAGCAAGTGGCTTTGCTCTTGCCTTAAGCGGTTCACTTAAGCCCCTTCGGGGTTCTGTTGGTCCGACTGCTAGTTATCAGTTACCTGCACGTTAATGCTGTTATGGAGAGTTAGCTGGATGTGCGTGCTTTTTACAGTCAGACACAACAGGATAGGATGTGAATTGTCTCAGGTTTAGAAAACACTGTAAATATTATCTATCACACTCTAACACAACCAATAATGGCTATACTGACCTTTTAACTTGAGGAAACTCAACTTCAGAAAGTACCGCCTTTTGCATTATGGCAGTGTAATTACACAGAAAGAATTTGGTCAGAATGTGAAACAGCAATAAGCTGTTCATTTGAAAATAAATGTGGTTTAATCAACTGGACTTATTTCCACACTTTTAGAATTAAGATATACAAGCACAATTCTTATCAGGAGTACAGCAACTATCTTGACATAATCTATGCTGGGTGCTAATGTAGTTGTTTGGAAAGAAGTGGGCGTATTACAGATTAGCTGGCCAAACAGAATTTAGTTGAGGGTTAATTTAAACCCATGTTGATAAATGAGAGCAACATACACAGAGATACGCACAGACACATACCAATTCTCCAACTAAGGCAATCTGTCCATTTTAATAAAAATCATACATTCACATTTTTAAAGTGTGAAAACTACTGAACCCAATTGGGTATTTTCCATTGGGATTAAAATTAGAAACAATAAAGGTTGAATAAAATGACTATTTCTTAGCAGATGCTGTACATCTGAAACCGTTAATATAACCTCATATTGTGCTGCAGGGCAAGTTGAAACCTTTCCTTTGTCCAAGTAAATGAGACTGGAGGACAGATTTAGACCTGGTGTAGAATATGACATCCAAGCAGCAATTCAACAGCATGTGCACACATAGGTATATAGAGGTGTGTACTGGTGTGCAAAAGTACACATGTACACATTTATACTGAAAGGAAAGTGGGGAAAGGCTGCCAATTTGATTGACTTTGAAGTGAGGAGGCAGTGTTTCTTAGGAATAATGCCTTCAACTTTTTCCCTTCCTGAAGTAGAGAAGACAGAAGGTTTATTACCCCTCTTGTCTCTGTAAATCAGTAAATGGACAGGTGAGCAATTCCAACATCCCCCTGGACTCTCTCCACCTGCCTGGAGGGATTAAAGGGCCGCCAGACGGAGCTACATCCGAAGACACTGCCCCGGCTGTGTGGGCGGCCAAGGACATCTCCGCCCCCGGACTCTCTCCACCTGTCCAGAGGGATAAAAGGTCCGCCGGATGGAGCTACGGCCGAAGACGCTGCCACCCCGGCTGTGCGGGCAGCCAAGGGCATCTCCCCCTCCCCCGGACACTATCCACCTAGCCGGGCAATATGTCACCGCCTATCCGAACCGTAGAACTTTCACTATCTTTATTTCTTTGTAGTAATTTTGTAAGCCACCCTGAGTTGCCATGACGTGGTGAGTGGGCGGCATTATAAATTTGAATATTGTTTTCCCAGTAAACCTGCAGATTCAAAACATTATTATTATTCTTATTATTCTTATTATTATTAACACAAAGAGTTTAGTACTGGCTCTCCATCAATCTTCCCCCAAGCACTCCACACATGTATTTATTCGAGTGTTAAAACTCTTCTTCAGACTGTTGATGTTTCCACAACATCTAGTTTGGGTCCAGGTATTCTAGCACACACTCCAATTTTCACATCTTTCTTTATGCATTAATGCACATAGAGGGGCTTTATGCAAATAAAGGGCTAGTCTGGCCCTTGTCATCTGGCCCCATTCATGCATTCAATGTTGATGTCTTCATGATTAAACCCAATGCATGTATCTTACTCAATAGCCTGACTTCAGGAAAAGCCTATGTGCCTAAAGATCACTGTGTGTTCACTTTCCTTCCACACACATCCATGCTAATGTATACATTCATTGGACAGTGCTGGGAAGATGTGCAGTTTTGGGAAATGGGAATTACTAAAGTTTGGATATGCCTCTAATCCTATGAAGGCTCTTCATGCATATGATTTGTGAAAGAGACTCCTTGCTGTTCCCTGAACTATCCATACACCATTGCTCAGCAAGACAGAAAATAATTTTTTGTCCAGTTTATGGTTCTGAAAAGAAGGACTTGTCCTTTTGCCCTGCACACCCTTGTGTAATTGCACCCCACTTCCCCACAGTTCACCACGCTGCCTAATGCTTTATACCTCTTCAGCAGTGACAAGCAATCAAGTATAAGTGGCCAGGGTGAGACAATGGCTGGTGAGATGCTGTGCACATAAGAAGCCTTGACTGTTCCTAATGAAATATT
Organism: Bradypodion pumilum; assembly: GCA_035047305.1. Lineage (NCBI taxonomy): Eukaryota > Metazoa > Chordata > Lepidosauria > Squamata > Chamaeleonidae > Bradypodion > Bradypodion pumilum. Next base: position 386,260,158 of record JAWDJD010000001.1, on the reverse strand, counting down.
AAAATGTTGAATTCAGGGAAGAAAATGACATCATGAGCTTCTCACAGCTGAGTGAAAAGGAGATGACATTTCCCCAAAGTCAGCAATGCATCTTTTCCACACTTTACACCACTAACAGCACCAAACCTCTTCAGCATGAAATACACGTTCACAGCAGGGAGGCTGAACAGTCAGATCCCTTTATTTCTAGAGACAGCCTGTGACATTCCTTCCAAACTAGGACCATAGGGCTCTTCTGGACCACATTCTTCATGCTATTGCCTTTCAAATCTGATCACAACTGCTCTGGCTCTGCTTGACTAGCATCCTTACCGTGTTAGGGTTGATCTCAGAAATAATCCCTACTTTCACCCTTCGCAGCACCAAACTACCCCATTTTGAGTATTTTACCCACTGTTCATTTAAAATAATCCCTCCATCCTATCTCAAAACATTCCTGGTCTCACATGGAAACCATTAACAACGTGAGCAGTTTTTTTCAGGATATTAGAGGTGTACTTCGTCATACAATACAAAATAGAGCTGTAGAGTTTATAGCCCTATAATATGGTGACTTTCACAAGTGTACGTGAGTTTTTGAAATAATTAGTCATATTCATGATAGATAATTTGTTTACGGCTCAAGGGCAGATATACCATTACGAATGGGCTTTTCAAATTTTCATTTTGAAAAGCAAGAGAGCATATTCTGGGAAACATACACCCAATATATTAAGAGCTTTTGGTTTGATATAGCTTTTCATCCTCAGGATGCCTAACCCGAGGAAAGATTTGTAAATTGGAAGATAGCTATCTAGTCTTCATGCTGTGAAGTGAACATGACAACATTAGTTTACCCTAGAGTTTAAAAGGTGTCTGTTTCTCTGTCATATGTCTTGTACTTACTTTTTTGCTTCACTATTTCATTAAGTCCAAGAAAAAAAAACTTCAAATTTTTTTTTGCCATAGAGGGACTACAGCCACATCCAAACTGTCCTTGCTTCTGTCCTCTCCCACCATCCATAGTACATATCATGTGCTCATCTTCTGGGATCCTCTATCACTGGATAACTATATAGGAGGGAAGTTTCTGTTGGAATTTCTGTGCCATGTGTGTACTGAATCTTTTTTAAAAACCCCTGTTTTATGAATGTGGAATATTGTACTTCTGTAGCCACAATGCAAGCGCGGCGCCAAAATGGCCGCCGCGCCCTTTGCGGGCCCCCCCCCCACAGGACAGAGAATCCGGGTAGTTAGGGGCGTGGCCAGCTCCCTCATAAAAGGGGTGGCCACGAGGCAGCCGAGCTGCCATTTTACCTCAGCGACGGAGCGGAGAAGTTTTTTCCCCCCCGTCGCTCTGTCGGACCCCTGTGGCTCAGGGGATTAAGATCCTGAACTCGCTGCCTGGAGGGTCGGAGTTTGATTCCTGAGCACTGCAAACGCTCTCGTGCTCCGGCTTTCCAGTCAGTGGGTGCTGAGCCCTGGATAGGGATCGTGTTGCTCTATACTCCTTGAATGGCTGGTGAGTGTAAAAATAAAGCGACGGTGAGGAGGATTTTTTTCCGTCGCTTTATTCCCTTCTGCCGCTTTGCAAGAGGCTTGAGTTGCCAGCCTTTGTTCGAGGCTTCCTTTCGGCTTTCCAGCCTATTGCCTTCAGAGCGCGGGGGAGCAGAGAAGTTTGCTCCGTCGCTCACTGATTTTTCCAACTTAGGGGTGCCCAAACTTTAAGTAGGACTGCAGTGTATCCAGTGCTACAGAAGCTGACTGGGTTGTTTAAGGTCAGTGTTTCAATTTCTGCGCATGCAGGACAGGATGAGCTCCCGTGCTGTGCCGTTTTCAACCCCAGGCCGGCCCTGCGGGGGATGCGGCCCTTGGCCCACGGCGGCCCGCCAGGGGCCGGGACAATTGGGGGGAGGGCCTGGTGCTGCCTCACAGCATGTTTTGCCAATTAGGGGCTGGAATTTTGGGGCATGGCTTATTCGGGCACAGGCTCTGAATTCAGGGCCTCTGGCACACTTCCCGTCGGGCTGTCCGGCCCGCCTGGCCCACCTACTGGGGGTTTACTGTGGCTGGGGGTGCCTGGTTGGCACGTTTGGCTGTACTGGAGGCATCCTTAGCAATCCAGTGGGTGGGGGGTCCTTTTCCGATCTACCGGGCCCTCCTGTCCGCCGGCTACTTCCACCGCTGTCACTCTGTAACAGGCGGCCGGCTGGGTCGGGCTTATGGAGACAGTCCAGCCTGTGCCTGCCGCTGCCTCGCAGCTCCCTGTTTGTCCGGTACAGCGATTGGAATGCGTTGGAGGTCGTCCTAGAGCTCGATTTCGGTCGCGAGCTCCGACGCCCACGGTGTGCCGGAACCCCCAGTGGGGGCGGCTCACGGGGGTGCAACTAGTGAGTATGGGGTCAAGTTGAATACGCCCACATCTCAGTCCACTTTCAGCGGGGTGGTTCAGTGCTCTTCGCCTTGCCAATTAGAGGCTAGTGGGGCATCACTTGTCATTCTATCCCAGTGCCCTTGGTTGCATTATGGCACGACCCTGGGGGTGGGGATTTCTGCCCCGGGGCAGTATGTGGCACTGCATGGGCTATCCAGGTCCCGCTGCGCATGCCTGGTCTACATTTTGTACCGACAACGGCCTTCCCGATGATTGGCTAGCCACCACGCACGTCGTGGTTGGCTTATGAAAAAAAAGAATTCCGTACAAGAGTGCCCCTACACCCGGAGATGAAGTGGGATGAGCCCTGTCAGAAGCTGTGGCTTCGGTACATGACCCCACGCGCACTGCGCCTAGGGAGATGTATCATTGTGGAATTGCGGTCCAGCGAGCTGCTCCAGCGCAGGCACCCCGCCAAGTGGCGGGGCAGGGGGTTACAGCCCGCCTGCTGTGCTGGACCTTCTCGGACAATGGCTCCTGCAATGGGAAGAATTGCAAATACAGACAGGAGTGTCCCACCTGTGTTGGCCCCCACGCGGCCTCTGCCTGTCCCAGGCCTAGAGGGATGCGGGGCAGATGGTGGGGCAGACAGGGGGCTGGCAAGACTGCCGCAGATGGATCTAGTCCACCGAAGGGCTCCCTCCCCAATTAAGGTGGACGTGTTGGAGAGTTGGCTCACATTGTACCCGAAGGGAGAGGATGCGGGTTATCTCCTTCAGGGTTCTAGGCAGGGGTTCCGGATCCCTTTCATGGGTAATAGGTCCCCTCAGGATGCCCCCAGTCTTTTATCCCTTAGGGGGAGGGAGGAGGTGGCTGCTGCCAGCTTTCACTAGAGGGTCTATGCGGGCAGGGTCGTTGGACCTGTCCCTGCACCCCCGTCCTGGGGAGCATATTATTTCAATGATGCCATGCCTTTTGGCTAGTCCATGGGGGCTCGGTATTCGAGCGTGTCACCACTTTCCTAGAGTGGGCTTTTGTCCGCAGGTCAGGGTCCCGGTCTGTAGCCCATTCCCTGGATGGTTTTATTCGGGGCTGAACGGGGCTGGGACACGTATACACGTCTCCTCAACACATTTCAGACGCTAATGGAGGAACTTGGTGTCCCTTTAGCGCCCGAAAAGACCGAGGGCCCATCTCCACAGCTAGTATTCCTGGGGTGGAGAGTTACACGGTAGCGCAGGATTCTAGGTTGCAGCGGGATAAGGTGTCAAGGCTAGTGGCCCTTGTCTTGGTCTTGCTGGCCGAGCGCGTGGCATCACTGAGGGAACTTCTGGTGCTACATGGTCACCCCAGCTTTGCTGGCAGGGTCGTCGCACCGGGCAGGGCATTTGCTCTGCGCTGGTGCGACGCCATGGCGGGATTATCCAGGCCCCACCACAGGCTCAGATTTACCCAGGGTATCGGGGCAGACGTGCTTGTCTGGCCATAGGTCCAGAGGTAGTTCAACGGGGTGTCATTGTGGGGTCTGATCTCCTGGCTCCCCCTTGCTTTCAGATGCAGTCCGATACCTTAGGATTCCTGGGTTTATGGATGTACTTCCATTGGAAGTGGGCCTATGGTGGGTGGCCACCATCCTGGGCAGGCAAGGGTCGCCTGCAGGGTCTCACGTATCTGGAATGTTTACCTACCCTGGGTGCTTTGATGCTATGGGGCAAGGAGTGGGCCAACTCGGTTGTGAAATTTCGGCATGGCAACGCGGCTGTTGTCCGCATCGTCACTCCACAGATTTCCAAATCGCCCGGGGTCATGGAGCTGGTTTGTGTTATGCAACCTGCGCCTCAACGTTCCCTTCAGGGCCAGGCATGTCCCAAGGGTTGATAATGATATTACTGCTGCTTTGTCCTACCTGCAGATCTCCCGGTTCCATGCCTCGGCCCCCGGATGCGGAGGAATTTCCCTCGCCACTCCCGGACGAGAGATGGAATGTTGGCAAGTAGAGGTGAACCGGGCGATTAGCCTGTCAATAGCGCCATGCATAGTAAGGCGTATCACCACGCATTTAGTTCCTTCAGAGTATTATGTACCCGATTTCGATTGCCAGGAACCTGGCCGAGCCCAGTAACCCATGTTCTGCGGTTCATGGTTTACCTGTATGCCCAGGGCCTTGCACCACGCACCATAGCATCTCAGCTGTCGGGTTGGCTTTATGGCCAAAGTGGGAGGTTGTGTGACAGCACCAATGACTTCCGGGTGAGACATGTTTGGAGGGGTGGGTGCGCGTGCGCGGGCGTTTCCCGGGCGACCGCCACCCCATTTACCAAGGGGTTTTTTACCCAAGTGGCCCGGGGCTGGCCTGGCCTCTGTTTTGATAAATGAGGCAGCCCATTTCATGCGGCTACTACGGTGGCCTTTTTGGAGGCGCTCCGCATCAGCGAGCTTGAGATGCTGAATAAGGCGGATGCAAGATTTTACCAGGGTTTTACCCAATTGGCCCGGGGCTGGCCTGGCCTCAGTTTTGATAAATGAGGCAGCCCACTTCATGCGGCTACAACGGTGGCCTTTTTGGAGCCCTCCGCATCGGCGAGCTTGAGATGCTGAGTAAGGCGGATGCAAGATTTCCCCAGGGTTTTCACCCAATTGGCCCGGGGCTGGCCTGGCCTCTGTTTTGGAAATGAGGCAGCCCACTTCATGCGGCTACAACGGTGGCCTTTTTGGAGCGCTCCGCGTCAGCGAACTCGTGATGCTGTCTAAGGCGGATGCAAGTGGTAGGGCACTGGAACTCGAAGATGTCTACGTAGCCAAAGACTGGGCCCAGTTGAGGATACGCTCCTCTAAAACAGATCAGCATGGCGTAGGCAGTGGTGTAAGACTGCTACGTTGTTCTTTGGCAGACATCTGTCCGGTTGGTGCCCTACAGGAATTCCTGGCACTGCGTGGCATGCACCACGGCCCGTTTTTCTGTCACCAAGATGGGTCTCCCCTTACTAAATTTCAGTTTTGGAAGGTGACAGCCAGAGCCCTCACCAGGGTGGGCCTACCAGGTGCCCGTTATGGCACACATTCGTTCCGGATTGGTGCAGCCCCTACAGCAGCTGCTTTTGGGTACTCTGGGGCTGACATACGCAGCATGGGGAGGTGGGGCTCGCAATGTTTTCAGTTTTATGTGCGCCCACTCCCGCCATGAGTACCAATCCAGTCACCTTACCGCCTTTTTTCTCAATTTTCTTACAGACCCTGGGTGTCGTATTACACCGGTGACAGTATGGCTGGTGGGCCACAGCTATGTGCGCAGGGCAGCGCGTTACGCTGCGGCGACAGAGTGGACCCCGACTGGGACTGGGTGACCACGCCAGTCTCGCAGGGCATGGTAAGCCTGGGATGTTATGGCGGGAGCTGCGGCCTTTCCTTTTTTCTGGCCTGGGTGCTGACCCGCCTGACATTCTAATCATACGCCTGGGGGGCAATGATTTGGGCCAGGTCACCAGCTTGTCGCTCAAGCATGCGATTTGCGAGGAACTCGCCTACTTGCATTATGTCTGGCCTGCCACAACCCTGGTTTGGTCGGACATTGTCCCGTGCCATTCTTACAGAGGGGGCGTTAACCTCCTGGCCCTTGACCGCGCTAGGTGCGCGGTCAATAAGGCGGTGGCGCGTTTTCTTACCACCAGGGCTTGGGGACGGGTCAGTCATCACCCCGATATTAGTCTACAAAATTATGACTTGTACGCAGGGGATGGGGTCCATCTGTCGCGAGGAGGTATGGACCTCCTGTTGGGCGATTGGCGAGCAGGCCTGTTGACCGAGCTGACGGTCTGGGGGGGGGCGTCAGGTCTTCTTTGAAGCCCCTCCGTGTGGCGGGTAGCACTGGTAAGGTAAACAGTATGACCCACAAGTATCCGGCAGGTTCGCAATTGACTGGACAACACTAGACAGGAATAAATTAGTTAAACGTTGTCCGGTCAACGACGAACCAGGCGATGGGGTGATGACGATTGCTAACCAGCATGCATCACCCCTGTGATTTCACGGATACGCGTCAGAGGGTGGGGTCATGAGTTAGTTATTGACTACGGTCAATAATTTGTTTGTTGTCAACAAACAAATTGATACAAATCGATACATTGTAACCAATTGCCGTTGGCAATTTTGGGGTGGTACCTTACCAGTGTTACTTCGGCCTGCTTGCCTTAGGAATTATGATTGGTCGTTTTACCAATACAAATTTATAATTCGGACTAGGGCATTGAATCAATAAATGTGGCCCTATGCTGTTATCCACTTTCAATGTTGTCTGTGTCCGTTATTGGGGGGGTGCGCCTGCAATGCAAGCGCGGCGCCAAAATGGCCGCCGCGCCCTTTGCGGGCCCCCCCCACAGGACAGAGAATCCGGGTAGTTAGGGGCGTGGCCAGCTCCCTCATAAAAGGGGTGGCCACGAGGCAGCCGAGCTGCCATTTTACCTCAGCGACGGAGCGGAGAAGTTTTTTCCCCTCCACCCCCTCCCTAGTTAACAGTGTGATATTATGGTCGCTTCGGGGCCGGGTGGGAATTTTTGGTTGGGACCCATATTGGCTTCTGGGTCCTGGCTTTTTTGCCCATCCCACACTGTTGCTATGGTTTGATATAGGGGTCTTTCTGTGTTCCTACTGTTGACTTTGGTCACATTGGTGGGTAGCACTGGTAAGGTAAACAGTATGACCCACAAGTATCCGGCAGGTTCGCAATTGACTGGACAACACTAGACAGGAATAAATTAGTTAAACGTTGTCCGGTCAACGACGAACCAGGCGATGGGGTGATGACGATTGCTAACCAGCATGCATCACCCCTGTGATTTCACGGATACGCATCAGAGGGTGGGGTCATGAGTTAGTTATTGACTACGGTCAATAATTTGTTTGTTGTCAACAAACAAATTGATACAAATCGATACATTGTAACCAATTGCCGTTGGCAATTTTGGGGTGGTACCTTACCAGTGTTACTTCGGCCTGCTTGCCTTAGGAATTATGATTGGTCGTTTTACCAATACAAATTTATAATTCGGACTAGGGCATTGAATCAATAAATGTGGCCCTATGCTGTTATCCACTTTCAATGTTGTCTGTGTCCGTTATTGGGGGGGTGCGCCTGCAATTCAAAACATCAAGAAATAGCCTGATGTTTCTGCACAATATCATTACTGCATTGCCAACAGGAGAAAGGATGACAAATTTTACATAGTAAAGGGCAGCCTGAATGTTGACAACACCAATGGCAGCAGTCAAGATGGTCTATGTTCACCTACATCCTGTAGATGTAATGGTATGCTATCCCAATCGCAATAGCAGATACAACACAACACATTACAATAGTGTAACATAATAGTGCAGCAGTTCAATAAATCACATTCATTTGACCTAGGTGGTTACAATATGAAACGGCTCAGCAATGATATGTTAGCACTTTTCATTCAGTTTGACACATTATCTCTGTAACAACATTTCATTGGCATTCAAAACAGATTCAGTGGCTGAGTTACAGCTTAAGTTAAACCCTGCCCAAAGGAAAAACTAGAGAGTAAGGTATTATCAAATTGGTGTAACAAATTATTCTGACTAATCAGAATAATTACATATTTTAAGAATACCATTGAGATTAATTACGCTTGCTAAGAAATCTATTGTGGTTAGGTTATGCTCTGCTGCTGAACCCAAGCAGTAAGGATGTGGATTTTAGTAAATTCACCTTTTCTTTGGCTGTTCCCCACTTTCACAGGTTGCTCATAAGAACATAAGAACAGCCTTGCTGGAACAGGCCACAGCCCATCCAGTCCAGCATTCTGTCTCACACAGTGGCTCACCATTTCCTTCAGGGTATTCCCAAGCAGATGCCTTCACCTGCTTAGGATTCCCTGGAAATGGCACTAAGAGATATCCTGCCTATCTGCTCAGATTGCATTGACTTGGAACCTCAAATATTCTTTGGCTACCAATTCCAGAAGCAGTTTATTTATGTCCACAATATTAAACTGACATGAATAAATAAAGATGGGCATAGCAGCTCCTATACATTTTTACACCCAATCCCTTTTATAAATATTTTGTGATGAACCTCATTTATTCTACACTATCCCATGTTCAATATGGACAGGCCTTCCAAATTTGCAGCTTGTTCTTTTTTGTGAGCTACTGACCTGTTAAAACTACTTGGCATGCGCTAGTATTTAAGAATAAACTATTCTACCACAGATATGTTTCATTCCCAAAAGTCAATTTCTTAGCAAGAAGTGCTATGTGACCACTGCCAATTCATATCACTTTTAGATTCTAGGTTCTTTCATAGCTCCTCTTTGAAATGACTCCACTGTGCAGTATTAAATGTTTGGTTGGGGGAGAATCAATATAAATGCTAAATTGCCGTCTGCAACATTCAATCAGTGTCACACACAGCAAACTAGTGCAAAGTCATTATTGTACTGTAATAGTACACTGTGCAAAAGCAGAAATGATTAGATGGTATTGCCATCAGACTTTGCTATTCATTCAAATATAATTGGGATGTTAAGAGAAAATGTTGAATATTCTAGGCTGAAACCCAGACTTCAGAATTAAGAGGTTCACATTCTGTCTTAGAACCTTCCTCTGGACCACATAACAGTAAGACAGTTTTGTCACAATTACCAACAAAATGGTTAGCAATGTGATGAAAAAGCAATCAAGTATGAGCCTGGTTACTTTGAATTGGGGCAAGCTCCTGCTAAATAAGAACTCATTTTCTCACAACTTATATTAACAGCAGACTACTTCCACAAACTACACAGTAAATCCAACAACTCCTCCCAAAAACGTTTGAGAATGCTCAACTCACTACATTGAATCTTAGGGTCAAATTATGGCATGTGATCAGAATACCTGTATCAGGATTAAGCCTCCATTCTTGGCTGAATCAGCCCTTTGTTATATTACTGAGGATTCTGGTACAGTACATCAGTTGGACAAACTATTGCCAGGTATTTAAATGTTCTATACTTTTTCATTTACCTAATGAATTACCTTGAAATACTGCAGTGGTGGTGAACCTATGTCACGCAGCCAGAGGGGGCACAGAGCCCTCTCTGCACAGAGTTCACCCCGTCCCTCTGCCAAGCAGCCCAATGGGAGAGCTTCCTCCCTCCAGTACAGTTCACCCTGACCCTGTGCCCAGCAGTCCAATGGGAACACTTCCTCTCTCCCCCAGCACAGAGTTTGCCCCGCCCCTCTCTCCAGCAGCCCAATGGGAGTGTTTCCTCCCTTCCACCAGCACAGAGTTTTTCCCTGCTCCTCTGTTTGGGTACTCAGTCTCTAAAAGATTCACCATCACTGAAATACTGTATTCTAATCTATTAAATTCTTAAATTGCTAAATTGTTTTATGTATGTTGGTGCGATTGTTTTACATTGTTGTTCCATTTTGATTTAAAGTTATGTTTCCTAGACAAATTTGTTGCAAAAAATCACAGCCAAATAAATAGACAATTTAGAGAAAGAAAAGTTCAATTCCCCTTGCCCAATTACAATGCCTAGCTTTTACATAACTGGACTCTACAGCAATCTCCACTTTTCCCAGTGATCAAGAAGATTGTCATTTCAATATAGGGAATTATAAATATCAGACTGAGTTTCTCCTTATGGATGTGTGAGTGGATATTCATTTACATATGAGGTAAAATAATAACACAATTTCAAGCTGGTCATGCTTTATTTAATTTATTTTTGATAAATTAATATCTCAGGTTGTAATATTTACTCTGAATCATTCATCTTTGCTCTTTTTAAACCAAATTATCTGTTTACCCTGAAATACTTCAGTTCTTTTGATAGCGGTTGTTGGCTTCCCTGTCAAATAGATATTTCAGTCAAAATAAGATCTGGCCTGTATCATAATGGGATACATTGTACAGGTAAATCCTGCTGCTTGAATTGAAGATGATTTTTTAACCATACTATGTGGTCATGGGAAATCTATGGTTTTGAGTCAATTACTTTCAGTTTTGCAAATCTTCTTATCAAAAAGGATGTCTGCCAAATTGACAATACAGTGGAACCTTGTATAGCGCTCCCTATGGGGAAAACTCACATAATGAAATTCTTCGATATGCAAAATGATGTCCCTATGGGGAAAACTCATATAATAAAAATTTCAATGGGAAAATGTGCTTAGTGTGTGTGGGGGGAATCATTATACGAGTTTTCCCATAGAAATTTTCATTATGTGAGTTTTTCCATAGGAATTTTTGCTATATGAAAAAAATTCATATAACAAAAAAGTCTTCATATAATGAAAAATTCACAACCTCGTAGAATGAATTATTTTCATATACGAGGTTCCACTGTAATTATTTCCTGACTACAAAATGGAACACTTCTCAACAGTGGTGCTCCTCAAGAAATTTCTGTTGAAATATATGGGTTTCTTTATTGTTGCTAAATTAAATGCTGTAATTAGGATATCTCAATAATATGTGAGGTTAGAGTTGGCAAAACATGAAGAAAAGATAAGTAGAAGTAGCACCATGACGAGTTTAACTTTACAAATGAAAAAAGCCGGCTTTTAAAATTTATTTACTGTTTTTCCATAGGTGATCTTGATCTCTATCATTTCTCTCAAATATCCGAGGCAAGGGGAGCAACATGCTGAGTGACAAAGTTTGCAAAATGTAGTTAGACTTTGAACTAGAAGACATTTAATGGCTTTTTCTTATACCATGATTGCAAATATTGCAAAGGAAAAGGATGATGCACACATTTTGTTCCTCAATGTAAGAAAAAAGGACATTGATTTAGATGACTGTTAGATTTGATTAATCAAGATTAATTTATTAATAATATTACCCTACCTGTGACCAAATTTTAATTTTTATGACTTAGCTATTTTTCTCCATACCTTTTAAAAATAAATGTTTTAAAACTATACATAAAACAAAACCACAGCAATCTTACAAACAAACAAAAACACATAACAACATATAACAACCAAAAAAGCAAATCATGGCTCCCACCAGATGGGGACCATTCAGAGATATAACCAAATGTTATTCTCTTTATGGAGCCCCATTCCCTGTCCAGAATTGCACTGACACTTGCAAAGGTATGCATCATTTCCTCCTTAATAACACAAAAATAATAAACTCTCCCCAAATATCTGTGAAAATATTCCTGCATCAACCCTTTCTTTAGTTTAATATTACATGAAGTCTTCTGACACTTCCTGATAAGGAGGTCTTGGTATGGGTAGTGAAGTCCAACAGCACAAGAAGCTAACCGAACTTCAGCAACACCCCATAGTGACTCTATGTTGTGAAACAGGGTGGATGGTATACTAACAGAATCTCTGTTCTGTTCTGGACACCCATTTACAAGTATAATAACAATAACTGCACACTGTAAAGTCAAGTCAGACTCATGGCAACCCTTTCATGGGTTTTCTATGTAGAGAATACTCAGAAGTGGTCAAGTATTCTCTTCTTCTGTGGGGTGCCCTGGGAATGTGCCTAATGCCAGAAAGGCTGGCTCTTCTCCTGGGAGGCACAGTGGGGAATTAAATTGCCCGCATCAGACTCCACAGCCAGATATCTAAACCACTGAGCTATCCAGCCAGCTAACAATGATACCCTATTTAAAGTTTCAGTTAATAGATAAATTAGAATTGTACAATTGATCCATATCTTGTCAATGTATTGTACAATGGCTTTTGATCAGTTGTTTGACTCTAAATCTGGTGATTTGATTCTGATGTTTCTCTTAGAAAAAGTGTGGAAGCCAGCTACTTGGCAAAGTCATCATAACACACCCTTCCCAGCAAAAAAAGTGAAACTGCTAATATGCAGTACCAAGCTATTAATTCATCAGTCCCAAGTCAGCCAATTCAGTTGGAGCTGAGTAATTAAAACAAGAACCACACTAAATAATAAAATAGGGAATTGTATTTCAGAAGAGAAAAGCCATGGGGGGAAAGCTTTGTTTAGAAATACACAAAATGCCTTGATAAATTGGCCCAAACTTCATGCAATTAGCCTCCAACAGCTTGGCATTATCCACTGAGGGTATGGATAATTGGGTTCAGCTTTTCTGCAAATCTGCCATCTTTCTCATGACAATAAGCTGTTTGCGCTTTGAAGCCATTGCCAATTTCCTAAATTCATTCCATCTTGCAAGGACTACTGACCCAATAATTTGCTTGTCAAAAGTTGTTAGTCAAGGCAAGACAAAAGCAATGAGGCATGCTGTTAATCTGAAAGATTAATTTGTTTTAATGAATTTCAGGGATTCAACCGTTCTGCTGGGAATCAAGAATAGCTCTAATACTTCCAGGTGAACTAGACTGGAGAGGAAGTATCTAGGAAATATCACTGGCATGAAGGCAACTTTCTTTTATTTCAAGACAGCTACAAGTAGAGTTGGCTAATAAAGATTAGATATACTGTACAAAGTGGAAAGAGGAGTTCAGAGAAATAAAAATGTGGAGGGGGGCATTTAAAAGCTGGTTTAGATAAAAATTGGAAATGTTTTGTAGAGGAAGGGATGAGGAACTAATCTATTGGAGCACTGATCACCACATACAGATTGCATGAATAGATGCTTGTAGTTCTGAGAGCAACCAAATCTGAACCCTGGGAGTGTAACAACAAAAGGTGCAGAAAGCTTCTGCATTTCTTTTGCATCAAAGCAGATTAATGTAAGAAATTTACATGTTGAACACTGTGATCATCAAAACCTCAAGATCAGTGATAAAAAAGGTAGAGGTACATTGGAAAATCACATAAAGTCCCATCATCAAATTAATAGCCGAACCAGAACTGAGATGCTATACATTCTGTGCTAAATAATAATGAAAGTTCACCAGAATAGACTGCAGGAAATAGTGGTTTTCAGGAAAACTGTCTCAGCCACTAAAGCAGGGGTGCCCAAACTTTTTGGGCCGTGGGCTGGTCATGTGTTTCAGGGGGCTGGTCACTATGGCCTGGGGGCCAGATCCACCCCCCCCCCCAAAGCCAATTCATCTGGCCAGCGAAGCCCTCGTCACTCCCGAAAGCAGGAGTAAAACGCGTCCGTAGGGGTACCTTTTACTTCCGCTTCTGGAAGCAACAGGGCCTTCGGAGGCCAGATGAATTGGCATTGGGGCTGGATCTGGGCACCCCTGCATTAAAGCAAAAAGGCTATTCTAATAGTTTGCAAGCTGTAGCATCTGAAGTTGGATACATTTTTGTAGAAGATGCTTCCTCAAACTAGCGAAAGACATCTGTTTGGTATGGGCGTGTTTTACTCCTGCTTTCGGGAGCGATGGGGCCTTCGGAGGCCAGATGAATTGGCATCGGGGCCAGATCCAGCCCCTGGGCCATAGTTTGGGCACCCCTGCATTAAAGCATAAAGGCTATTCTAATAGTTTGCAAGTTGTAGCACCTGAAGTGTGGATACAGTTTTGTAGAAGATGCTTCCTCAAACTAGCGAAAGACATCTGTTTGATATAGTATGTTATATTCCTCAACTGTGTTTAGCATGCTTTTTTTTTGTGATTGGTCATTAGTAGCTAAACCTAAACTGCATGTCTGCTTGCTGAAGCATGTACTGTATCTTTGAGGAAATCCTACTGAACAAGAAAAAACAAGTTAATTATAAAAAAAATTCTTTTTATCTAGCCTCCTAAATAGCTGACAGCACTAAAACCTAAGGCAGCAGAGAATGCAACTCAACAGGAAATGTCAAATGAAGGGACAGACTTATATTCATGTGAATGAGCCCCCAAGGGAGTTTGTGGTTGATCAGCCCCTGTAAATCCCAGCTCAGAGTTCCAGATGTGAGTTTCCTGGTCAACTAGGAGTTTGTGATTCTGAGGGGCCTGGGGCGTTTGTGATAAAGGAGGAAGAGTTGGGAGGGTATGAGACTCCAGAAGAAGAGGTGAAAGAGCGGAAAAACAAATAGTTTAAAAAAGTAGAAAGGGGAGTAGAACAATTGAGACTGGAGGAGAGAAAAGCAGGAAGAGGATGAAAAGTACCCAGAGAAGGAGTGGACTTTTATCTTCAAGCAGGACCCCTGGACAGTCCATTGGGAAAAAAACGGAGATGTAAGCTATGGTGGCAGTTAAACCTTCTTATTGAGAAGGGAAGTGAGAGAGAGAGAGGGAAATAGCAAGAGATGACAGGAGATGATACAAAAGAGGCACCCTTATGACAGGATAAGACAGTGACTCTTGCCCTCCTTGCTGCTGATTGTCAGTCAGGTTATAGTGAACTCACAGCCTAGTTGGAAACATGTTGAACAGATTGTTTTCTATGGTTGAATTTATTAAGCACATCTGGTTTGGCTATTAAAGTCTATTGTTGAACTGCACTTAAATGAGTCAATGACTTTTCCTCCAAGATGAAGGGTGGCAGGTGGGCTATATTATTATTATTATTATTATTATTATTATTATTATTATTATTATTATTATTATTATTATTATTATTATTATTATTATTATTATTATTATTATTATTATTATTAATTCAATTTATATCCCGCCCTACTCAACACATGGCCGACTCAGGGCGGCTAACAACATATAAATGACCCCAGGACAACTCAAGGGGTTTACATATAAGATACAAGATACAATGTTCAAAATACAATAATAAATACAATGTTTCAAGTAAATACAATAATACAAATTACAATATTAAGCAAAACAATCCACAAAATACAAAATATCAGCACCACATCAAAATAGAAAACAATTCAACCGAAGCCACCCACAAAAAAAACCTGCCTCCAGAGTCTTATGAAGGGGAGGACAGGGCCCTGGAACGCCAGCTGGTGGCATGGCTGGAAGGCCTCTTCACCCCCACCGGGGCCGGGAGCGCTGCGTGGAGGATTCGCCCGGCAGACCCCCTCGCCTTTTAAGTCCTGGCGAGGGGTGGAGGGAGGGGCCCGGAACGCCGGCCGGTGGTGTGGCCGTAAGGCCTCTTCACCCCCACCGGGGCCGGGAGTGCTGCGGTGGTGGATTCGCCCGGCAGACCCCCTCGCCTTAAGTCCTGGCGAGGGGTGGAGGGCGGGGCCCGGAACGCCGGCCGGTGGTGTGGCCTGAAGGCCTCTTCGCCCCCACCGGGGCCGGGAGCGCTGCGGCGGAGGATTCGCCCGGCAGACCCCCTCGCCTTTTAAGTCCTGGCGAGGGGTGGAGGGCGGGGCCCAGAACGCTGGCCGGTGGTGTGGCCGGAAGGCCTCTTCGCCCCCACCGGGGCTGGGAGCGCTGTGGCGGTGGATTCGCCCGGCAGACCCCCTCGCCTTAAGTCCTGGCGAGGGGTGGAGGGCGGGGCCCGGAACACCGGCTGGTGGTGTGGCCGGAAGGCCTCTTCGCCCCCACCGGGGCCGGGAGTGCTGCAGCGGTGGATTCGCCCAGCAGACCCCCTCGCCTTTAAGTCTTGGCGAGGGGTGGAGGGCGGGGCCCAGAACGCCGGCCGGTGGTGTGGCCGGAAGGCCTCTTCACCCCCACCGGGGCTGGGAGCGCTGCGGTGGTGGATTCGCCCGGCAGACCCCCTCACCTTTAAGTCCTGGCGAGGGGTGGAGGGTGGGGCCCAGAACGCCGGCCGGTGGTGTGGCCGGAAGGCCTCTTCGCCCCCACCAGGGCCGGGAGCGCTGCGGCGGTGGATTCGCCCGGCAGACCCCCTCGCCTTTAAGTCCTGGCGAGGGGTGGAGGGTGGGGCCCGGAACGCCGGCTGGTGGTGTGGCCGGAAGGCCTCTTCGCCCCCACCGGGGCCGGGAGCGCTGCGGCGGTGGATTCGCCCGGCAGACCCCCTCGCCTTAAGTCCTGGCGAGGGGTGGAGTGCTGGGCCCAGAACGCTGGCCGGTGGTGTGGCCTGAAGGCCTCTTCGCCCCCACCAGGGCCGGGAGCGCTGCGGCGGTGGATAACATAACATAGAGCTCTTAAAGATGTTTGAGCTTTCCTGTCGTTGTTATGTGCCACCAAGTTGCCTTCAATCCATGATAGCCCTATGAATGAGTGACCTCTAAAATGTCCTAATAAGCTCTTACAAGAAAGTATCTGTTAATAAAGTTCTCTTCCTGTTGTCTGAATATAATGGTAGATGTTCGGTCAGATCAAATAAGCTGAAAAAATTAAACTCACAGTCACCACCTGGAAACCATGCTGTAAACCTCTAGAAAGCAAACTAATTTGACAATTGCAGGGAAATCCTATAACTGCCATCAAAACGGTCTCTCTTTTAATATTTATCCAAAGAATCTGTCCCCGTTTTGTATTATTTTGCCAAGTAGAGCCATTCTTCAGAACACCTCTGAGCTGGATCATGGCTAGGTAATTGGAGGCATCGGGCAAGCTCATCTCCCCTAACTGTGTAAACTTGGAGAAGGCTGAAAAGAGTGATTACAGCACTGGGATTATTTGAGAATAGAATATTGTTTGTTGAACTTGGGTGTGCACAGCTGGATCCCAATCTACAGCCTTGATGGTGGCATATTCTATTCCTCTGTACTTGAAAGTTTGATTTTGCCAACAAACGGATATTAGTAATTATGGTTTCCCCATGCCCGCCTGGCATGGAAACGGCCCTTGCAGAGGCCACTTAGGTGAGAAGGCTCCCGGCGGTGGTTTCTCCGGGCAGAGAAATTAAGGGGGGTGGATTAATGATAGGGTTTGATTCACCCAATTCCTTGACCTGACCGGCGGATCTGCTGATAGAGCGAATATCTAACTCTGTTACCCATTAGAGTAATCCCTCATCTCCGAGTCTCCGTCTCATCCCAGATGCAAACAGAGGCCATGTTTACCCCAGCCTTATCCCTAAACAATGGTGTTTCCCCATGTCAGTGTTTGCCCAAGTTAATTAACTTCCCCAAGAGAGATTCCCAATTAACCCGAGTAAACAGATGATGTGATTTCTGTCAGATGACGGTTTTGCCACCGTTGCGCTTTTTCTCCTATATATGTTGAAGCTTTCCCTCAATAAACTACTGATCTGATCACGCTCCATATTGCCTCGTATCGTTTCTTGATCAGTCTCCTCCGGGACCTCCGGCCCTCTGCGGCCCCGATTCCTACAAGTAATACAGTACAGGTACAGTATTATTACCAATCATATGAGTCAACCATTTGCATTCTAGGCATAAAGAAGGCATCAGGGGGCATTGAATTAATATTTTCTTTGCATGCATGAGGGAAAAGGATGGAAAGTATGCCAACTGCATTTTTCTGAAATACAAAAGCAACAGGGAAATTCCAAAAGAAACAATCCCACCCCTGCTATTATTCCAGCAGAACAAAGAGAGATTCACTCAGAGATTAACAGTTTCTCCGTATGTTTGTTTGTTTGAATAGATGCTTCATTTTCTCTCACATCCTTACAGAGGCTTCTTTCATTCCCTGATCAGCAAGGTGCTCAGCACTTTAAATAGATGTTGTACTGGTACTTGACCCCAGTGAGGTTATGTAAGATGGATAATTATAAGAGCAAAATGCATTGGAGATATATGAATACAATGGGGACGTATGTGCTTATGTGGTGGAGTTGAAATGTGGTAAAAGGTTTTTGGGAAAGAATTGAGAAGGAAATTTGTAGTATTTTTGAAATGAGATTTAAACTGGGGTCAAGTACTGCTTTGCTGACAGATATGGATAATATAAATTTAGATGCTGATAAAAAAGAGTTACTGGCTATAATGTTGACAACGGGTAGAAAATGTATAGCTAGAAATTGGAAAAACAATGTAATTTTGAAAATTAAAGATTGGTATAAAGAAATGTGGGATCTTGCACTAGATAATAAATTAACATGGGAATTGAATTAAAAAGGATTTAATTAAAGAAGATAGATTCTGGAAAATTTGGCAACTATTTGTAGAGTCAAAATTAGCTGGAGGTTGTGGGGGTTGGGCCAGTACCTGATCAATTTACATTTTTGAAACAGTGAAATTTTTTGTGAGATCCTGCATCCTCCAGGGCATTGTATAATACACTGGGTGTGTTGTTTGATTTTGTGTATGTGTTTTTATTATTGTATCTTCATGATATTATGTTTAGGAAAAAAATATGGTAATACAGTATTAACTAATATGTTTTGGGTAGGAAAAAAAGGTGTAAATATGAATATTCTAGAAATATATAAATGAGTTTGATCTGGAGATTTTTTCTATAAGAAAAAGAAAATATTGCAAATGTAATTTTTAAGCTGCATATAATTATTTGAGTTATAACAATTAAGATTTAGTGAAGGATTGTTGTTGTTGTTGTTGTTCAGTCGCACAGTCGGTTCCGACCCTTTGCGACCCTATGGACCATTGCTCTCCAGGCGCCTCTGTCCTCCACCATCCCCCTCAGCCCTCCCAGCTCTGTGCCCATTGTGTCTACAATGCCATCTAGCCATCTCATCCTTGGCCTCCCCCTTCTTCTTTTGCCCTCCACCTTTCCCAACATCAATGCCTTCTCAAGTGAATCCTCCCTTCTCATTTGATGTCCAAAGTATTTCAGCTTCATCTTTACTATTTGACCTTCCAGTGAGCATTCAGGGTTAATTTCTTCTAAGATTGACCTATTTGTTCTCCTCGCTGTCCAGGGTACTCTCAAAACCCTCCTCCAACACCACATTTCAAAGGCATCTATTCTTCTGCGTTCAGCCTTCCTAATTGTCCAGCTCTCACATCCGTACATTACTACTGGGAAGACCATTGCTTTGACTATTCTAATTTTTGTTTTCAGTGTGATGTCTCTGCTTTTCACTATGTTCCCCAGGTTTCTCATTGCTTGTCTCCCAAGAATCAGTCGCCTTTTTATTTCATGGCTACAATCCCCATCTGCAGTGATCTTTGATCCCAAAAAAGTAAAATCTGTCACTGCTTCTACTTCTTCCCCATCTATCTTCCAGGAATTGATTGGGCCTGTTGCCATTATCTTGGTTTTCTTGATATTTAGTCTCAAACCAGCTTTTGCACTCTCCTCCTTCAGCCCAATCAGGAGATTCTTTAGGTCTTCCTCACTTTGCAGGCGCACCCCCCCAATAACGGACACAGACAACATTGAAAGTGGATAACAGCAAAGGGCCACATTTATTGATTCAATGCCCTAGTCCGAATTATAAATTTGTATTGGTAAAACGACCAATCATAATTCCTAAGGCAAGCAGGCCGAAGTAACACTGGTAAGGTACCACCCCAAAATTGCCAACGGCAATTGGTTACAATGTATCAAATTGTATCAATTTGTTTGTTAACAACAAACAAATTGTTGACCGTAGTCAATAACTAACTCATGACCCCACCCTCTGACGCGTATCCGTGAAATCACAGGGGTGATGCATGCTGGTTAGCAATCATCATCACCCCATCGCCTGATTCGTCGTTGACCGGACAACGTTTAACTACTTTATTCCTGTCTAGTGTTGTCCAGTCAATTGCGAACCTGCCGGATACTTGTGGGTCATACTGTTTACCTTACCAGTGCTACCCGCCCATGTGACCAAAGTCAACAGTAGGAACGAAGAAAGACCCCTATATCAAACCATAGCAACAGTGTGGGATGGGCAAAAAAGCCAGGACCCGAAGCCAATATGGGTCCCAACCAAAAATTCCCACCCGGCCCCGAAGCGACCATAATCACACTGTTAACTAGGGAGGGGGTGGAGGGGAAAAAACTTCTCCGCTCCGTCGCTGAGGCAAAATGGCAGCGCGGCTGCCTCGTGGCCACCCCTTTTATAAGGGAGCTGGCCACGCCCCTAACTACCCGGATTCTCTGTCCTGTGGGGGGGGCCCGCAAAGGGCGCGGCGGCCATTTTGGCGCCGCGCTTGCATTGCAGGCGCACCCCCCCAATAACGGACACAGACAACATTGAAAGTGGATAACAGCAAAGGGCCACATTTATTGATTCAATGCCCTAGTCCGAATTATAAATTTGTATTGGTAAAACGACCAATCATAATTCCTAAGGCAAGCAGGCCGAAGTAACACTGGTAAGGTACCACCCCAAAATTGCCAACGGCAATTGGTTACAATGTATCAAATTGTATCAATTTGTTTGTTAACAACAAACAAATTGTTGACCGTAGTCAATAACTAACTCATGACCCCACCCTCTGACACGTATCCGTGAAATCACAGGGGTGATGCATGCTGGTTAGCAATCATCATCACCCCATCGCCTGATTCGTCGTTGACCGGACAACGTTTAACTACTTTATTCCTGTCTAGTGTTGTCCAGTCAATTGCGAACCTGCCGGATACTTGTGGGTCATACTGTTTACCTTACCAGTGCTACCCGCCACACGGAGGGGCTTCACAGAAGACCTGACGCCCCCCCCCAGACCGTCAGCTCGGTCAACAGGCCTGCTCGCCAGTCACCCAACAGGAGGTCCATACCTCCTCGCGACAGATGGACCCCATCCCCTGCATACAAGTCACAATTTTGTAGACTAATATCGGGGTGATGACTAACCCGTCCCCAAGCCCTGGTGGTGAGAAACCGCGCCACTGCCTTATTGACCGCGCGCCTAGCTCGGTCAAGGGCCAGGAGGTTAACGCCCCCTCTGTAAGAGTGGCGCGGAACAATGTCCGACCAAACCAGGGCTGTGGCAGGCCAGACATAATGCAAGTAGGCGAGGTCCTCGCAAATCGCATGCTGGAGCGATAAGCCGGTGACCTGGCCCAAATCATTGCCCCCCAAGTGGATGATTAGAATGTCAGGCGGGTCAGCCCCCAGGCCAGAAAAAAGGAAAGGCCGCAGCTCCCGCCATAACATCCCAGGCTTACCGTGCCATGAGAGACTGGCGTGGTCACCCAGTCCCAGTCGGGGTCCCCACTCTGTCGCCGCAGCGTAACGCGCTGCCCTGAGCACATAGCTGTGGCCCACCAGCCATACTGTCACCGGTGTAATACGACACCCAGGGTCTGTAAGAAAATTGAGAAAAAGGAAGGTAAGGTGACTGGATTGGTACTCATGGCGGGAGTGGGCGCACATAAAACTGAAAACATTGTGAGCCCCACCTCCCCATGCTACGTATGTCAGCCCCAGAGTACCCAAAAGCAGCTGCTGTAGAGGCTGCGCCAATACGGAACGAATGTGTGCCATAACGGGCACCTGGTAGTCCCACCCTGGTGAGGGCTCTGGCTGTCACCTTCCAAAACTGAAATTTAGTAAGGGGAGACCCATCTTGGTGACAGAAAAACGGGCCGTGGTGCCAGCCACGCAGTGCCAGGTATTCCTGTAGGGCACCAACCGGACAGATGTCTGCCAAAGAACACCGTAGCAGTCTTACTCCACTGCCTACGCCATGCTGATCTGTTTTGGAGGAGCGAATCCTCAACTGGGCCCAGTCTTTGGCAACATATACATCTCCGAGTTCCAGTGCCCTACCACTTGCATCCGCCTTAGACAGCATCACGAGTTCGCTGATGCGGAGCGCTCCAAAAAATGCCACCGTTGTGGCTGCATGAAAAAGGGCTGCCTCATAATGATCAAAACAGAGGCCTGGCCAGCCCCGGGCCAACTGGGTAAGAACCCCTGGGGAAATAGGGTGCCGGTCATCCGGGCAACGCCCGCGCTCGCGCACCCACCCCTCCAAAACGTGTCTCACACGGAAGTCAGAGGTGGTATCCACATGACCCCCTACTTTGGCCATAAAAGCCAACGCCGAGAGCTTGGATGCTATGGTGCGAGGTGCAAGGCCCTGTGCATGCAGGTGAACCATGAACCGCAGAACATGGTCCACCGGGATGGGCCAGGTCTCTGGCCATTGAAATCGAGTAGCAAAAGCCCTATACAAATTGAATGCTTGTTGATACGCCTTACGCGTGCGTGGCGCTAGTGACAGGCCAATCGCCCGGTTCACCTCTCCTTGCCAATAGTCCACATCTCGTCCGGGAGTGGCGAGGGAAATTCCTCCGCATCCGGGGCCAAGGCGCGGAACCGGGAGATCTGCAGGCGGGACAAAGCGTCAGCAATATCGTTATTAACCCCTGGGACATGCCTGGCCCTGAACAAGACGTTGAGGCGCAGGCAGCGCAGCACAAAATGGCGCACTAGATCCATGACCATGGGCGATTTAGAAGTCTGTGCATTGACAATGTGCACAACGGCAGCATTGTCGCACCAGAAATGCACCACCGAATTAGCCCACTGTTCGCCCCATAGCATCAAAGCCCCCAGAATGGGAAAAAATTCCAGGTATGTGAGATCCCGCAGGCGACCTGTGCCTGCCCATGCCGGTGGCCACCCACCATAGGCCCACTTCCCATTGAAGTACATCCCATAACCCAGGGATCCTGAGGCATCAGACTGGATCTGGAAATTGGGGGATGCCAGGAGGTCAGACCTCCAAAATGAGACCCCATTAAACTCCCTCAGGAATTGCAACCAGACAAACATGTCTGCCCTGATACCCCGGGTAAGCCTGACTCTGTGGTGGGGCCTGGATAACCCTGCCATGGCGTCGCATAAGCGCCGGGCGAAAGCCCTGCCCGGTGCGACCACCCTGCAGGCAAAATTGAGGTGCCCATGTAGCACCTGCAGTTCCCTCAGGGATGCCTTACGCTTAGCCAGCAATTCCGAGATAAGGGTCACTATCCTGGACACCTTATCACCCGGTAACCTAGAAGCCTGTACTACTGTATCAATCTCAACCCCCAGGAATACTAGTTTGGTCGACGGGCCCTCGGTCTTTTCGGGCGCTAAAGGGACACCCAGTTCCTGCATTAGCGTCTGAAATGTATTGAGGAGACGTGCACACGTGTCCCAGCCCCGTTCACCCCCGAATAAAAAGTCATCCAGGTAATGGGCTACAGACCGGGACCCTGACCTGCGGACGAAAGCCCACTCTAGGAAGGTACTCAAACGCTCGAAAGCCGAGCATGATATGGAGCAGCCAAAAGGCATGGCCTTATCAAAATAATACTCCCCTCTAAACTTAAAACCCAGCAATTCAAAGTCGCCCGGGTGCACCGGCAAGAGGCGAAAAGCTGACTTAATGTCGCACTTGGCCAGCAAGGCACCCGGGCCACACGAGCGCACCATGCGCAGCGCATGGTCGAACGATGTATACCTGACCGAACAAAGGTCATCAGGTATCGCATCGTTGACCGATCGGCCGGCTGGGTAGGACAAATGATGAATAAGGCGAAACTCACCTAGGGACTTTTTAGGAACCAAACCCAATGGTGAAACCTTAAGGTTGGGAAAAGGGGGTGCGGGAAAAGGTCCGGCGACCCTGCCCGCGTCTAACTCCTTTTTAATGCTGGCCTCGGCTACCTCCTCCCTTCCTCTGAGGGATAAAAGGTTGGGAGCATCCTGAGGGGATCTATCACCCATAAAAGGGATACGAAATCCCTGCTTAAAACCTTGGATGAGATACTCCCTGTCCTCTCCCCTTGGGTACGATGCGAGCCAGCGCTCCAGCATGTCCACCTTAATTGGGGAGGGGGCCTTTCGGAGAACTAGTTCCATCCGTGGCAGGCTTGCCAGCCCACTGTCCACCCCTCCCTCTGCCTCGCACCCCCCCAGGCTTGGGACAAGCAGAGGCTGCATGGGGACCAGAACATGTGGGACACTCGTGCTTATACCTGCAGTTCTTCCGACTGCAGGAACCATTGGACGAGAAAGTCCAGCACAGCAGGCGGGCTGGAACCCCCTGCCCCGCCATTTGGCGGGTAACCTGCGCTGGAGCTGCTCGCTGGACCGCATGTCCACAATGGTATCTATCCCCCGGGGCAGGACGTGTGGGTGTCATATACAAGAGCCACAGTCTCTGGCACGGCTCATCCCATCTCATCTCGGGGTGCAGGGGAATCCTCATACGGAATTCCTCATCATATGCTAGCCATGAGGGGCCCGGGAAATCTACCATCGCCCTGTATATGTTGTCCAAATATTGGACCATGGGAATAGCTAGATCCGGCCGCGCCCTCAAATACACCGCCATGTATATCAAATAAGCGGGGAGCCAGTTAGCCCAGGTACGCGGCGGCTTACGGCGGCGTGCCTGCTCCTTGTCCTTCTCATCCTGACCCTCCCTTTCTTCCTTAGTGGGCTCTCTGTTCAGGAGTGAGAAGATATCCACGTACTCCCCTCGCCATATCTTTTCTCTGGTAGCCTGAGCCAAGTGATCACCCAATGGCAAGGAATACCCTGCCGTCGGCAAAGCCGAAAAGGGGATAGCTGGCCTACCCAAAGGGGCCTGAGTTAACCCTGCCACCCCAAGTACGTTCCCAGCAGTGTAAGAACCAAGGCCCACCCCAGCGGGCATGGTGGCAGTAGTTGTCGCCGGGTGGGTCGCCAGCGGCGTAGCCCCTGCACCACCCGCGCGAGGCCAAGGCCACTGAAAGGTCCCCCCTATATTGGGAATGTGTGTGGATGTACTCGTTTGCACCATATACTCACATGCTGCACCCCCGCGGGCCGCCCCCAACGGGGGTTCCGGCCCACTGGGGGCGTCGGAGCTCACGACCGATGTAGAGCTCATCACCGGGGCTTGACCCGCGCCAGGTTGCTGGCTGGGGAGCTGCGAGGCAGTGGCCGGAGCCGCGCCACCCGCCTGCAGCAGCTCAACCCTCCCCGCCGGCCGTTGTCCTGCTGCCGATAGCGCCTCAAAAGGTACCCCGAAAGGGGCACCTGCCTGACTGGCCCGGGCCAAAGACTCCTCTAAGGCCGCAATACGGGCCAGTAAGGTGTCTACATTAACCATGGGTAAAGAGCCGGCCGGCCCACCTGACCCTTGCATGGGGACAGTTCCCTGCACCCCATGGCCCATATATGGCCATTGGCCAGGGCCGAAGCCCGGTAGGGCTGGTGAGGAAACCTGCCAAGGCGGGGCACCGGGCCACCCCCCAAGGCTAGAGGGCCCCGGGAGAGGCTGCGGCCCAAAAGTAGTCGGCCCAACGGGTTGGGCGGAAGGAGGAGCGGTGTCCACCGCTCGCGGGCCGCGGGCCGGAGCGCCCTCCGCGCCCGCACTCTGAACGGGCCAAGGGGCGATAGACCCCAAGCCACTAGCCCCGGCCGGGGATGGCAAAGGTGGCTGTTGAGGAAGCGGCACCACGGTCCTCCGACCTGGGTTGCGCCTCCTAACAGCCCGGGCTGAATTCGCAGCAGCCTTCTTTTTGGAAGGCATCTCGAGCAAAAAAGGGAAGCTAGCTAAGCAAAATCGACCCAAAAGGCTTCCCGGCAATACCAACGAGCGACGGAGGCGCAGGGGAAAAAACTTCTCCGCTCCGTCGCTGAGGCAAAATGGCAGCGCGGCTGCCTCGTGGCCACCCCTTTTATAAGGGAGCTGGCCACGCCCCTAACTACCCGGATTCTCTGTCCTGTGGGGGGGGGCCGCAAAGGGCGCGGCGGCCATTTTGGCGCCGCGCTTGCATTCTGCCATTAGGGTGGTATCGTCTGCATATCTCAAATTATTGATGTTTCTCCCAGCGATTTTAATCCCATATTGTGATTCCTCCATCCCTGCACTGCGCATTATGTGCTCTGTGTATAGGTTGAATAGGCATGGTGACAAAATGCAGCCTTGTCTTACTCCTTTTCCTATTCCAAACCATTCTGTCATTCCATGTTCTGTCCTAACTGTTGCTTCTTGGTTCATGTACAGATTTCTCAGGAGGCATATGAGGTGCTCTGGTATTCCCATCTCTTTAATTACTTGCCACATCTTGTTGTGGTCCACACAGTCAAATGCCTTAGTGTAGTCAATAAAACAGAAATAAACTTGTTTCTGGTATTCCTTTGTTTTCTCCATGATCCAGCGTATGTTGGCAATGTGGTCTCTAGTCCCCCTGCCTCTTCTGAAACCTGCCTGCACCTCTGGTAATTCTCTTTCCACATGCTGCTGAAGTCTATCCTGTATTATCTTGAGCATCACCTTACTGGCG
This sequence comes from Bradypodion pumilum, assembly GCA_035047305.1. Classification (NCBI taxonomy): domain Eukaryota; kingdom Metazoa; phylum Chordata; class Lepidosauria; order Squamata; family Chamaeleonidae; genus Bradypodion; species Bradypodion pumilum. The sequence goes on along the minus strand of JAWDJD010000001.1, from coordinate 386,233,952 downwards.
TGTGGGATGAGCGCGATTGTTCGATAATTTGAACATTCTTTGGCATTGCCCTTTTTTGGGATTGAGACGTACACTGATCTTTTCCAATCCTGTGGCCATTGTTTTGTTTTCCAAATCTGTTGGCATATTGAATGCAGTAATTTGACGCCGTCATCTTTTAGCGCTTTGAAAAATTCAACTGGGATACCATCACCTCCACTAGCTTTGTTGTTTGCAGTGAAGGATGGGGAGGTATTACTTTGACAAGTAGAGTATTGTTATAGTGTTATTTTTTTAGTATTGTTTATTATTTGTTTATTATCGTTCATTATTGCATGAAGTTTATGTATTGTATATTGTCATATTATTTTTGAATTGTATTGTAATTTTTCTTTTCATTTAGATTTTGTTATTATATTTTGAAAATTAATAAAAATATATTTTTAAAATATAGATGGTGCCCTGATATGTGGTCCTCAAAAAGCCTTACCATCTCCTGGGTTTCTAATGAAAACTCAGATGTTCTTTCTGCCCAGGTATTTGGGTTCATTTTAGCTGCACATGGTATAGGCTGCCCTTCCTCCTCTGCTGGGCTTGCATGTTCAGCAGGTGGCTGGAGGGTTGCAGCCAAGGAGCGTGTATTGGGTGTGGCAGCAATAGTGGCAGCAGGGGTCCTCCTCAGGCCTCAAAGATGTCCTCACTGATGCCACAGCAGCTGTCTAGCTGCCCACGGCCAAGCAAGCCATGTGGAAGAAGAAGAGCTTCCTTGCCCAACTGAAGCCTTTCTCTGTTTTAGAATGGCACCTAGTGCACACTATATTAAAGCACAGTAATGTGTAAAGATCATGTGACACTGGTTTAAGGTAAATGTCCTGTTCCAGGCCTTGCCTCTTAACTTGTTTCTGGATCAATACTAAGGCTGGGTATTTGTCAACAGTGTGAAAATTCACCAGAAAACATAGATCAACATTTCAGCCCATGGCTGAACTATTGTTGTTGAACTTAATCAAAGAAAAACATGCATCACTTTCCCTGAGATTACCAACAGAAATTTGATAACTCCTATGACAACAATATATGGCATCATTACTTGCAATCCATATTTCATTCACAGGGTAAGAAAGCACCAAACCATTCATCAAGCCTTCTGAAGTCATAAAACTGGTGATTCAAAAGCAGCATCCTGTTCTCTCTATCCAGGCCTTTCACATGACTTCCTCTCCTTCCAGGTTTGGCAACAAGAAAATGTAAATTGTCAACATAATGTGAACCTTCTTGTTGCTCAAATGATGTGGAAGAGAAAGAACATTTCACTTCGAGAAAACTATTTAAGGTAATAATATTCTGACATTTCCATATGCCTCACAGCCTACTGTGTTACTACTTGTTTATAGCAGAAGCATGATGAGAGAAAGTAAACTCATCGTCTGTTCATTAGACTCGCAGAAATTATTTCATAGGAGGTTACTCTGCCTGAACTGCTGTGTCTTTTTTTTACACCTAAAGTTTAATAAACATTGCTACCCAAACCAGAAAAGGGTTTTTAAAGATGGAGAGAAATAGTAAAAAACAGAAATTTACGGTGGGCCAAAGGACATGAGGCACAAGCATATGGCTGATCATTAGAATTCTTAAACTGAAATCCAGTCCACTTGCCTCTCCCCTTTAATGCATCTGTGGCTTTCTAGACTCTCCCAGTTTCTAAATGTTCCCTTGTCTATTCACACCTTGTCCGCGTACAAAGGTGCACCATCCTCCTTCTTCTCAGTCCCAACATCTCTCAACTTTTATATTCCCCATTCTCTCTTCTGATGTTCTACTATTTATCCTTTCCTAATATTTCCACTTCTCACCCAATGCTAAGTCTACTCCCCATCAACCATTCCAACATTTCAGGTTGAACAAATCTTTTAAAATCTTCTGCTAATAGTATTTTGCCAATTCCAATGCTCTGCTCTAGACACAATATTTCCTAACATTCAACTATGGTTAAAAGGTCAAGAGCACCCTTCAGGCTTGCAGGAAGCCAGTGCTCCACTCTTCTCCTCCACATGTTATAATATTATCCCAGATCAAGTCCCCACACCCTCAAATGATGGGGAGAAAAGACAAAAATAATTAGACTGTGAACTATGCCAAATCATAGACCCCATTTTAAAATGTTACCACCAGCAGCCAATCTAGCATCTTATCGCTGAGGAAGTTAGGAGAGAAACAGTCCTATTGAGGAGAACCCACTGGATGCTCTCCCTTGTTTCTTTTTCTCCAGCTCTTTGATCATTTTGTGTCAAATCTTTTTTTATTGATTTCTCTTATTGCCCCTCTAGGAGACTTCCTTTACAGCAGTGTTTCCCGACCTTTTGTTTTTGGACTTCAACTTTCCCAGAAGCCTAAGTCAATTCCCCAAAGCACGGATCAGCCAATGTATTAACTTAGGCTTCTGAAAATTGAAGTCCCCCCGCAGGACGTGGACCCCACATTGGGAACAACTGCTTTACGGGGAAGTAGATTAAAATTCCCGAACTTAATTAAAGAGATGTTGGATCCAGCGTACTCTGAACAACACTAAGCTGAATCAGCAACTGTGATAAGACTTAAAATATCAACACAAAGGCAGCTGGTGACCATAGTGGCTGGTGGGGAGGAAAGTACAACAACCAGCAGTGTGTTGAGCCAGAGGCAACCGTAGTTGCTCTCTCTCTCTCTTTCTCATTTTCTCTCTCTCACACACACACAGAAGCAGGCATTACATTCACATATACACACATTTGGTGTGTGTGGCTTTTGCTGCTGGTTAAGGAGACATGGAAGAATGGGATGGCAGGAGCAAACTGAGCCAGAGATGAAACAGTATTCTACTTGTCCTTAATGGAGTAGCCCCACTGTGCAAACAACAATTCGAAGCGTATTTCTAATTCTTTTTAAATTTTTATTTGAAAGCTAGCCATGGTTAATGCCTAACTAAATGTAAACCTAATGCTGCCTATAGTTGCAGCAAAAAAGGGAAAGTGTGGGGTCTGAGATGGAAGGAACTAGGTTTGTATGGGAGCTTGAGTGAGGAGGACAGCATAGAGCCCAAATGACTTTCCTAATCATTAAAATATAAAGAAACATTGCCTCTGCATTTTGCTTATGAAGTCAAATGTGAGAAGAACACTAGATCAGATTAAAATTTAGCAGAAAGTAAAGAGCAGCTCACAGGCTAAATATTTAGAACCCGAATTTAAGTAAATTTATGGTATACAGTGTACAACTTCCATGGAAACTCACAGAGTTAAGTGCTATCCAGACATCTGCATGCTGTTGAAACTATTGCACTCTTTAGTATATAGCCTAGATTTTGAAGCAAACTTTTTCTGATGTCACTAGCAATGCATTGATTCAAACCAAAAGAGAATATAGACCTAACAACTGATGAAAACAATGTTTTCAAAAAGTAGGGTAGCCAGTTAACATAGCTAAGGCAATGACATTTGCTTTCATATTATACAACAGCAAACCACAAAGCATCATTTTAATCCCTGAATGTTGCATTTAACTTATGTGAGACTTCATTAGCTATCCCCATGATCTTTATAGTGGCTTAAAAGTTCTCTCTTTGTGCATTTTGAAAAATTCTGCAGTGTAGATCAGACCTTGACAGTAGTACATCAGAGCTGTTGGGATTCACGGAGAGTCAACAAATAACACTCTTTCCCTCTGCAAGTGCAGAAACTGTGATCATGTGGTATGAAAATTAAATGAAATCTACAGGGCAAGGGAGATAGAATTTTAATTAAATAGAAAAAGGACAGCTGTTGGTTAGAGATGGAAGTAGGGCACATTGTTAGATGAACCAGGAAATTCTTGGCTCAATGTAGTTTAATTCATTTCTGAGTGGTTTTTTTTAATAATGTCTGAGCTGGCTGGCAAAGATGACATTGGAATGTGACTAATGAAACCTGGAAGAGCAGAATTGAAGCACACACCTTTATTTGATCCATATGAACAGGCTACATTGTCCCTCCATTTAGCAGGCCTTCTTATAATTACATGTTCTAATTTCACTAAATGCTGGTAGGCCTCCCTTTTCAGAGGGAGCTTTCATCATAAATTTTTCAATTCTTGCCCCATTCTACCACTCAGTAGCAAAATAAAAAGAAAGAAAGACCAGCATTTGTTTGCAGCATGCTAATCAGATTTTCCCCTAAGGTAGACACTGAAACATCTGAAGGGAAATAGGTGACAGAAAATATGGGAAATACATGAGAAGACACTGAGATTGACTACAATTTGTATTTATTATATGTTTGGAGACATGCAGCATTTGTGGGGTGGGGACACATCTTTTCAAGCATTGGCAACAAATTTCCCAACTTTGGAATAGCCACAAGATCATTTATGTTAAACATTTTCAAGCAAAATTCAGATATACTTATGGAAGGCAGGATTATTATTTCCATTCTGGTACTTTATATTATTTTAGTCGAAGAAAAGTATTTCTATCTTCTCGAAAACTCTCCCCCCCCCCCCAACGTCTAAGAGAGGAAGGTTAGTAAAGGAAGAAGACCAAATTTGTTCACATCACATTAAGCTTAAGGTTGAGTAACAATGTTGCTCTCCCACTTATTGCCCTGTTACATTTTATTTCTAGGGATGGGATTTTCATATTTACTGACCTATGAATCTTATAATTCTCCATTCTGGGAGTTGTGCCTGACATAAAGATACTTATATGTCGCTGACCATAGAGAGAGGACTCAACTGGAAGGCTATGAAGTTGAGATAGGCATAGGCCTAATGCTGTCTAGCTGCCAGTTCAGAAAGTAAGGTCCCAGGTAGCATTGGTGTAGAAACAGGAAGGTTGGGTGAAGTTAAGCTTAGATCAGCCCTGAAAACCTTCTAACTGAAGTCTTTTCCCAGGTGAGCCATATTTGGGCATTTATCTGCCAGGCAGAATTCCCAGAATGGAGAATTATGAGATTTTTACTGAAAGTAATAAAAAAATACTGGCCCTGCTTTTGCTCCCCATTTCTATTAGTCATTTGAGGCTTCACTTTAGCATCTAATTAGTTCTTTTTTGTAGAGGCTTTGTAGTCTAGACCACAGTAATAACAGCCAATACTATAACCTTGAACAAAAGAGAAGGGAAAAAACATGGAAATAAATTATTGAAAATACAAGTCACCTCCCCCTCTATCTGTGGGGATACATTCCAAGATCTACCACATATAGCTGAAACCACAGATAACCATGAACCATATATTTACATTGCACACAATGGCCTCTAGTGGCCATTTTTGGCAATGTAGCATAGAAATACATGTACATCATTGCATGTGTGTGTGTGTGTGTGTGTGAGAGAGAGAGAGAGAGAGAGAGAGTAACAAAACATGGTCATTTGATCCTTTCTCATCCTCTGGTTTCAATCCTCTGCCTTAAAATGAATGTTCACAACAATTTTTCTTCTAACATTCAGTCATCCCTCCACAGTAAGAGCTAACTAGAATGCAAAATCATGAACGGGTCTAATCCAATTTCACTCTTGGCCAACATTCCATGGTTATTATGGTTGTCATTTGTGGGCTGTTTAGAAGCTGTGTGCATTTCAGACTACAAGAACAACTAGTACAGAAAGTGCCACTAGATGATTCTAAAACTCTTCCACACAGTGGGGTAAGAGTACTGAAGTGAATCTCTCCATAATGTGTTAAGTTTACCCATGTACTGTATAATGCCTTCTTGAATAAGAGATACTGATGGATATTAATTTCTTCATACTGATGTTCTTAAGCAAATTTTAAGCACCTAAAGGTCCCTAACTACATTTTTATAATAAGATTTTTTTTATTCTGAATATTATCTTGCATATTTATCTTGAATTTTGGATTGTGTATTCTAGGTTCACTGCCCTGGGTGGCCATTTGGCTAGAAGAGCAATCGATCCATTAATTGTATCAATTGTATCAATCGATTGATTAGTAGATTAATAGCCTATTATTGTAGTGAAAAAATTCATGCTAAAGGAAAGAACACAATCCCATGGCACATTGCTCTGACATTCACTATTAATGAATGTCTTTAGAGGAAAACTTTTTCATCAGTCTCAAGAATTTTATTAACTTTACTTTACTATCACAAACAAAGGCCATGCTTAGAGTTAATTAAAACTACATTGGCATGCATCTCCATCAGCTCTGAATATTAAGAACATGGGAACAAAACTAATCCTCATGTCTACAAACAAATAATAAACAGTCATAGTGTCAGATTGGTTAAACAAATCATTGCAATCCTTTCTGTTAAGATTCCTTTTCAACTGAACATGTGAAAAACAATAATTCATAAACTAAACTCATTGGACAAAACATCTCTAATAAAAAAAGAGTTAATATTTAAGCAAAGTCAAAATGAAAAGGTCATGAAGAATCTTTAAAAGATGTAACAGACATGTCAAATCCATTCATGAAAAACTGGTTTTCTTCAATTTGGTGAGTCTGCTTCTTTTTCTTCTGTGTCTAGAACAGACGTGAAACTGCCAAAATGAAGCCACCTTTAGGTAAATTCATTCTGCAGTTTCTTTCACCTGACCTAGTGTGAAAAAATTAGCCGGCAACACAGGGTTGCCATTACCAGGGTACGCCTGATTGTGGTTAAAAAAAATTACAGTCTTCAAGGAACCTCTTTCTGTGTACCCCAGTGAGTCTGCTATAGAACCAACATAGAAACAACTTTCTGTACATTTGCAGATACTAAAACAAACTCTATAGTCTAGAAACTTAATGGACTTAATCTATAGACTTAATGGAAAAGGCAATACTGCTGAGAATGGGAGGAGTAGGGAAAGAGAATGACCTTGTATGAAATGCAGTTGATTTGCAAAATCCAAGCAGAGCTGATAATGGTATGACATTTTGTAAGTCATTAACTTATAGTCACAACACATCAGCAGTGATATGATGGCATGTAACATATTTGGAGTTTTTTTTTAAAAAAATTACCAAACAATTATATAGTGATCATATAGGTGAAATAGTTGTGACAATGACAGACCAAAGCTCTGCAAACATCAAGCAAGATCATCCCCAGCCACAAAGCAAAAAATAAAAAAATGAATTTCACAGCTTAAACAAGTGAGCTTCTGAATATGTTTTCTCTATTCTTTTAAAATATTTTTGCAACTAGACACAAATAAATCCCTGTTTCGCCAAAGGAAAAAAAAAGACGCTGAAAATTGAAAATATTGGCTGTCCCATTTCACTGAGCCAATAAGAATGTCCATGAAAAGCTTAAAATGTTTTAGACATATCACAGCAATGACATCACCCCTAACTCTTCTTTTTTCATTTCTCCAAGTGTCTACTTAGTAACCTCCTGTACGCTCTTGTTATATACTATCAAGTTTCTTCATACTTCTGATGTCCTTATGAACTAGCGACCCTCAAGTCATCCCATTCTATCCCATTCAGGAATTAACAGGTGTATCCACAAAGAGAACAGATAGTTCCAGGCAGCAGCACTAACGGAAAGAGATTGTGGCAGATGATTTAACACAAGACATTGGCAGTTACTGTCAAGCTAACGTTTGCTAGTGCTGTGCAGAAGATGGCAATGGTAAACCACATCTACAAACTTTATACAGTACAGTGGTACCTCGCTTAAAGAGCATAATGCATTCCACGGGATTGCTCTTCAAGCGAGTTTGATCTTTAAACAAAACACCATTGTATGTGACCAATTGAGACATCTGGCGGGGTGTGTGCGAACCCCGATTTAGTTGTTAAGCGAGTTTTTGGTTGGGTTTAGTTGTTAAGCAAGGCGACCATTCAGAGAAAATCCTGCTCTTTAAGGTAGTTAGTCTCTAAGCAAGGCACTCTTTATGCGAGGTTTTACTGTGCGTACTTCAAAAACCCTATGATGGTGAAATAATTCTTTATTCCAGCCTTCGTACAAATAATTTGCTGTGTAGGACAAGATTGTGACTCTAGTTGTGAAATATTCAGATATGAAATAATTTACAAGATAAACAGAAAAGCAATATGTCTTCAAAGTAGAAATAATTTCCTGATGACACCCCCCACCCCTCCACCCCTGGTCCGGCTTACTGAAGGATGCACAATGTGTTGTTTTCAGCCAAGACTACAGACTGTAGGATAGGTGAAAAATACAGGTTCTCTTGTCTGAATGTTCATTGTCACCCAGTGTCTCCCTACATATCTATGTACTGTGCACTGTATCTCTCCTTAGCCTACAACAACTCTTTACATAACAAGAAAAAGACAATAGTGAACGTTTTAAAAATTCGGGGCAACTGCAGTTTGAAAAGCAATCACTCATTAAGCATGGTTTATTATCAGTTTAGTTCGTTGCTCATTACAGAGTGACAGGGGAAAAACAAATCTGAAAGAGCTACTAATAATGCGAAAAAACCATAAAGTGCATTTCTTTGTTCTGAATCTTTTAAAAGAGGGGAGGGGGAGAGAAGCCAACCTGCAGTTGCTAGGAACATGATTTCAAATAAAAATGCCAGGAAAGGATTCTACTTAAAGAGCATTTTACCTTAGTTAATTAGATTCCATCAGCGAGTTTGTTTTCTCTTGAAGGAATTTTCTTTGGGTGAAAAATACCCTGTCTACCCACCAGTATCTGTTTCATTTTCTTTCCAGTGAAAGCCTTTCAGGAGACCAACTTACATTTTTCAAATACCAAATGCAAGGATGTAAGTAGGGGTGCCCAAACCTTTCGGGCTGCAGGCCGGTCACACAAATCAGGGGGCCAGTCACTATGGCCTGTGGGCTGGATCCAGCACTTGACACCAATTCATCTGGCCCACGAAGCCCTAGTCACTCCAGGAAGTGGAAGTAAAATGCTTCCAGAAGTAACGAGGGCTTTGCAGGCCAGATGAATTGGTGTCGAGGGCCAGATCCAGCCCACGGGACACAGTTTGGGCACCCCTGATGAAAAGTCTTTGGAGCAGGAGTAAAAGTAGGCCAATAAACAAAAGGTTTCCTTCACACCAAATTGTAACTTTCAGAGATGATTTGAGGAGGGAAGCTACTGCACTTGGAATAATTTGGAATGCGAAATGTCTGGGGCTTAAAACAAATGAAACTGTTACCCAAAAACTGATGCCCCCTTTTCCTGATTGATTACAGGAGCGTGCATGTTGAGAACAGTTGCAACTTCGGTACAATCGCTGGCGGAACCCTTCTCCCAATGATGAGGAGGCGTTTATTTCAGACAAAAATATAAATCAAGTTTATTGAGAAGGAGTTGGCCAGGAGCTGGCATAACCTAGTCTCAACCTTTTTGTCTAAAATAAGTTTCCCCAGTGAGAAGCTCTTGTTGGGTTCTTGTGTGCATGTGTGCAAAAAGTGCTGCTGACATCCACTATCAAGAGATTTTTATACCCTCCACCCAGGGGAACTCAACCTAGCTCTACTACTATTCTAGTACTTACAAAAATACAAATAAATTACAATGATTCAAATAATACCAGCACACTTACAGTAAGAAGTTCAATAATGGGAAACAATAGGCAAATAGGATTAGGCAGATGTCCTGGGGCAAGGAGGAAACAGCAAAATTCATGATTCAGAAAAGGTAGTCACTGAAGTCCTTCGGTGGACATCCAATGAGACTGCAGATTAAAAGATGGCACCAATCAAAAAGTCCAGATTTGAATCCAGGATGCAAAAGGACCAATGATGAAGATGGGCATCCTTCAGAATGGGCTGAGGAAGCAGCATTGCTTGAGGCTCTTGGCAAACATTCCATTCCTACCCAGTAATGAATCTATCCTGAGTCAACCCAAGCACTATCTACAATTGAATACAGTAGGGGTCCCAAAACAATGAGCATGCCAGGTGCAAGAGTAAACAGAAAACAATACAACAGGTAAACAGAGGAATCAAGGTGGCTTTTCTTGGGGCCAAATGTTAAGTGATGGCTTCCTGTGGCATTGAGCCATCATGGATGCTTGCAGGGAATAGGCTGAGGTGCAAGAAAGATCCTGATTTGAAATACAAACAGAGCATGTTAAAATCAAATTTAAAATATTTTTAGAGTCTTTTTTAGGGACATAATCTATACAGAGCAAAGGAAATATGCTAGCTTGAATAGAACAGTTCCAGGAATTTGAAAACATTTTTATTAAGTTATCTGACATCCCAGGTATAACTGCCAATGAAATAAAATTCAACTCTTGCAGTATATACCTTCAAGCGTGTGTGAATAGGTACATGGTTAGAGTGATGCTTGTGTACACATAAGCCTAATCAATCCTAAACGTGGGTGGCAAAATGCAATATGGTGAAAGAAATAACTTTATTGAAAGAGTAAAAGAACGTTTGAAAGGAAAAATATAGAGACAAAACCTGGGGTACTTATTTCTGAAAATGGGGTTACATAACCAAAAATCCATTTTCATGTTTCTTGCCTTACACAACTTGACTGTTCCTTTCTCTCAGAACAAAACAGTTAAGCAAAAGTAAAAATCTATACTATTCTTGTTTTATAGATTGAAAGCACAATTACATTTTTATCCCACCATCTTTCTAAGGCACTCAGGACAACCATGCCCTACTCCCTCCCCCCCCCGACAAAAAAAACCCCAAACCAGGCAGTGTGACACCTTAACTTAAGAGTAAGTGACAGGCCCCAAGGCAACACAAGAAGTTTGACTGTTGAGCAGAGTTTTCGAGTCCAGTTGTACTATGCTAGCTCTCAGACACAGGACACATGCAGAAGGCTTAACTCTGTGTGTGTGTATGTGTGTGTGTGTCTGTCTATATCTATCTATCTATCTCTATCTCTATCTCTATCTCTATCTCTATCTCTATCTCTATCTCTATATCTCTCTCTCTCTCTCTCTATCTATCTATCTATCTATCTATCTATATATATATATATATAATTTTACAAAAAATAACATACACAATCAAAAAAAAAAGCTCACCCAAAGTTATAACCTAAATAATTTATTACTTCAATCTTCCAATACAAATATATAAATACTTACACCTGTAAACACCGGCATTTATATACAAATATTTGTATTAACGTTCACAAAATATTTAATTAAAACTGACAAACCCCAGGGGGAAAAACGTGTTTCCATTGAGGAGATCAGCAGGGACTCTTGATTCAATATACTATAGTTCTTTTTCCCAAAAGACGAACATATCTGGGCTAGGTTGAACCCCCTTTTTTCTATTAAAGTATAATCAACAAAAAATTTCCATATATCCCAAAAAGGTATTTTCACTGATAACCCTCTTTAGCAACCACTTGTCTTGCAACCATCAATAAGGTTAACAATAATTCCTTTCTACCCTCTTCCAAATTTAACTGATCCATTTCCCCCAGTATTGCAAGTTTTGGATCTAGTACGATTGTTGTACCCAGTATCTTATTTAATCCTTCTTCTATTATTTTCCAAAAGCACCTTATCCTTTCACATGTCCACCACATGTGTGTATATGTTCCCTTTGCTTTATTATACCTCCAACACAGATCAGATACACTGCTATACATTAGATGAAGTTTGACCGGAGTAAGGTACCATCTCCATAATAATTTACAATTATGTTCTTTTTCTTTAATCGACATTGATTTCATAATTCTGTGACTCCATCCCCCCCCCCAATTTATATCTTGAATCGTAATTTCCAAATCCTCCTCCCAAATTTTTTAAAGTGTTTGTTGAGCTTCCTCACCAGGGAATAACAAATAATATATTCTACCAACTATACCCTTTAATTTCCTTTTTCGTTATCTTACTTCCAAAAGCAATTCTTCGAAAGGAGTTAATGTCCTAAATTGTCAATTATTGGCCCAGTTACATCTATCCCACGCTTCCATCTGCCTTACTTGTAACCAAGTTAAATTTAATTTGTCATATATGTCATTTCTATTATGGAAATCAGTATGGTTCTTCATCCAATCTGTAAATAATAGGGATTTACTTTGTTTCAAAATGTCCTTCGTTTCCAATGTTAACTCTAATGGGCAATCTTGAAAGTCCAAAATTTCTAATGTAGGGGAATTTTTTGGAGCTTAACTGTCTCAATTGAGTTATATCTGCTAATACTTCCTCTTCTTCTGCCGTATCTGAATCTGAAAATTGGCAATCATCATGGTGATCAGATAGATAGATCTATCCATCTTTTTATCTATCATAACTTATATATTATTTATCTGGGAGTTTTCTCCAAATATTTTAGAATTACACATACAACAAAAGCAAAGACAGATCTTTCTACACAAAGCATATTCATCATCAAACTTATTTCTATTCAATACTGTTTGATCCATGCTAGTTCAGTAATCATGGCACAAACATATTGGCTCCTTCAAAGCCAAATAGAAATGTCCACATGCTTCATTTCATTCCTAGCAAACAATAGCAGTAGAAATGGAGAGAGAACACAGGCTTGGTGAATATCTTCACTTGGTACCAAGCCTTATGCTACTTACATTGGCCAGAGGGCATTCTCATTTCCTTTTCAAATCAGAGCTTTATTTTGTAGCAACTATTTACATGAAGTGGCAGAAAATTGAATTGAAAAGCACATGACGGTGTGGCATATATCACGGTGGAATAATGCTCTGGAAGGGTATATTCATACTGCCAGAAGATTCAGAACAACCACAATATTGGTTCAAAAGTGGATAGGAATTGATATGTGGCTGATGTTTTTCCCCCTATGAAACATGCTGAGAGTGAATGTTATATATCTTGGTTCAATCATCAATCCAAATGGGGACCGCAGCCAAGAAAACCGAAGATGACTGAGACTCAGAAAGGCAGGAATGAAGGAAATTTGAAAAGATCATCAAGTGAAAGGATTTTTGAAATTATAGCCATGTTAGTCTGGGCAAGCATATCAGAGAGTGAACAAAAACAAAAAGACAAAAACAAAACATTGTGGCACCTTAAAGACTAACTGCTATATTTTGATGTTAGCTTTTGTGGATCAAGACTTATATGTTTAAGGATGTGTCACTGAAGATCAAGACCATAATCATCCATACACTTGTATTTCTAATTAATATAAATGGGTGTGAAAGCTGGACAGTAAAGAAAGCTGAAAGGGAAAAAATGCAAGATTCTTTTGCTCTTTGTATTTAACTATTTTACAATAGAAAACAGTTTTTAAACAGTTTTTATTCCTAAACATACCTTGTTGGACAGTTACAGCAAAATAACTTCAGGGCCATAGTGAGACCATGCCTTTATTAAGACAAACAAAAATGTGCAAGGTTTTCAAGTTCTCCAGAACAATTTATCAAGTGAGATGGTAGAATAATTAGGAGGCAAAGAAAGAGAAAGGGAAGTCCCAAAATGAGGTCAGATCTTATACATATGAGTTTTGCAGTTAGACTGAATCTCAAGGAAGGGTTTATAAACTGAATGAGTTACTAGCAGTTGCACAGATGAATTAAACAAATAAGGCATGCAGAAGCAGAGAGGCATTAGTTTGCCCCACCTGAAAGCACAAGAGAGAGAGCTTGGATGTATATATTGGCAGGGGTGTGATAAGCGACCAAAGTTTTAGAATGGGCCACCAAAACTTAATACAGAGAATTATGCCATATGGTCTTTAAACTGTTTGTAGCATTGTAATCACTTTGTAGCAGCAGCATTTGCTCAGAAATTTCACACTGGTCAGAATGTGTTGGTAATTTACACCTGCATAAATTAGCCTGTGTAACTGACCACAAGCTGTCTGGCTGGCTCATTGGTTTAGGTATCAGGTTCCAATGTCAGGACTGAGAGTTTGATACCATACTGTACCTTCTGTCAAAAGAGCCAGGTTGTGTGGCCTTGAACAAGCAGCACAGTCCCAGGGAGCCCCAGAAGAAGGGAATGTTAACCCATGCATTTTCTACCTAGAAAACCCTAGAAGGGGTTGTCATCCATTAGAATTGTCTTGACAGAACACAGTTATTATTAACTCACTTCTGCTGCTAAAAAGGTGCTCTTCGTGTTACAAAGCATGTACCCAAGTGCACAAAACATAACAGTGGGAATGGTGGCTTATCACTTAGCAGAGATTTGCTGTGGTGAGTTATGCGATTCAACTTATGCCCATGTAAATTGCTATGAAGATTCTGGCCACAGAGAATTAATGTGTCAATCAGTACAACACAGTACCTTCAACCATGGATTAGTTTATTTCAAAACCTAAAGCTCTCCATACAACATGAATCCATATCAAGGGTAGCAATCTTGTCAGCAGCACTAAAAGATTACATATTTAGATGGACACAGGTTCACACTGGTCTTCAAGTAACCTTATTAATCATAGCAATGAGGAAGTTTCCAATTAAGGAGAAAGCAAAATGCAGCAATTAATACAGGCTTCAGTCCTGCTGTTATGTCATGGACGCTCCGGCACTTATTCAAGATAGGTGGACTGATTAAACAAAATCCATCCTTCCCTTTCCAACAGCTAAATTCTCAGGGCAAAATAGCTTTTCCTTTTGTTCTTAACCCAAATGTGAATAGGTTGCTTTCATGAAAAGCTCAGAACATCACAAGGGGAAGGAAGGTGGAGAAGTAAACTCGAAGATTAATTACATATCTATCCCCTTCAGACTAGGTCAACATTGCACTTTGCTTGAACTGGAGCCAAATAAAATGAATCCTGGTAGAAATGCAGAGGAGTATTGATTCTCAAGCATTATCACAGCTGTTCTGGCCCTGTAGAGGGATTTAATGAATTAATGAGGTACAGAACTGTATTTGTTCACACAACCCAGCAGACTGCATTTCAGTCTACACAAATCATGCATCGCAGGGTGTTTTGACACCCTTACTAACAAATGGGTTCATGTGCGCACAAGAATCAAAGACAGAAAAACCCAGATTCTCAAAAGCCTACACTGATCAAATGGATTAGTAAAAGCCTCATTTTCAAACCCTACTCTGAGCACATCCGGATGTGAGGAATTTTGAAAACAAGGCTAACCTATCTCTTTAAAAAAAAAAAGATCAAATATAAGCATCATAAAGAGAAGCCTTCTAAAACCATTCAAGCCTCCCCATCAAGCTGGCTTCACTCTCACAGTGGTTGATTATTCTGATATTAGAGCAGCAGTGGCACCTGTTAACAATACAAAGCACTGCCAAGTACATTATAAGAGCAACAGATCATCATATGGATTCATTTCAGGAGATGGTTATGTGAAAGAAGGACTTGTCAGGAATGCTGTTACTCATGAGTAGGACTTCTACCCACAAGCGGTTGGTTCCTGATTCTGAGCTGCCGTTCTTCTAGCTTAACAACCCAGGACATCAGCTTATTGCAAATAAGGTAGCACATAGCCAAGTAAACACTCCAGTCATCTTCTGGTATTTTTAATATTACATTGTAATCAAAGTTAGTTGCAGAATAAAGTTTTTCAAAAGTTCAGAAAGCACATCAAAACAAAGAAAGCTTCTCTAATTGTGGAAGCCCAGAGGGCCCCCTTTCTGGCTTAAGCCCCTACATGTTTCTAAGTTAACAGCTCACGCTTAACATGAAGCATCAGATCAAGAGAGCGTCTTGGCTCCTCCCTCTGGGTTTTATCTCCTCACACATGGGTCAACCCCCTTGCCATTCCCCTAAAGGAATCCAGCCAATTACCGTACAGTATCCCATGTCCATCACACATTAGGTTTCGTTTCTTCCAAATCACAAGGCTAGCATGTTTTTGAATGCCAATCCTTCTAAGGAATGTGGCTCCAGTCCCCCCCCCCACACACACACACACACACACTTGGAAATCTCCATTTTGGAATGAGGCTGAGTCCAGGGTACAAATCACACCCTGACAGGGCTATACTCAAACATTTTCAAATGTCATGTACTCAGAGAAATTAGGATCTAGAAAGCATTAGTAAAAGACTCAACCTGTGTACCACCTGTGTACCATCTCTGTGGCCAAAGGACACAGCTGCAAAAACAATAACAAAAAAACAAAAACAGGCAGATGGAACTCTCATTGATCCACAAGAAACTGATGCATACTTGAAGAAGTGATTTTGCATCATGAAAACTCACATAATGTTTAATTTTTTTTAGAGGTCTAATAAAAGTATTGCATTGCTCCTGCACTTGTAGCCAGATAGTGAACAGCTGAATGCTAAATCAGTGCTAAATCACTAAGCAGAGGTGAACATGAAGGGTCTGGATCAGGTCCAGAAGCAGAAGTTTAAGAGATTCCTTGCTAACTTTTCAGGCTATTGGAGCACCCCAAAACATCTATTCTAAGGTGTTGGGAAGGTTCCATTGCTTGCTTTTAACCTTCCATTTGAAAAGGCAAGCAGATCCTTGAACTTAGAGTGGAAATAATGGCAGGAATTCATCCGGTTTAATTCCTAATGTGGATTTCTTGAAGATGGGAGAACCTCACCTCCATTCAAATGGCAGAAATAACTTGGGGATTCTAGCTTGCGCCCTTCTGTATTCCCAAAAGGAACAAAAACAGATCAGGTGGGACCCTATGCCAGCTCAAATTGGAGATGAGCAAGTCTTTCTGAATTTAGAATATTCATGATCTGATTGCAGGGATGGGGCACCCTGAAATTTTAGGACGAGGCCTCCTTGTTTCTGCTTGAATGAAGATCATCTTGTGCTGTTTGGAAAGGGCACTCCACAGAGCACCACGGCTAAGAAAGCCCTCTGTATTAAAGCCAACGACCACATTTGCCAGCAGCAGCAAAGGAGGACCTTTTCAGATTTTCTTAGGATCCAGAACCCAATTATGTCTGAGGAGGAGAGGGCAGGAGGAGTCTCACCCTCTGTGACATTATATCCCAAGGGTTCCTAACCTTTTCAAGTCAGGGTCCGGGTCACACTCTCTCAGTCAACTTTGAAGGCGTGTGTCATGGAATGAGGGTCCTCATTCCATATTTCCTGCCTCCTGGAAGGGGGGGGGAGATGCCCCTTCAAGATGGTGACACATGGAAGCCACATGGCAAACTTGGGGAAGAAGGGGTGGAACTTGGTGTGTTATTGACATGTCTTCTTGCTGGAAGGTCATTGGGGGTAAACCCTAAGGAGGAGGATCAAAGGGAGGATCCTGAAGGGAGGAGTCTTGTCCAGGAGGAAGACACCCTCCCACATTCATTCAGTCTCTCTTGGAAAGCCTGCTGGCAAACTGCCAAAATGTAGTCTCTTGGAAAGAAGGGGGCAGCCAGCTTTCTCCTCCCCCCCCCCAACAGATTGCTTTATCTATCTGCTTCTGATCTTTTACTGAACTGTATTTTGAAACTTGCTATGCTTATAATACAATTATGAAAATGTTTGAGGAGACTTGGAGTGATTTCTTTGCTCGACGCTACCTGATTTGCCTGATGGAGAAGCCTGAACTGAGAGGGCCAGATCTGAGCCTGGGTGCCAGATCTGGTACACTCTCGCAATCCTATCGTCAGGAAGCTGGAAAAGCTTGGCCTGGGTGTAAGCGGATTGTTACAGCGTGATGGCCATTTTGCCCAGCCTGCACGATGGGGCCGGCTATCTTATTCCAACAGCTTCAAAGGGGTGGCCATTTTGTTTCTCAAATGCCCTTGGAGCGGTGGGGGACCACATGAAATGGTGCCATGGGCTGGATCTGGCCCATGGGCATTAGGTTGGGAACCCCTGTTATAGCCTATCAAAACCCTGATACCTGCAGCCGAAACAAATGGTATGACAAGACCTGAACCGATAATCTATTAACAGAGCAGCAAACATACACAATTCAATTATTTCACCTAATGCACTAGGACCTCTCTTTGTATCAACATGCAGTGTGAATCAATTAATAGAGCAGTAGCTTCAACCAGAAACACCTGAGCTGAAGTCCACATGTATCTCTATCAGGTGACCATGGGTTACCAGCATCTAAGCCTAAATGGTCTTTGAAATTTGAAGCAAAGGGAAAAGCAAAATGGGAACATAATCCCTCACCCGAGCTCATTGGAGAAACAGTAGAGCACAAATACCGTAAAGGAAATATAATACATCTATTGCACCCATTCACAAAACAGCAGGAAGAAGTGCACAGCTTAGGACATCTCTTTTACCAGTTCTCACATAAGAAATGATTCAAAGAATAACAAAACACAGCAGCAGCAACCAACCACTTCTCATCACAACATCAAGCCCCCTTTCAACAATTTTTCAATATCTTTATAGGGCTTAATATTTTCATTCCTAGATAACAGCTACTTCTTCTACCGACTGACTAACAAGCTTGTTTTCTAAACCTTGTGTCATTTTAGTTCCTTTCCTCTGAATATGCTCCAGCTTGTCACCAGTCTTCTTAAAATATGATGCCGAAAACTAGACAAAATATTCTAGGTGAGTTCTGACCAAAAGAGCATAGATTGGTATTATTTTTCCCTTGGCCTGTACACTATATTTCAGCTGATTATTGTTTGGGGGCTTTTTTGCTACTGCATTACATTATTGGCTCATAGTAACCTTGGAGTCTACTAAAACCCCTAGATCTTTCTCATTTGTCCTACCGCCAAAACACTTATATCTGTGCATCTGTTCTTTGCTTCATAAATGTAGAGGTTTTACATTTTTCCCTGTTGAAATTCATTTTGTTTGTTTTGGCTTAGTTCTCCAATCTGCTGGAGAAGTGGGCCAATCTCCAACTTTGTCTTGAATCATGATTCTGCCTTCTGAATTATTAGGGCACTCTGTTGTAAGTCATCTACATTCCCTTCATGGCTCCACCCTAACTGTTTATGAAGATACTGAACAACTCTAGACTGAAGACAAAATGTTGTGGGATTTCACTTGTCATCTCTCTCCAGGACATGCCTGTCAAGTTTTGGATTTTGAAATAAGGGAAATTTCCCAGCAAATACGGGATATTTGACAGCTATGCTTATCCTATGCTGCTCTCCAATGGTGGCAATAGGGCATTGCAGTCTAATTAATAAGGGATGGTGGCGGGAAAGAGGGTAAAATAAGGGGTTTTCCCAGCCAATAAGGGATACTTGACAGCTATGCTCCAGGATGGCAGGAAACCATCTGTGAATTACTCTTTGCAGACAAAGTGAGCCAACTACAAATTTACACAGGAGTAGCACTGTCTAACTCTCATTTTACCAAACTGGCTACAAGAGTTTCATGAGGAACTTTGTCCAAAATTTTATATCAAGATATATTGTATCTACAGCATTTCCCTCCATTACCAATTTGTGGCCCTATTTCATAAAAAGGAAAAACAATCATTCTGATTTTGAGGAATCCACGCTGGTCTTAGAAATCAGCGAATACTTTTCTAAATGCTTATAAAGTGACTAATGATCTGTTCTAGTATAGTTGCCCACCCATTCTTTATCCATCCCTTTAAAAGATGGGGATGATATTTTCTTGTCTCCAGTTTTCAGGGACCTCATCTGCTCTCCAAGAAAACTCAAAGATTAGAGATATCTACAAGTTCTTTTAGTGGCCAGGAATTCATTTTATCTAGACCAGGAGACTTGAATTCATTCAAAGCAGCTGGATATTTCCATCCTACCTCTTTACCTATCTTGGACAGCAGCCTCTTTCCTTCTTCATTTATTCAACCTGCACCAGGTGGAAGACTGTTTTCCTTTTGCAGAAGACAGAGGCAAATCAGGTGTTTGGTAGTTCTGCTTTCTCTCTGTCCTCTGTTTGTATTTCTCCACTTTCTCTGTGCAGCAGATCTACTGTTTCTTTGTTCTTCCTCTTGTTTTGTTTTATTGTATGTAACCTTCTGAGTCTGAGCTCATTTTGACTTTTAGCCCTCCTACCTTTTCCTCTACGATTAATGGCTACTCACTTGTGCTCTTTCCTGGTGATCTGTCCCTCCCTCCATGTCTTATACATGGCCCTTTAAATCTTAGTTCATCTGAAGGCTCCTTATAGAGCTACCCAGATTTTATTAAGGTGTCTCATTTTCTGACTCCCAGGAATTTTCCATTCTGTATCTTTCCCTTAGGAAATTCCTAGCCATCATGGATTCCTTTTACCTTCCCTCCTATAACTCCTGTGAAATTTGGAAGCACGATGAGTTAACTATCAGAAGAGCATCCTTTGCATTTGTTCCTCTTCCCACAACCCTATTCACTTTGTATACAATCCTGTGGAGTAAATATTATACACTACATACAGAGGAGGTGGGTTGTAATCCACAAAAACTCACACTGAACTAAATTCATTATCACAATCCTTTGCTTTCTTTTGCTTTTGTTATACATATCGAAACAAACTAACACAGCTATATCTTGGGAAACAGGTATCCAGTGGTGGGCTCCAAAAAAAATATTACTACCACACTGTGGGCATGGTATAGTGGGTGTGGCCAGGGGGGAAGCCCTGCGTTGCACCTGAATTAGGACTACTTTATTTCAAAACTTGGATGGGCAGATCCAGCCAGAATTTCTGCTACTGGTTCTGGCAAACCGGTACGAACCTGCTGAATCCCACCACTACAGGTATCGTCTGTTTCCTGCATCTTTTACATCTTCCCAAGAATGTTTCCTACACAATCCCAAAGATAACTATCCAAACCTTTGATATACACTAAGATTATCCTTACTGCACAGATAAACTCTTATCAATCTTAGTTGCCTGAGTCTAAAGATGGGAGCATATTTTATACATTAAAAAATGTAAGCAAATTCAATTGGCACCATGCAGCCAACTCATAGTTCATAGTCATATATTAAAAGTTTTGTGTCAATCTGTTGAACACTTTTGTTCCTTTGTCTAAACACAGGATTTCCTATTTTTCAGAGAGATGTAGTTTGCACATTATTGCTGAACATAATACCAGGTGTGCTCTGAACAGTAGCTTATTCCTACGTCCCTAGGGAGATAAAGCAAACTTTTGGGACTGTAATTTCCCTCCTTCCAGCAAAACTCAAAGGAGTGTGTTCTATAGCACCAACCATATGTCTTTTACCCAGTGGAAGAGAAAATGTCGAACAGTCACTTTTTCTTTTGCAAAGAAACAGCTGTGTCAAGATGGCAAACTAAACGTCGGGGAAGGGGAAGATAAAAGCAAAATATCATGGCACTTCAAAGATAGATTTATTTCAATGTGGACATTCATGGATTAAAATCTACTTCTTCAAACACAAGGAGTGCAAATATATGTCCTCTTTGTATTAGCATATCCCCACAAGCAGGTGAGACTAGAAATCACAAAGTGACAAGGACCAGTTTCTTTTTTTCTCTAGAGGACTAAGCCGAGAGAAATGTCAAAGCTTGGTTCCCCACTGAAACAGCAGTAAGAACAATACAAGAGCTGCCTTAAAAATCCAAGTGCAAACATAGCGCTTAATAAAATCTCTGTAGCATTTCATATTCAGTATTCATTTTGGATGCATATTTATTTAGGTTTTAAGCCCTCTAAGAACAGGAAAGTAAGAGTGTATAAGAGAGAAACTTGACTTCCTTCTTCTGCGCCATGAGATAACTTCTTAGATAGAAATAGGAAGGCTCTCGTGGTCCAGAGAAATTGCTTCTGAATTTGACCCAATTCACTCTAGTTCATTTATTTGTGTTGAGGCTCAAACCTGGAGTCTGTTTCCTGGACCATTGTCAAGAGACAGAAATACGGTAAGCAATAAAAGAAGGCAAAGTAATTGTCTCCTTGCTGCTGAATAATCAGAGCCTGTGCCCAGTTCGTTAAGGCTAATAAATAAGATGTCTAAATGAACTGGATATTTTAAAACCCTTTTAATAGATCAGGGATTGAATAAGGATAGCAACATCTTTCACAAATGTGGCTGAATGTTGCCCTCTGATGTTTCTTTCATGTGGTATATTTTGTATATATGAGTGTGTGTTCAATATTCATCCAGATGCAGATTCACACTCCATCTGGTTTTGAAAAATTGGCAGTTTCTTCCCATACCTGCTGTAAATTCCTTCTGTAGACAGAGACACATATATCTTTTCCCAGCAAAACCAATTTATGTCAAGAGTGTGCTACCTTAGAAACCTCAGACACTGGATAAAGTACAGCCTTGCTTTCCTCCCTAATGGGGGTAACTCTGTTGTACATAATACATACCAACACAGTGCTAGATGTTTCAAAGTCTAATATTTACATAAAAGGAATCAGAAACTCATTCTTCCATGAAGTACCACAAAAAAATATTGAGAGAAACTTGGGAAAAGGACTTGGGGATACTAATTAAAGAGGAAAATTGGAACTTGAAATGGAAACAACGTTTAATGAACTCCCTTTCTATTAAGGAAAGGGAACATGTGATTAAATTAATGTGGAGATGGTATATGACTCCGACAAGGTTAGCACAAATGAAAGTGGAAATTCAGAAAATTGCTGGAGATGTGAAAATTTAAAAGGAACTTACCTACACATATGGTGGGAGTGTATGTATGCAAGGAAGTTTTGGGAAAATATTGAGGAAGAATTAAATAAAATTTTAGGGTATGTGGTCAGTTTGAGCCTGAAAGTAGCTCTGATAGGGAAGGTGGAGGAGATAGACTTGGATAAGGATAAGAAGGAGCTTTTAGCAATGTTATTAACAGTAGCCAGGCAATTGATAGCCTTAGATTTGAAAAATAAATTTGATATTAGTAAAGAAAGTTGGTAAAAAGGAGTATGGCACCTGGCACTGAATGACAAATTAACAACTGAATTAAGGATAGGAAAAAGAATTTTAAAAAAAGAATAATTTCTGGGCAATCTGGAGGCTCTTTGTAACATTTTCAATGTCAAGAGAAGGTTTTAGACCAAGTCTGGAAAAATATAAATTTTGGGAGGAGAAGTAGTTACACAGAAATACAAGAGTAGTTTAAAGTGAATCTTATCGAATTAATGTACCGCACAGGGTGGGTATTGCGAGGGGACCGTAGGCTTGTTTGAATGGATAGTGCCATTGTTGTATAAAATAAAGTAGAATTCTTAAAAATGAAGTAATTAGAATAAATGAAACAGTTATAGAAATGTTTCTAGATAAGTAGGAATGTGAAAGGGTCCTAAGGGTTTTATTTGTTGGTATGTTTGGTTTGTTTTATGTTTTGTGATGGTGTTTTTGTGTGTTGTTGTGAATTTTATTGGTAAAATAAAAAATATTCAAAAAAAGAGAAACTCATTCTTCCACGATTGCAGCATTAACATAGATTTAGGCTTTGAGAAACAATGGAAAAAGCATCAACTTCTAGAATATTTGGGCTGCAATTCCCAGATTCCCTTAGCATTGCAGCATTAAAATCTAGTTATAACAAAAGTCACTTGAGAAATACAATTACACCTAAAGGCAAATGATAAAATATGATCATGACGTTACTCCAGTAGTACAGTATACGGATTAAAAGAAACAGATTGTAACAATGACTGAATCTTTCGGAAATGGTTCATAATCAAAAGACAGAAAGTGTTAAGGAGACTAGCCCAAATAAACATAGAATGGTGAATGAAGATCATTTTAGAAATATTGAATGCATCCAGCATTAGGTGTCTGTTGAACATCTTCAAAGGAAAAGTGAGGATTTATTGTTGGGTGGCCCACAGTGGAGTTGCATATAAGCCACTGATTCAAGACTTTGGCTGCCAGCTTATTAGGTAGTCAGTTTTCTAAAAATGTAATAAGACTTATTTCTCAACAAATATATAGGGCCATGATATGAATCTAGTGTGAATGTTCTCCACAGTTTTGGCCAAGTATTTTCAGGGATGGTAAAAATCACCTACTCTAATTAACATTCTTCTATTCATACAACAGAAGTTCTGTGTTATAAATATCCCAATGAAAATGAAATATTTCAATTCTCAAAGAAACATACAAGAAAGAAGATTCCAGGGTGAAATTTCCAGTTGTCACGATTTTCATCTCCAGCATTGAATGAATTCTAAATGGTATGATAGAACTATACAGCCAAATGTTATCAAAGACAGATTGTCAGCAATAAGGATGGCATCACTCTTTGCAACACTGGGTTAAAGAAAAGATGCCCAATGGAATATATTTCATTTTGGCCTGCACCTGTCAAGGTTTTTTCAGAAGTGGAATTTATTGCTGATTGGAGGTGAATTAAGCACCATCCTTGGAACTGTGAAGACTCATTAATTCATATTGGCTTCCCCTTTAGACTTTTATTGAGCTGTTGGACTGGAATTATTTTAGTTTGTTATTGATCTTAATGTTTCCCCCCTCTTGGCTCTTATTAGTTGTTAATTCTGATATTAGATTTCTATTCTTAATATGGTGTCATTGCTGCTCTAAGTCATGGTGGCCTAAAACTATTTTCAGTGAATAAAGAAGCTGTTCAAGTATAGGTAAATCAGGCAGTTCAACACAGGATATCCTCTCCCCAATGTCTCAATTGCATAATGAAAAAGGAACAGTTTAGGAATAGCAGAGATTTCTGAGATCTTGAATGGAAGGTTGCCAATCATTTCCAGATGGAACAGAAGGTTACAAGAGTAGACAGCATAAAACATTTCAGTGGTGGACAAGCAGGCAATAGTACATAAGGAAAGTACAATTCACTATGAATGTTCAAGGAACAGCAGTGGCAACATTACCAAAGCCTTCAGGAGTATTTGGAAGGCAGTGGGCTTGGTGGATCTTTGCCACAACAAAGGTTCACAATGCATCTTTATGTTTATTCACTTTGGTTCCCACTGTCTACTTGTTGAGTTGCCAGTTCACACAAGGGCAGAAAGTTCATAATGACCAAAGCCATTCATGTGAAGAAGTAGCAATGCACTGTGTACCATCACCCCTGTAGCAACAACTCCATTTCTAACAAGACAACCACCCTATGCAACACTATACATAACAGACACTCTATACTTTGCTTTAATGACACATAACTTTGGAAAGAGAGTTCCCCATCTGTTCCACCTGCTAATTAAGAAACATAAGACAAACATAATGCACTATAATGTTATAAAATAGGGGGCATAAACTATGATTCAAATTCACTGTGTGAGCTCCTTATTTAATATGGAATGCATCTGTTAAGATTTTCCTCAGGTCATCTTTCAACCATTTGATTAGCAGGCTTTTCACTAATGAAATGTGATAGTCAAAATATTTGCTATGTCTATTAATCAACACGCTCTAAAATGCAGCTACAGAACTAGGGGGTTGTGAGAGAGGTCATTAACCAGCTAGGAAAACAAGTGAAATATGTATTACCTGCAGCAAGTATGTTTTTCCATTTCAATTTTGTTCAGTTTCTCATTTTTCCAATCTTAAGTGTGTTTCCTCCCATTTTCACATCTAGTTTGTGGATTGTCAAAACTCTGTGTGAAAATGTGATAGCCTTTGCATGCTCATTGCAGGCGCACCCCCCCAATAACGGACACAGACAACATTGAAAGTGGATAACAGCAAAGGGCCACATTTATTGATTCAATGCCCTAGTCCGAATTATAAATTTGTATTGGTAAAACGACCAATCATAATTCCTAAGGCAAGCAGGCCGAAGTAACACTGGTAAGGTACCACCCCAAAATTGCCAACGGCAATTGGTTACAATGTATCAAATTGTATCAATTTGTTTGTTAACAACAAACAAATTGTTGACCGTAGTCAATAACTAACTCATGACCCCACCCTCTGACGCGTATCCGTGAAATCACAGGGGTGATGCATGCTGGTTAGCAATCATCATCACCCCATCGCCTGATTCGTCGTTGACCGGACAACGTTTAACTACTTTATTCCTGTCTAGTGTTGTCCAGTCAATTGCGAACCTGCCGGATACTTGTGGGTCATACTGTTTACCTTACCAGTGCTACCCGCCCATGTGACCAAAGTCAACAGTAGGAACGAAGAAAGACCCCTATATCAAACCATAGCAACAGTGTGGGATGGGCAAAAAAGCCGGGACCCGAAGCCAATGTGGGTCCCAACCAAAAATTCCCACCCGGCCCCGAAGCGACCATAATCACACTGTTAACTAGGGAGGGGGTGGAGGGGAAAAACTTCTCCGCTCCGTCGCTGAGGCAAAATAGCAGCGCGGCTGCCTCGTGGCCACCCCTTTTATAAGGGAGCTGGCCACGCCCCTAACTACCCGGATTCTCTGTCCTGTGGGGGGGGGCCCGCAAAGGGTGCGGCGGCCATTTTGGCGCCGCGCTTGCATTGCAGGCGCACCCCCCCAATAACGGACACAGACAACATTGAAAGTGGATAACAGCAAAGGGCCACATTTATTGATTCAATGCCCTAGTCCGAATTATAAATTTGTATTGGTAAAACGACCAATCATAATTCCTAAGGCAAGCAGGCCGAAGTAACACTGGTAAGGTACCACCCCAAAATTGCCAACGGCAATTGGTTACAATGTATCAAATTGTATCAATTTGTTTGTTAACAACAAACAAATTGTTGACCGTAGTCAATAACTAACTCATGACCCCACCCTCTGACGCGTATCCGTGAAATCACAGGGGTGATGCATGCTGGTTAGCAATCATCATCACCCCATCGCCTGATTCGTCGTTGACCGGACAACGTTTAACTACTTTATTCCTGTCTAGTGTTGTCCAGTCAATTGCGAACCTGCCGGATACTTGTGGGTCATACTGTTTACCTTACCAGTGCTACCCGCCACACGGAGGGGCTTCACAGAAGACCTGACGCCCCCCCCCCCAGACCGTCAGCTCGGTCAACAGGCCTGCTCGCCAGTCACCCAACAGGAGGTCCATACCTCCTCGCGACAGATGGACCCCATCCCCTGCATACAAGTCACAATTTTGTAGACTAATATCGGGGTGATGACTAACCCATCCCCAAGCCCTGGTGGTGAGAAACCGCGCCACTGCCTTATTGACCGCGCGCCTAGCTCGGTCAAGGGCCAGGAGGTTAACGCCCCCTCTGTAAGAGTGGCGCGGAACAATGTCCGACCAAACCAGGGCTGTGGCAGGCCAGACATAATGCAAGTAGGCGAGGTCCTCGCAATTCGCATGCTTGAGCGATAAGCCGGTGACCTGGCCCAAATCATTGCCCCCCAAGTGGATGATTAGAATGTCAGGCGGGTCAGCCCCCAGGCCAGAAAAAAGGAAAGGCCGCAGCTCCCGCCATAACATCCCAGGCTTACCGTGCCATGAGAGACTGGCGTGGTCACCCAGTCCCAGTCGGGGTCCCCACTCTGTCGCCGCAGCGTAACGCGCTGCCCTGAGCACATAGCTGTGGCCCACCAGCCATACTGTCACCGGTGTAATACGACACCCAGGGTCTGTAAGAAAATTGAGAAAAATGAAGGTAAGGTGACTGGATTGGTACTCATGGCGGGAGTGGGCGCACATAAAACTGAAAACATTGTGAGCCCCACCTCCCCATGCTACGTATGTCAGCCCCAGAGTACCCAAAAGCAGCTGCTGTAGAGGCTGCGCCAATACGGAACGAATGTGTGCCATAACGGGCACCTGGTAGTCCCACCCTGGTGAGGGCTCTGGCTGTCACCTTCCAAAACTGAAATTTAGTAAGGGGAGACCCATCTTGGTGACAGAAAAACGGGCCGTGGTGCCAGCCACGCAGTGCCAGGTATTCATGTAGGGCACCAACCGGACAGATGTCTGCCAAAGAACACCGTAGCAGCCTTACTCCACTGCCTACGCCATGCTGGTCTGTTTTGGAGGAGCGAATCCTCAACTGGGCCCAGTCTTTGGCAACATATACATCTCCGAGTTCCAGTGCCCTACCACTTGCATCCGCCTTAGACAGCATCACGAGTTCGCTGATGCGGAGCGCTCCAAAAAATGCCACCGTTGTGGCTGCATGAAAAAGGGCTGCCTCATAATGATCAAAACAGAGGCCTGGCCAGCCCCGGGCCAACAGGGTAAGAACCCCTGGGGAAATAGGGTGCCGGTCATCCGGGCAACGCCCGCGCTCGCGCACCCACCCCTCCAAAACGTGTCTCACACGGAAGTCAGAGGTGGTATCCACATGACCCCCTACTTTGGCCATAAAAGCCAACGCCGAGAGCTTGGATGCTATGGTGCGAGGTGCAAGGCCCTGTGCATGCAGGTGAACCATGAACCGCAGAACATGGTCCACCGGGATGGGCCAGGTCTCTGGCCATTGAAATCGAGTAGCAAAAGCCCTATACAAATTGAATGCTTGTTGATACGCCTTACGCGTGCGTGGCGCTAGTGACAGGCCAATCGCCCGGTTCACCTCTCCTTGCCAATAGTCCACATCTCGTCCGGGAGTGGCGAGGGAAATTCCTCCGCATCCGGGGCCAAGGCACGGAACCGGGAGATCTGCAGGCGGGACAAAGCGTCAGCAATATCGTTATTAACCCCTGGGACATGCCTGGCCCTGAACAAGACGTTGAGGCGCAGGCAGCGCAGCACAAAATGGCGCACTAGATCCATGACCCTGGGCGATTTAGAAGTCTGTGCATTGACAATGTGCACCACGGCAGCATTGTCGCACCAGAAATGCACCACCGAATTAGCCCACTGTTCGCCCCATAGCATCAAAGCCCCCAGAATGGGAAAAAATTCCAGGTATGTGAGATCCCGCAGGCGACCTGTGCCTGCCCATGCCGGTGGCCACCCACCATAGGCCCACTTCCCATTGAAGTACATCCCATAACCCAGGGATCCTGAGGCATCAGACTGGATCTGGAAATTGGGGGATGCCAGGAGGTCAGACCTCCAAAATGAGACCCCATTAAACTCCCTCAGGAATTGCAACCAGACAAACATGTCTGCCCTGATACCCCGGGTAAGCCTGACTCTGTGGTGGGGCCTGGATAACCCTGCCATGGCGTCGCATAAGCGCCGGGCGAAAGCCCTGCCCGGTGCGACCACCCTGCAGGCAAAATTGAGGTGCCCATGTAGCACCTGCAGTTCCCTCAGGGATGCCTTACGCTTAGCCAGCAATTCCGAGATAAGGGTCACTATCCTGGACACCTTATCACCCGGTAACCTAGAAGCCTGTACTACTGTATCAATCTCAACCCCCAGGAATACTAGTTTGGTCGACGGGCCCTCGGTCTTTTCGGGCGCTAAAGGGACACCCAGTTCCTGCATTAGCGTCTGAAATGTATTGAGGAGACGTGCACACGTGTCCCAGCCCCGTTCACCCCCGAATAAAAAGTCATCCAGGTAATGGGCTACAGACCGGGACCCTGACCTGCGGACGAAAGCCCACTCTAGGAAGGTACTAAAACGCTCGAAAGCCGAGCATGATATGGAGCAGCCAAAAGGCATGGCCTTATCAAAATAATACTCCCTTTTAAATTTAAAACCCAGCAATTCAAAGTCGCCCGGGTGCACCGGCAAGAGGCGAAAAGCTGACTTAATGTCGCACTTGGCCAGCAAGGCACCCGGGCCACACGAGCGCACCATGCGCAGCGCATGGTCGAACGATGTATACCTGACCGAACAAAGGTCATCAGGTATCGCGTCGTTGACCAATCGGCCGGCTGGGTAGGACAAATGATGAATAAGGCGAAACTCACCTAGGGACTTTTTAGGAACCAAACCCAATGGTGAAACCTTAAGGTTGGGAAAAGGGGGTGCGGGAAAAGGTCCGGCGACCCTGCCCGCGTCTAACTCCTTTTTAATGCTGGCCTCGGCTACCTCCTCCCTTCCTCTGAGGGATAAAAGGTTGGGAGCATCCTGAGGAGATCTATCACCCATAAAAGGGATACGAAATCCCTGCTTAAAACCTTGGATGAGGTACTCCCTGTCCTCTCCCCTTGGGTACGATGCGAGCCAGCGCTCCAGCATGTCCACCTTAATTGGGGAGGGGGCCTTTCGGAGAACTAGTTCCATCCGTGGCAGGCTTGCCAGCCCACTGTCCACCCCTCCCTCTGCCTCGCGCCCCCCCAGGCTTGGGACAAGCAGAGGCTGCATGGGGACCAGAACATGTGGGACACTCGTGCTTATACCTGCAGTTCTTCCGACTGCAGGAACCATTGGACGAGAAAGTCCAGCACAGCAGGCGGGCTGGAACCCCCTGCCCCGCCATTTGGCGGGTAACCTGCGCTGGAGCTGCTCGCTGGACCGCATGTCCACAATGGTATCTATCCCCCGGGGCAGGACGTGTGGGTGTCATATACAAGAGCCACAGTCTCTGGCACGGCTCATCCCATCTCATCTCGGGGTGCAGGGGAATCCTCATACGGAATTCCTCATCATATGCTAGCCATGAGGGGCCCGGGAAATCTACCATCGCCCTGTATGTGTTGTCCAAATATTGGACCATGGGAATAGCTAGATCCGGCCGCGCCCTCAAATACACCGCCATGTATATCAAATAAGCGGGGAGCCAGTTAGCCCAGGTACGCGGCGGCTTACGGCGGCGTGCCTGCTCCTTGTCCTTCTCATCCTGACCCTCCCTTTCTTCCTTAGTGGGCTCTCTGTTCAGGAGTGAGAAGATATCCACGTACTCCCCTCGCCATATCTTTTCTCTGGTAGCCTGAGCCAAGTGATCACCCAATGGCAGGGAATACCCTGCCGTCGGCAAAGCCGAAAAGGGGATAGCTGGCCTACCCAAAGAGGCCTGAGTTAACCCTGCCACCCCAAGTACGTTCCCAGCAGTGTAAGAACCAATGCCCACCCCAGCGGGCATGGTGGCAGTAGTTGTCGCCGGGTGGGTCGCCAGCGGCGTAGCCCCTGCACCACCCGCGCGAGGCCAAGGCCACTGAAAGGTCCCCCCTATATTGGGAATGTGTGTGGATGTACTCGTTTGCACCATATACTCACATGCTGCACCCCCGCGGGCCGCCCCCAACGGGGGTTCCGGCCCACTGGGGGCGTCGGAGCTCACGACCGATGTAGAGCTCATCACCGGGGCTTGACCCGCGCCAGGTTGCTGGCTGGGGAGCTGCGAGGCAGTGGCCGGAGCCGCGCCACCCGCCTGCAGCAGCTCAACCCTCCCCGCCGGCCGTTGTCCTGCTGCCGATAGCGCCTCCAAAGGTACCCCGAAAGGGGCACCTGCCTGACTGGCCCGGGCCAAAGACTCCTCTAAGGCCGCAATACGGGCCAGTAAGGTGTCTACAGTAACCATGGGTAAAGAGCCGGCCGGCCCACCTGACCCTTGCATGGGGACAGTTCCCTGCACCCCATGGCCCAGATATGGCCATTGGCCAGGGCCGAAGCCCGGTAGGGCTGGTGAGGAAACCTGCCAAGGCGGGGCACCGGGCCACCCCCCAAGGCTAGAGGGCCCCGGGAGAGGCTGCGGCCCAGAAGTAGTCGGCCCAACGGGTTGGGCGGAAGGAGGAGCGGTGTCCACCGCTCGCGGGCCGCGGGCCGGAGCGCCCTCCGCGCCCGCACTCTGAACGGGCCAAGGTGCGATAGACCCCAAGCCACTAGCCCCGGCCGGGGATGGCAAAGGTGGCTGTTGAGGAGGCGGCACCACGGTCCTCCGACCTGGGTTGCGCCTCCTAACAGCCCGAGCTGAATTCGCAGCAGCCTTCTTTTTGGAAGGCATCTCGAGCAAAAAAGGGGAGCTAGCTAAGCAAAATCGACCCAAAAGGCTTCCCGGCAATACCAACGAGCGACGGAGGCGCAGGGGAAAAACTTCTCCGCTCCGTCGCTGAGGCAAAATGGCAGCGCGGCTGCCTCGTGGCCACCCCTTTTATAAGGGAGCTGGCCACGCCCCTAACTACCCGGATTCTCTGTCCTGTGGGGGGGGGGCCCGCAAAGGGCGCGGCGGCCATTTTGGCGCCGCGCTTGCATTTCCCCCACCAGATATGATTTTTTTGGATAGAATGTTTACTGATATATACATTTTGGCAAGCAGTTTTGCCTAAGATAATTGAATTTTGTACATTCTTTTCAATAATCGATGCATAGTTATGTCCCTTTCTCTTAATATCCAAATTTAGGTACACATTTTCCAATTGGAGAACAGCATCACGACATTGTGAGTATCCCTAGTTGTGCCTTCAGCTAGAGGGGCTTGCCTCTCTGGCACACGGAGGGCCTTCTCTGTGTCTGCTCCAGCCCTATGGATCCTCCTGCCAACAGAATTGAGGCTACAGACAGAATTGCTGCCTTTCAGGAAAGGTTTGAAGACCTGGCTGGCGGGGCAGGTTTGGGGCCCTAATGGGAATACGGCCCTCGCCTGCTGGCTCATCCCAACTTTTCCAGTTGTGCCCTCCTTTTGTGTCTTTGCATTCCCCCCCTTCCCTCTTAGCTTTTAGTTTTTAGTTTTAAATGGGGTGGGAGCAATGAGGGTGGATGGGTGGATGGGTGATGGGGTTTTAACATGTTTTATATGTTTTTAAGTGTTGTACACTGCCCTGAGTTGGGTTTTTAACTTAGTGGGAGGCATAAAAATTTAAATAAATAAATAAATAAATAAGATATAAGTGCATTCTGCTTTGCTTATTTTTTCAGAAAGTGTAATTTTGGTTGGTTTGCATTAAAACGCTAGTCAAAGAAGCATTTCTGCATCCCCCAACACATACCAAAATGGGTAAAAAAAATCTGGCACCCTCTGTGTATCCTATTTATCCATGCATAAACATATCCTGCTTCCTTCTTCTAGTCAGAAGTAATCACAGGTGTTACATTATGTAGGAAGCACAGATCAAAAAGATGATAAACCCAAGAAGCCTCTCTCTCAAACATGCAGGATGGTGATAATAAAATATTCCTAGATGACATAATGAAATAAACCACTATTATTTTGTGGAAAGTCAAGCAATCTCACATTAGATCAGTTGAAAAATTATATTCTAATCTTTAATATGGCCTTCATTGAATAATCAATCTACAAAGCAAGTCCTAAAAGTATGCAGTTTTGCAGCACTGCTAACTCTTCTCAATGTTGTCCTACAACATACTTACAGGACTTTCTCATACTTTGGAAAAGGGAAAAAAGAATGGCAGAAGAATGAAGCAAAAGAAAATCTCCCTGCACCCATCTAAGATTCAAATGAGAGTTTACTGTATCACTAAGAAGTATGGAGTACATAGAAAGAGCCTCTTCGAAGATTGTGGTATTTTTTAATCACAATCAGGCATACCCCAGGCAATGACCACTTTGTGCCAACTAATCTTTCTCACAATAGGTCAGGTGAAAGGGACTACCGAATGAACTCACTCAAAGGTGGCTTAATGTTGACAGTTTCACATCTGGTCTAGATGCAGAAGAACTAAGAAGTATTATTTCCCCCTGAAATTGTTTAGATCACCTATAGCAACTTTAACAAGTCAGATAAAGTCAAGCAGCTTCATATTGAAAAAATGTTCTTTGTATGTGTGTGTGTGTGTGGGGGGGAGAGATCATCCTGTTTCAGGTAGGAAATACACAAGGGCCTAGATGTCTAGAGGGTTTTGCAGTATGATCTCACCCTGTCCTATTTACATGAAGGACAACACTGACAACACTTGGTGAATACTAAGATCAGGAATCTCTTTTCAATATATATCTCAGACAGTTTTTTTATACTGTTAACTATCCTTCTGGATAGACCATTGGGATTGGGGATTAGAGGTCTGCGAGGTCTGCGACTGTGCTAGTTCCATTCTTTCCTTGATGATTGCTAAGCTATGGGGGTCACACAGGGGTTGATCATTTACCCAATTCAGTTTGACTTATATGTGAAGCCATTGAGAGAATTTGTCAGGAGATCTGGAGTTTTCTGCCATTCATACACTAATGACACCCTGTTCTATTCATCATTTCATCTGCAATAGATGCAATCCAGGACCTTGAGTGCTGCCTGGCTTCTACCATGGATGGGATAAAGGCTAATACTGTAAGTTAAAATTTAATCCTAACAAGATAGAGATGCTAATGTTGGGAAGGCCCTCCTGAACACCTGGAGGAAACAATCCCTAGATTACATGGGTTCACACACCACCTTAAGGACCAAGTGCACTACTTAGGAGTTCTTCTGGACCTGGTACTTTCAATAGAACAGCAAGTAGTTGCTGTGGCCAGATTTTCCTTTATCCACCTTTGGCTGATTTTCCAGTTGCACCCCTGTTTGGACAGGAGGTCCATGACAAGACTGGTTCTTGCCTTAGTCTAAAATATGTATTACTATAATGATCTCTATGTTGGGCTATCCTTGAAGTTGGTATGGAAGCTCCAGTAGCAGTGGCTAGATTGATCGCTGGAATAAGTCAATTTGATCACATCTATCTGACCTTAGTCCAGCTACATTGATTTCTTATCATTTCCCATGTCAGGTTCAAGGTACTAGGTTTTGTTTTTGTTTTTTTTTGACTTTTTAAATACTTTATTAGTAATTGTCACATAAAAAACATATTAACATCAAATTTTAACCCAGTACAAAAACATTTCATATCTCCCCCCCCCCCAATGACTTCCAACAACTACTTCTCCTGCACTTTTTTTAATCATTGTGGTGTTTACTGGTTACTCCACTGCCTTCATGTCCTTTAAAGCCAATCGATTTTAATTACTGTAGTACATTTCTTTTGATGCTCCTCCGTATAGTACTTATTTACTAAGTCCACCAACATATATCAAGCCCTTAAAGGTTTGGGATCTCAATACCTGTTGAAGCATCTCTAACAAAGAGCTGTTAGTCATTTCACCTCTGACTTCCAGGCCTTGCAGCTACCGGTACCTACACTGAGAGAGGCAAGTAAGGTTACTACTAGAAATCAGCCATTCTGGGAGGTAACCCCATCTTTGTGGAATGGCCTTCCACTGAAGCCTGAAGGTACATCAGGCTGCTTCCGCTTGAATCTTTAAGAAACTTGTAAAACAAAGCTTCTTAAAGAAGTCTTTAAAAATATTCGCCCCCTCTCCTTAGGTAGAGCCAATGATCTAGTTGTTTTATGAGCTGATACTAGTTATTGCCATTTAAGTATTTCTATTTTGATTCTTTTTACTTTGATAAATATGATTTATTTGTATTTTATTATTTGTTCAGTGTTAGTCAGGGTGTTTTTCTTTCTATGTAAACTACCCATAGTAGTGGGTTTTTACTAAATAGATGGTATAAAAATAATTACTGGCTGATTGAATGAATGAATTTTTAACCTCACCATCTGGAAGCTGGGTCAGTAATAGTGGCTATGTTTACAATGCAATATTTGAAGGCAGATAAAGAATTTTATATGCCAATGTCAACTAAAAGTGCTTTGTGCAAAGATTTGGCACACAGTTTAATAAGACCTCTCTCACTTTAAAATTCAGTTAATACAGTTCAATATTTGAAAACTCTGCAATCACTGAGACTCAAGGTTCAAGTCATAAATTCATCCCTTGGAAGACAGCGGTTTAGAAAACATTAGGTTTTAAAGGACAATAAAACCAGTGTTCTGTTTATCTGCTCTTTGGCATCCTGGACCTTAGAATTTTCTGTTGCTTCTTATTGTCTCTAGCAACCAAAGCTGGCAAATTGCAGTTTTGCGAAATTTAACAAGCACCCAGAAGACATATTGCCATGCATTACAGGCTGGATATCAACCCCTCCTGTCCCCAGACATTTTTCTTTTTAAACAGCTGTATTTCAACCCCTTGCCTGCAAAATTTGTACTCAAAAATTTAGTGTTCCACCGAAACAACCCTTTGTAAATAAAGTTTTTCAACCCAAAATTTCACAGTTGTACTACTGCTTTTAAATTACCTGAACTCGATCAAGTAAGCCAAATAGGTGGTTTATCCTGCTTACTCAGAACCCATTTGATGGAGAAATGAAAGTCCTTGTTACACATTGATGTGTAACAATGTATGATCTGCACTACGACTCATATGAAAGTGACTGTCAAAATATATTAAAGGCTATAATTTCAAAATCATATGCCTACTAACTTGAACAGACATATGGTGACTGAGCAACAAAGGAAGACAGTAAATCTGACCAAACCAAGGTGAATGAACCTGTGCGCGCACACACACACACGCACACACACACACACACACACACACAGAGAGAGAGAGAGCAAAGTTCTGAGAAGTGTGAATATCAAGGATACCTTTATTTTGCTTTGCATATTGATTTGGAAATAGTGGGTTTTCTAAGTTTGTAGTGTAAACTAAGACAAGGTGTTGATACCTTAGTGATTAAGTTTCAAAACATGAACAAGCAACTTTTACTCCTAAGTTATGGAATTTGTTTTTACAGATGCAGTAACTGGCAGACTGGCTCAAGCAACTTCTCACAGTGTGATCCCATACATGCTTAATTCAGAGTAAGACTAACTGCCAGGTATGAACTCTGCTACAGGGGACTTTATCCCACCCTATTGCCCCCTAATCCCAGTTGGGATTCGTGGGGGGGGGAGGGGGGGCACTGACTACACAACATTCTTGTTAGAACTTGTCTTAATGGTAATAAAACCATCCCAAACTGGAGCCTATTGTTTATTTTGAATGATTAAGGATTATGCGTGACAAGCATGTTTTCTTGCAATAGGTGCGGTCACCTATTGCAAATGTGATATACTGTATAATAAATGAAATATAAAAAACTTTATGTTACCTCACTGGTCAAGAAACCTGGTGAGGAAAATATAAAACTTTAAAATTTCTTTTAAAGATCTGATGTGTTGCAGGGATAAAGGGGGAGTAATGAAGAAGATAGTCTTATACAGAATCCCCACCACCACCACTTTCCCTGCCCTCTGTTGGTCAGGGAAGTGGATTAATGCACCAATAGTAAAAAGCAGCAAACTTACTAAGCCACTTCTTGATATTGGTTTTGGAATGATGGGATGATTATGTCATTCTAATCAAGCCCCACCATTCTAAAGTGACCCAGGCTAGATTGCTCTTGGGTCCGAATGTGGCTGCATTCTAAGCATGCATATTATGGGAGCCTAAGAGAACTTCCAAACATCAATGCATTTTAGAGAAGGGTGAAAAATACAGATATATCAGAGAGTAAACAAAACAAAAAGACAAAAAAAGTTGTGCCACTTTGAAGTCTAACTGCTGTATTTTAATGT
This sequence comes from Bradypodion pumilum, assembly GCA_035047305.1. Lineage (NCBI taxonomy): Eukaryota > Metazoa > Chordata > Lepidosauria > Squamata > Chamaeleonidae > Bradypodion > Bradypodion pumilum. The sequence goes on along the minus strand of JAWDJD010000001.1, from coordinate 386,197,157 downwards.
TAGCTTTCGTCGATCAAGTCCACTTCGTCAGACCTAATGTCTAACACGGCTACCATTTACAAAAATACAGACAGTACATGTTACCTAAATTTCCTTCAAGTGCCATATAAAAGTACAAGCCTGCAACTATAAGCAGCTGCAATATCACTGGTTATTCCAATTAGCCAGAATTGAAGCAGCGTCTGAAACCTTATAAATCTTCCTTGAAAACAGGGATGCTATGAGGAATATATACTTTATTTGTTCCACTAAACCTGCAACCTCATGTAACCCCAACATGTAGAGGGAACTGTGATAAGGTAAGAGCAGAACAGGAAGAGGGTTACAAAAATAGCAAAGCTACAGATCAGGTTCCTCAAAGATAGGTCAGCTGAAAAAAGCTGAAAAAGCAGAGCACAGAATAATCTAAAGAAGCAGGCATCCAAAAGATGTGGAAGTAGAAGAAAACTGTAAAACGATCATGGAAAAGTTAGAGAAGGTGAACACTGAAAGAGCAATTGTGCCTAAACCAGCATTGGAAAGATACTCATGAAATAATAATAATAATAATAATAATAATAATAATAATAATAATAATAATAATAATAATAATAATAATAATAATAATAATAATAATAATAATAATAATAATAATAATAATAATAATAATAATAATAATAATAATAATAATAATAATAATAATAATAATAAAATTTTAATTTATATCCCACACTATCTCGGCAGACACTGACTCAAGGCGGCCATTACAACATGTAAATACCATACAATATAATAATACAATAATAAAGAAACATGAAAAGTAAATTCAATATAATACAATCATGTTTGGGATATATGTGCAAAAGGACAATTTCGCTGAGCAGGAAGCAAAGCAGTAGCTAAAGGAAGGAAAGCAGAGGTAGAAGCAGCATTTTAACAAACAAGACATCAAGAGACATGGAGGATGGTAAGACTAAGGTGGAAATGTGGCTAAGGCAAAACTTCATTAAGGTTGCAAGATGAAGGACAAAGAAGAAAATCCTTCTTGATTTGATCAAATGCCTGTTTAGTTAGGCAATCTGTTCACACAAAGACTAACTAAAAGCCACAAGTGAGCGCAGGATCATCTTCCATACATGCTCTAAGCTAAACTGGTACAAACTGAACACTCAAGCCAACTCATGACTGGGCTGCTGTTTGGGAGTCTCTCACCCTTTAGGAAGACATAGTGAATATAAAGGCTTCATTTTGTATCCTTCTGCCCCTGAAGGGAGCAACAACTCCCTCTACTGAGAAAGAACATGATTATTTGGAAGAAGAGAAGCAAAATGATGAAAAATCCAGCCATTTTTAGATGGGGAAAATGTAACCATTGCCATTTTTCTCTATTAAATAATACACAAATAGAACAAACGACACACTGCACTTCAGTAAACAAATATGCCTCTCTTGTGGGATATTCCATTTCATTCCTCCTCCACAACTACCTCCACACAGATATCCATCATTCTTCCAGTCAGTGAGTATACTGTACTTAATGCAGAGTATTGGTAATCTTTCTTTTCCCACAAACACTGGTTTCACTCAAGCATACAATTGCCTCAATCCTTCTCATTTCTTACAGTAATTCAGTTTTGGGATACACAGGCATCGTTATTCAATATCTGAGTTTGCCATTATTAGATTCATTTTAAAGTATTTAAACAGTTCAGCCAAACACTTCTAAAACAATACCTCCCTGTGGTCTTTTGGTTAATGATAATGGCCCTGACTTTTCCCAGTGCCAGTTTAAAAGTTCTCACATCTGTATAATGGCACTCTGTCCGCATTTCTCTCAAATTCTAGCTCCGTCTCTACAGAGCATTAGAACTTCTCATTTAATACAAAAGAGAAAGCATTAAGCAAAGGGATGTCACAGAGTTGCAAAAATTGGAATCCATAACGCAAGGGATTAGTCTCTCTTTCACTTGTGTTCATAGTCATTATATGAAGAACGCTAAGAGCAATTTTATCAGAGATGTGGAATTTATCCCAGATGGAGTAAAAGACTTCTTACAGAAATATACCTAATCACGATGAAGGCTACATTCTGCTGTCATAAAGCAGTTCTAGTACCTAGTACCACACATACCATCTTAGCCATCTGCTGTTGTCAAGTCAGTGTTTAAAAGCAATATTGCACTTTTAAAAAGTGCCCATGGATGGGAGGGCTTTGAAGCAGAGAAGGAATAGAAACAAGTGGAGAGTTTAACCCTTTCCCATCTGACTATTTTCTCTCATCTCATCTCCAGTGCTCCTCCTGCTGTACAGTTCCAGACTCATAGGCATGAAAAAGAAATTAGCCCAAGATAAAAAGTGTCTTAAAGACCACTGGCAGGGGAAGGCTTATGGAAAGTGCTTCTTTTCCTCCCCTGTTTGTCTCTAATCCACACTAGAGATTGTGCAAGGGACAGAAAGGCCAGCACATCTTTGTTGCAACCAGTTGCAGATCAAATCTAAACATAGTTATGCACTTTAAAATGGTCTGGTGCAGGAGCATCTAAAGCAGGGGTTCTCAACCTTTTAAAGCCGGGAGCTAGATCACGCCACTTTAGACTGTTGGCAGCCTGGACTGGTGTCCCCCCCCCAATGCTGCTAGTGGAGGGGAGAAGTGATCCCACCAGTGCCAGTGGCGGGAAGACACCAGTATGGTCTGCCAACACTCCCTCCCATGCCGATGGCACCAACACTCTCCCCCACACCACCACCGCTGCTGCCAACACTCCCCTTCATCAGTCTGGCCCGCAAACAGTCCCTCCACACACACACACACCGATGCTGATGCCGTGTCCCTGCTTACCAGCCTGCCATGGGTGAAGGAGGGATCCTGCCTGTCCTTGCCCCACTCAGCCAGAGCGGCACCTGGGAAAAATGCAGGCAGCTATGTGCATCTGCCACTGCTGCTTCTTCCGCTGTCACTGTCCTTGTCCCCTCCACCAGGCTTGTTGTGTCTCTAACACTGCTCCATAGTAGGGTGGATGTAAACCTTCTTACAACATCCATCCTGCTATGGAGCGGCGTTAGAGTCACACCAAGCCAGGCGGAGGGGAAAAGGATGACGGTGATGGTGGTAGTGAGGGTACAGGCTGGATGGAATGGCCGTAGGTTGAGAACCCCTGATCTAAAGGTATCAGTAATATTTAATTTATATATTCCTGCTGCAAATTAGAGATGTTCTTCATTCTTGTTAAACACTATCTGAAAAACATCTGAAATCATTTCCTCAAACTTTCAGCAGCATTAGTTTCCTGAAGGGAAAGAAAACCTCTCACCCACTACTTTTTACTTTAAAATGCACTGGTTGCAAGGGGAGAGTTAAGCAAATGCTTCACTTCCTGCCAATCCAATCAATTAATCATATGCACATTTACTTCAGCAGTTTGGCAGACAAGGTCATTGCTTCTGCTTTCAAAGAAGTCCCAGAGAAGCACTTTTCCATGCCATGCCCTCCGCCCAACTCCACTAATGCTATTTGCAGCTCCAGCACTGCCAGTAGGCGAGGGTTCCTCAATTGCTGCTGGCTTTGAAGAGAGAAATGAGACCTGCAATATTACTGAAGAGCAAAGCAGGGAAAACGGGATGAAGGTGTGACTAAAATATCTCAACCATTTGTTTCAAGTGTCGACAGCTTTGTAGCAGTGCCATTGTCATTTTTATACTTCCCCCAGCTGGCAATGTAACTTGGCAAACAGTTCGCTAAAATTAATTGTGTGTGCAATGTTATTTTGTCTGCTCAGAATATTTCTTTACAGTTTGGGTTAGTTCCTTTTATAGATTGATGGAATAAATTTGGGATTTGAATGCCTTTTTCAAGTATAATTGTGTATTCAGTTTTGGAGAAGAAAGTCCAGCTGATTTCAAAGCACATGTAACCAGCCAAAAGACTGCAGGCCTAGGAAGGTGTTAGCTAGCTCATATCAAAATGTCAATACAGTAATACCCCGGTTAACGTGTGCACTACACAGCATTAAAACCAAATAGCATTAGGGAATTTGAGGAAAATTTTTGCACTGCACAATGTTAAGATAACGTTGTGCGATGCAAAAGTTTTCCTCAAAGTTCCCAATGTTGATCTCTGCCCCAAAGCCTGCAGGCCTGGACACCAGCCCTGCAGGCTTTGGGGCAAAGATCTCAGGAGGTCCCATTGCTGGAGGGGAGGGGGCCTCCGTAGACCCGTGTCAGATCGCCTTTTTCCTCTGGGTGAGAGTGCGCTCGCTCGCTCTCTCACCCCAAGGAAACTGGCGATTGGATGCTCAGAGCATCGGCTTCCTTGGGGGAGATCACGTGCATGCACTCTCACCCCAAGGAAACTGGCGCTCAGACGCTCAGAGCACTGGTTTCCTTGGGGGGAGACCGACCCTGCATGCCCTCACCCCAAGGAAACCGGTGCTCAGACGCTCAGAGCACCGGCTTCCTTGGGGGGGGAGACCAGGCACGCACACCCTCACCCCAAGGAAATCAGCGCTCAGATGCTCAGAGTGCTGGTTTCCTTGGGGGGAGACCAGGTGCACGTAGCCTCACCTGAAGGAAACCGGTGCTCAGATGCTCCGACCGCCGGAGAGCCAAGCCCCAAAGTCAGAGACCAGTCCTGCCGACTTTGGGGCTTGGCTCAATCCGCCTGCCTCTTTGGAAAGGGCAGTGGGGATTCCACGCATGGAATCCCCACTGCCCTTTCCAAATAGGTTGATCGACCCCCTGTTCTCTTTCCTCTTCAGAAAGGGAACCAGGCTGTTTTTAACGTTGTGCAATCAATGTATCACACAACATTAAAAACCGGATAATGCTAAGACTTGTGGAACCAAGTTTTAGCGTTATCCAAGGTATTACTGTACTTTCTAGGGTTCCAGTCATGTGACTGGGCACATCTTTCCATCTGTCCATTTGTCTACTGAACAGCATGTTTATTTTGCTGTTCATTTGAAAAGCTCCTAGAATGTGTCACATAAGATGAGTAAAAACAAGACAGTTGCTGCCAACCGACTTAAGATATAAAAAGCACAAGAGGAAGAGAAAATAGAAATAGGAGGGAAAAGAAGAAAGCAAACTCTTTAAAGTCATGCTGTTTAATGATCAGATTAAACGGAAGCTGTTGAGGGAGAAGAGAAGCCTGAAAGAACTAGTTTCTGAGCAGAGACTATTAGAGTGGTCCTGTTAGTTTTCCACTGCCATTTCCAATGTGCCATGTCATCCTTTCCAAATCACAGTTCTGAACCATGATGTCCTTCAGCTCATCAACAGATGAAGGGCGTCTGATCAAAAGCTTAAAATAACAAATGACAATTCTTTGGTGATTGCATTCCCTTCAAGAGAGCATTTTTCATGGAGACTCTGGGTCAGCCAGCATTAGACGTATAGATTCATCTTCCATTCTGCTTCATCAAATGTCACAAAAGAGAGTACAGTGGTACCTCACTTAAAGAGCATAATGCGTTCCACGGGATTAGGGTTGCCATACATCACAGACAACCAGGATTGTCCCGATTTCAAGGTTGAAAAATTTGTCCCATCCAGTTTAATAAAACTCATGTTAAATCCAAGATTTTTACACTCCCATTAAAATACAGCAATTACCGTAGTCTTTAAGGTGCCACAAGGGGGAGCTGTCTTTTTGTTTTGTTTACTCTCTGATATCCCCTCCCTCGTTTCCTTTCTATGATGGGATCACTGCTCGCATGCGGGCGAGCTCTCAGCCAGGCAATTGTTGTTGGCGCAAAGCAGGCAGGAAGGCTGGTGGGGTGGATGGGATCAGCCTTGGGGGGATCTGCCGACAATGGCATAAAGTCATCCGTTCTTCGCCATCCCATGGAGACCTTCCTGCCTCAGTATCGGCAATGGTGAGCTCGCTCGTGCTGGAGAAAGACAAACTGGTGCTTCGGAGGACAGCTCAGAGAGCCGCAACCTTATTTCACTCCCACCCCCGCGAGCAAAATAAACCCATGCAGGGACTGTGTTAGAGACACATGGCAGGGGTCGGTAGGTGGTTGAGTGGAAAGATGCATGGATGGTGCCTGCAGAACAATCTTTCTGTATTTTTTATGGGCTTCATGCTTCCCCTCCCTCTATTAAGAACAAGCTTAATCCCCCCCCCCCCAGTAGATAACCCACCCATTTTTGTCAAGTATACTTCTGTCCTGGTTTTGTTGCAGAGAATTATGGCAACTCTACATGGGATTGCTCTTTAAGTGAGTTTGCTCTTTAAGTGAAATACCATTGTAAATGACCAATTATGACTTCTGGCAAGGGGGATTGTGAACGCCGATTTAGTTGTTAAGCGAGTTTTTGGTTGGTTTTAGTTGATAAGCGAGACGACCATTCAGAGAAAATTCTGCTCTTTAAACAAGTTAGTCTCTAAGCGAGGCGCTCTTTATGCGAGGTTTTACTGTATCCTTCTCTTTGGTCTTCTGACAATTTCAAATTAACTCTGCTTCTAGCTCAGTTACTCATTTTCAATAAACACGACATAGTTTCAATAAACATGACTCAAATCTCATGCCATTATAGATCTCTCCTCTAGCATTCCAGGAAATATGGCCTATGAGAAGAACCAGGAAGGTTTCTTTACAGCTTCCCACTGGTCAATATCTTGGGAAGATACTGTCATGTACCACCTAAGATATATTCATATTGTTTCCAAGATAGGCATGAAACCTTAGCTGACAGTGGTAGCCTCTGGCCACTGGAGTGAGAACCAAGGCATGTGGTGGTAGAAGGTGAGATCAGAGTTTATATGTCTGTTCCATGCCAGGAAAAAAAATACACACCCAGGGAAAATTGAGACAGGCAAGTGACCCCAAAGATCATACATGCAAGACTTTGGAAAAGCTATTAGTAACTCATTGGAAAACACTCCTCTTATCCCACAGCAAGGGCAATCTGAAATAAGCAATCAAAATTCAGTACCAGAAATGGAAAGCAAAAAGATTAGTGGGAGGTGTACCCACATCATCATAATCAAATCAACTATACTTAACTAACTGAGCTAGCTATCTATCCACTCAGTCCAGATAATAGCAGCATCAAGAACACTTTTCAAACGCATATGACTTGAGGGGGAAAGGGACAAACTATTCTTGATGAATGGAGGGATATCAGCTACAACATGCAAGAAGTATTGTTACTGTTGCTGCTATGGTTTAAGAAGACAAGTGAAATTGTACTGTCAGCAGCAAAGAGCAGGTCATAGCTGTGTTTTGGAGAAAGGAAGGTACAGCCCCAGTTTCCCAAATGCAAGCGCGGCGCCAAAATGGCCGCCGCGCCCTTTGCGGGCCCCCCCCCACAGGACAGAGAATCCGGGTAGTTAGGGACGTGGCCAGCTCCCTGATAAAAGGGGTGGCCACGAGGCAGCTGCGCTGCCATTTTGCCTCAGCGACGGAGCGGAGAAGTTTTTTCCCCTGCGCCTCCGTCGCTCGTTGGTATTGCCGGGAAGCCTTTTGGGTCGATTTTGCTTAGCTAGCTTCCCTTTTTTTTGCTCGAGAGGCCTTCCAAAAAGAAGGCTGCTGCGAATTCTGCTCGGGCTGTTAGGAGGCGCAACCCAGGTCGGAGGACCGTGGTGCCGCCTCCTCAACAGCCACCTTTGCCATCCCCGGCCGGGGCTAGTGGCTTGGAGTCTATCGCACCTTGGCCCGTTCAGGGTGCGGGCGCGGAGGGCGCTCCGGCCCGCGGCCCGCGAGCGGTGGACACCGCTCCTCCTTCCGCCCAACCCGTTGGGCCGACTACTTCTGGGCCGCAGCCTCTCCCGGGGCCCTCTAGCCTCGGGGGGTGGCCCGGTGCCCCGCCTTGGCAGGTTTCCTCACCAGCCCTACCGGGCTTTGGCCCTGGCCAATGGCCATATCTGGCCCATGGGGGGCAGGGAACTGTCCCCATGCAAGGGTCATGTGGGCCGGCAGGCTCTTTCCCCATGGTTTCTGTAGACACCTTACTGGCCCGTATTGCGGCCTTAGAGGAGTCTTTGGCTCGTGCCAGTCAGGCAGGTGCCCCTTTCGGGGTACCTTTGGAGGCGCTATCGGCAGCAGGACAACGGCCGGCGGGGAGGGTTGAGCTGCTGCAGGCGGGTGGCGCGGCTCCGGCCACTGCCTCGCAGCTCCCCAGCCAGCAACCTGGCGCGGGTCAAGCCCCGGTGATGAGCTCTACATCGGTCGTGAGCTCCGACGCCCCCAGTGGGCCAGAACCCCCGTTGGGGGCGGCCCGCGGGGGTGCAGCGTGTGAGTATATGGTGCAAACGAGTACATCCACACACATTCCCAATATAGGGGGGACCTTTCAGTGGCCTTGGCCTCGCGCGGGTGGTGCGGGGGCTACGCCGCTGGCGACCCACCCGGCGACAACTACTGCCACCATGCCCGCTGGGGTGGGCATTGGTTCTTACACTGCTGGGAACGTACTTGGGGTGGCAGGGTTAACTCATGCCCCTTTGGGTAGGCCAGCTATCCCCTTTTCGGCTTTGCCGACAGCAGGGTATTCCCTGCCATTGGGTGATCACTTGGCGCAGGCTACCAGAGAAAAGATATGGCGAGGGGAGTACGTGGATATCTTCTCACTCCTGAACAGGGAGCCCACTAAGGAAGAAAGGGAGGGTCAGGATGAGAAGGACAAGGAGCAGGCACGCCGCCGTAAGCCGCCGCGTACCTGGGCCAACTGGCTCCCCGCTTATTTGATATACATGGCGGTGTATTTGAGGGTGCGGCCGGATCTAGCTATTCCCATGGTCCAATATTTGGACAACATATACAGGGCAATGGTGGATTTCCCGGGCCCCTCATGGCTAGCATATGATGAGGAATTCCGTATGAGGATTCCCCTGCACCCCGAGATGAGATGGGATGAGCCGTGCCAGAGACTGTGGCTCTTGTATATGACACCCACACGTCCTGCCCCGGGGGATAGATACCATTGTGGGCATGCGGTACAGCGAGCAGCTCCAGCGCAGGTTACCTGCCAAATGGCGGGGCAGGGGGTTCCAGCCCGCCTGCTGTGCTGGACTTTCTCGTCCAATGGTTCCTGCAGTCGGAAGAACTGCAGATATAAGCACGAGTGTCCCACATGTTCTGGTCCCCATGCAGCCTCTGCTTGTCCCAAGCCTGGGGGGGTGCGAGGCAGAGGGAAGGGTGGACAGTGGGCTGGCAAGCCTGCCACGGATGGAACTAGTTCTCCGAAAGGCCCCCTCCCCAATTAAGGTGGACATGCTGGAGCGCTGGCTCGCATCGTACCCAAGGGGAGAGGGCAGGGAGTACCTTATCCAAGGTTTTAAGCAGGGATTTCGTATCCCTTTTATGGGTGATAGATCCCCTCAGGATGCTCCCAACCTTTTGTCCCTCAGAGGAAGGGAGGAGGTAGCCGAGGCCAGCATTAAAAAGGAGTTAGACGCGGGCAGGGTCGCCGGACCTTTTCCCGTACCCCCTTTTCCCAACCTGAAGGTTTCTCCATTGGGTTTGGTTCCTAAAAAGTCCCTAGGGGAGTTTCGCCTTATTCATCATTTGTCCTACCCAGCCGGCCGATCGGTTAACGATGCGATACCTGATGACCTTTGTTCGGTCAGGTATACATCGTTCGACCATGCGATGCGCATGGTGCGCTCGTGTGGCCCGGGTGCCTTGCTGGCCAAGTGCGACATTAAGTCAGCTTTTCGCCTCTTGCCGGTGCACCCGGGCGACTTTGAATTGCTGGGTTTTAAATTTAAAGGGGAGTATTATTTTGATAAGGCCATGCCTTTTGGCTGCTCCATATCATGCTCGGCTTTCGAGCGTTTTAGTACCTTCCTGGAGTGGGCTTTCGTCCGCAGGTCAGGGTCCCGGTCTGTAGCCCATTACCTGGATGACTTTTTATTCGGGGGTGAACGGGGCTGGGACACGTGTGCACGTCTCCTCTATACATTTCAGACGCTAATGCAGGAACTGGGTGTCCCTTTAGCGCCCGAAAAGACCGAGGGCCCGTCGACCAAACTAGTATTCCTGGGGGTTGAGATTGATACAGTACTACAGGCTTCTAGGTTACCGGGTGATAAGGTGTCTAGGATAGTGACCCTTATCTCGGAATTGCTGGCCAAGCATAAGGCATCCCTGAGGGAACTGCAGGTGCTACATGGGCACCTCAATTTTGCCTGCAGGGTGGTCGCACCGGGCAGGGCATTTGCCCGGCGCTTATGCGACGCCATGGCAGGGTTATCCAGGCCCCACCACAGAGTCAGGCTCACCCGGGGTATCAGGGCGGACATGTTTGTCTGGTTGCAATTCCTGAGGGAGTTTAATGGGGTCTCATTTTGGAGGTCTGACCTCCTGGCATCCCCCAATTTCCAGATACAGTCTGATGCCTCAGGATCCCTGGGTTATGGGATGTACTTCAATGGGAAGTGGGCCTATGGTGGGTGGCCACCGGCATGGGCAGGCACAGGTCGCCTGCGGGATCTCACATACCTGGAATTTTTTCCCATTCTGGGGGCTTTGATGCTATGGGGCGAACAGTGGGCTAATTCGGTGGTGCATTTCTGGTGCGACAATGCTGCCGTGGTGCGCATTGTCAATGCACAGACTTCTAAATCGCCCAGGGTCATGGTCCTAGTGCGCCATTTTGTGCTGCGCTGCCTGCGCCTCAACGTCTTGTTCAGGGCCAGGCACGTCCCAGGGGTTAATAACGATATTGCTGACGCTTTGTCCCGCCTGCAGATCTCCCGGTTCCGCGCCTTGGCCCCGGATGCGGAGGAATTTCCCTCGCCACTCCCGGACGAGATGTGGACTATTGGCAAGGAGAGGTGAACCGGGCGATTGGCCTGTCACTAGCGCCACGCACGCGTAAGGCGTATCAACAAGCATTCAATTTGTATAAGGCTTTTGCTACTCGATTTCAATGGCCAGAGACCTGGCCCATCCCGGTGGACCATGTTCTGCAGTTCATGGTTCACCTGCATGCACAGGGCCTTGCACCTCGCACCATAGCATCCAAGCTCTCGGCGTTGGCTTTTATGGCCAAAGTAGGGGGTCATGTGGATACCACCTCTGACTTCCGTGTGAGACACGTTTTGGAGGGGTGGGTGCGCGAGCGCGGCCGTTGCCCGGATGACCGGCACCCTCTTTCCCCAGGGGTTCTTACCCAGTTGGCCCGGGGCTGGCCAGGCCTCTGTTTTGATCATTATGAGGCAGCCCTTTTTCATGCAGCCACAACGGTGGCATTTTTTGGAGCGCTCCGCATCAGCGAACTCGTGATGCTGTCTAAGGCGGATGCAAGTGGTAGGGCACTGGAACTCGGAGATGTATATGTTGCCAAAGACTGGGCCCAGTTGAGGATTCGCTCCTCCAAAACAGATCAGCATGGCGTAGGCAGTGGAGTAAGACTGCTACGGTGTTCTTTGGCAGACATCTGTCCGGTTGGTGCCCTACAGGAATACCTGGCACTGCGTGGCTGGCACCATGGCCCGTTTTTCTGTCACCAAGATGGGTCTCCCCTTACTAAATTTCAGTTTTGGAAGGTGACAGCCAGAGCCCTCACCAGGGTGGGACTCCCAGGTGCCCGTTATGGCACACATTCGTTCCGTATTGGCGCAGCCTCTACAGCAGCTGCTTTTGGGTACTCTGGGGCTGACATACGCAGCATGGGGAGGTGGGGCTCACAATGTTTTCAGTTTTATGTGCGCCCACTCCCGCCATGAGTACCAATCCAGTCACCTTACCTTCCTTTTTCTCAATTTTCTTACAGACCCTGGGTGTCGTATTACACCGGTGACAGTATGGCTGGTGGGCCACAGCTATGTGCTCAGGGCAGCGCGTTACGCTGCGGCGACAGAGTGGGGACCCCGACTGGGACTGGGTGACCACGCCAGTCTCTCATGGCACGGTAAGCCTGGGATGTTATGGCAGGAGCTGCGGCCTTTCCTTTTTTCTGGCCTGGGGGCTGACCCGCCTGACATTCTAATCATCCACTTGGGGGGCAATGATTTGGGCCAGGTCACCGGCTTATCGCTCAAGCATGCGATTTGCGAGGACCTCGCCTACTTGCATTATGTCTGGCCTGCCACAGCCCTGGTTTGGTCGGACATTGTTCCGCGCCACTCTTACAGAGGGGGCGTTAACCTCCTGGCCCTTGACCGAGCTAGGCGCGCGGTCAATAAGGCAGTGGCGCGGTTTCTCACCACCAGGGCTTGGGGACGGGTTAGTCATCACCCCGATATTAGTCTACAAAATTGTGACTTGTATGCAGGGGATGGGGTCCATCTGTCGCGAGGAGGTATGGACCTCCTGTTGGGTGACTGGCGAGCAGGCCTGTTGACCGAGCTGACGGTCTGGGGGGGGGCGTCAGGTCTTCTGTGAAGCCCCTCCGTGTGGCGGGTAGCACTGGTAAGGTAAACAGTATGACCCACAAGTATCCGGCAGGTTCGCAATTGACTGGACAACACTAGACAGGAATAAAGTAGTTAAACGTTGTCCGGTCAACGACGAATCAGGCGATGGGGTGATGATGATTGCTAACCAGCATGCATCACCCCTGTGATTTCACGGATACGCGTCAGAGGGTGGGGTCATGAGTTAGTTATTGACTACGGTCAACAATTTGTTGTTAACAAACAAATTGATACAATTTGATACATTGTAACCAATTGCCGTTGGCAATTTTGGGGTGGTACCTTACCAGTGTTACTTCGGCCTGCTTGCCTTAGGAATTATGATTGGTCGTTTTACCAATACAAATTTATAATTCGGACTAGGGCATTGAATCAATAAATGTGGCCCTTTGCTGTTATCCACTTTCAATGTTGTCTGTGTCCGTTATTGGGGGGGTGCGCCTGCAATGCAAGCGCGGCGCCAAAATGGCCGCCGCGCCCTTTGCGGGCCCCCCCCCCACAGGACAGAGAATCCGGGTAGTTAGGGGCGTGGCCAGCTCCCTGATAAAAGGGGTGGCCACGAGGCAGCTGCGCTGCCATTTTGCCTCAGCGACGGAGCGGAGAAGTTTTTCCCTCCACCCCCTCCCTAGTTAACAGTGTGATTATGGTCGCTTCGGGGCCGGGTGGGAATTTTTGGTTGGGACCCACATTGGCTTCGGGTCCTGGCTTTTTTGCCCATCCCACACTGTTGCTATGGTTTGATATAGGGGTCTTTCTTCGTTCCTACTGTTGACTTTGGTCACATGGGCGGGTAGCACTGGTAAGGTAAACAGTATGACCCACAAGTATCCGGCAGGTTCGCAATTGACTGGACAACACTAGACAGGAATAAAGTAGTTAAACGTTGTCCGGTCAACGACGAATCAGGCGATGGGGTGATGATGATTGCTAACCAGCATGCATCACCCCTGTGATTTCACGGATACGCGTCAGAGGGTGGGGTCATGAGTTAGTTATTGACTACGGTCAACAATTTGTTTGTTGTTAACAAACAAATTGATACAATTTGATACATTGTAACCAATTGTCGTTGGCAATTTTGGGGTGGTACCTTACCAGTGTTACTTCGGCCTGCTTGCCTTAGGAATTATGATTGGTCGTTTTACCAATACAAATTTATAATTCGGACTAGGGCATTGAATCAATAAATGTGGCCCTTTGCTGTTATCCACTTTCAATGTTGTCTGTGTCCGTTATTGGGGGGGTGCGCCTGCAAAGGCAGCTTTGGGACAGGGTTGCAAATTTAGAAAACAGCATTCTTCCTTTTTGTCACTTCTCGAACTCAGAATGCAAAGCTGCATGTGTGCGTGCTCTCACATAGTGAGAACAGGATTTTGAACATTGCTCCTACAGGGCATGAGATCCTGATCACAGATTCCAAAGAAGCACCCATTTAGACCCACAGAATCCCAGTACATGTAAGAACAAATTTAATATGATATCCACATTGCGTAAGCCCTTACTTGGCTAACTCTCTCACAGAAACAAAATTATTTAAAAGGGATTATTGCCGGCCAGATTGTGCTCAATGGCCCACATGGATTCTTTCATATTCAGTTTTTGGGCTCTAGCTGGGGTTAGAGGATTATGGGCAGCTTCCCCAATCATTCTCTTTTCTTGCATAATTTCCTATGCCATCTTAACTGGGCTGGCTGCAATATGTGTGCCTGACACCAGCCAGAGTTAAAACAAAATGAAGCAAATCTTAATATTCCTAGGTAAAGGTAAAGGTTTCCCTTGCTCAAAAGCCAGTCGTATCCAACTGTAGGGTTCAATGCTCATCTCTGTTTCAAAGCCGAAGAGCCAGCGCTGTCTGCTTCTGCAGACGTTTCCATGGTCATGTTGCAGGCATGACTAGACATGTTATCTTCCCACCGGAGTGGTCCCTATTTATCTACTTGCAATTTCTTGCTTTCGAACTGCTAGGTTGGCAGGAGCTGAGACAGAGACGGGAGCTCATTCCGTCCTGCAGTACTCGGGAATCGAATTGCTGACTGTTGTGTTCTGTAAAGCTGTGCCTTTAACAATGTACCTTTGCCATGTGTTAACAATGTAACCTTTCTGTGTGCAACATTATAACCATCAGCTGTATCAATGTAAACCTGATAAGGGGACGCGAGCTAGTGACCACCAGAGGGCAGTAGCGAGCGTCCAGCTCTCATGGCTCAGATTCACCTGGTTCAGCAGCGCGGGAAGATTCCCCGCGACCCCTTCACCTGGTCAAGAAGGGCGTGACCTTCTACGACGTCACGCAGGCAGCAACCAATAGTCTGTCGACGAGCCACATTCAAATGTATAGCCAGCTGTATATATTGAGCTACTCATCCGCCATTACCACATGTTCCTCCGGATCATCATGTAATAAACCTGTGTTAAGCCAACCCTTCGGCTGTTTCATTGTCTTTGGTCCCTTACACTAAATTGGCGACGAAGGTGGGATATGGCAGCCCACGGGACGAAGACATGCGCCGGTTTCGAAATCAGGAAACCGGGCGACTGGAAGATCTTCGAGATGGACTTCCAGGCCGCGCTGATCGAGTCCGAAGTCACGGAAGAGGCGAAGAAAAGGGCCATCTTCACCAGGATGCTCGGACAAGAAACCAAAAGGACCTTGGTGGACCTGATTGCACCGAGGAGGGTGAGCCAATTCAAGGCCAAGGAACTCATGCAGATGCTGCGTGAGCATGTCCAGCCCGCCACGGCGATGTTTCCCGCTCGGAGTGCGTTCTGGAGGCGAGTCCAAGCGCCCGGGGAGACGGTCGCCGCATTCGTGGCGGCCCTACGGCTGGCGGCCGGCCCGTGCAAATGGGAGAATGCCGAAATCACCCTCCGGGACTGTGTGCTGTGTGGCCTGAACGACGCCGAAACCCAGCGCACATTAATGAACCAAGAGCCGCCTCCCACGTTGCAGGAGGTCGTCAGAGCGGCCCAGGCCGCAGAAGCTACGAAGGCCGGGGTCCAAGAACTCCAGGACTGGCGGCCAAAGTCGAGCAAGGCAGAGGCTCCGGTACAGGCGGCCCGGCGAACTTCGAGGTCGTCCACAGAGAGCAGCGACGACGAGGACGTCCGGAGGGTCCGGAAGGAGAGCCGGCGATGCGACGGCTGTGGAGCGGCCCACGACCGCGTAAAGTGCCCGTTCCGGAAGGCCGAGTGCCACAACTGCGGCCGCCGCGGGCACATCGCCAAGGTGTGCAGGAAGAAACGCGAGACCCGGAGGAGCTCCGCAGACCGCTCCACGGGACAAGACCGCTCAACGAGACCCAAGGACGGCGCCCAGGCCACGCGGAAGCTGGACGGCGTGGGCCGCATCTCCGACGGCAGCGAGGACGACGCCCCAGTGTTCAGCGTGTCTACAGGACACCCCCGCTACTTTGTTGAGGTACTAGTCCAAGGGGTTCCCATTAGGATGGAAATTGACTCGGGGTCCTCATATTCTATCATTTCCCAGAGGGAGTTTTTGGGAATTGCCCCCCACAAGCGACCCAAGCTCAAAGCGTTGAGGTCCACACTACGGGACGTACAAGGGAACAGCATTCCAGTGTTGGGGGTTGGAGAATTTCAGGTCCAATTCAAGAAACACGCCGCGTCCCTCCCCCTAGTCGTGCTCAAAGGGGGAGATTGCAGCCTCCTCGGGACTCAATGGTTCCAGCCCCTGGATTTGTTTATTGGGGGGGTGCACGCCGTTGGGATGCACGCCGTTGGGTCTGACCCGATCCAGGAGGTGTGCGAGGCGCACCCCGAAGTTTTCAAAAAGGGACTGGGGAAATTCAAGGGGCCCCCAGTGACTTTCGACCTGGACCCGGAGGTCCGCCCAATTCGCCTAAAACCACGCCGGGTGCCGTTCGCACTCAAGGACAAGATAGAGGCGGAACTGGACAAATTGGTGGGTCAGGGAATCCTTGTGCCTGTTGATTCTGCGGAGTGGGAAACTCCAATTGTAACCGCACTAAAAGCCAATGGGGAGGTCCGCATATGCGCCGACTACAAGTGCACCATCAACAAGGCGATCCGCCCGAATGCATATCCGGTGCCGGTAGTCAGCCATCTGCTGGCCAGGTTACACGGGGGGAAGTGTTTCGCTAAGCTCGACTTAGCACAGGCCTACCAGCAGCTTACGGTGTCCCCTGCCGCAGCTGCTGCGCAGACCATAGTCACCCATAAGGGGGCGTTCCAGGTGACGCGCCTCCAATTCGGCGTGAATTCGGCGCCAGGAATTTTCCAGTCACTCGTGGAACGCCTCCTGAAGGGACTGGAGGGGGTGTTGCCTTATTTTGATGACGTGTTAATAACGGGGGGGAGTCGGGCTGAATTGGCCAAGAGGTTGGGGAAGGTCCTGACAATATTCGAAAAGGCGGGGCTGAGGTTGCGAAAGGACAAATGCGTCTTCTTTGCAACCGAGGTTGAGTTCCTAGGGTTTTGTGTGACTCCTGAGGGAATAAAACCATCCAAGTCCAAGGTGGCAGCCATTAAGAAAGCCCCCTGCCCCACCTCCAAGCCCGAGTTGCAGTCGTTCCTAGGGCTGCTCAACTTTTACCACTCCTTCCTCCCCCGAAAGGCAGCGGTGGCTGAGCCGCTACACAAACTGCTAAAGAAAGACCAGGCATGGAAGTGGGGCGATGACCAAGAAAGGGCATTTAGCGAGCTAAAAAGCCTCCTGGCGTCCGACGCCATACTGACCCACTTCAACCCCAAACGCCCAGTAGTTCTGACCTGTGATGCATCTTCAGTGGGGGTGGGGGCGGTGCTGTGCCACGTGTTGGAAAACGGAAGGGAGGCCCCGATAGCATTTTACTCCAGGTCCCTGTCCCAAGCGGAGAGAAACTACGCACAGACAGACAGGGAGGCACTGGCAATAGTCGCGGGGACGAAAAAATTTCACGATTTTCGGTATGGCCGCCCCTTCACCATTGTGACGGACCACAAGCCCCTGCTAGGCATCTTTACCGCAGATAAGCCCACCCCTCAGATCCTGTCCCCGAGGATGCTCAGGTGGGCCATTTTTCTCAACGCGTATCAGCACGCGTTGGTCTACCGGCCCGGGAAAGAGATCAGCCATGCGGACGCTCTATCTAGGTCTCCCCTTCCCCTAACGCCCAGCCAGGTGAGCAAGGGGGAGCGGGACCATCAGGTTCTCATGATAGGGGTGCTGGATTCGCCCCCCGTAGTGCCCGCCGACATTGCCAAAGCGACAGAGAAGGACAAGACGTTAGCAGCAGTTAGCTCCTGGGTGCAGAAAGGGTGGCCGGCGTCCTCCCCAGCGGAGGAGTTCGCTCCATTTTTCAGAAAAAAGCTAGAACTGTCCCTAGAGAGGGGGTGCCTCTTGTGGGGGCAGCGGGTGGTGATTCCCACTTCCCTTCGGCCGCGGGTGCTCAAACTGCTGCATGTCAGCCACCCCGGCATCGTGCGATCCAAGGCGCTGGCCCGGAGTTACTTCTGGTGGCCCCAGCTGGACGCCGACATCGAGCACATGGTCGGCACTTGTGAAAGTTGCCAATGCTCCAGACCAGAGGAGGCCCGCCTTCCCCACAGGGAATGGGACGCGGCTAAGGGGCCGTGGTCCCGGGTGCACGTTGATTTCGCGGGCCCGTTCAGAGGCACCCTGTTCCTTCGTGTAGTGGACGCTTTCTCCAAATGGTTGGAGGTTATCCCAGTCACTAGCACCTCCTCGGCCCAGACCATTAGGCATTTGCGGAGGCTCTTTTCCACGTTCGGCATACCCGACACGTTAATTAGCGACTACGCTAGTTGTTTCACGTCCTCCGAGTTTAGGGCATTCATGGAGATCAACGCCGTTCGGCATATCACCTCTGCCCCGTTTCACCCGGCCACCAATGGCCAAGTAGAGCGCCTCGTCCGCACCACGAAGGACGCGTTGCGGCGCATGGGCCCAGGGGATCTGAACCTACAAGTGTGTCAGTTTCTGCTAGGGTACAGGGTGACCCCATTGGCGTCAGGATACTCCCCCACAGAGCTCTTAATGCGCAGGAAGCTGACCACCATCCTTACTAGGCTAGACCCCACGAGGGTAGAGGAGAAAGGAAGGAACATCAGGCTAGAGGCTACAAAGAGTTTCAGTGTAGGCGCCCCCGTGCATTGCAGGAATTACGCCAGCACGGGCCCAGCCTGGGTACCGGGCGTAGTTGTGGAGCAAACCGGCCCCGTGTCGTACCGCGTGGAAACCAGCACAGGGCTCCTGTGGAGGCGGCACGCGGACCAGCTCCGACGCAGGGTCTCCGATGAGCAGGGCACAGACCAAGCAGGGAATAAGTCAGCGTTAGGGTTCTCCCCCACCCGTTCAGCCCAAGGGGGAGGGAAGGGGGACCGCGGGCCCCCACCGAGGGGGCAGGAGGATATCCTCGTAGATACCCTGGGGGATCTTTCCGAGGAGGAAGGACCCGACCCCATACATATCTCGCGGAAGGTCCCCACAAATGCGGACACCCCTACTAAGTTAGATTTTGATTTTCAGAACCGGGGGGGGGTTCGGAGTGGTCCCCCACCCGTCCAAGCGAGAAGAGGGGTTTTTCGTTAGCCCCGACGGCCCCCGGTCTGCCCACAATGGAGTTCTTCCCTTCCCCTAAGGCCGCCAGACAGCGGCAAGCCACTAACAAGTCTCCCTCTCCCATTTCAGGACAAGGGACCAGGGAACAAAGAAGCAATAACGCCCCCGGGGGGGCAGCCCTCTTCACGGCCCAAACGCACATGCAACAAGCCATCTTGGCTGAGAGACTTCGTCTCATCCTAGGGGGGAGGGATGTTGTGTTCTGTAAAGCTGTGCCTTTAACAATGTACCTTTGCCATGTGTTAACAATGTAACCTTTCTGTGTGCAACATTATAACCATCAGCTGTATCAATGTAAACCTGATAAGGGGACGTGAGCTAGTGACCACCAGAGGGCAGTAGCGAGCGTCCAGCTCTCATGGCTCAGATTCACCTGGTTCAGCAGCGCGGGAAGATTCCCCGCGACCCCTTCACCTGGTCAAGAAGGGCGTGACCTTCTACGACGTCACGCAGGCAGCAACCAATAGTCTGTCGACGAGCCACATTCAAATGTATAGCCAGCTGTATATATTGAGCTACTCATCCGCCATTACCACATGTTCCTCCGGATCATCATGCAATAAACCTGTGTTAAGCCAACCCTTCGGCTGTTTCATTGTCTTTGGTCCCTTACACTAAACTGACCTTCAGCCTCCCAGTCAGCATCTTAACCACTTGTGCCTAACCCTCTGGAAAAGACACTAATGCTGGGAAAGGTAGAAGACATAAGGAAAAGATGAAGACCATATATGAGATAGATGATTGTCCCCACGAGGGAAGCCACAGACTTGTGTTTATGAGAGTTGAGAACAGGTCATTTTGGAGGTCAATAGCACATAACAACTTTTTCAATTAGTTTAACAGTACTGTACTGTATACTACATTGCCTCATAACCAGGATAGCATAAGTTAGGTAAAAGTCTCCCTTGCTCGAAAGCCAGTTGTATCTGACTCTAGGGTGCTTTCATCTCTGTTTGTTTTCATCTCTGTTTACAACCAAAGAGCCAGTGCTGTCTGCATCTGTAGACGTTTCTGTGGACATGTGGCAGGCACGACTAGACACTGGAGAGCATGGACACTGTTACCTTCCCACTGAAGCGGTACTTATTTATCTACTTGCAATTTCTTGCTTTCCAACTGCTTGGTTGGCAGGAGCTGGAACAGAGACAGAAGCTCACTCTGCCATGTAGCACACAGGTCTTGAACTCCTGACCTGCTGACCTTCCTTTCGTCAAGTTCAGCATCACGCAACGTAAGTTGGCTTTCTTTAAATGATGTTTGTAATGTTTACACAGAAAAGATAAGGGAAATTGTGTGAAATAAGAATTATGGGTGAACAACATTTAGTCATGTAGGCTTTCAAATTATCACTATCAACATAAAATGGATGGACAAGGCCACAGAATAAGTCTGTTACACTTTGCAGGCGCACCCCCCCAATAACGGACACAGACAACATTGAAAGTGGATAACAGCATAGGGCCACATTTATTGATTCAATGCCCTAGTCCGAATTATAAATTTGTATTGGTAAAACGACCAATCATAATTCCTAAGGCAAGCAGGCCGAAGTAACACTGGTAAGGTACCACCCCAAAATTGCCAACGGCAATTGGTTACAATGTATCGATTTGTATCAATTTGTTTGTTGACAACAAACAAATTATTGACCGTAGTCAATAACTAACTCATGACCCCACCCTCTGACGCGTATCCGTGAAATCACAGGGGTGATGCATGCTGGTTAGCAATCGTCATCACCCCATCGCCTGGTTCGTCGTTGACCGGACAACGTTTAACTAATTTATTCCTGTCTAGTGTTGTCCAGTCAATTGCGAACCTGCCGGATACTTGTGGGTCATACTGTTTACCTTACCAGTGCTACCCGCCAATGTGACCAAAGTCAACAGTAGGAACACAGAAAGCCCCCTATATCAAACCATAGCAACAGTGTGGGATGGGCAAAAAAGCCAGGACCCGGAAGCCAATATGGGTCCCAACCAAAAATTCCCACCCGGCCCCGAAGCGACCATAATATCACACTGTTAACTAGGGAGGGGGTGGAGGGGAAAAAACTTCTCCGCTCCGTCGCTGAGGTAAAATGGCAGCTCGGCTGCCTCGTGGCCACCCCTTTTATAAGGGAGCTGGCCACGCCCCTAACTACCCGGATTCTCTGTCCTGTGGGGGGGGCCCGCAAAGGGCGCGGCGGCCATTTTGGCGCCGCGCTTGCATTGCAGGCGCACCCCCCCAATAACGGACACAGACAACATTGAAAGTGGATAACAGCATAGGGCCACATTTATTGATTCAATGCCCTAGTCCGAATTATAAATTTGTATTGGTAAAACGACCAATCATAATTCCTAAGGCAAGCAGGCCGAAGTAACACTGGTAAGGTACCACCCCAAAATTGCCAACGGCAATTGGTTACAATGTATCGATTTGTATCAATTTGTTTGTTGACAACAAACAAATTATTGACCGTAGTCAATAACTAACTCATGACCCCACCCTCTGACGCGTATCCGTGAAATCACAGGGGTGATGCATGCTGGTTAGCAATCGTCATCACCCCATCGCCTGGTTCGTCGTTGACCGGACAACGTTTAACTAATTTATTCCTGTCTAGTGTTGTCCAGTCAATTGCGAACCTGCCGGATACTTGTGGGTCATACTGTTTACCTTACCAGTGCTACCCGCCACACGGAGGGGCTTCAAAGAAGACCTGACGCCCCCCCCAGACCGTCAGCTCGGTCAACAGGCCTGCTCGCCAATCGCCCAACAGGAGGTCCATACCTCCTCGCGACAGATGGACCCCATCCCCTGCGTACAAGTCATAATTTTGTAGACTAATATCGGGGTGATGACTGACCCGTCCCCAAGCCCTGGTGGTAAGAAAACGCGCCACCGCCTTATTGACCGCGCACCTAGCGCGGTCAAGGGCCAGGAGGTTAACGCCCCCTCTGTAAGAATGGCACGGGACAATGTCCGACCAAACCAGGGTTGTGGCAGGCCAGACATAATGCAAGTAGGCGAGTTCCTCGCAAATCGCATGCTTGAGCGACAAGCCGGTGACCTGGCCCAAATCATTGCCCCCCAGGCGTATGATTAGAATGTCAGGCGGGTCAGCACCCAGGCCAGAAAAAAGGAAAGGCCGCAGCTCCCGCCATAACATCCCAGGCTTACCATGCCCTGCGAGACTGGCGTGGTCACCCAGTCCCAGTCGGGGTCCACTCTGTCGCCGCAGCGTAACGCGCTGCCCTGCGCACATAGCTGTGGCCCACCAGCCATACTGTCACCGGTGTAATACGACACCCAGGGTCTGTAAGAAAATTGGGAAAAAAGGCGGTAAGGTGACTGGATTGGTACTCATGGCGGGAGTGGGCGCACATAAAACTGAAAACATTGCGAGCCCCACCTCCCCATGCTGCGTATGTCAGCCCCAGAGTACCCAAAAGCAGCTGCTGTAGAGGCTGCACCAATCCGGAACGAATGTGTGCCATAACGGGCACCTGGTAGGCCCACCCTGGTGAGGGCTCTGGCTGTCACCTTCCAAAACTGAAATTTAGTAAGGGGAGACCCATCTTGGTGACAGAAAAACGGGCCGTGGTGCATGCCACGCAGTGCCAGGAATTCCTGTAGGGCACCAACCGGACAGATGTCTGCCAAAGAACAACGTAGCAGTCTTACACCACTGCCTACGCCATGCTGATCTGTTTTAGAGGAGCGTATCCTCAACTGGGCCCAGTCTTCGGCTACGTAGACATCTTCGAGTTCCAGTGCCCTACCACTTGCATCCGCCTTAGACAGCATCACGAGTTCGCTGACGCGGAGCGCTCCAAAAAGGCCACCGTTGTAGCCGCATGAAGTGGGCTGCCTCATTTCCAAAACAGAGGCCAGGCCAGCCCCGGGCCAATTGGGTGAAAACCCTGGGGAAATCTTGCATCCGCCTTACTCAGCATCTCAAGCTCGCCGATGCGGAGGGCTCCAAAAAGGCCACCGTTGTAGCCGCATGAAGTGGGCTGCCTCATTTATCAAAACTGAGGCCAGGCCAGCCCCGGGCCAATTGGGTAAAACCCTGGTAAAATCTTGCATCCGCCTTATTCAGCATCTCAAGCTCGCTGATGCGGAGCGCCTCCAAAAAGGCCACCGTAGTAGCCGCATGAAATGGGCTGCCTCATCTATCAAAACAGAGGCCAGGCCAGCCCCGGGCCACTTGGGTAAAAAACCCCTGGGTAAATGGGGTGGCGGTCGCCCGGGAAACGCCCGCGCACGCGCACCCACCCCTCCAAACATGTCTCACCTGGAAGTCATTGGTGCTGTCACACAACCTCCCACTTTGGCCATAAAGCCAACCCGACAGCTGAGATGCTATGGTGCGTGGTGCAAGGCCCTGGGCATACAGGTAAACCATGAACCGCAGAACATGGGTTACTGGGCTCGGCCAGGTTCCTGGCAATCGAAATCGGGTACATAATACTCTGAAGGAACTAAATGCGTGGTGATACGCCTTACTATGCATGGCGCTATTGACAGGCTAATCGCCCGGTTCACCTCTACTTGCCAACATTCCATCTCTCGTCCGGGAGTGGCGAGGGAAATTCCTCCGCATCCGGGGGCCGAGGCATGGAACCGGGAGATCTGCAGGTAGGACAAAGCAGCAGTAATATCATTATCAACCCTTGGGACATGCCTGGCCCTGAAGGGAACGTTGAGGCGCAGGTTGCATAACACAAACCAGCTCCATGACCCCGGGCGATTTGGAAATCTGTGGAGTGACGATGCGGACAACAGCCGCGTTGCCATGCCGAAATTGCACAACCGAGTTGGCCCACTCCTTGCCCCATAGCATCAAAGCACCCAGGGTAGGTAAACATTCCAGATACGTGAGACCCTGCAGGCGACCCTTGCCTGCCCAGGATGGTGGCCACCCACCATAGGCCCACTTCCAATGGAAGTACATCCATAAACCCAGGAATCCTAAGGTATCGGACTGCATCTGAAAGCAAGGGGGAGCCAGGAGATCAGACCCCAAAATGACACCCCGTTGAACTACCTCTGGACCTATGGCCAGACAAGCACGTCTGCCCCGATACCCCGGGTAAATCTGAGCCTGTGGTGGGGCCTGGATAATCCCGCCATGGCGTCGCACCAGCGCAGAGCAAATGCCCTGCCCGGTGCGACGACCCTGCCAGCAAAGCTGGGGTGACCATGTAGCACCAGAAGTTCCCTCAGTGATGCCACGCGCTCGGCCAGCAAGACCAAGACAAGGGCCACTAGCCTTGACACCTTATCCCGCTGCAACCTAGAATCCTGCGCTACCGTGTAACTCTCCACCCCAGGACTACTAGCTGTGGAGATGGGCCCTCGGTCTTTTCGGGCGCTAAAGGGACACCAAGTTCCTCCATTAGCGTCTGAAATGTGTTGAGGAGACGTGTATACGTGTCCCAGCCCCGTTCAGCCCCGAATAAAACCATCCAGGGAATGGGCTACAGACCGGGACCCTGACCTGCGGACAAAAGCCCACTCTAGGAAAGTGGTGAAACGCTCGAATACCGAGCCCCCATGGACTAGCCAAAAGGCATGGCATCATTGAAATAATATGCTCCCCAGGACGGGGGTGCAGGGACAGGTCCAACGACCCTGCCCGCATAGACCCTCTTGTGAAAGCTGGCAGCAGCCACCTCCTCCCTCCCCCTAAGGGATAAAAGACTGGGGGCATTCTGAGGGGACCTATTACCCATGAAAGGGATCCGGAACCCCTGCCTAGAACCCTGAAGGAGATAACCCGCATCCTCTCCCTTCGGGTACAATGTGAGCCAACTCTCCAACACGTCCACCTTAATTGGGGAGGGAGCCCTTCGGTGGACTAGATCCATCTGCGGCAGTCTTGCCAGCCCCCTGTCTGCCCCACCCTCTGCCCCGCATCCCTCTAGGCCTGGGACAGGCAGAGGCCGCGTGGGGGCCAACACAGGTGGGACACTCCTGTCTGTATTTGCAATTCTTCCCATTGCAGGAGCCATTGTCCGAGAAGGTCCAGCACAGCAGGCGGGCTGTAACCCCCTGCCCCGCCACTTGGCGGGGTGCCTGCGCTGGAGCAGCTCGCTGGACCGCAATTCCACAATGATACATCTCCCTAGGCGCAGTGCGCGTGGGGTCATGTACAGAAGCCACAGCTTCTGACAGGGCTCATCCCACTTCATCTCCGGGTGTAGGGGCACTCTTGTACGGAATTCTTTTTTTCCATAAGCCAACCACAACGTGCGTGGTGGCTAGCCAATCATCGGGAAGGCCGTTGTCGGTACAAAATGTAGACCAGGCATGCGCAGCGGGACCTGGATAGCCCATGCAGTGCCACATACTGCCCCGGGGCAGAAATCCCCACCCCCAGGGTCGTGCCATAATGCAACCAAGGGCACTGGGTAGAATGACAAGTGATGCCCCACTAGCCTCTAATTGGCAAGGCGAAGGGCACTGAACCACCCCGCTGAAAGTGGACTGAGATGTGGGCGTATTCAACTTGACCCCATACTCACTAGTTGCACCCCCGTGAGCCGCCCCCACTGGGGGTTCCGGCACACCGTGGGCGTCGGAGCTCGCGACCGAAATCGAGCTCTAGGACGACCTCCAACGCATTCCAATCGCTGTACCGGACAAACAGGGAGCTGCGAGGCAGCGGCAGGCACAGGCTGGACTGTCTCCATAAGCCCGACCCAGCCGGCCGCCTGTTACAGAGTGACAGCGGTGGAAGTAGCCGGCGGACAGGAGGGCCCGGTAGATCGGAAAAGGGCCCCCCACCCACTGGATTGCTAAGGATGCCTCCAGTACAGCCAAACGTGCCAACCAGGCACCCCCAGCCACAGTAAACCCCCAGTAGGTGGGCCAGGCGGGCCGGACGGCCCGACGGGAAGTGTGCCAGAGGCCCTGAATTCAGAGCCTGTGCCCGAATAAGCCATGCCCCAAAATTCCAGCCCCTAATTGGCAAAAACATGCTGTGAGGCAGCACCAGGCCCTCCCCCCAATTGTCCCGGCCCCTGGCGGGCCGCCGTGGGCCAAGGGCCGCATCCCCCGCAGGGCCGGCCTGGGGTTGAAAACGGCACGGCACGGGAGCTCATCCTGTCCTGCATGCGCAGAAATTGAAACACTGACCTTAAACAACCCAGTCAGCTTCTGTAGCACTGGATACACTGCAGTCCTACTTAAAGTTTGGGCACCCCTAAGTTGGAAAAATCAGTGAGCGACGGAGCAAACTTCTCTGCTCCCCCGCGCTCTGAAGGCAATAGGCTGGAAAGCCGAAAGGAAGCCTCGAACAAAGGCTGGCAACTCAAGCCTCTTGCAAAGAGGCAGAAGGGAATAAAGCGACGGAAAAAACTCCTCCTCACCGTCGCTTTATTTGTACACTCACCAGCCATTCAAGGAGTATAGAGCAACACGATCCCTATCCAGGGCTCAGCACCCACTGACTGGAAAGCCGGAGCACGAGAGCATTTGCAGTGCTCAGGAATCAAACTCCGACCCTCCAGGCAGCGAGTTCAGGATCTTAATCCCCTGAGCCACAGGGGTCCGACAGAGCGACGGGGGGAAAAAACTTCTCCGCTCCGTCGCTGAGGTAAAATGGCAGCTCGGCTGCCTCGTGGCCACCCCTTTTATAAGGGAGCTGGCCACGCCCCTAACTACCCGGATTCTCTGTCCTGTGGGGGGGCCCCGCAAAGGGCGCGGCGGCCATTTTGGCGCCGCGCTTGCATTCTATCAACTGGAAACCATCATAACAACTATATATTCTCTCCACCACACATAGGTCAAAACTAATTTTTCTTCCTAACAAGGAGTGATCTCTTCTGCAGAAAACAGCTCTCCTGAGTCTCAGGTGACATCTTTTAAAATTTAGATCTATGGTTATCAACTTTTAAAGCCAGTGATACTACACACTTTACATAGCCAAGGACGACTGATCAGCCTAGGTGAATTTTGAAAATGTCTGTAGTATTGAAGTGGTGAAACATTTGATCAGAATTAAGAAGATTCCTCCCGCATTCCTACCATGTACTCTCTGCTTAAGTCAGAGTCCCTCCCCAAAGTCACCCAAGCTTTTATGACTCCTACAAGACCAACTACACATTCATCCCATTCCAGCCTCCACATTTACTGGATCAAATAGATATCAGCTGAACCACTTTTTAAATGTTCCCATAAAACTAGGGTCAGCTCCTTAAAAAGCAGCAGACCTTGAAACTATGCCCTATTCCTGCAAATGCCATGGCAGCATTTTTCACAGGCAATTGCTTACATACTGAGGTTTCCTCCATTAATGAAACTGCTGGGAAAATATGAATAACTGATGCCCTATTGATAGAAAATGGCATTTACATTGGCAAAGGTAACTAGACTGTTATTTTAAAATAACTGTTTCTATAACAAATAATCCCCCACCACCACTTGGGTTACTGCCAAAACGGCATCACAGAGCTAAGTATTGTCAGCCCAAAAGAAAAACAACAGAAGGTGACAAATAGGAGGCCTTTGCTTGAAGGCATTGATTTATTGGAAGAAAGTCTTCCACCTGAACACCTACATGGAAGAGCTATGGTGGTTTTCTGGAATCTTGTCAGTTTTTTTAAAAAAGAATCACTTCCCCCCCTACAGAAAGTGTTAACAAGATATTTAGAACCAGTAAGTATGTTTTTAGGAACTAGCAAAAAATAAATAAATCATCTAGCTCTCCAGTAGCATATATGGGGTATAATACTGCTTTAACCAACAATGCAGATTGATTTATGCTATGAATTTGCCTAAAGCCATTTTCAGCACTATCTTTCAGCACCTTCGTGATAAAAATAGTACTGTACTTCATCCAGCTCACTTCCATCCTTCCAACATGTTTCCATAAGAAAAAAACAATACCTTGACTTCACTTAGAACTATTACCTTATTTTGTATTGTTTCTCAACCACTAACTTTTCTAAAAACACACACATACATACATACATACATACATACACACACACATACACAGAGAGAGAGAGAGAGAGAGAGAGCGCACCTGCTTTTCGGAATCAGGTCACAATGTCATCTACAGCTACTGGGTTGGGGGGGGGGGGGACAAAACACAGGAATACAATTTCCCATGCCTATTTCACATGCCACATAAACCAGAAGGGAGAGATCTCAGAAACAGATACCACCATCATTTTATTTATTTTATGTGATGAGTCACTCACTATCTGTGGCATGCAATAAAAATGTAGTATTTGAACTGAGCAATGCTTGCCAGCTTTTAGAATCCTGGGAATACTTTTTCCCAAGAAGGCATGCTCTCTGTAGTAGCACTCTGCATGTTTATGGCAGAAAAAAAATGCTATTGCTGTCACATAGACACCACCCAAAAGCCACAGGACGTATTTACATCTGCAAAGGGAGCAATATCCAAATGTACACACCACCAGGAGGAGGTTCTGTGTGGGAAGCACTCCCTCTCACTTCATATTGAAAACTGGTTTTCTTATTCTTTAAACCAGGGGTTCCCAACTTATGGTCCATGGGCCAGATCAGGACCCTGATGCCAATTCATCCGGCCCACACCACCCTTGCATGCATAAAACACTGCCGTAAATGGGTTTACGACAGCCGTTGGTCATTTACGACAGCGTTCTGTGCATGGGCGGGTGCATATTACTTTTGCCTCCAGGTAGGAGGAACCATATGACTGGCCAGCTGAACCATGTTGTTAGCTTAAAAATGGTCACAACGTGACCGGCCCGCAACCTGAAAAGGTTGGGAAACCCTGCTTTAAACAAAGCACCAACTACAAGGCAAATGGATAACTAAGTGACACAAAAATAAAGGAAAAACAAAAATTAGAATGTTAACAATGTTCCACCAGTTTTGTAACTTTGCTTAATTCCTTACACTTCATAAGGACATACCTACACAAGCCAAGACTGTTCCGGGTTTAATGGATATTCTAATAGTTGAGATCTACTGTGGAAGTTTCCCAAGGGAAGGTCCTTGGTTGTTTGCTAGGAAGACTTTCCAAATGCATGTAGAGGACTGCAAGGAACTATTTCTAGTTTAAGAAGTATTCACATATGGAACATGATCCATACTTTCTCAAATCAACCTGTTTCCTTGCACTTGACTCTCTCACAACCTAAGTGATGTCTCTCTACCACCACCCAGTGGCTATGTGCAGGGGGAGGTCACCCGGTACAGCAAAGACTGGATTCTTTATCCATTCAGCAACCATCCAGTTCTCAAGATTTATGCCAGTTAAGCACACGTTGGATTGCCTCTACTTTGGGAGATTTACCCCCTATTTCAGAAATTAAGGAGCTTGGCTTTGACAGTTGGATTGCCTCTACTTTGGGAGCTTTCCCCCTATATCAGAGATTAAGGAGCTTGGCTTTGACAGTTCAACACAAATCCTGGTAAGGGCAGCAGGTAAGTGTGCTATTTTAAGAGATGCTCAGCAGCAACCCACAATACACACACACCCTACTTATTCCAGTCCCTCTCAAAAGGAAAAAGTGACAGAGACCAGACAAGCACCATTGATTAATGCACTGGAATCAAGCAAAGAATTCTACTCACAGTTTTGCATATTTGTTTTTCTATTGCTTGCTCAGGACCAAGTTCCAAATGGCCTATTCTAGTGGTTCCTAATGAGGGGCCGTAATAGAATGAAGTATACCCAGTGCTTTATTTTCATTCAATATGGCGATTTCAGATCAGGGGGAGAGAAAATGGAATGTAAACAATATGTGGGCCTCATGGTTTAGAAGAAATGAAACTTAGTGTGTGATTGACATGTCTTTTTGTAAGATCATTGGTTGGAAACC
Source organism: Bradypodion pumilum (assembly GCA_035047305.1). NCBI lineage: Eukaryota > Metazoa > Chordata > Lepidosauria > Squamata > Chamaeleonidae > Bradypodion > Bradypodion pumilum. The sequence goes on along the minus strand of JAWDJD010000001.1, from coordinate 386,167,396 downwards.
TTAAGGGGGAGGGCCAAAGGTGGACCCTGTGGGAGGAGATGTAACCCAGAGACTCACACACGCACACAGGAAGACACAGAGACACTCTCTGGAATGCTGTGCTTTTAAGCTGCCAAAATGTAGAAACTTGAGAGAAAGGGGGCCTCATGGGCTATCCCTTAGAGAGCCATTTTGCTTTATTTCCTTGCTTTGAAATGCTTTCTAAGCTTTCAATATATTTCTAAAATACCTGAAGAGACTTGGAGTGATTACTTGGCACACATTACCTGATTCTACATTAGTTCCACGTGCACCTTTTGTCACATCTGGATTTTGGTCGGGAGTGACTGGGCACACTGATAGGAAAAGCTCTGAACTGCTGAATCTGATCTGGGCTAGGGAAGCAAGATCAGGCGCAATCCCAGCGCCAGGAGGCCGGAGGACCACCGAGTCCTACCTGGGAGTAAGCGGATTGTTATAGGGGCTCATGCCCCACAGGGGCTCTTCAATTCCCAGAAGCCTAAGTCAGTACTTTAGCTGTTCAGTGTTTTGGTGAATTGACTTAAGCTTCTGGAAATTAAAGTCCAAAACCCAAAGGTTGGGAAACACTGCTCCAGACACTCCAGCTGGCATAGGAACTACTCCAAATCAAACCAGAAGTAATTGGAATATACATTTCTTTTGAAGAAGGCATTGTCGCTTTTTAAAATTATGGATCTATGTTTTTCCTTTCTAAAACAACTGGTAGAGAGACATACTTTCTTTTAGAGAGGATGTTGTGATTTGCCCATCTTTTTAAAATGAGAGAAAGAAAGAAAGAAAGAAACATCCTGGGGGCAGGATATATGATTCTAACCCCTGAAATAGTGTGACAAGTTGAGAAACTGGCTTTTTAAGCTTGCAGGCAGGATGAATGGATGGCAATGTCAAAGGCAAACCTTATTTCACCAGAAACAAAGAGTTTCTGTGTTATTATTGCAACCTACTTTGTAAGGGTTAACAGCTGAAAGTTGCTGACTGTGTTCACTAAATATATAATCTCTTCCTCCAAATTCAGCAGTCTCTTATTTAACAGTAATGGTAAATCATTGTCTACATCTTATAATTCATATTTTCCTAAGTTATACAGTAATGCTTAACCCAAACTCCTGCACTGCTCTTACTGGAAAGCAAAAAAAAAAAAAAAAAGAGTATTACATTCCAACTGTTTAAATGTGGAAAAAGAAATGTTTATATGGAACTAAGATGGTCCATTTTGAAGACAGATGGGTTGAAAGCAAGCTTGTTGTTTTTAGTCCAATACAATGTGTAAGTATATATAGCAGGTGGTGCTATGCAAGATAAAGAACCAAACATTTTATACCAATGATGGCGAACCTTTTAGAGACCAAGTGCCCAAACAGAGGGATTGGGGCAAACTTTGTTCTGGGGGAGGGAGGAAGTGCTACCATTGGGCTGCTGAGCAGAGGGTGGTGAACTTTATACTGGGAGGGAAGGAAGCACTCCCATTGGGCTGCTGGGCAGAGGGGCAGGGCAAACTCTGTGATGGGAAAGGGAGGAAGTGCTCCCATTGGTCTGCTGGGCAGAGGGGCGGGGTGAACTCAGGGCTGGGGGAGAGGAAGCACTCCCATCGGGCTGCTGGGCAGAGGGGTGGGCAAACTCTGTGCTGGGTCAATGGTGTCAGTACCGACAGAAAGGAGTCTGCATGCCATAGGTTCACCACCACTGCTCTATACCAGGGGTTCTCAATGTTTTTCAGCCGCAGGATGGACCATGCCACCACAGACAGCTGAGTGGGCCAGACTGGTGGTTCCCTCCACCATAAACACTGCCATAAAATGTGTCCATGGCTGTCGTAAAAGTGTTTACAACAGCTGCGGACTCATTTATGGCTGTAGTAAATGCATTTACAACAGCTGCAGAATTTTTACGGTGGGGGCAGCTGGAGTTAGGTTGGTGGCCAGATCATTTGGCACTGTGGGCCAGATCCAGCTCACAGGTCATAGGTTGAGAACCCCTACAATATACTAAATAGCATTAGTCAAAACTTGATTGAAGTTCTTACTGTATATAAAATTTTTAAAAAGCCAAATGATTAGGGTAGTTCTACGCATTGCATAGCAAAACTACTTATCTTAACCATCAAGTATTTACTGAACAAGGAAATCCAGTCAAATGCTGACCATCCTAACAGTTTATGTCTTGTTGATCCAGTTACTTTCTTGGTGACCCCAAAAGTGAGAACTGTATAAGTGCAATGATGTGATGTTTCTCTGCTGTTTATTAACAGAGACTTCACACCAGTGTTGTGTAGAATTGTGTACATGTTTAGGACTAAAGATAGAGTAATATTCTGCTTCATTAACTTGAGTAAATACTCAAATATATGTTTCTCATGTATATATAAGATTAGATTTTTTATTCCTGTATATACTGTAAGTAACATAAATTTCTAGGTGCAACCCATGGTAGCAAAAAAAAAAAAAAGGTGATGTGGGACAGGGCTTGTGATTCCTTCAATCCTGAGATCGTTTATTTGACATAGGCTTTTGAGGACTGTATCTCATTTCTTTAGCAACATAGAGTGCAGCCTCAATATGCGAGGTGCTCTTTTTGCAAGGTTTTACAGTACAGTAAAATATATATATAGCAGAAGGAATAGTACAGCATGGGAAAGGTCAACTGTTGTTTGTTAAGGGTCCATCAACAGTCTTTAGCAGGAACAGACAAGTACTGTACTGTACAGTAAAACCTTGCATAAAGAGTACCCTGCTTAGAAACTAACTCACTTAAAGAGCAGAATTTTCTCTGAATGGTCATCTTGCTTAACAACTAAAACCAACCGAAAGCTCACTTAACAACTAAATCAGGGTTTGTAATCCCCCCCACCAGAAGTCACATTTGGTCACTTACAATGGTGTTTCGCTTAAAGAGCAAAGTCGCTTAAAGAGCAATCCTGTGGAACACATTATGCTCTTTAAGTGAGGTAACACTGTACTTCCAAGTACATCAACACATGGAAGACAAACAGAACTCTTTGTTTACGGACAGTATAATAGGAGGATATGGCCTGCATTTGGTCTAGGAATGAAGTAAAAAATGTGTGTCAGAAAATAACATACTGTAGCCAAAAGGTCTTTGAAAAAGAAGGTCCCTCCCCTTTGCCATGCTTCTGCCTACGTGCTAGGGGTCACATATCTCTCGACCCCTCCTCTTCTTGCCATTCATACCTCAAGTGGAAATTTCCATCCCAACTGACCTGTGGTTCAAAGGAGATGGGCAGGGTTGGGGCCATGTGGTTCCTGGATATAATTGCTTGGATTTTTGTGGGATATTTGCAGTGGTGGGCTCAAAAAATTTTTTACTACCATGCTGTGGGTGTGGTCTACTACCTACTTTGTGGGCATGGTCTACTTTGTGGGCATGGCCTACTCTGTGGGTGTGGCCATGCAACTGGGTGGGTGATCTAGTCATGCCTGCCCAGTGGTGGGATTCATTTTTTTTACTACCTACTCTGTGGGAGTGGTATGGTGGGAGTGGCCAGGGGGAAATCTCTGCATTGCAACTAAATTAGAACTAGTTTATTTCAAAACTTGGATGGGTAGGGCCAGCCAGAATTTCTGCTACCGTTTCTGGCGAACTGGTGGGAACCTGCTGAAGCCCACCATTGGATCTCTATCTCTTATCGTAGTATGCAGAACAAATGTCACTGAACTGCATAGTTCAGTGATGGTGAACCTTGGCACTCCAAATGTTCTTGAACTTAAATTCCCAGAAGCCCTGACTAGCAGGAGTGCTGACTTGGGATTCTGGCAGTTGAAGTCCAAGAACAACTGGAGCTCCAAGGTTCACCATCTCTGGCATAGTTGTTACAAAATATAGTAAGAAACGTGTAGTGTCTTAAGTTATAAGGCTTTTAAACTCATGCAACTGTGTTCAAGTTGAACAAGTTCCTGGAGAGGAAGATCTCTCTGTCTCTAGTCCTAAACAGGTACACAACTCTACATGCCATCAACACAGGTGATAAAACTAACAATCACAAGACTAACATCACAATTTTGCACTTATATATTTGTTACATTTGGGGTCACTTTTATCAGGTACACAGAAAGAGCCTCCTCGAAGATTGTGGTATTTTGAACCACAATCTGGCATACCCAGGTAACGTCAAACTTGTGTTGCTGGCTAATCTTTCTCACACTAGGTCAGGCAAAAGGAACTGCAGAGGTGCCTATATTTTTGTAGTTTCATGTCTGGCCAAGACATGGAAGAAGAAGATGATCAGGTAAGAAAGTGACAAAATAAGCAAGACATAAAAGCTTCATTCCTACCAAGTGACATGGCTTGCATTATTCTGCATACTGCCTAGGGTTTAGGTTTGCTGTGGTTTACAATGGCAAATCCTATGGAAATTCTGTCTTGGTTTACAAATTCTTAATGTATTTTTCCCCCAGTTTACAATAATCAATTCACGACTGTTGTTTTTTTTATAAAAAAATTCGCTGCATCCCTATGGATGTTTCGCTTTACAAATTTTTTTTGGGTTACAATGGAGGCTGTTAGAAAGGACTCTGTCATAACCCAGGTTTTTACTGTATTATATGTTGTATTTAAAATTGAATAGGGGACATTTAGAGCTGATCCAAATAACTGCCATATTTAGAGCTGGTCCGAATAACTGCCAGAGATCATCTGCCACTGCCAAATGTGGGAAGCTGTATTGATTTGCATTATTATATGTCATTCTAATTTAATCACTCTATGACTCTGTATCTGGTGTTTATAAGCCCACGCCTTGCTATTTCATTTCAATGTCTGATGAATTGGACTTGATCCACAAAAGCTCACATTAAAAATAAAGCAGTTAGTTTTTAAAGTGCTGCAGTGTTTTTTGTTTTGTTTTGGGTTTTTTTGCTTTCTGATATGCCTGAAACACAACCTCACATGGCTGGTATTCAAAAAAAATTATATTATGATAATGTTAATGACCATCTGTATCCCTAAAAACATCTCCAGCTAAAGCATGGGACAGAAAACCTTTGTAATAAGAAGGACACATCTAGTGGTGAGTTACTCCTGAGATGAGGAACTGAAAGAAAAGAAACTTTACTTGTTCTGCACAATGAGGACTGCAAAGCCTATCATGAAGTCAACGCTCCACAACAAAGAGATTTGACAACAAATTATGTTGTCAGATTGATACAGGATTATACAACTGTTGAGAAATGTTTCATACAGATTTTATATAGGAGTGCTCAAAGCAGCACCAACATATATAACATGCAAAAAAAACAGGACCCAAAGGGAGATATGGCATTGTCAACATACCGTATGTATTTAATAAAAATAGAGGTGTTAAAAGGCAAATCAGCATGATTTCCAGTTACAGCTTTACTCCCCAGGTGTAAATGATAGACTTTATAAGATAAGGATTCAGTAGTCTGGAGCAGGGATGTAATGAGTACTTAGTGGCTTTTTTGATCTTGACAATATTTGACATTTCATAGCAGTAGGGAATTCCTGTGGGACACTCATGGAGACAGAGAGATTTTCTACAGCAGAAGCAACTGAGAGAAATGCTTGGTACTGGGGTCTCTCCCACCCCATCTTTCTAATTTCCTGAGCAAGATTAAATCTGACAGTAGGGCTCCTGCTGCTCCTGCCAGAAGTATTATCCTCCACAAGACTTTTTACCCTCTGTTTTTGCTGCTCTTATCAATTACAAGGTCTTAACATGTTTCAGCTTCAAATGTTTGCCTTAATCAGCAAAAGTGCCTGAAGTTGACAAAAGCAGATAAGGGATCCAACATCTAAGGCGGGGTGGTCAACCTTTCTTTGCCATGGGCCTGACCATAGCCCCGGAAGCGGGCACATTTACAGCCGTTGTAAATGCGGTGACCTCTGCATTTATGATAGCGACGGGCGCGTTTACACATGCACGTGCATGTTTTATGGCTGACGTAAATGCACTCCCTTCCAGTTCCGGGGGCCACGGCAGCAGTGACGATGGGCCAGATGGAATGGCGCTGCGGGCCGTAGGGTTGGGAACCCCTGATCTAAAGGCATAAATTCTCATGCAATATTTAATGAATAATGCATGAGATTTTGGGGGAAGAAGCTGAGGGCATTTGGCTGACAAGAAAATCACAGGGAAATTTTAAAGAGACATAAAATTCTGCAGGAGGCTACAAGATTAGATTTACAACTCTAGTCAAAATTGTTTGCAGTCGGCGCCCCTGATCACTTCACATCCAAGCTACTAGGATGACAGAGAAAAATGTCCCTACAAATCTCACAGTTTTACTTTTGGCCGGCCTGCTGTTTCCCAGGAACATAGTTTGATTGTGCATATCTGACTGGAGAACACAACATTTCTTCATTTCAAAAATCTAGGCTCAACAGACATAAAATATTTACAAATAATTATAAAGCCTAGCAAGATTACTCATCTCCAGCCTTAGGTGAGACAAAGAGCTGCTTCCTTTCCCCAAGACCTTTGTTATTTATATAAGATGTCTCTAGAGACATTCCCCTTGAGAAGCAAAGCATAAATATACCAGTAAATGTCAGCCTTGTTCGAAAGCCAGTCGTGTCCAAAAGCCAAAGAGCCAGCGTTGTCTGTGGCTGCAGACGTTTTCATGGCCATGTGGCAGGCATGACTAGATGCCAAAGTGCATGGAAGCTGTCACCTTTCCCAACAAAGTGGTACCTATTTATCTACTTGCAATTTCTTGCTTTCGAACTGTTAGGTTGGCAGGAGCTGGGGCAGAAACGGGAGCTCACTCCATCGTGCCGCACTTCGGTTTCGTACTACTGACCTGCCAATCTTCTGATTATCAAGTTCAGAATCTTAACCACTAAGTCACTGCAGTCCCTCATACACAGTGGTGGGCTCCAAAAATATTACTACCACACTGTGGGTGTGATATGGTGGGCATGGCCATGAGGAAGCCCTGCATTGCACCTGAATTAGGACTACTTTATTTCAAAACTTGGATGGGCAGGGCCAGCCAGAAATTCTGCTACTGGTTCTGGTGAACTGATGTGAACCTGCTGATGCCCACCACTGCTCATACATATACAATCATACAGACAAATAGTACAGAAACGTTTACTGCTTGTTAAGGAAGATGCAAACAACTCATCTAGCACTTCAATTTCTTATCTTAAAGAGACAATCTTATTTGCCTAGAATTTTGTTTTGCTTTCAGAAAAGTTCGGTTTCACTTACCAGTGATAACTTTCGTTCTTCGAGTATATAGTTTGTGAATACACACTCATGGGTTATGCGCCTGCGCAGAACAGCCGATCGGAGGCTTGAAAAGCTATTGGTCAAAAGTTTTGGCGGTAAGACCGCCCACCGTACCGCCCACCCTGAGGCGCCCGCGCGCCATTTTACCTCAGTTCCATACTTAAGCCAAGCACAGGATAAACCAACTGATCTCATCCGTGCAGCTCAAGAGGGGAGGCAGGGTGGGTAGTGTGTATTCACAAACTATATACTCGAAGAACGAAAGTTATCACTGGTAAGTGAAACCGAACTTTCTCCTTCGTATAGTTTGTGAATCCACACTCATGGGAGATTAGCAAGCTCACACTTACTTGGTCGGTGGGCAGTCGGATGAGATGATCCCACGATGAGCTGAAGAACCCGTAGGTGGACCCGTCAGGGGCGTTGAGTCCGGAGCCCTCTGGTGAGGACGACACGGCCAAGCCTGGCGTCCGCAGTGGCTCTGGTGTCCACCCTGTAGTGCTGGACAAATGTGGAAGGTCTGGACCAGGTGGCAGCCTTACATATGTCCTCAAGCGGTGTGCCCTCCAGAAAGGCAGTGGATGTGGCAACCGCCCTGGTGGAATGCGCCCTGACATGCGGTGGAGGTGGCAGTGAAGCTGACTCGTAGGCCAGGTAGATGGTAGAGGTGATCCATTTGGAGAACCTTTGAGCAGAGATGGGTTCACCCTTGGACTTTCCCCCATAAGCCACAAAGAGGCGTTGTGACTTCCTGAACTCTCTAGTCCTGCTGGTGTAAAACAATAAAGCTCGTTTCACATCCAGCGTGTGCCAAGTCCTTTCTTGGGCGTTAGTGGGGTTCTGGAAGAAGGTTGGCAAGGAGATAGTTTGTGCCATGTGAAACTTGGAGACCACCTTGGGTAGAAAGGTGATGTCCGCTTGGAGGACGACGCGGTCGTTGAAGAACTGGAGAAAAGGTGCGTCTGCTCGCAGGGCAACCAGCTCACCAGCTCGTCGTGCAGACGTGATGGCCACCAGGAATGCTGTCTTCCATGTGAGGAGACGAACATCGGCGGTAGCCAAGGGCTCGAAGGGGGTCCTGGTGAGCGCGTTGAGAACGGTGGACAGTGACCATTGAGCCGTCGGTGTCCGGGCCGGCGGAAAAGCGTTCTTTAGTCCCTTGAGGAAGCGCTTTACCGTTTGGTCGCGGAAGGCCCCGGAAGCGGGCGAGCCAGCAGGAGAGTGCGCTACCACTGCTGCGAGATGCACTCGGATGGAGGTGATGCTGAGACCAGACTCCGCCAGCTGGAGGAGGTAGGTTAAAATGTCCTGCAGTCCCACCTGGGTGGGGGGCGTTTGCCGGGCGGCCAGGAAAGCACAAAAACGCCTGTATTTGGAAGCGTAGGACTTCCTTGTGGAAGGGCGCCGCGCTAGTTCAAGGATCCTGGCCAGTCTGGGGTTATCCTCCACGCGGTGAGGTGGAGGCTGGGCAGGTCCGAATGGTGCAGCTGGCCCTGCTCCATTTGGAGGAGCGTCGGTGATTCCGGCAGTGTGCGATACTGTGACGACATGCGCAACAGTAGCGGAAACCAGGGTTGGCGCGGCCACGCCGGTGCCACCAGAATTGCATTGGCTCTGTGTTGGTGCATCCTGGTGAGTACCTTCTGGACCAGAGGAAACGGAGGAAAGGCATAGAGATAGTCCTGATCCCACCGTTTCATGAAGGCATCGCCCTCGGAGTTCGGTCCGATGCCTGCTCTGGAGCAGTACCTGGTGAGTTTCTTGTTGGACTCCGATGCAAAGAGGTCGATGCTCGGCGTCCCCCAGACCTGGCACAGGGACTGGAACACTCCGTCGTCCAGCTCCCATTCGTGGGTCGTCGAGGTGAGACGGCTCAGGTGGTCTGCCAAGACATTCAGTGTGCCCTGAATGTGCACTCCAATTGGGAAAATGTGCCTCTCCAGGCACCATTCCCACAACTGCACTGCAAGGTACAAGAGGGTGGTGGACCGTGTTCCTCCCTGCTTGTTGAGGTACGCCACCGCCGTGGTATTGTCCGAGGCCACTTGAACCGCCTTGCCGGTGAGCAGAGTCTCGAAGGAGCGCAGGGCCTTCCAAATGGCCAGCAGCTCCAAGTAATTTATGTGGTGCACCGTTTCGTGCGGTGCCCAGGCGTCGTTGACCGTGAGAGTCCCGCAAGCAGCGCCCCAGCCGAGGTTGCTCGCGTCGGTCAGTATCTGCAGTGAAGGTTGCGGGGGGTAGAAACTCTTCCCCGTGGCCACGTTGAGTGGTGTGGACCACCATAGCAGTTGGTCCCTCAGTTCTGGAGATGGGGTCAACCGTTTGCATTGGCTCTCCCGAAGTGCGTCGAACTCGTGAAGGAGCCACGATTGCAGGGACCTGAATTTCAATTTGGCATGGGGGATCACTGCCGTCGTTGAGGCCATCAGGCCTAGAAGTCTCTGAGCCTTCTTCGCCCGGATGCACGGTTTCGTGCGCAGTTCGCTCACCCCCTGCGCAATGTCCCGTAAGCGTTTCTGGGGGGCGTAGGCTCTCGTAATGAGCGAGTCGAGTACCGCTCCAATGTATTCGACGCGCTGGGAGGGAGTCAACTTCGACTTGGTGAAGTTGATCCTGAGGCCGAGACTCTCCATGAGGTGAACCGTGTATTGTGTGTCCCGAACGGCCGACGATTTGGTGGGGGAGACGATCAACCAATCGTCGATGTATGGGAAGACCCTGATGCCCCGTTGGCGGAGGAATGCAGCCACCGGAGCCATGCATTTGGTGAAGACCCGCGGTGCCGTGGCCAGACCGAACGGTAGGCATCGGTACTGGTACACGGAATGGTCGATACGGAAGCGGAGAAACCGTCTGTGTTCCTCGAGGATGGAGACGTGGAAGTAGGCATCCTTGAGGTCTATGACTGTGAACCAGTCCCCTTTGTTGATGAGGGGGAGGACGGTTTGTAGGGTCACCATCCGGAACTTCCTGGTGTGGATGCATTCGTTCAGACGGCGTAGGTCCAGGATAGGGCGAAGGCCTCCGTCCTTCTTCTGGACCACGAAGTACCTCGAGTAGAAGCCGTTGTCCCAGTCGGACGGTGCTACCCGCTCGATGGCTCCCTTGGAGAGAAGGGTTGCTATTTCTTCCTCCAAATGGGGGGACGAGGTGGTGAGACGATGTCTTCCTACTCGAGGCACCCGCACGAACTCGATGGCGTAGCCAGAGGACAAGATCTTTAAGACCCACTGGTCGTCCGTGATGCCCGACCATGCCTGGAGGAAGTTCCGGAGGGGGAGGTACGGGATGTGGAGCGAGAGAGACTCGGCCGTCGCAGCTTCAAACGCGGGGCTTGGGCCTCGCGGTCGAACGCTTGTCCTGTCCGTAGGGCCGGTAGCGGGGTTTGTGTTGTCGCCGCTGTTTATAGGAGCTGGATCTAGGCTGCTCCGCCGGTCCCTGCTGCTGTGGGTTGCCCTGGAACCGCCGTGTGAAGGGCTGGAACCTCGGCCTGGTGGAAGTTGCCGGCGTGGTGAGCCCCAGGAACTTCGCCGTGGAACTGGTCTGGCGCATCTCATTCAGGACCTTATCGGTGTCCTGACCGAAGAGGCCCTGCCCGTCGAAGGGAAACTCCTCGATGAGCTTTTTCATAGCGTCATCGAGGGAGGTGTCCCTGAGCCAAGCATGGCGACGGAGGTAGATTGCGGAGGCCATGTCTTTTGCCGCATAATCGTTGATATGCCGGGCAGTGCGCATCAACTGCTCGGCGACGAAGTCCCCCTCGGCGGCCAGCGCGTCAATCCTCTTCTGGGCATCTGCGGGCAGTTTAGCCGTCTCAACCTTCACCTGCTCCCAGAGGTGAGATTGGTACAGGCCCATGGCGGCCGAATAGTTTGCGGCCCGAAAGAATAGGGAACCGGTGGCGTAAAACTTACGCCCCACCGCGTCCAATTTCTTTCCCTCCGGCGTCGACGGGACCGGGAATCCGCTGGTGGCCGTCCTATGCTGGAAGGCCTTGACCACCAGGGAATTCGGCAGGGGGTGCGCCTGCAAGAACTCGACGTTCTCGTCCAGGACCCGGTACATGCTGTCGAGCCTGGACGAAACGGAGTGTGCCGCCAAAGGTTTCTTCCACGTCGCCCTCGCCGTGGTCATCATGGAGGGGAGCATGGTTATGTGGACCGGTCGCACGGCACGCCTGTCGAGCTTCGCGGTCATCTGATCCTCACCCTCCAACGGCGGCTGGTCGACCTTCAGGTTGAGGGCGGTGCCGAGCCTCGTGAGCATGGCGGTCAGTGAGCGCTGGTCCTCACCACGCGGTGGGTCCACCGAGCCGATGGCTTGTTCCGGCGTGCGCTCGGCGTCGACGTCTCCCTCGTCCTCCTCCGACGACGAGCTGGACTCATCGGAGGACGAGGGAGGCAGTCTTTCGTCCACGTCCGGACCGCGCCAGTACGGCCTGGGCGGGCCGGCGGGATGGGCGTCCACCGCATCAACGTCCGGACCACACCATGACGGGTTGGGTGGGCCGGCGGAGCGGGTACTCGACCCACGGGAGGTCGGTGGGGCCGCGGCAGAGCCGGGATGCCCGGGGCTTGCGGTGGTCGGAACCGGAGCCGCAGAGGCCGCAGGCGTGGAGGTCTGGAACCTGGTCGCAAACGACGCCATGACCTGAAACATCTCTCGGACGAGGGCCATCTGAGACGCGTCCGAGTCCGCTGGCGGTGGAGCTCCGGTGGCCGGCGGGATGGTGGCCCACGAAACGGTGGGAGCCGAAACGGTGGCCGGCGTCGGTGTCGGCGAAACGGTCGTCGAAACGGTGGCGACCGCCTCGTCCGTCGGTGTTCTGGGCCGTGGAGAGACGGAGGCCTGCCTCGGCGAGGAGTTTCTGCCCCGAGGAGGAGAGGAGAGCACCTGAGGTGGGCGAGCTGGAGCCCCAGCCCTGCGTCCTTTCTCAGGTGACCCGGAAGACGACCGTCCTCCCCAGATGGAGGATCCCGGAGAAGGACATCGGGCAGTCGAGAACGGCGGAGAAGGCCCGGGAGAGGCGGGTGTGCGCGGAGTGGGGGGAAGCGACCGTCTCTTCTCCGACCCACGCTTGCGCTTCTTCTCACCGTTCTTGTCCTTCTTTTTCTTCTTCCTCATCGGAAGCACGGAGGAAGAGGCCGGCGGTGGTTGAGCGGCAGCGGCGGCCGTGGAGGCGGACGCGGCGGGAGCCAGAGCGAGCTCCATCAGGTGAGCCTTGAGGCGATTGCTTCGGTTCTGCACCGCGAGGCGCGTAAACTTTTTGCAATGCGGGCAAGACTGGCTCTGATGCGACTCTCCCAAACAAAAGAGGCACAGGCTGTGTCCGTCGGAAGCCGGAAACTTCTTAAGGCAAGCCGTGCACTGTTTAAACGCTGCAGCCATCAACCGCGGAAAAAATTCTTCCAGTGGAAGTTTCTGGAGACGAGTACCCCGAAGGGCCGACCAGCCGCCACCCCCTTGAGGGGGGAGACGGTGATCGATGCGAAAAATTGGCTACTGAATCCACTCAAGAGAAGAGACAGAGCCGGGGTGGCGATCCTGCCCGGAGGACAAGATCACCGAGAAAAATTGAGATTTGCCAAAAAGACTTTCCCTCAGAAGGGCGAAAAAATTGAGGAAGCTCTCAACGATCGTCCTGCTGCTACGGCGGAAAGAAGAGAACTGAGGTAAAATGGCGCGCGGGCGCCTCAGGGTGGGCGGTACGGTGGGCGGTCTTACCGCCAAAACTTTTGACCAATAGCTTTTCAAGCCTCCGATCGGCTGTTCTGCGCAGGCGCATAACCCATGAGTGTGGATTCACAAACTATACGAAGGAGAACTTCTTGGTTCATCAAGTGATTGTTGTACATAGAACAAATGCTCCATTCAAATATCTCACCGGTTGAGATTACTTTTCTATTTTTAATAACAGTACTATCAGTGAGTGACAACCAATCAACTCTTTTTATAAAAATATGGGTACTTTTTCGATTCACCCTTTCAAAATATTTTGCAGGCTTATTTACATATTACACTTAAGTTTATAGCTCAGTTTTACAATGATTATTCCTGTGTAGAAAGACTGTGTGTATATGGGTAAATGGATACAAATCCTGAATATGTGTATTTGCAATAATAAGTCTTTTGCCTTTCTGCAAATGCACAAACTATTAAACTAGGGTAACTGCTCCTTTGTTGCATAGTTATGAGCAAAAGCTTTGGATGTGGGTTTTGTGTCCTTTTCTTTCTTTCTTGTAATACATACAAAATTAGCTTCACAAGAGAAAAGATGTCAGAGGTGTTTTGTATAAATTTTGCAAATTACAATGGAAAAAAAGAATTATTATCGCAAGTGACACACTGTGTTGGTATGTCAAGATAGGCTAAGTCAACTACAAGGGCCAAATTTCCTCTCATTCCCTAGAAGAAGAAGAAGAAGAATTCCTGGTCTGATACAGAAATGTGTACTGTACAGACTTCACTAAATGACAGATACTGTGGTACCTCATACAACGATTTTACTCCGTTCCATGGGGCTCGTGGTTGTATGAAACAATTGCTATACAATATATGCATCGTATAGCGATTTCCCCTATGGGATGCATTGTACAACAATTTTTTTTGCTAAGTGATTTTTTTCCCATTGAAAAATTGTTATATGATTTTTCCATAGGGAAAATTGTTATACGGGACACCATTTCCCCCCAAAACCTAATTGTTATGCAATTTTGTTGCTATATGGGGTGATTGTTATATTAGGTTCGAATGTATGATGAAAAGCAAAAATATCAAGGACTAGGGAGAAAGCAGCTTTGTTAAACTAGAAATATAACATCTGTTTGAGCTTAATTGAATGTAAGTGGCTTTATGGCATCTGAAACAAAGTCTAATTAATATAAAGGATGCATTAATAGGGTTAACCAGGAACACATTTAAGAACATAGGCTTTTCTTAGATTCTTAAACATTGTGATACTGAATAATATAAGCCCAGATATGTTCAGAGTAACACAAGTGGAACCATTGTAGCACTAATTCCAGGTACACTATGTTTTTTAAAAACTATGCATTATGTGGTATATACACCATCAAGTCAGAACTGATTTATAACAGGCTTTCAAGGTAAGTGACATATTTAATCAATAGCTTCACGAGATCTGTATACCTTGACTGAGTTTTCATGACCAACCAGGGATTCAAACTCAGGCCTACTGGGCATCATTCTATCTATTACACCCCATGGGGTATCCACCATGCATTAACATAATAAATATCTGCTTTAACACTCTCCTGATTTAGTCTTGGGACATAGTCAACAGATAATTCCTGCACCCCACAGACCAGGAGCTTGAGGAAAAAAGAGGATGCAACAGCAAAACCATCTCTGCTATTCACTTTAAAAAAAAGACTGCAATCGTATTTCCATTGTGAATATTCCCAGGAAACTCTTTGTGCTGTCTTCCGATTTTAAGTACATGCACGTTCTGAGCTGTAATTTTTCTCTGAAAGATATGTGTACAATGCAGGATGAATGGAACAGACTCACAGAGAATGTCCTTTAACACTCTTGGGAGCATCATTTTAAAGAAAGGCTATTCATACCAAGTATCTACATCTGCTTCTGCATATACATTTCACTCGGCTGCCTGAGCTACGAAATGAGTCAGAGGTGGACAAAAGCTATAGAGAAGCAGATGGTTTAAAAGGACAAGACAGCCACACACCATGTCTTTTCAGAAAGCTTTGGCATAAGCTAGGATAAATACAAGGGAATATCCAGGATTCTGTCAGTGTAAGAGAATCAAGAAGTAGAAAACAAACTGGTCTGGTTGATATATTGTTACTGCTTATCCAGTAACTGGGACTGCAGTGGCTCAAGTGGCTACGACCCTGACTGGGAGGCGGAAGGTCAGCAGTTCGATTCCCGAGTACTGCAGGATGGAATGAGCTCCTGTCTTTGTCCCAGCTCCTGCCAACCTAGCAGTTTGAAAGCAAGAAATTGCAAGTAGATAAATAGGGACCACTTCAGTGGGAAGGTAACAACATTCCGTGCGCTACGGTGTCTAGTCATGCCTGCCACATGACCACGGAAACATCTGCGGAGGCAGACAGCATTGGCTCTTCGGCTTTGAAACAGAGATGAGCACTGAACCCTAGAGTCGGATATGACTGGCTTTCGAGCAAGGGAAACCTTTACCTTTACTATCCATAGTATAAACAGAGTTTCTGTCTTTGTGTTTCAGAACTTCCCTCAGAAACACAGTCAAAGCTAAATACACAAATTCTTACTCAGAAAGGAACTAATGAGCAGAGAGACAGGCACATTTTGAGGGGAAAAAGGTTGGCAGATTAAGCCTGTTCTGAACTTCCTAATGTATCACAAGGCTTTATTTCCCATCCATTTAGACAAAAGTTTTTGCTTCCTTCCCGTCTCCTCTTAATGTCATTCCTGATTGCTTGAAATGTCTGTTCACTGATAGGAGAAGGAATATGTAAGAGAACCACTGAGATACTACTCAGGCCATTGAGATACAACTCAGATGCAGTGGCAGATTTTGGTGAAGCACTTTTGGTTGCTGAGTCCTCTCTCGGTGTGTGTTCGTTTAAACACATTTGAATTATTTGTAATAAAAGCCAGTGTCAAATGAATTTATTTTTGGATAGTGTTTCCTGGCACAAAGAGATACAGTAAAACCCCTACTTACGAAAAAAAGGTCCATTCCGTAGGCATTTGCTTAAATTGAATTTTTTTGTAACTCAAAACAAACCCATAGGAAAAATTAATTTTTATGTAAATCGAAGCAAACCCATAGGGAAATGATTTTTTACGTAACTTGAAGCAAACTCATAGGAAAAAGAATCTTTATGTAACTCGAAGCAAACCCATAGGAAATCGCGTAAATTGGAACATAGTTTTAGCACAAAATCATGATGTAAGTCGAATTTTATGTAACTCGGGGCATTTGTAAGTCGGGGTTTTACTGTACTTTAGTACACGCAATATATATACAGCAACACCTGCTGAACGAAACCAAACTTTCCATATGTACCATCTACACAACACCAAAAATATATGCTACACAAATGAGTTAACAAGGTGAATTGTGTTTTCCTGTGCCAGAATGCATTAACACAAAACTGAAATAGCTACAAGGCAATTCCAGTTGCTTTTGAAAACTTACCGTGTTGTTTCAGGAGGAAAGTTTATCAGGACTGCTCATGATTTTCCACTAATACAGCCTTCCCAAAAAAGGAGCTGCGTCAAGCCACTTTAGACAGAAGCAAATGTCCTTTCATATTAGGGAAATAAAAGAAACTTTTTTGACATGGCTAGAAATACCTTTTTAGGACATCCAATATTTCTTCTGCCTGGTAAGTTTCTCCTCACTGCACACAATCAGGCACTAGCCTAATAACCTACTTTAGTCTGACTAAGTTCACCATTATTGATGACATCCTCCGATACAGGTGGCCACTATATTATGAACCTGTCTGTGGCAAACATGTGAATTCAGACAATTCCAGGTTACAGAACAAAAAAAATATCAGTTCAATATTCCACACGAAGAAGTACCTTTAAAACTAGAGAAGCCCTGTGCAAATTCTATTGATCTCAGGTTTGAGAGCAACTTAAAGAACTACCAAAACAATTACCGCATCCACATGTAGCAGACTGGACAGAACAATGAGTTCCTGGTCTTTATATACATATCACAACAATATCTATGAACATGCATTTTAGCAGTATTGAAAAGGAACAAAGACAAACAGAACAAATAAAAAAATCATCTGTATTTTGGCCCACATCAACTCATCAAGCAAGTTAGATAGCAAAAGCCAAATTGAGTGTCAGTTTACACGTTATTTAGGATTAAGTGGCAGGTTGAGTTGGCAGCATTCTGATCCATACCGTTTCAAAATGAGGGTGGGAATTCCATATTTTTGAATTCTATCTTCCATATAAAAAACTTCCAATGCATAGTGAATTACCCCACAAAACAGATACTTATACCATACCATTTTCCCTGGTGCTCTAGTGTCCCATACAAAAGTCAGATCCCCCTCTTGCAAAAGACCAGTGAACTACAGTGACCTCCCCCAGCACTGCAGTTTGCAGTGGTGCTGTCATCTTATCCCATCACTTTATTCTGCATCATAGGAAAAAGAGTTCCCAGTTTGTCACTGATGCAAATGCTTGGAAGAAAACAATCCCTGGTTGGTTTAGGAGAACAGAAGAACACTGCCTCCCTCACAGACATACTCACCCAGAAGAGAAGGTTGAAGACAAACATGAGGTACTTAATGCACTGCAGGCAGTTGTGAGCCATGCTGCACCTCTTCAGTTCTAGAAGAAAAATAAAGGAGAGATCCAAGTAAAAGACCACATATTTGTTCCCTTTGGGGGTGGTGTATTTCGCCTTGGTGGCCTTAGGGCCTGGGTTGGTGTGGAATCCAAAAAAAGAGTTGCTTGCAGCCCCAAACTGGCCGCCATACATGCTGCTGTAACGTCGGAAGGCGCCATTTGGAAAACTGTAATCCTTGCTGTCCAAAGAAGGGCTCCTGTGGTATGTAGATTCATCCGTGCTAGATCTGCGCATTGTGACGTCAAAAGTGTTCCACAATTATGACTAACAACAATTTTGCAGTTTTTAGTAAAAAAAAAAAATACTGGGAGGGGCAGGTTGCAGACAGGTTTTCCTTGTTTGCCTCCTGCCTCACCTTACTGTTTTCGGCCAGCTGTTCTTTCACCTGCCATCCTGTCAAAGAGTAAGTAAAAGCAGCCAGTTGGTAAACCGGGAGCCTACTCAGCCAGAAGTTGGAAAACACAGTGCTTACTTGCTGAGGAGTCTCTGCACATAGAAAACATTCCCTTTGATGCTACAGTCCCTCTCTCTCCCCTCCTATCAAAAAGATGGAGAAAGAGAGAAGGATACTATGCCCAAAGAAACTAGTTTGGTTTGAATTTCTTTAAAAAGAGAGAGAAAGTGGAAAATGTAATCTTGCTTTCTTTATCCCAAATGCCATGTAAAACCTTGACTCCACATTGCCCATCCAAAAACAGGGATGCTTGGCAGAGGCTAAGAGCACAGATTATCCAAACAGCAAGTAGCTCCCATGCAGGGCTCCTCTGGAACACATTCCTCTGCCGAGAGATGGCTCGGCTCACTTTAAATGATTCCCTGGTTTCCCTTCACACAGAGGAAGACTACAGCAAGAACAAGAAAGCGGGATTGGTGCTTCATGCGCAGCACCGTCACTCCTGTGAGATTCCAGTCCGGTCATGCTCTCGCCTTCTCTCACTGTGCTACTAACACAGTCCCAGCGCTCTTGGCTGCTCCATGCCTGTGTCTGAGGCGAGAGACAGGAGGGGAAAGAAGCTTTTCCTTACTGTAGCTCATGAATGCCTGCTCAGCACTCTCGCCAGCTCAGGGGGGGCCCCCTCCCCCAGCCAATCAAAAGGACTCTCTCACTACACACCGCCCCTACACACACACACACACACACACACACACACACACACACACACTCTACTTGAAAGATTCAAAAAACAAAAAAACACACACAGAGTGAATTTTTTCCCAGTTTCTCCACAGTAAATCCCACATGAGCCGCTTTTAACCAATAAGGGCATAGGTAGAGAAAGCCACCATATGTGTCTTAGATTCAACCAGAGTTGTTTCTGTCACTCACTCACTCACACACACGCACGCACGCACACACACACACACACACACACACACACACAGAGGTAACTGTCTTCTTACTTCATCCGGCGCATAATGGTGCATGGAATCCACTATTTAATCATCCCAGATGACATTGGCTCCTTGAATTTAGATTCTCCTAGGAAGGGCAAAGGGGATTTCGGAGTAATCACTCCTAAAAGCAAGGGGGGAGGGCATTACCCTCCAAGGCGAGGTTTGTTAACGGGGGAAGAGCCTGTCTGAGAGGCTGCTCCCTATCCCCAACCCCATTTTATCTGAGACGTTGAGGCAGCTGCTACTGTGATTCCCTACGGTGGGGAGTTCTGCCTTTCACTCTCGCGTTGTTTAATCCAACATGCCATTCATTTGACTGTTCTGACAGCTCTGCCTGTTTCAGCTTTCCAGCACAGGAAACTCCGGGACTCCCCATTCAGGACCACAGACAGCAGACACAATTAAGAGTGAAGGAAGTTGTTTCTGCCTCTCGTATCGGGAACAACGTACAGTATGATGGAAACTGAGTGTAGCGAGAGAAATGTTGGACTAGTGTTAGGAGGAGCCCATTCAAAAGTCTCACTCAATAATCTATGGTTCACTAGGAGACCCTCTGCCAGTCATATCCAAGAGTAAACAAAACAAAACAACAAAAGATAAAAATAACCATTGTGCACTTTAAAGACTAACTGCTGTATTTTAATGTTAGCTTTTGTGGATCAAGTCAACTTCATCAGATTTTGCCAGTCACCATCTCTTAATCTCAAGTACCTGTGAGGGTGAAATGAGGTTCAAGGAGATCACTTTGCATGTCACCTTGAGTTTATTGCTGAGAAGGTGGGATACCTCTGTAATCAATCAATTCATAAATGAATGCACACTCATCCAAACTAGTCCCATAACAATCTCTACTGGCCACATAAATGGGCTACACTGCTTTCAGCAAATGCACTTTTAAGGGCTGATTAAATGAAACGTGGGCATGTCCCCTCTATTATAAACATAAAAGGGGCTACAGATTGCATTGAGTATTATAGGCCATCAAGCGGGAACTAATCTACAACAACTGTAATAAGGTTCTTAGAATAAGTGGAATATATAAGGACTGGTTTTACTAGTGCCACTGCCTCCACCCATCCACCCAGTTTGTTACCATGGCCAAGCAGGCAACGGGTAGGTTCATATTTTACAGATTAGGGAACCTTAATCCTATTGTCAAACTGGACTCGCAGGGGGATTTGCCTCAATCATCTAACACAAGCAGTAGGGGTTTTATGTTTACAGGGCAGGAATGACTGTCTTGTGGTCACAGCACTGGAAATTATCATTGGGACAGAAAATCAAATAATGTTAGACTGCATGCCAGAAGAGCACAGTTTATAAATTGTTTTAATTTCATATTAGGCACTGCTATTACTGGTGCTTGGGGCATATGAGGATTTCCTTTCAGAAAATGAAGCATGTTTAGGCCTTCTCAGATTTTAAGACAATAAGGCAATGTGCAGAATGTAGAAAGCCAAGTGGAGATATTGCATTTTTAAAAAACCACAAGCAATGATTTTCCCCCTCAGCTTCCAACTTAATTCTTCTTGATTTAAATCTTGAGTTGGTATTGCTAGAGAATTCTCTGTTTTCTCTGTTACAGCTGTTTCCCCATGTAACAATGTGAGCTGCATACAGCTCAATATTTTACCCTTACATTGGTTAGCTTACCTGCAATCTCTTCCAATCAGGGCATTTTGCTAATGCTATGTGCATGCACATCTTGAGTGCCATTTTTCACCTGGGTTTGTGCCAGCCCACTATCTTCCAGGGGGGAGCCTGGAATGGAGCAAAGGTAGAACCTTTGTAGCTCCACAAGCAAATACTGATTTCTTACACATACAGAAGACCCTTGGTGAGACTCCAAGTTCAGGGTCCTGCTGGTGACTGGCACTAAATTTGCGCAGCTCAGAGTCTGATGGTGTACTACTGCCTCCCGGGACCAGGGATCACTTTCACAGTATACAGAGTGCATAGAATATATTAGAAAGCAAAAGGAAGAGTTACCTGGCTAGCAATTTAAACACCTTGCTGCAGAAAGAAAAGATGAAAGCTGAATCCTTGCCTGAATCACCCTTCTTGATGAAACGTACAGAGACAGTTCTACTTAATTAAAGAAGAAAATAGAGGAAGTAGAATGGATGATATTGCTTCAAGGTCACACAAACCATTGCATCAAGGTCGCCATTGACTTGTCGGGACTACAAGAAATCTATAACAGTTATTTGCTTTTTCCTTCTGCAACTCCCAATGACTTGTGAGTACAGCTATAATCCATTATTCCAATGCTTATGCTATCCTGAGTTGGATATGCTACACAGAAAGGAAGTTACCAACTAAGTATTTTATCCTCATTGGGGTCAAAAACCTAACACTCTTGGCAGGCTTTGTTTGGCTAGAGCCTATGCTCTTTGAGTTACAAAGTTTAAAATTACACACAAAGTCCTAGTGTATCTACAGGTATTTTAAAAATTTCTTATTAAAATATTGCTTCATAGAGAACATGCCTGCTGTCTTTCAGTATGTTTAATATTATATTTCCAAGGTTTGTTTCTCACAATAAAACAACAATGGAAAACAGAATCTGGTAACAAAAGCAATTGTAGAGATAATCATAGGCTAATGCTAACATGGGGTGGACAGTTGTTGTTGTTCAGTCGCATAGTCGATTCCGACTCTTTGCGACCCCATGGACCATCACTCTCCAGGCACCCCAGTCCTCCACCATCCTCCTTAGTCCACACAGCCCCGTGCCCATTGTGTCTACAATACCATCTAGCCATCTCATCTTTGGCTGTCCCCTTCTTCTTTTGCCCTCCACCTTCCCCAGCATCAAGGCCTTCTCAAGTGAATCCTCTCTTCTCATTTGATGTCCAAAATGCTTCAACTTCATCTTTGTTATTTGTCCTTCTAAGGAGCACTCAGGGCTAATCTCTTCTAATATTGACCTATTTGTTCTCCTCGCTGTCCAGGGGACTCTCAAAACTCTCCTCCAGCACCACATTTCAAAGGCATCTATTTTTCTTCGCTCAGCCTTTCTAATGGTCCAGCTCTCACAGCCATACATTACCACCGGAAATACCATTGCTTTGACTATGCGGACCTTTATTTGCAGTGAGATGTCTCTACTTTTCACTATGTTCCCCAGGTTTTTCATAGCTTGTCTCCCAAGAATCAGTCGCCTTTTTATTTCATGGCTGCAATCTCTATCTGCAGAGATCTTGGATCCTAAGAAAGTAAAATCTTACTGTTTCTACTTCTTCCCCATCTATTTTCCGGACTGATAGGACCTGTTGCCATTATCTTGGTTTTCTTGATGTTGAGTCTCAAGCCAGCTTTTGCACTCTCTTCTTTCAACCTAATCAGGAGCTTCTTTAGGTCTTCCTCACTTTCTGCCATTAGGGTGGTATCATCTGCATATCTCAAATTGTTGATGTTTCTCCCAGCAATTTTGATCCCATATTGTGATTCCTCCATCCCTGCATTGTGCATTATGTGCTCTGTGTATAAGTTGAATAAGCAGGGTGACAGAATAAATTCTGGTAAAGAAAGAAGAAATGAAATCAGAGCAGAAACTGTCATGCAAAGAATGGAAAAAGCACATGGCAGTTGTTGCTGCCAACCAGAGAATACTGAAACAAAGGCACATAGTCTGACCCTGAAATAAAGGCTGGCCAAATAAATTCCTCTATAAGTGTCTGTGCAAGACTTTCCAACTATACATTGAACAAAGAGCTCATGAAATAGCCAATTCAGATTTAACCATTGCTCTTAATTGCCAATTGTTTTAACAGTTTCAGTAATTCACACTAATCTTAGACCATGAAAAGATCTTTATTGCTTGGCCAGACATTGAGGCCCGGATCTTGTAAAGTGAATTTCTAAAATAGAAGCTGCAAGCTTGTACAATCAGCCAAGGTTCCAGTTTCACCATGGGTGGGAGTGGGGCAGTTATGGATTTCATTGCCATTCTCTATCTCCACAGACAAAAGGCTGTCAGCTAAATAGAATGCTTTGACTTATAAATAAATTTCATGTCATAAATTACTCTGCATTGAAAGGAATTTTTCTGGAGAAACTCCATTCAGGGGATGCCCGAATGAGGCTCCTTTCATGTAATGGTAAAAATATTGAGCCATTGGCAGGACTTTGTAAACAGAGACAGAAAAAGTCAATGAAATCTACCCATCCTTCAAGTGAAACCGTGTACCTCAACTGATTCTACAAGACTATAGTCTTTTTTTCCCAGAACTTCATTTAAACTACAAGAGTCCATTCTTAATACCTGACCAAGATTGAGGGCTTTTCTGTCTCCTTGCCCTGCCCCGCCTCCAACAAACTTTGCGATACACAGGCTGATAAACTTGAAAACTAGCCTGTTTTAGAGACATAATGGTATCCCTCACCCTTATTTTCAAAGAGTAAAACTTGGACCTCATCTATTCCCTTTTAAGAAGCAAACACCCCAGCTTCTTAAGTAACAGAAATAATAAAAAGAAGGAAGGATAAGGAAAGATAATACTTAACTAGCCAGGGAGTTAAAAGGACTGTATTTTTTATTTTTGCTTCTGCTTTTGTGCCGGATATTTTGATTGTATTGTATCAATTTGTATTACATTATTTTTCGATTTTTTGCTGCTATATTTCTATTATATTGTAATACTTATTTGCTGTAAGCCGCCCTAAATTGGCGTAAAATGAGAAAGGCGGGATATAAATAATCTAATCTAATCCAATCTAATAAATTTTGCTCCAAAGGTCTCTTTGTTAGATACATAAGTGTTTTTCTAGCTACCATGTACAGTGGCAAAACTATTTGTACGCAGCCTATCACACATGCTGGAGTGTCTTCTAACTTCGGAGATGAGCTGAAGCTCAAAGTATTAGAATTTCAAACATACATAAGGTACATTTGCTCCCATTGCCTCATACAAAGTATTCAATCAAACACAAGAATTAACACAAATTCTCTGTAAGTACAGTAGCCTGAGATAGCAGTTATTTTCAAGAAGTCTTTAAAGCGGTGATGAACAAAAGAGGAAGATTTGAATTCAACCAGTACAAAACCAAAAACATAAAAGTAAGAATCACATAGAGCCTGTTTACATTTCTATTGCAGTTTGTCTTTAAGACAGGTTGATTAAAAATAAACCCTGTGTCCTGAAACAGGCGAGGGGAGAGGACATGGAAGGAATCTAGTGCATATTGCTTAGATTTCAATTGTGAAGCCAAAGTGAGTAATTCTAAGCAAATGTTGAACTAAGTGATGTTAAGGAAAATGCTTGCCCACACCTAAATGTGTAAAATAATACAGTCCGGGAAAGATAAGCAAGTGGCAAAGTGATGAAATTGAGCTAGTAAAGAAAAATGTCTCTACAACCTTGCTACAGAGTAAAAGAGAGTACCATATTTGCTAGCATATAAGACCCACTCCCCCCCTTAAAATACACTGGAAAAATGGAGTGCATCTTGTACTGTATAAAGTGGCCTATTTTGGTAATAAGGGGGTGCATCTCATACTCTGATGTGTCTTAGACACTAGCAAATACATTACTTGAAAATATGGGAGGCTAACCTGGCTCTTCTCCGCTCTACAGCTGCATGCATTTATGGACATATAATTGCCAATCTTATGCAAATTTATTTGGGATAAGGGCAGATATTAAGAGGAATGTGTATTTCCTCCCATTAACCCAATTCCTTCACAACAACAGAACAACAGAACTTCTCCAGCACTCAAACTTGCCATTCAAACCTGTGTTTAGCTTCCAATGATCAGTCACCAAATAAACCCTTAGTTGACGAAAATCAAGCACTAAGACAAGCACAACTAGAGGGAACAGCTCTTCTAAATACACGTTCAATATCACCATGCATTTTAATGCCAGGTGGAAAATAGCTAAATCAACATGGGAAATCCTAAAAAAGAAAAGCTAACAATGACAACAAAATCATACTAGCCCCCTTAAGAATTTATCAATTCTCATCACAGCATATAATGGAAATTCCTTTGAACAGAATTTTGATTAAGTTGAAGAGGCTGTTAGCTTCCTTGCAGAAAATCCTCTTTTGGAAAATAACTTTTTACTATTACCTCTGGCAGCAGTATAGGTGGCGGCTGCAGTGGCAGAAGTTTCTCTTTTTGCCTTAATTTTTTAAAAAACATTTCTATCTTGGGTCACATTGTTTATTTCACTAAAAAGCCAGCCTATGACTATGAACTCAAAAACATGGGATTGTGATGGCAAAGCATGCTGAAACTCTTCCAAACCGTAGTGATTTATTATTACATAAAATGTCAGAAGAGTGTTTAACATAAGCTAGTCCAGTGCTTTAGTTCAATTCAATTCAATTCTTTATTGTTGCAGCCAACAGCCAGTGCTTTAGTTAAAATATCCTGGGAGACATATATTAAAATACTATTAAACATTAACCTAGAAAACAATCCACCTGTATTGCGGATGGGAAGAAGAACAAGCCAGTCTCCTAGAATGCAACCCACTATCTCTATCTCTCTTTCCTAGATGTGTTTTATCTCTGAACCAGAATACCTTCAAAACACAGCAGGAGTTCTTTTTCTCTGTGACATCCTTGAAGCTGCTCTTTTGAAAGAAAAAAAAAGGTTCTTCCTAAAATAAACAAATAAATAAAAGGCTTCTTTGTTTGTTTTAGCAGGGCGAGAAGCACAAGATTCTACAGGCAGATTTCTCTGGCTTTCAACTGATTTATGGCAAGCCCTGTTTCAGAAGCCAAAGCCAAGGATAACTGCTTGTAAGGGATTTGGTCTAAGAAATGTAAAATGCTATGTAGATATCGCTCACCTACTATGCCCTATATATCCTTAAGCAAGAATATCCAAGAGCACTTAGATGTTCTAAGAGTAGGTTCCTTGAGAAATGTCATAAGCAAGGAGTTTTTTCCCTTGTTGTTGTCTGACATAAAATTGTGATGAGAGAAAAACACACTTGGCAAACTTGGGGAAAATATGGCCTGGGGGATAAAATCTGGATCAGTGAATTCGTTGGTGCAGGGTTAAACACAATATAGTCATCCACCCACATCATCATCACCGCTTATCAATTCCAAATACTTCCCTCCTGATACAATTTGTGCGTGTAAAATTTTCATGTATGTCTGCACAACAGGTTTCAGATATCATGCTGGAAAAAGTGGATGATATATTCAGGTTCGCACCAGTACATGCATACTAGTAGTCTAAATGGCTGGCCCTGCCCACCTCCCTGCGCCGCCCATCTCCTCCTCCTAGAAGAGGCTTCTGAGGGGGCTGCCTCAATTTCCTCCTTCATCAAAGGCTTTTCCTGGCCTCTGTTTCACCCCAAAGCACTTTCCCAGCCACTCCGGAGTGGCGGAAGAGGTGCTTCGGGGTGAAACCGAACCCTGGAAAAGCCTTGGACAATGCAAGCGCGGCGCCAAAATGGCCGCCGCGCCCTTTGCGGGGCCCCCCCCCACAGGACAGAGAATCCGGGTAGTTAGGGGCGTGGCCAGCTCCCTTATAAAAGGGGTGGCCACGAGGCAGCCGCGCTGCCATTTTGCCTCAGCGACGGAGCGGAGAAGTTTTTTCCCCTGCGCCTCCGTCGCTCGTTGGTATTGTCGGGAAGCCTTTTGGGTCGATTTTGCTTAGCTAGCTTCCCTTTTTGCTCGAGATGCCTTCCAAAAAGAAGGCTGCTGCGAATTCAGCTCGGGCTGTTAGGAGGCGCAACCCAGGTCGGAGGACCGTGGTGCCGCCTCCTCAACAGCCACCTTTGCCATCCCCGGCCGGGGCTAGTGGCTTGGGGTCTATCGCACCTTGGCCCGTTCAGAGTGCGGGCGCGGAGGGCGCTCCGGCCCGCGGCCCGCGAGCGGTGGACACCGCTCCTCCTTCCGCCCAACCCGTTGGGCCGACTACTTCTGGGCCGCAGCCTCTCCCGGGGCCCTCTAGCCTCGGGGGGTGGCCCGGTGCCCCGCCTTGGCAGGTTTCCTCACCAGCCCTACCGGGCTTTGGCCCTGGCCAATGGCCATATTTGGGCCATGGGGTGCAGGGAACTGTCCCCATGCAAGGGTCAGGTGGGCCGGCCGGCTCTTTGCCCATGGTTACTGTAGACACCTTACTGGCCCGTATTGCGGCCTTAGAGGAGTCTTTGGCTCGTGCCAGTCAGGCAGGTGCCCCTTTCGGGGTACCTTTGGAGGCGCTATCGGCAGCAGGACAACGGCCGGCGGGGAGGGTTGAGCTGCTGCAGGCGGGTGGCGCGGCTCCGACCACTGCCTCGCAGCTCCCCAGCCAGCAACCTGGCGCGGGTCAAGCCCCGGTGATGAGCTCTACATCGGTCGTGAGCTCCGACGCCCCCAGTGGGCCGGAACCCCCGTTGGGGGCGGCCCGCGGGGGTGCAGCATGTGAGTATATGGTGCAAACGAGTACATCCACACACATTCCCAATATAGGGGGGACCTTTCAGTGGCCTTGGCCTCGCGCGGGTGGTGCAGGGGCTACGCCGCTGGCGACCCACCCGGCGACAACTACTGCCACCATGCCCGCTGGGGTGGGCATTGGTTCTTACACTGCTGGGAACGTACTTGGGGTGGCAGGGTTAACTCATGCCCCTTTGGGTAGGCCAGCTATCCCCTTTTCGGCTTTGCCGACGGCAGGGTATTCCCTGCCATTGGGTGATCACTTGGCGCAGGCTACCAGAGAAAAGATATGGCGAGGGGAGTACGTGGATATCTTCTCACTCCTGAACAGAGAGCCCACTAAGGAAGAAAGGGAGGGTCAGGATGAGAAGGACAAGGAGCAGGCACGCCGCCGTAAGCCGCCGCGTACCTGGGCTAACTGGCTCCCCGCTTATTTGATATACATGGCGGTGTATTTGAGGGCACGGCCGGATCTAGCTATTCCCATGGTCCAATATTTGGACAACATATACAGGGCAATGGTAGATTTCCCGGGCCCCTCATGGCTAGCATATGATGAGGAATTCCGTATGAGGATTCCCCTGCACCCCGAGATGAGATGGGATGAGCCGTGCCAGAGACTGTGGCTCTTGTATATGACACCCACACGTCCTGCCCCGGGGGATAGATACCATTGTGGACATGCGGTCCAGCGAGCAGCTCCAGCGCAGGTTACCCGCCAAATGGCGGGGCAGGGGGTTCCAGCCCGCCTGCTGTGCTGGACTTTCTCGTCCAATGGTTCCTGCAGTCGGAAGAACTGCAGATATAAGCACGAGTGTCCCACATGTTCTGGTCCCCATGCAGCCTCTGCTCGTCCCAAGCCTGGGGGGGTGCGAGGCAGAGGGAGGGGTGGACAGTGGGCTGGCAAGCCTGCCACGGATGGAACTAGTTCTCCGAAAGGCCCCCTCCCCAATTAAGGTGGACATGCTGGAGCGCTGGCTCGCATCGTACCCAAGGGGAGAGGACAGGGAGTACCTTATCCAAGGTTTTAAGCAGGGATTTCGTATCCCTTTTATGGGTGATAGATCTCCTCAGGATGCTCCCAACCTTTTATCCCTCAGAGGAAGGGAGGAGGTAGCCGAGGCCAGCATTAAAAAGGAGTTAGACGCGGGCAGGGTCGCCGGACCTTTTCCCGTACCCCCTTTTCCCAACCTGAAGGTTTCACCATTGGGTTTGGTTCCTAAAAAGTCCCTAGGTGAGTTTCGCCTTATTCATCATTTGTCCTACCCAGCCGGCCGATCGGTTAACGATGCGATACCTGATGACCTTTGTTCGGTCAGGTATACATCGTTCGACCATGCGATGCGCATGGTGCGCTCGTGTGGCCCGGGTGCCTTGCTGGCCAAGTGCGACATTAAGTCAGCTTTTCGCCTCTTGCCGGTGTACCCGGGCGACTTTGAATTGCTGGGTTTTAAATTTAAAGGGGAGTATTATTTTGATAAGGCCATGCCTTTTGGCTGCTCCATATCATGCTCGGCTTTCGAGCGTTTTAGTACCTTCCTAGAGTGGGCTTTCGTCCGCAGGTCAGGGTCCCGGTCTGTAGCCCATTACCTGGATGACTTTTTATTCGGGGGTGAACGGGGCTGGGACACGTGTGCACGTCTCCTCAATACATTTCAGACGCTAATGCAGGAACTGGGTGTCCCTTTAGCGCCCGAAAAGACCGAGGGCCCGTCGACCAAGCTAGTGTTCCTGGGGGTTGAGATTGATACAGTAGTACAGGCTTCTAGGTTACCGGGTGATAAGGTGTCCAGGATAGTGACCCTTATCTCGGAATTGCTGGCCAAGCGTAAGGCATCCCTGAGGGAACTGCAGGTGCTACATGGGCACCTCAATTTTGCCTGCAGGGTGGTCGCACCGGGCAGGGCTTTTGCCCGGCGCTTATGCGACGCCATGGCAGGGTTATCCAGGCCCCACCACAGAGTCAGGCTTACCCGGGGTATCAGGGCAGACATGTTTGTCTGGTTGCAATTCCTGAGGGAGTTTAATGGGGTCTCATTTTGGAGGTCTGACCTCCTGGCATCCCCCAATTTCCAGATCCAGTCTGATGCCTCAGGATCCCTGGGTTATGGGATGTACTTCAATGGGAAGTGGGCCTATGGTGGGTGGCCACCGGCATGGGCAGGCACAGGTCGCCTGCGGGATCTCACATACCTGGAATTTTTTCCCATTCTGGGGGCTTTGATGCTATGGGGCGAACAGTGGGCTAATTCCGTGGTGCATTTCTGGTGCGACAATGCTGCCGTGGTGCACATTGTCAATGCACAGACTTCTAAATCGCCCAGGGTCATGGACCTAGTGCGCCATTTTGTGCTGCGCTGCCTGCGCCTCAACGTCTTGTTCAGGGCCAGGCATGTCCCAGGGGTTAATAACGATATTGCTGACGCTTTGTCCCGCCTGCAGATCTCCCGGTTCCGCGCCTTGGCCCCGGATGCGGAGGAATTTCCCTCGCCACTCCCGGACGAGATGTGGACTATTGGCAAGGAGAGGTGAACCGGGCGATTGGCCTGTCGCTAGCGCCACGCACGCGTAAGGCGTATCAACAAGCATTCAATTTGTATAGGGCTTTTGCTACTCGATTTCAATGGCCAGAGACCTGGCCCATCCCGGTGGACCATGTTCTGCGGTTCATGGTTCACCTGCATGCACAGGGCCTTGCACCTCGCACCATAGCATCCAAGCTCTCGGCGTTGGCTTTTATGGCCAAAGTAGGGGGTCATGTGGATACCACCTCTGACTTCCGTGTGAGACACGTTTTGGAGGGGTGGGTGCGCGAGCGCGGGCGTTGCCCGGATGACCGGCACCCTATTTCCCCAGGGGTTCTTACCCAGTTGGCCCGGGGCTGGCCAGGCCTCTGTTTTGATCATTATGAGGCAGCCCTTTTTCATGCAGCCACAACGGTGGCATTTTTTGGAGCGCTCCGCATCAGCGAACTCGTGATGCTGTCTAAGGCAGATGCAAGTGGTAGGGCACTGGAACTCGGAGATGTATATGTTGCCAAAGACTGGGCCCAGTTGAGGATTCGCTCCTCCAAAACAGATCAGCATGGCGTAGGCAGTGGAGTAAGACTGCTACGGTGTTCTTTGGCAGACATCTGTCCGGTTGGTGCCCTACAGGAATACCTGGCACTGCGTGGCTGGCACCATGGCCCGTTTTTCTGTCACCAAGATGGGTCTCCCCTTACTAAATTTCAGTTTTGGAAGGTGACAGCCAGAGCCCTCACCAGGGTGGGACTACCAGGTGCCCGTTATGGCACACATTCGTTCCGTATTGGCGCAGCCTCTACAGCAGCTGCTTTTGGGTACTCTGGGGCTGACATACGCAGCATGGGGAGGTGGGGCTCACAATGTTTTCAGTTTTATGTGCGCCCACTCCCGCCATGAGTACCAATCCAGTCACCTTACCTTCCTTTTTCTCAATCTTCTTACAGACCCTGGGTGTCGTATTACACCGGTGACAGTATGGCTGGTGGGCCACAGCTATGTGCTCAGGGCAGCGCGTTACGCTGCGGCGACAGAGTGGGGACCCCGACTGGGACTGGGTGACCACGCCAGTCTCTCATGGCACGGTAAGCCTGGGATGTTATGGCGGGAGCTGCGGCCTTTCCTTTTTTCTGGCCTGGGGGCTGACCCGCCTGACATTCTAATCATCCACTTGGGGGGCAATGATTTGGGCCAGGTCACCGGCTTATCGCTCAAGCATGCGATTTGCGAGGACCTCGCCTACTTGCATTATGTCTGGCCTGCCACAGCCCTGGTTTGGTCGGACATTGTTCCGCGCCACTCTTACAGAGGGGGCGTTAACCTCCTGGCCCTTGACCGAGCTAGGCGCGCGGTCAATAAGGCAGTGGCGCGGTTTCTCACCACCAGGGCTTGGGGACGGGTTAGTCATCACCCCGATATTAGTCTACAAAATTGTGACTTGTATGCAGGGGATGGGGTCCATCTGTCGCGAGGAGGTATGGACCTCCTGTTGGGTGACTGGCGAGCAGGCCTGTTGACCGAGCTGACGGTCTGGGGGGGGGCGTCAGGTCTTCTGTGAAGCCCCTCCGTGTGGCGGGTAGCACTGGTAAGGTAAACAGTATGACCCACAAGTATCCGGCAGGTTCGCAATTGACTGGACAACACTAGACAGGAATAAAGTAGTTAAACGTTGTCCGGTCAACGACGAATCAGGCGATGGGGTGATGATGATTGCTAACCAGCATGCATCACCCCTGTGATTTCACGGATACGCGTCAGAGGGTGGGGTCATGAGTTAGTTATTGACTACGGTCAACAATTTGTTTGTTGTTAACAAAGAAATTGATACAATTTGATACATTGTAACCAATTGCCGTTGGCAATTTTGGGGTGGTACCTTACCAGTGTTACTTCGGCCTGCTTGCCTTAGGAATTATGATTGGTCGTTTTACCAATACAAATTTATAATTCGGACTAGGGCATTGAATCAATAAATGTGGCCCTTTGCTGTTATCCACTTTCAATGTTGTCTGTGTCCGTTATTGGGGGGGTGCGCCTGCAATGCAAGCGCGGCGCCAAAATGGCCGCCGCGCCCTTTGCGGGCCCCCCCCCACAGGACAGAGAATCCGGGTAGTTAGGGGCGTGGCCAGCTCCCTTATAAAAGGGGTGGCCACGAGGCAGCCGCGCTGCCATTTTGCCTCAGCGACGGAGCGGAGAAGTTTTTCCCTCCACCCCCTCCCTAGTTAACAGTGTGATTATGGTCGCTTCGGGGCCGGGTGGGAATTTTTGGTTGGGACCCACATTGGCTTCGGGTCCTGGCTTTTTTGCCCATCCCACACTGTTGCTATGGTTTGATATAGGGGTCTTTCTTCGTTCCTACTGTTGACTTTGGTCACATGGGCGGGTAGCACTGGTAAGGTAAACAGTATGACCCACAAGTATCCGGCAGGTTCGCAATTGACTGGACAACACTAGACAGGAATAAAGTAGTTAAACGTTGTCCGGTCAACGACGAATCAGGCGATGGGGTGATGATGATTGCTAACCAGCATGCATCACCCCTGTGATTTCACGGATACGCGTCAGAGGGTGGGGTCATGAGTTAGTTATTGACTACGGTCAACAATTTGTTTGTTGTTAACAAACAAATTGATACAATTTGATACATTGTAACCAATTGCCGTTGGCAATTTTGGGGTGGTACCTTACCAGTGTTACTTCGGCCTGCTTGCCTTAGGAATTATGATTGGTCGTTTTACCAATACAAATTTATAATTCGGACTAGGGCATTGAATCAATAAATGTGGCCCTTTGCTGTTATCCACTTTCAATGTTGTCTGTGTCCGTTATTGGGGGGGTGCGCCTGCAAAGGGGAAATGGCTTCAGAGGTTGCCATAGAGTGATGAAAATAGAAGAGGCTTCAATTTGCATAGCTCTATAGTGAACAGAAGTCACATGGCCAACAGGCCATGCCCACCCAATCACATGGCCACACCCAAAGTGTGGTAAGAAATTTTTTTGAGGCCCACCACTGGATATATTCATACAAGAATTCCTGCATGCCAAGAAATCAACCTCTCCTTTCTTTTCTCTTCAGAGCAACTTCTAAAATCTCATCTCTACTCCCTTGTTTCCTTGCTGTAATTTTATTTCCTCTTTCCCCTTCTCATCCTTCTCTCAGGTCATCTAAGTAGCCTGCCTTTTTTTGTAGAAAGGAAAAACTTCTGCACCTGTTGTACCATACTCACCATCTGTGAAGGAAAGTGTTAACAAAGAGGCAGCCATAGAGTACAATGGGTAAATCTCCTAACTCTCCCAGTCAAAGACAGTGCTACATTTTCCTACCAGCTGTTTGTTTTAAGCAAGCCACCTGGTCCTTTCATTATCCTCTGCTGCAAGATGGGATCTAGGTGATTTTTCTAGCATATACTGGGCATGCAAACTGAATACAGATGCTGAAAATAATGCTGCATTCCATCCACAGTTTAGTCACAAAGGGGGACAGGTAGGGCATAAGTGTTGAGAACTCTGCCTCCTCTCCAGCATTAGTGTTTCTCCTTCCCAAGATCCAGAAATTATTGTAAGTAGTGGTCATCCAGGTTGGATGGTGACACCAATAGTGTTCTTTTTTAAGGAAACGAAACTGTCTTTGGACTATCCCATAATTACAACTGGAAGCACAAGGTTCCTTTTCTGCAACTCTGCTGAGGTTTGAACCTTTACCCCAATATTCCACCCCGACCTTCAGTGAAATGTTCTGAGCTTTAGAAAAGATGAGACACCAGACTAAAATGCATTCACACTCTTCTAGATTAATGGTTGCATCAATGGAAGAGAACTGGTTGCTTCAAAGATGAGAACAGAGAAACCCCGGGAGGAAAGCTATTAGCAGTATTAATGGGATGTAACTAAAGTGGCCTAGAGGAGGATATTTTCAGTGAGACAACTATGAAATGTTTTCTATGGAAATGACAAACCCAAAAGAAACAGTATGAATTTAACACAAGCAGTTAAAGACTATAACACAAAGTATGACTGAATAACATAAATCAAACTTCTGAGGAAATTTATCAAGATAATCATCAATCACTCCAGCAACAGATGCTGATGAAGAAAAAAATCAACCTTTTATGCAAAGTGTCCAGGAGGAAATTGATCACACAACAAAACAGGGCATGCCAACAATCCTACTGACTAGAACACAAAAGCAGAAAACAAAGTAGAACCAAATAATCTTGGAGAAGTTGGCCTAGGAGTCATAAATATAGTAGAAGGCTGATTCATAGAATTCTATGAAATCAGCAGTCTATTTATTGCAAATACTCATTCAGACAACCCAACAGATGACTGTGTATGTGGACATCACCAAATGGCCTATATAGGAAACAAATATTTTTCATCATCAGATGTAGTAAACAGGCAAGACATATTCTCTCTGCCAAAACACAACAAGGAACAGATTGTGGCATTGACCATAAATTGCTAATATAAAAAATCAGAGTACAACTGAAAAAGAACACCAAAACCATAATAACAAAATACAAAGAAATAAAAAGTTGGCAAAGTATGATTGACAGGTTCTGTAAAGGAAGCAAAAGGTCAGGAATAACAAAAAGTTTTAGTATACCCCTCAGAAGGAAACGGGATTGGGAATCCTGAATCTGAGAAATTATTACATAGTAATACAAATTAAAGAGATTATCAAACTAATGAAAGGAAAACTAGTGACATGGAAGGAGATTGGATTTAAAGAGATGAATTATACAGTGGTACCTTGCTTAAACAGCATAATGTGTTCCACAGGATTGCTCTTTAAGTGAGTTTGTTCTTTAAGCAAAACACCATTGTAAGTGACCAATTGTGACTTCTGGTGCGAGGGGGGGATTGCGACCCCCAATTTAGTTGTTAAATGAGTTTTTGGTTGGTTTTAGTTGTTAAGCAAGGTGACCATTCACAGAAAATTCTGTTCTTTAAGCGAGTTAGTCTCTAAGCGAGGCGCACTTTATGCGAGGTTTTACTGTATAAATAAGAGTTTGTTTTTGTAAGATAATAGTTGTAAGAAGATAAGAGAGCTTCAAAATCCCATTGCAAGAAATGTTTTAGAAATATGGAGGCAAGTTAGGAAGTTCCTGAGTCCAGGAAATTATCTGATGTTAGATTTAGAAAACTGGAGTGAGTTCCTGACCAAACAGAATAAAACATAATGGAGTGAGGGGGTGGGGGGGTGGGGGGTGGGGGTTAAAAACTATAAATATTGGATATATATATAGTTATTACGAGAGAAGATAGAGAGAAGATATATTCAGTGCTAAAACTAAATCGGTTCAAAAAGGTTTAAATGGAGAAGTGGAGTGAATGTGTTACAAATTATAGTCCATGCAGAGATTTGACAAAATTTTATCAGATGGAGGAGATGCACAGAAATTATTAAGGGAGAAATGGGAGCCAGACTTAAAAGACAGAATTAAAGAGGTGGTGTGGGAGAGAATTTGGAAACAAAGAATAATGAAAAACATGTAAGTGAGAATAAAAGAACAATGCTATAAGATGATATGGAGATGGTATATGTAACCAGTTCAGTTAAACCAATATGATAAAAATTGTGATTAAAAATCCTGGAGATGCAAAGAGTATAATGGGACATATTTTCATTTGTGGTGGTAATGTAAGGAAGTAAACAAAATATAGATGAAAATCTTTAAGGACATTAACCAAAATTAGAGGTGTATCCCAGAATTGCTCTATTGATGGATTATGGGACTATAATATTGGATAGGAACATGAGAAAGCCAACAGTCATTATGATGACAGCTGTGAGATTGCTGATAGCAAAAAACTGAAAAACATGCATGGCCTTTAGAAAAGAGGACTGATATAAAGAATTGTGGGATATGGCGTTAAATGACAAATTGACATGTGAATGAAAAAACAAAAAAGGTATAAAAAAGAAAATGATTTTGGAAATATTTGGAGAGAACTCATTATATATTTGTTAAGGGGAAAGGGATGAAACCGGGACAAGAAACACATGCTTTTTGGAATCAGAGGAGATAGAAAACAAGATAAAATAAATATATTAGTAAAATGTAATGAGTGTCTCCATGTGATAGATGCACAACCACCAAGGTACTTGTTTATTGTAATTCTTTTTTTTTAGTTTGCATATTCTGTTGTTGGGGTTGTTGTTGTTGTTTTGCTTTTTTTTTCTTATGTGTGGTCCTTGTATTATGTATTATCTTAAATCTTAAATAAATATTTTAAAAGATACAGTTTTGAATTTATAACTAAGAATCTGAAGTCCACATAAAGAATAGATTTGCATTATTAAACTCAACTGACTGTGCACCAGAAGAACTCTGGATTGAAAGCAGAAATGTTATCAGGGAAGGATAGAAAAAGACTATTCCACTAGTTAAAATAAAATAAAAGCTTAGATGGATTATATAAGAAACACGTAAATTTACTAAGGACAGGAAAGTAAAAGTGACATTAATATGGTCAGAATCCTGAATGCAATTTATAGCGACTATCACATAAAGAGAGTACAAAGAAATAGAACAGAACAACAAAAGAGAAAATAAGAGATCCCTTCCAAGACATCAAAGAAAAATTTAAGGCTAGAATAGGAATGCTGAAAGACCAGCAGGGGAGCATGCTTAGGATAAAATAAAGAGAAGATGAAAACAATATACCGTATTTAAGAGCAATGTAAAAACATACATGGATCACAGTTTCCTTTGAAGAAGAATGCTGCAATTTTGGAAAGTTAAGTGACTCTGAATGGTCTTCCTTCCAGACACCTGATCAGATTGTGATTCACCAAGTCTAACACAGTCACCCAATCCTTTTTTAACACCCCCTTTCTTTCTGTGGCCCCAAGCAGCCAAATGGAACAAATTATCACTCACTAGCATAGTTTGCCCGGTGATGCCGGGCTGTTATAAACTGTGATCAGCTTTTTGGTTTTTTTTTTTTGTGGATTAAAAAAAGAACAAAGGATGATATAATTGTTTCAAATTGTTTTATTTAACCAAATAATGTTTTAGTTCGGGGGTGGGGTGGGGTTGTTAATAGTTGTACCGTAGGTGATATTTT
Source organism: Bradypodion pumilum (assembly GCA_035047305.1). Classification (NCBI taxonomy): domain Eukaryota; kingdom Metazoa; phylum Chordata; class Lepidosauria; order Squamata; family Chamaeleonidae; genus Bradypodion; species Bradypodion pumilum. Next base: position 386,130,438 of record JAWDJD010000001.1, on the reverse strand, counting down.
TAAAAATGTGAAAGTACATGTTTTTTACATTCAACTTTTTAAAACTGTGTTTAGATGTTTTGGGTTTTTATTTAAGTTAAAACTCAACACAGGATGTTATAAATCTTTTTATTTTTTACATATGTTTGTGATTTGTGTAAACTTGTGATTTATTATGTTTTAGACTTGTTTTTACTCTTGTGGCCTCTAGGTGGGGCTGTTGTGTCTTTTTCAGTTGTATTTAGTATTCTGCCCTGCGGGTGGTGCTGCTAGTGGTTCTGTTTTAGTTTCACTGTTTTTTTCTCTCCTGGCCTCTGGGTGGGGCTTCTTCCGGTAAGTAGTCTCTTTGTTTCTTCATTTCTGTTCCAGTCGTCGTGGAGGGAGGACGTGCTGGTGAGTTGTCTGGTTTTCTTTCTTCTGGGGTTTTTATTTGTTTTGCTTTTATGGTGGTGGGCTGGGAGGTGTTTCTGTTTGTTCTTTTTTGTTTTGGTTGAGTTTTAGGTTGGTTTAATTGGTTTGGTTATGTCTAGTTTTGTTTAATTTTTCTTATTTCATTGTTGTTTATTTGTGTAATTAGTTGTTTGTTTGTGTAATTTGTGGTTTTTTTCGTGTTGCAGTTAGGTGTTTTGTATGTGGTTTTGTGTTATTGTGGATGTTTTTGTTTGTATATTATGTGGTTTTTTGTTTATTAATGGTTTTTTTAATTATTGATTTATTTTTGTTTTATTATTTTTTATTAATTTTGGTGTTTGTTTTTGGTGGTTACTTTAGCTTGAAGAACGGGCTGCCTGTGGGATTCTCTTTTCCCCATTGCTGTTTTGAATTTTGGTTTAGATGCAGCAATAGGGGAAAGGAGGGAGGAGGCAGTCAGCCCATTCTTCTCCTGGGAAGGTTCGTTAGGTAGGTCAGGGGAGAAGGAGGAGGCAGAGAAGAGCTTTCTCTGCCTAACGATGGTTCTCTCCTCTCTGTCTCCTTTTTCTCCCAGCTTACCTAACCGGAGATGGGCAGGCAGCGATCCGTAAGGGATGGGGCTCTTCCTTGTGGATTGCTGGCTGCTGCTTTTGTATTCGGAAGTACAAAGGCATCAGCCAGTCATCCGCCAGGGAGGGTGCTTCCCCTGATGAACTGGTGCCTGTTTGGGGTTTTTTTCCCAACCCGGCTCAACTTTCCTTGAGGCTGGTGGTGGTCTCGTTGTGTTTTTGGTGGGGTAGCATGGAGGAGAGGGAGTCCCTCTTCTCTCTGTTGATTCAGGAAAGAAGGCCAGCGGGTGTCTTGTGGTGGTTTTGTGGCTTTTTGTTTTGCATGGCTGTGAGGCGCTGAGTCTGCCTGCTGGGGACTTGCGCTCCCGTTGCATTTTGTAAGTTTATTTTTCGCACGCTGGCTTTCTCAGCATTCTGCACACTCACGGCGCGCAGGACGCTGGGACTTGTAGTTTTGCATTTGTGGTTTGCTTTTGTGCGGCTGTTTTTTTCCCTGCGGCTTGATTTCAATTGGCTTCGCCACGTTTCCCAACGTTCTTTTTGCTCGCGCCTCTCAGCCTGATTGGCTGTGGTGCGGCGTGGCGCACAGAACGTTGGGTAGTGAAGTTCTTTTTCTTTGTTTGCGTTCGTGGGGCTCTTGCCCCACTGGCGTATTTCTCAAACATTTAGTGACCTCCGGACCGGGTTTGGGCGAGTGCAGGAGGTTTGGTACGGGATAGTGTGGATGGGTGCAGGAGCCTTTGTCACATTCCAATGGTTAACACTTGGATTTATAGGTATAGATTAGATCAGAATGGTAGTAGCACCTCAATATAGTGAGTAAGAAGTTCTATTAGAAAGCAAGATTTTAAGTACACAATCCAGATTACTTACCTCTGATAGATTAAAAGGTTAACAACTATTTCTCCATGATAAAACTATTCAGTGTAATCACACAAAGCTATTTAATTAAAAAAATGTGAAGATTAAAGTTGTATAACACTGCATCTATGCAGTATCTCTAAATTGGTTTATAATTGCAAGCCTATTAACCTTTAATTAGAATACATGATGGCTGCTTACATAAATAGTTCACTGAGCAAAGATATACTTATTTCCAATTATTATTTATTTATCTCCTCCATTTTATATGAGCTAATGGCATGATAGCTTATTATTATTGTTTCTGGTCCCTCAAAAGGATGGTTAACTATCGAATGCCTATGGACGTGCTCATAAAACATGAAGATGAATAAAGTGAAATGGCATTCAACCCCATTGACTGTCATCAATTTTGCAATAGCAGAAGAGTTTCCCTGAAAGCCTCTAATTTGGAAGTCAAAATGTCAAGCCACAAATTAGGTGAGGTAAACTAATCTCCTTTTCACTCCCTGTACTTTTCCTAATTTGGATTACTATCTGAGTGGGAAGAAACGTTTATTCAAAAAGTCTGTGTATCTGACTATGTTGGTCCACCAACCAAGTGGAACTGACAGGGAGTCCCAAGAGAACCAACCATTCCACATTTCACAATAAAAATAACATAAGATCCCCCTACACAGCTACATAGGGGAGGAAGCCATTACTTTTAAGAATATCTAAAGGAGGAAAGTTATGAATCTGCACTAAACAATTCCCATCTCAAGAACACAGAAATTATTCTGGGTTGAAAGGATTTTTGCAGAGGAAAATCTGCTCAGGGAATGCCCAAATGAAGCTCCTTTCATGTTCCCAAGAGATGGGACAGACATGGGCACTCAATCCATCATGCAGTACCCAGGTCTCGAACGGCTGACTTGCCAGCCTTCCAGCTAACAAGGCGAGCTTCTTAAACACTGAGCCACCGCAGCCCCTAGAATGAATACTGATTCCATATTAGACTTAGACCCTCCCATGCTATGTAGCATATTGGGCAGCAAGGAATCTCCAGCAGTTTCAGTTTTGGGCGAGTGCTTCGGTATCCTCTCTTGTCATTTCCAGGGTCTTTAAGTTTCCTATGAAAGTTCTTCATCATGTATTCCATCAACAGAGCATATTATTTTGAAAGTCTCAGATTAGAAATGTGAAATGGAAAAAAATCCCAGTAAAATGAACGGAAGTTATAGCAGAACGACATTCAACGGACGGTGCTCTTTGTGCCTTCAGTTTTCACTGCCAACCATTTAAGCCACCCTAAAGCTTAAATTGGCAAATGTTGGATGAGAGATAGAAATCCAATTTCTTGGATGTATGAGAAAGAAAATAAAAACAGAATCGCTTTTCAGAACCAGAAAAGTTGACCATGGAGGTAACAGATATGGTTGTTCTCAGAAATTGGAAAAAGAGGCAGTGCTCTAATGGCATCTATAAAGTGAGTCCTATGTATTGGTCTGCCAACCAAGTGGAACTGAAAGGAGTCCCAAGAGCGCCACCATGCAACACTTTGGTTAAGAGTGCCATACTTTACTAAAGAGCCAGTGGGATTGTTCCTTTGTTTGACACAGGACAGTACTGTAATAGGAAAGAATTCCAAAGCAAAGTATAAGTCTTTCAGACAAAATAATTTCACAGCATTTACTGATTTGTTAGTTGCATTTAATTCCACCTTCTCCAATAAGCTAAAGGTAGTGTAGAGATGAGGTACAATAAGGGGACCCAGGGTTTTGTTTTTAAATTTCAGATGAGCTCTTTCACATGACTTTATCTCAGTTCACACATTGCCCTTCCACTTATTAAATGCACAGGCAGAAGCTCTGTTTTGTCTCTTCAGAACAGGGGTGCCCAAATTTTTCAGGCCGTGGGGCGGTCACATGGTTCAGGGAGCCAGTCACTATGGCCCAGAGGGGCAGATCCGGCCCCCAACGTGAATTCATCTGATCTGCAATGCCCTCGTTGCTCCTGGAAGCGGAAGTAAAACACGCCCATACGGATGCATTTTACTTCTGCTTCCAGGAGCGACGAGAGCTTTGTGGGCTGGATGAATTGGTATTGGGGCCCAGATCCAGTCCCCAGGCCGTAGTTTGGGCACCCATAGTTTAGAATTTCAAGAAAAGGACAGGCGACCTTTTCATCCTTCTGGTGAAAAGAAGGATGAAGCGGGAACTGCTGCTGCTGCTCATGACAAACCATCCTCAGCAGCTCATCTTCCTTAGTACTCAGCAAAAGTGTCTGCCACTAGAACTACAGTTTTAAAAAAACAGCTGAATCTGCTGCAAAGTACAAAATTGCTTGCTGGTCTTGTTTCTCTCTCCTTTTCAAAAGCAGGAGTGATATTAAAATGGTATTCAATTGTGAGCAGACAGCAAAAAGCTGGCAGGAGGAGAACGGAATGAATAAAGTCCTAGGATCAGATCCTAAAGGTGAAACAAAAAAGACAGCACGTTGGTTGACAGGGTCGATGCTAGGGTTGGAAGCGGAAGTACGGGCACGTTTTACTTCCGCTTCCAGGAGCGATGACGGCGGCATGGGCCGGATGAATCACAGTAAACCGATTTGTGTGGATTCACGGGGAGTTCTGGGAATTGAAGTCCAAGAACATCTGGAGTGCCAAGGTTCACCATCATGGCTCTAAGACATCCAGTTTCAGCAGGCAGCTAGACACTTCCAGGTGTCTTTCTGCCTATATATTGTGCTCCTCAGGAAGAGAAACAATAAACAGATTTCGGTCCCATCTTAAGCACTGTGTAGCAAAATTCCACCCAAATCTATAGGAGGGAGGGGCTGCGGTGGCTGAGCAGTTAAGAGGCTCACCTTGTTAGCTGGAAGGTTGGCAAATCGAGATCTGGGTACTGCACGACGGATTGTGCACATGCCTCTGTCCCAGCTCCTGCCAACCTAGCAGATCGAGAGTAAGAAGTTGCAAGTAGATAAATGGGGACCACTTCAGTGGGAAAAGATCTTGGGGACATGAAAGGAGCCTCATTCGGGCATCCCCTGAGTGGAGTTCCTCCAGCAAAAATCCTTTCAACCCAGAATAATTTCTGACACAAAATTATTACAGGAGGGGACCAAGCAATGGCAGGGGATAAGACTGATACATCTACCCAAAGAAGGATAAAAAGTGATCCTCTCACCCACCCTAGAACAAAACAAGATCTTTGAGCTCTGTTCTAAATGATTGGGTTCATTCCTTACTATTGTTTTTAAAATTCTATAACCTTCCTCAGAAATCTTCTTCTTTACTTCCTCTTTTACTTCAAGGGAGATACAAGGTCCTTGTTTTGGTACTTCTAGTGGCCTCCATCGGTGTTATTTGGTGCTGTTGTAATATGGCTCTGATATTGTCTCTCCACCTCCCTCTGGGTCTGCCTCATGCTCTTTGTCCTTCTCTTTTCACATACACCTTGTATGGTATGGAATCCTAAGACATTCTCTACAATCCCCAGAAATCATTGACCATTTGACCATTTTCTGCCAATTTTTCATTGACCATTTCCTGCCAATTTTCTCATCTCTGATAATAGTAATGATAGTAATTGTAATGATTCATTCCCCAGGAATAATTACAATTCAAGTGCACTCTATTATCAGAGATGAGAAAATTGGCAGGAAATGGTCAAGAGTAAAGTTAATTGTTAGTGAGCAGAAAAAACTAATTAATTTGCTTTTTAATTCAAAGGGGCAGATTTTTAACTGTTAACTTGATGTTAAATGGCTCTTCAAGTTTACATTAGGCAACTACTGCTTAAGGGAAAACCTGGTGATCTGAGGATTATCTTCTTCCCATGCACAAATCACTAAACTAATGGAAGTAATTTCCTATCTTATATTCTACACATTAAGATTGTGCTCTGGTTTTGGTTGAACCACACATTATGAACTAAGTCAGCTATATTTGGCTCAATTTGTAGGCAGTTCTATACAAAGCAGACACCATATTCAGATCCAAGGCAACATGAAAGGATCTGGAGTGTTTTTGGACATAAAATCAAATCAAAATCAAATCAAATCTTTATTACGGTCCAAGACCAGCATAGAACAGCAAAAGGAACAGAAGTTAAAAGAAGGTACTTAAAATATATCAAGAGACAGAAGTTAAAATGAGGGTGCTTAAAAAGGAGTGCTTCTGCTCAGAGTTAAGAAGTAGTAAAATTAGTACATAAGATCAATAATGTTACAACTATTACTAAGCCTATGCTGTAGCACTAGTAGTTTATTTAGCTGAAGGTCCTGTACAAAGAAGACACCAGATTCAGATTCAGGGCAACATGAAAGGATCTGGATTGTTTTTGACCAATTTGGACATAAAAAATGTATTGGGGAAAAGCCAGGAAATGTGTCTCTAACAAGGCTGTGTGATTGGGAAGGGAGCCAGGCTTTGCCCATTAAAATGTTAATGATCAATCTGATGGTAGTATCTCACCACTGCTCTCCAATGAGTTTGCTGGTGAAAAGGAATTATAGTATGTGACATCACTAAAGTTATGTATTATATATTATATTTCATACAACTCTTATTCATTATTTTGCCTTGTTTAGCAGTGTAGGTATTAATCAGAATCAAAGAACATAGTTTTCTTGATTAGTTCAAACATAATATGAATTAGTTCCTTACTTTTTGTCTTGTTACTGTGATTCCTAGTAGCCTTTTTGACAATAAAAAGGAAAAGAAGTACAGTAAGAGGGACATTGAGCTAGAGTGTACATAAACACTGTTCTGTCTTTTTTTTGGGGGGGGGATGTTAATGACATTCCTGACTCTAGTTGCCTAAAATTTGGCTAGTTTACTTCTTTCTTTAGGTTTTATTATATTCTCCAAATGTCACATATCTCAATGGAAAAACAGAGCAGTTCTGGGCATTTTGGTTTTCCAAAGCAAGTCAATGGGAGGGTTGGCAAAATTTCCAAACTGATGGGGGCTCTGGTCCTGAATGAATTTAGGAGGCATTTGGACCCCTCTAGACAGAATGATGCTCCTGTCTAAAGCAATGAATATAACCTCCAAACCAATTAGGGTCCCCACACTCCTAATATATAATCTTTTGTCCTTAACCCTATACAGGAAATAATAAAACAACAATAATAAACAGTTTGAAAAAGTCTTATACATTTCCTTGAATGGGCATACTGTTGAGTATTATGATGAGAGAAAAAAAACATTCTGTATTGAGTATATGCTGTGCCTCTTAGCTACCTTCCATTTCAGTTGTTATTGTTCTTGGGGAAATACTTTTTTTCCTTCTATATTTGCTGTACTGTTTTAGGCCAGTCAAAAATGGGAGCTACCATAAGCCACCCTAACCACCATTTTATTTTATTTATCTGTCTTATTAAAGCCCTTGTCCAGGAAACAAAATGATAGCGAAAGAAAACATTTGTTGGAACATGGCATCCAATTCCTCAGAGAGACCAAGATACGGCTTGCATGTAAGCAGGCACTATAAAAGCAAAGCACTTTGCAGCAATAGTGGTCAACCATTTAGGAGACCTGAAAGACTTCTTTTTATTACAAATTAAATAAAAGGTACTTTATGTCAACATTAATTTCCTGCAACACAGCTTTAACAACAAAAATGTAATTCAAAAGATTACACCCTGGATGGCAACAGCTCAGGAATTAAAATCAATGCATTGGTGCTATTTTCTCCCCAAGCAGACAAAATCCTTTTTATTGTTTTCCCAATGAGTCCTTATATTGGCCATCCAGAAGGGCAAATCTTATACACTGGGAAACAATTGAGGGGTAGCTACAGCTGGCCAAAGGCGGGACAGAATGCATTACAAGGGGATAGCTCAGTGGTTTAAGTGCCTTGCTGTAGAGCAAGAAGCTGGGAATATAATTTCCCACTGTGCCTCCTGGGTGAAGAACCTACATGCCTGTGTAACTTTGGGCAAGTAACACAGCCCACTCATGTTAACTTGTGATTATAAAGTCAATCTGCAGTGATTTGCAAATTAACCTGTAGGACCACCAGCATAGATCCTCCTTCAACATTACCTTGACTATAAATGATTATTTTATCCACTCTGAGTTTCATGAGAGAGTGGGAGAAAACCGTTAACTATGATGTTAGTTAGATAAAAGCAGTGGCTGAGTTCTTTTTTTAATTTTAATTTGATTTAAAAACAAAATCATTCGATGCATCTGTACACACATACATACAAATATACAAATATAAACAATACACACATTACACATATCCCACTACCCTCATCCGTGTTGTCACCCCCCTTTACCCTGTGCTAATCATAACATAAATTGCAATTTCTTCCTTTTGACTTATTGTTCCCAGAATTTTTGTGTTTCCGGACTGGGTTTAATTCCATCTTCATTTGTTATGGCATATGTCATGAATGGGTTCCATATTTCCCAAGATATATTATCTTTAATTAACCCTTTTTAAAATTAATATTCAATTGTTAACTTATCGTTGAGTGCCAGTTGCCAACCTCCCCATACCATTTATATTTACTAAACTTAAACTTATTTTTCCATTCTCTAGCAGTTGTAAACCTTGCCACTGATAATAATGTATGTAGTAGCTCCTTTTTGTTTTTATCTAAATTAATCTCCTCCACTTCACCCAATAATGCAATTTTTGCATTTAGTTTTACTGCAACTCCCATCATTTTTTCTATTTTCTTTTCCACTGCTTTCCATAATTTATCTGCATAACTGCAATACCACCACATGTGTAAGTAAGATCCCTCCTCTATCCCGCATCTCCAGCAGTTTCTTGTACTACCTTTTATCTGGTGTAATCTCAGTGGGGGTCATATACCACCTCCACATAAGTTTAAAATTGAGTTCTTTTTCTTTTATAGAGAGGGATTTAACTATTCTTTGACTCCATTTTCTGTTCCAATTTTTCCCCTCTATTTTAATTTTTAAATCATTTCCCCACATTTGCCTTAAAATTTGCTGACCTTTCTCCTCTTTGTTTAACTCCTTATATATTTTACTAACTATGTGCTCTACATGGGGCTGCCCTTGACGACCATTCAGAGACTTCAGTTGGCCCAGAATGCGGCTGCTCGGGTGGTGATGGGGTGTGGACATTATGCACACGCCTCCCCACCGCTTTGGGAGTTGCACTGGCTACCAATTTGTCTCCGGGTGCAATTCAAGGTGCTGGTCATTACCTTTAAAGCCCTACATGGTAGTGGGCCAGGATACCTAAGAGACCGCATCGCCCCAAGATGCGCCCGCATCGCCCCATCCAACCATAGTGGACCTGAGGGGCTCTCTACTTGTACCATCTGCTAGAGGGGCTCGTCTCTCTAGCACAAGAAGGAGGGCCTTCTCTTTGTCCGCACCGGCCCTATGGAACCTCCTGCCAGTTGAACTAAGGCTACAGATGGAATTGCTGCTGTTTAGAAAAGAACTGAAAACCTGGCTGGCGGGGCAGGTGTGCAGCGCTGATGGAAGAGTGACCCCCACCTGCTGGTTGGTCTAAGGTAACAGAGTAATTATCTCTCTTTCAAGTAAGTGTGGGTGGTTTTTTTTAATGGGGTATATTTGTATTTTAATGGTTTTTTTATCTTTGTTGGTTTGGGTTTTTTTAGTATTGTAAGCCCCCAGAGTCCTTGTGAGCAGGGTGGCTATAGAAATATGAAAATTAAATTAAATTAAACTAACCTTGTTGATGTACAAAGGTCTCTCCTAATTTTACATATAGTTTCTTCAAATATTGTTATTTACCTTTGTTCTGGCTCCTGAGCTCTAATCTTTTTATCCCAAGCAGTGGGTGACTTTTAAGTGTTCCATAGTATTCATACAGAGTCACCACATAGGGCCAGCAAATAAATTGAAGAAAGAAAGCTCACCAGCTTTGAAGAATGCCTCCCAGTATCATGGAGGAAAGGGGACATTATACTTTTTGTACAGTATAAGACCCATCTAGCAACCCTCCTGAATCCATCTCATCTTGCTTGATATTTTTTCCTGAGTTACAGCTAATCTTTTAATACCTTAGAGGGAAAAGTGTTGCTGGAAAACATTAACATCTGGCCAACGTATTGTAACCATAAAATCATTCTACAACATTAGTTTGATGCAATTCCTGTAGATTTCTGTTCACCACTTGTATTTATTAATACATTTACAGATAGGAAAATAAGTCAATATAACCTTGAGGGAAGAGAAACCACCTGATTATTATCATAGCACAAAAGATGCCCATCTGCTGCTGCTAAAAAATAGATAAACAAAAGTATTAGCATGGTTGCACAGTATGTGTCATGAATCTGAATGTACAAGTTGAGTCGTTAGCTATTTTTTAGCTTCTTTCTTTCTCTCCCTTTTCTAAAGAATACAATTGGGAGAAAGCAAAGTTAGAAACAGCACTAAAAAACCCCCAAATGAGCCACAATACAGCCTAATTTGAAGAACTACTACAACTTTGTTATCATGAGACTGGGGCAGAGAATGCCTCAATCTTAAAATAATAAAATAGAACATTCCCAAAAGGCTGCAGATGCTGTTTGAAGTGATGGGTGCAGATCATTCAAATGAAGAGCGGAAGAGGCCTGCAGTGTTAAAATCTATCTTACGGGAGATAAAGTTAATCAAAGCATTTTCTCGCCTTTAGGAGGCCTCATTCCGGCTTTTTAAAGTTAAATTATATATTTCCTTGCAAAGCTGTATCTAAATTAACAGAATCATGATCCACTGAATCCAAACATCAGCTGGCTGGTTAGCTCAGTAAATTGTATACCTGGCTGCAGAGCCAGATGTCAGGAGTTTGATTCCCCACTGTGCCTCCAATAAGGGCCTGCCCATGTGGTTCTGGGCCAACTGCATAGTCCCAGAGTACACCCAAATAAAGGGGGTAAACCAGTTCTGTGTACTCTAAATATCTAGAAAACATTGGAATTAACTTGGTGGCACTTAATTATTATTCTTCAATATGAGGTAATTCACATTGTTCAAGCCAACAGAATTTCTTTGTGGACTATCTTCTTCATCCTAGCTCGGTTGTCTCAAATAAACTTCTATATAAATAATAGTTGTGTGTCATCAAGTCAACCCGTCCCAGGGTTTTTAAGGTAGAAAATAAGCAGAAGTTGTTTACCATTCCTTTCTTCAGGAGGCACCCTAGGACGATGCAGTTTACCCATGGTCATACAGGCTAGCTCTTTCCCCTGGAAAGCACAGTAGAGATCCAAACTTCCAACCTCTGACTCTGCAATCAGATGCCTAAACCACTGAGCTAGTGAACAAGCTTAGGTTTCTACATATTTAGTTTTTATCTTCTTCAAGTTAGTGACCATTCCTTTGTGAACTTGCATTGCTCTCACAACAACACTTCTATTGATTACTAAAACTGGTCTTCACATCAAAACTTCTTACACGTTCTGTGATGCTCATTCTGACGCACAGACTTCTTGAATGCAGTGCAAAGCAGATGTATTGCACTACAATTCATCTCACCCACAGCCAGTAAACTAATCTCCCTTTAGAAAGTAGATTGTATTGTTCGGTGTTCAATATCCATTAGCAGCAAGTGCCAGAGGGGATGCAATTTTCACACTGCAGCTAATGGACTTTGGGGAAATATCTTTGGCAATAACCACACCATATGCAGGCTCCTCTTCTTTGGCAGAGGCAGAAGACTAGATGGAATTGATCCTTCTTACACATCAGCCACTAAGGTCTAGAGATGTGTGCACAATTTTCATGGATGTTTGAAGCTGATATACACTTTTGTATTTTAGCCTTTTGCAGTAGCGAGACATCTTTGAATTTCTGATTTAGGTAATTAATGTCTTTATTGGATCAGTCAAAGTTATAAATAAGAGAAGTTTTGAAGAACCCAAGAACTTGCTTATTTCTAATTTATTATCGATGAACACCACCTAAACCAGAACTGCTTCTATAGATGAACCACATGGCTATTCTTTTCACCTTTGGAACTGTCGAGACAATATCAATATTGCATGCAGTAACACTGCTTTTCACTGTGACAGTGCGCTTTAAGCATAATGTGATTGTCCTTCGCTACTAATATGAATGAGAAAGGAGGTTTTGTGGCCACCTCTGGAATTTGAGGTAAGCCCATACCTCTCTTCTCATCCTCTGCCAAGAGGAATAACCAAATTTCCCCAATGGGAACTATATGCCAAGAGCCATCCCTCTATTCGGTCTTGCATTTTTCACACTATTGTCTTACATATGAAGTGTCTTCATAAAAATACTTCACCTAACATAGTTACCCAAGATGAGGGTGATATGGCAGCCACTATTCCAACACTTATCTTAATACGTCATCAATAGCAATTTACAGCAATTCTATCATTCAAGTAACACAACCATCATAAAACATTTTTTTATTAAAAATAATCAAGCATGCCATAACTCCACTACAACAGAACCATATGAAAAACAAAGCGTAAATAATATATTGATATCCAAACCATCTCCTATTCTTATTTTAGCCTAACTTCCTTTGAGGTCTGCAAGCTGCTACAACCAATCTTTCATGTGGTGATCTTCCCAGTGCAACAAAAGATAAGCAATTTTAAGATAAGCCTGCTGCCCCACCCCCAGACCTCCACCTGGCCAGGAGTTGAAAAGCCACGCTGGCTCAAGCAGTGGAGGACAGCCTGCCGCTGTGGCTGAGGATGCCTGCCGCCCCACCCCTGGACTTCCACCTGGGAGATGTTAATAGACCGCTCCCATCCCCCACGGGCCCCTACCATCAGCCAGGGGGATGAAGAGCAGCTGTGGCCACTGTGGCTGTCCTCCAGGCCCTGCCTGTGGCATGGCATGAACTGTATGGAGACAGTTACTTTGCTGGCATGGACTTGTAAAGTGAACTTATGGACTTTTAAATGAATGGTGTTTTTTCCCCTCGCAATGTTTTTTATGATGTTCTGTAATGTTGTATTTATGACCTGTATGATTTTGTGGTGTTTACCTATTCTGTGAACCACCCAGAGTCGAGCAATCGAGGGGGCAGCATATAAATGTGTAAAATTAAATTAAATTAAATTTAAGTATGTTGCATCTGATATAACAGATATAACTTCTTTTCGGGGATAGCATATATAAATGGAAATATAATAGATAATTTCACACACTACCAATTTGGTCAATATCCATACAGTATTTCAATTTTTATCTCATTTTACAACATAAAAAACCTGGAAAAATATTTGAGTCACAAAATTTTGGATTTAAGGTAACGGGGAGTTTTTGAGACACCAAAATTGAAATTAGGCAAAAAAAAAAACTTGAGTGTTTTCAGTAGAGGTTATAAGCCACATTATCCTTTGTGCCTTTGAAAACCTCCACAAATCTAATTAATGCTTAATGTAAATATTCCTTCCCATAGCTAGCTTGTAAATAATTCAATGCTATTGTAGTACTGCAGTGTAGTACTGCAGTGGCTCAAGTCGCTAAGACGCTGACTGGGAAGCGGAAGGTCAGCAGTTCGATTCCCGAGTACTGCAGGACGGAAATGAGCTCCCGTCTTCATCCTAGCTCCTGCCAACCTAGCAGTTCGAAAGCAAGAAATTGCAAGTAGATAAATAGGGACCACTTCGGTGGGAAGGAAACAGCGTTCCGTGCGCTCCGGTGTCTAGTCATGCCTGCCACATGACCACGGAAACGTCTGCGGAAGCAGACAGCACTGGCTCTTCGGCTTAGAAACAGAGATGAGCACTGCACCCTAGAGTCGGATACGACTGGCTTTCGAGCAAGGGAAACCTTTACCTTTACTATTGTAGCTCTGAGAATTTATTTTAGAAGTTGCTGTTATCACAGTGTTCAGGTCCTTCTAATCACAGGAATTTTCTTTGAATAGATAGCTTCAGAGTGTATAATAATGCCTGTATGAATATTTCTAGCTATAATGCAACATGTATAGGGCTTGGAAGTTACAGCTAGACTTTGTGGTCTTAATGTGCTAAACACTTTTAAAACTAGGGATGCAATATAATCCTTGTGATTGCACTAACAGGAGTTGAGACTATCTGAATGATGCATACTAAGCTAAAGCATACAATGCCTGCAAAGGCAATCAAGAAGTGCCACATCCTCTACCATTCATAGTCTGAATGTGAAGAAACTTCTCTTCACACATACAAATAGAAAGTCAGAAGCATTTTGTCCTAAAGAGGACTTCTCATAAGTCCTGACTTTTGGGACCCAACATGTCATGAAGAAAGAGAAAGGTGAAATCTTTTTTTCTCTCTCTGGGGAGAACCTTCCACACTTAATCCTATTTTCATCCTATTTTCTCATCATCTTCTGATTTAAAGAACGGGCTCTAGATGCCTCCTCCAGATTTACGGAAACATAACAGAATTCAATCAGACAAAGGCTTTCTGAGGAACATAGCCAGCTTTTCAGTAGGCATGCCTGCCTTTATAAGTTCAGTAATCATAAGGAACAACTCCCTGTTTGAGGCAATTTTATTCTTCTTGTATGCTGTCCATTGGTTTAACAGCTCACTGGGAGCTTTCCAAGGTACTGAATTCTGCTTCTACTTGAATAAAACTAACTCTGTGAGACTCAAACTATAGCCGAACAGGATAGGGCTAGAACAAGGATAAAGCAACCTACAGCCAGTGGGCCGAATCCAGCCCATTGTGCCAAATAAACTGGCCCATGCCCTCACTCCAGCTGCTACCATTGGAATCGGCTGTGGACTCAATTACGGCTGTTGTAAATGCATTAACGACAGCCGCGGACTCATTTACGTCTGTTGTAAACACGTTTGCAACAGACTTAAATGAGTCCGCAGCTGCTTCCAATGGCAGCAGTGGGTGGACCACCAGTCTGGCTCACCAACTGTGTGAGGAAGCATGACCTGGCCCCAGACATCAAAAGGTTGGCAACCTCCGGGATAGAAGCACTGTACTTCTGATGGGGAAATTGCTGTACAGTAAAACCCCTACTTATGTAATAAGTCTGTTCTGTAGGCTTTTATATAAATCAGTTTTTTTTACTTAACTTGAAGCAAACCCATGGAACAATGAATTTTTACATAACTCTAAGCAAACCCATAGGAAAATGATATTTACATAACTTGAAGCAAACCCATAGGAAATTACTACTACTACTTACTTTATTATGGAAATTGTGTTATGTAAATTGGGACATAGTTTTATTGCAAAATCATTGTGTAAGTTGAATTTTATGTAACTCGAGGCATGTGTAAGTTGGGGTTTTACTGTACTTCTGATGGGGAAATGACATCACACATGCCTGTTATAGGAATCTCTTGAGAGATTTACTCATCAGGAATAGCATTTAGAGTGTTGCAATTTTATACCAAAGTCCAGCCCCCCCCCCCTAAAAAAGTCCAAGAGAAAAAATATTGATAAGAAGAAGCAAAATGATAAAATATCCAGAAGAATGCTCAAGTAAAGTCTAGATTATTCAGGATGGACCAAAACATGAAAATGGTCACAGCTCCAACAGCAAAACTTCTCTAGACCTCTGTGTTCTTGGCAGATATCTTTACATGGCATTACTCTAGGGAGGCAGGATACAGCAAAGTGAACCAGAACAAAAACATCTCTACTCCCTAAGAGTTGCACCTGTTGTACATATTAGGCCCTTAGGTCCTGTTAGGTTGTGAGTCTTCACCTAACCAGTTGGGCAGGATAATATATCAGGTTTAGTCCTTTAAGAGTACTGTGTTCATGCTAGAGCAGGTTATGTATGTTATCTCATTAACTTGCTATTGCTGTGGATAAAAAGAAGTTTGTAGCTATAGTCACTTTAGCTTTGATGCTCAACACAGCTAAGGCTCACCATAGCTGAATGCTGAACACTGCCTGATGCCGGAATGCTGCCTGAAGTCCATCTGCTACTGAACATCTGCTTGGAGCTGGACAACTGATCGTTGTACATCGCATCACTTTGTAGTTTTGCTATTAAACTGTTTGTCTTCTGACTATTTGCTTTGGACTGTTTTTCCCATGTTTTCTATAGACTGGTAAGAAGGAAGGAATACAGTGGTACGTCGGATAAAGTCCGATTTGGATAAAATCTGATTCGGATAAAGTCATGGTTTTCATGCACATGTGATGCATTGCATAAAGTCCAAAACTGCTAAAAATTTTGGCGTTATCCGAGGTATTTTGTATAGGAACCTCAGATAACATCCATTTTTGGGATGTTATCCAATGCATCGCCCATTTGATTCAGATAAAGTCCAAAATTGGATAAAGTCCAAACTTGTGGAACGGAGTTTGGACATTATCCGAGTTCTATTGTACATCTGATTTGCTTTGAAATACCATTCTACTGTTTGCTACTATTGTGTTTTGTTTATAAGAGACTTTGCCTTTGAACTTTTACTTTCAATATCTGCTTTGCCACTAGTAAACCACTCTTTGTACACCACAGTATCTGTTTGATTGTTTGCTGTACTCTCAGCCCCTTTGCTGACACGCCCTTGCTAACCCAAGGGCTACTTTCTCAAACCTAACAGGTCCAACCATCTATTTATTTATTTATTTTGGTACTTTGGGGCACATTCTTGTTCCCTGATTGGAAAATTGGCCAATTTTCCCTGCTTCTGTTTGAAGAACTATTAATAACTGTGGTGTAATTCCAGTTAAAGGCACAAGAGATGGACTGAAAAAGGGGAAAAAGCAAGGTAAATGACATCACTTTGCCACATTGCATATGAGAGACAAGCAAGCAGTGCAGCTCTCTTATCACACTACAAAAGAGGGCAATGAAGAAGTCTTAGAATGGAGAGATTTTGAACTGTGCCATATTGTTCAGTTCCACATGGGAGGAAAACAACTGTGTGCTCAGTTCCATCAACCTCCCTCAAGGTGAACAGAACTGTTTGGCCATGTGGGATTCAGAGCAATGGATATTAATGTGAAGGTCTTATAGCAGTTATGATCTAGCCCCCTCACAAACAGTTTTATTTGTAGTTATTCAACATCTCTTATCCCACTTTATAATAACAGAAGAAAAATGTGGGTCCAAACTGCATAAGCTGCTGTACCATCTTTCACTAGTTGGCAGGCTTCCCTAACCATGAGACATGAAGCTGCAGTCAAATCTGGGATATCCTTTCTCCCAGAAGACTCCAGACAGCTCCATTGTATGCCTCCCTCTGCAGGGCCTCAGAACATTTCAAATACATAGGGGAGAGAGGGAGAAAAGCAGTGAGAGACCTAATTCTCAGTAACATGAGAAGATAAGAATGAAATGGTGTCTGGCTGCTTTAATAAACCAGGAAGGGCAAGGATCAGATCTTGTACACATCGTCAAGCTGCACCAACTGAAATGTATCTATTGTAACAGGACAAGCAGGGGTCAACATTGCACCAATGAGACCTGCATCAACTACAGCACCTAAGTCAGACTGTATCCAGGCAACTTTATCTGTTAAGTGTCATGCAAACTCTTCACAGTGGGCTGCCAAGTGGTCATCATCCTTCTCTTGAGGGTCCCCAGCTATTTGGAAGAGCTCCATGTCAGCTCTGTGCAGACGCAATGGTGGTAGAGAAGAATTGCTTCTTTGCTTCCACCACTGCCATGGAAGAGACTTTCCGATGAGCTCTAATCTGTGTTCAGTCAGATCTGGTTTGAGTTTTTCACCAATATCACTCTAGTTCCCATCTCACTCATTTCGGGAAGAAGCTATCATAACTATAGCCTTGGCCACCTCCACACTCCAGAAATCTGCCAAGGCCTTGACAGAGGCACTTGCTAAGAGAGCTGGAAACTCCCCAAGAGCTGCCAGGAAACCATCTAGAACAGTGATGGGCAGTCTTGGCCCTCCAGCTGTTCTTGAACTTCAATTCCCAGAAGCCCAAGTCAACACACCAGCTGGTCAGGGTTTCTGGGAATTGAAGTTCAAGAACAGCTGGAGGGCCAAGACTGCCCATCACTGATCTAGAACCACCACTCCTAGGGCAGACCATTTTAATTGGCCCCCACCCCTGCAAATGCTCAGAGTTCCAATAAACCTAACCCCTACCAGGTAGTGATATGTCAATGAAACAGAACTACTGAGAGTTTCTTATCACCATCCTGACAAGTGCAGTAAATCAGGTCAAGAGTGTGCCCTGAAACATGAGTGGGGCCAGATATCACTTGAGACATCAACAGAATCCTTATTCTGTCCCGGGCACACACTCTCGGGTTGTTGTTGTTCAGTCGCACAGTCGAGTCCAAC
The DNA here is from genome assembly GCA_035047305.1 of Bradypodion pumilum. NCBI lineage: Eukaryota > Metazoa > Chordata > Lepidosauria > Squamata > Chamaeleonidae > Bradypodion > Bradypodion pumilum. The sequence continues at coordinate 386,112,425 of JAWDJD010000001.1, read as the reverse complement.
TCTTTGAGACCCCATCCTCCACTATCCTCCTCAAACCACCCAGCTCTGTGCCCATTATGTCAACAATACCATCTAGCCATCTCATTCTCTGTTGCCCCCTTTTCTTTTGCTCTTGACCTTTCCCAACATCAAGGCTTTCTCAAGTGAATCCTCTCTTCTCATTTGATGTCCAAAGTATTTTAGCTTGATTTTCAATATTTGACCTTCCAGGGAGCAATTTCTTTTAAGATTGACCTATTTGTTCTCTTTGCTGTCCAGAGTACTCTCAAAACTCTCCTCCAACACCACATTTCAAAGGCGTCTATTCTTCTCCACTTTGCATTACTTATGGTCCAGCTCTCACTACCATACATTACTACTGGAAATATTTATTTATTTATTTGCAACATTTATACCCCGCCTTCATCATCCCTAGATGACCCAAGGTGGCCTACAGCAAAAATTTAAAACATACACAATCTTAAAAACATCTAAAACCCTCCTATACCCTCCCTAACCCCTTAAGAAAGTAACAAACAAAGTACCAATACCATTGCTTTAACTATATGAACTTTTGTTTGCAAGGTGATGTCTCTACTTTTGACTATGTTCCCCAGGTTTCTCATAGCTTGTCTCCCAAGAATCAGTCACCTTTGTATTTCATGGCGGCAATCACCATCTGCAGTGATCTTGGATCCTAAGAAAGTAAAATCTGTCACTGCTTCTACTTCTTCCTCATCTATTTTCCAGGGACTGATAGGGCCTGTTGCCATTATCTTGGCTTTCTTGATGTTGAGTCTCAAGTCAGCTTTTGCACTCTCTTCTTTCAACCAAAGCAAGAGCTTCTTTAGATCTTCTTCACTTTCTGCCATTAGCGTAGTATCATCTGCTTATCATAAGAACATAAGAACAGCCTTGCTGGAACAGGCCACAGCCCATCCAGTCCAGCATTCTGTCTCACACAGTGGCTCACCATTTGCTTCAGGGGATTCCCAAGCAGATGCCTTCACCTGCTTAGGATTCCCTGGAAATGGCATTGAGAGATGTCCTACCTATCTCTCCAACCTGGAGGTTGTTCTTAGGTATCCATAATTATAGCCATTGATACCCTTGTCCTCCATGAACTTGTCTAAAAATTGTTGATGCTTCTCCCGGCTATTTTAATTCCAACTTGTGATTCATCCATCCCTGCATTGCACGTTATGTGCTCTGTATATAAGTTAAAAAACCAGGGTGACAAAATGCAGCCTTGTCTTACTCCTTTTCCTATTCCAAACCATTCCATCATTCCATATCCTGTCCTAACTGTTGCTTCTTGACTCATGTACAGATTTCTCATAAGACATATAAGGTGTTCTGATATTCTCATCTCTTTAATTACTCACCACATTTTAATGTGGTCCACACAGTCAAAAGCCTTGTTTCTGGTATTCCTTTGTTTTCTCCCTGATCCAACGTATGTTGGCAATGTGGTCTCTAGTACCCCTCCCTCTTCTGAACCCAGCCTGCACTTCTGGTAGTTCTCTCTCCACATGCTGCTGAAGCCTATCCTGTATTATCTTGAGCATGACCTTGCTAGCATGTGGGATGAGTGCAATTGTTCAATTTGAGCATTCTTTGGCATTGCCTTTTCTTGGGATTGGAATGTATACTGATCTTTTCCAATCCTGTGGCAATTGTTGTGTTCTCCAAATCTGCTGGCATATAGAATGCATACCTTAACTCCATAATCTTTTAGGGCTTTGAATAATTCAACTGGGATACCATCATTTCCACTAGCTTTATTATTGGCAGTACTTTTTAGGGCCCTCCTCACTTCATTCTCCAGGATGTCCAACTCAAATTCAGAGTTTTCATCACTGTGATAGTCAGGGGTGTTGAGGTCCTTTTTGTAGAGTTCTTCTGTGTACTTTTGCCATCTTTTCTTAATCTGAAGTACATGTACTCAAAGATAGCAGTCTGTGAGTCAGGCCATCTGGTAAGGGTGACTGAATCTCACAAGACTACTGTGGTCTGAAGAAGCTAGCTTTATAATTGTATATTACTCCTTATGAAAAGAAACAAGGGAAAAGAGACCCAGTGGCATAAACATTGCAACCCTATTTGTTACTGGTATGGAGAACATTCATCCTTAACTACTTAACTTGCTTCCTCAGCAAACTGAGCCATAATAAAGATATATTACCCATCCTGTGTGTGTTACAGTGACCAAATGAATACATGGACACTCACATGAATCAAGTCAATATTCTTTGGCTCGGATGCTGCTCTTTGTTGTGCATGCAAGATGCAAAGAATCCAAGAGAAGTTCTTTCTGATAACTTGTTTACAAAGTCAAGAAAAGCACAAGCCAGACATATAGAAATACTAGCTATTTGTGCCCAGCCTTGCTGGTCAGGTTTGAAATGTGCAGCCCAGCACGTGTGTGTGTGTGAGAGAGAGAGAGAGAGTGAGAGTGAGGGAGAGAGAAGACTGCAGGTGAGGAGGCTGCACCTGGGTGAGTAGGGAGGGAAGGGGGAGGCAGAAGCGTTTATTTTCCCCTTTCCCTGCCTGGGGGTGGGGAGCAGGGAAGAGTGGGAGGTGGAAGCTTTCCATTTTCCCCTTTCCCTGCCGTGGGGGGTGGGATGCTTTTGTTCCCCCTCAACTGTTATGATGGTTGTTGTTTTTTTGTCAACCTTCGAAACAGTTTAGGGGGAATTACAAAGGTGCCAGCCAGCGATCCGTAAGGGGAGGCGCCCTCCCTGGCGGATCGCTGGCTGCTGCCTTTCTATTACCCCCACTGTTGTTTCGAGAGCTGACATGAAACAGTGTTGGGGGTAATAGAAAGGCGGCAGCCAGTGATCCACCAGGGATAGCACCTCCCCTTATGGATCACTGGATGGCGTCTTTGCATTTCCCCATTAACTGTTTTGAAGATTGCTTCGTGTCAGGCAGCAATCAGTAAGGGGATGTGCTCTCCCTGGCGGATCACTGGCTGCCAACTTTCTATTACCCCCACCACTGTTCTGGCCTCACCATGGCTTTGGTGGGGTAGCGGGGAGGAGGGGGATCCCCTCTTCTCCCCACGGCCCAGGGGAAGAAGGCCGGTGCTGGCCTCACCTCAGCTTTGGCGGGGTAGTGGGGAGGAAGGAGAGCCCCTCTTCTCCCTGCGGCCCCAGGGAAGAAGGCCGGCATCAGCCTCACCACAGCTTTGGGGGGGTTTGGGGAAGCAAGGGCAGCAAAACGCTGCATCTGCCTTCGGCATCCTTGCGATCACGCTGCGTGAGGTGGTTTTCTTATTTTGCATGTGCCAGCTTTCCCAGCCTCCTCCGTGTTTGCGTCCTTCAGCCTGATTGGTTGAGGGGTGGCTTGGCACAGAGGACGCTGGGCCTTGTAGGTTTTTTTGTTCGTGTTCATGGGGCGGTTGCCCCACTCTCGGCATCCGGACCCTTGCGGCGATGCTCGCAGGGACATAAGGTAAGTGGGGCCAGCTCGGTACAGGATGGTTGGGCTGAGTGTGGCCACGCATGCCAGACACGCACGGCCCATCCACCATTTTATAGGTAAAGATATAAATGCATGGAAACACATTTTATTGCTTTATTCCGAGGGCTTCTACATATAGCAGACAGTACCATGCTGTCTCTCTTTCTCTCAGTCTCTTTCTTTCACAGAAATTTTGTTACACTTAAAAACCATGTAAATCTCTGCTGTTTGTTCATTCAATGGAAAACAGTAACATCTGACCAAATGCCAGTCTCCACTTCCTGTCTTCTGGGCAGGTCCCACTTCATTATGCTAAAATGTGAACCCTGAAGCTTGAACTGGTACTGCAGAAGACAGACCAAGGTATTCTTCTTGCAGGCTGTCCATTGGTTTAACAGGTTTTGGTCCTAAGCCAGCTTCAAAGACAGCTCATATTATTCTGCTACAATGGACACCAGCAAATTTCAGGTGATCCATGGCTGGACTGTGAATTATCCTCTTCTTCCTCCTCTGCGGCATTTCTGGCCAAGTTCAGGTCCTTCCTTCTTGAAGGCTACTTGCCAAGGTGTTCCAGAGGTCACCTTATGCTGTTATCTTCAGTTTACATCCCATATACACAGTGCATGCTTGTTGCATTAGAAAAAGGCTGCTTTAATGTTTTACTTTCTTCCTGAGCAGTAATGGGTCCAGAATGGATACTGCTGCCAAGACCGGCTTTATTATCATCTTCACTGTGCACTGAACACAATTGTTAACTATACTGGATTTTTTCCATTATAAGCTGTTTTTCAATTGCTCATAACTTGGGTTAGGGGGTACTTCACATTATTCTGGAGGAGAGTCCTTCCCAACTCAGGTCTGCAGCAGCAAAACATTTAAATAGAGAAGGAAAGATGCTGCTGCCACTACCACTGTCACCACCTTCCTTCTCCTGCCCCCAAATGAGGCTCCTTAAACTCGGGGTTAAAAATCATACTTTAAGACAAATGGTTATTTCAATCTTATTATAAAATGTTTTTTTCACCAGGCATACAGTTCTGTCAAAGCTGTGCACCTGTGCAATCAGACTTGAAATCACTAGTCCTGTGATTTGTCATGAGGAATTGAACCCCTGTCACCTCCTCATTATCAACTACAAAACAAAAGCCAGCTAGTTTGCAACATGTGCAAGGAAGCTCACAATAGGATGGACATACAGTGGTACCTCAGATAAATCCGCTTCGGATAAAGTCCGATTCAGAGAAAGTCACAGTTTTCATGTACACGTGATGCATCGCATAAAGTCCATAATCCCTTTAAAATGGATGTTATCTGAAGTATTTGTTATAGGAACCTCGGATAAAGTCCATTTTTGGACGTTATCCGATGCATCGCCCATTTGATTCGGATAAAATCCAAAAACTTGATAAAGTCCAAACTTGTGGAACAGAGTTTGGAATTTATCCGAGGTTCTACTGTATAGTCATATTTTGTCTCTTAAGGAAGTTCTGCTTCAATGGTGTGCTAACTGTACCATCAAGTTTCATCTTGTGACGACTATGTCTCCAGCTACATTGACAGTGAATGAAGTGATGAAGGAACATTCTCACTCATTCTGAATAAGATATCTCCACCTACAGTGTGAATGAAACCATGTACAAACAGGAATCCCATTTATTCTCTTAAAATTGCCTAAATAATTTAGATCTCTCTGAGCCAGCTGGGTAAATTAGATTACAATGCAAGATAAAAGACAGCCATGTTTATTGGAAGCCAGTCAAAGGCAGAAAATGCAGAAGACTGAAAGCCAAGCTTTTTAGTTCTTCTTCCTAGGCAGCTTCAATTTGCCGTTGACCAAATGCAGTGCATCTTAAAGACTGGTCATTTCCCCATTGTACGTGGGGGTACATTTCCATTGCAAATTGCACACGGCAGGAAGTGTTCATCCCTTCCAGTGCAAAGGCACTTTGTAGAAATAGTGTTTGGATCACAGCAGAAACCTATCATAGGGCAGGCAACACATATGCCAAAGGAACCTTGTGCTCCTGTATTAGCAGAGTCCAGTTCAGTACAACTTCAAAAAGACACATTGCCAAGTAGGAAAGGCACTTAGCCACACTTCAGCCATAGTAACTGGTGCCAACAATCTGCCTTCTAGAATGGAAAGTCAGCTTTACTGTTAATTGCTCTTGTAACAACCAACAGCCTTGATTACTGTGTTTTATGGCTTTGCTCTTAGAGAAATTATATGTTGACAGCTACCCTTAACATTGATTATTTTGTATTTGGCCAGGATAACAGCTGAAGCACACACACACACACACACACACACACACACACACACACACACACACACACACACACACACACACACACACACACACACACACACACACACACACACACACACACACACACACACACACACACACATTCTAAATTACTTGAATGATGATTTGAAATGGTATGAACAGTATATGCTGTTCAGTATGACACTGCTCACATTTGTCCTCACAAAATTCCCCAATATACAAACTTTTGTATGCTGTTTTTAGTTTGATTTGATTAAAAATGCAGGTCAAGCGACATATGCATGCCTAGTTGCTGTGAATTCTTACAGCTTTTGCTGCAGTGGACTGGTAGACCTAACCTTTGGAAAGCTGTCATGAAAGGCACTTCTATCATGTTTACTGTACTAAGAAAACTACTCTTAGATTGGATGTTCAATAATATCTTTGAAATACTGCAAAATGCTATTATCATTATCTGTGAATATCTATATCTGTATCAATATCAAAATATTGATTAACTGTTGTTGTTCAGTCACATAATTGAGTCTGACTCTTTGTGACCCCATTGGACAGCATCACGCCAGGAGAACATCCGCCATCATCCGGAGTATGGCCAGGATCACACCCACCACATGAAAGATGCTGTCTAGGCATCTCATCTTCTGCCCCCCTCTCCTTTTGTCTTTGATCTTTCCTAGCATCAGGACCTTCTCCAGTGAGTCCTCTCTTATCATTTGGTGACCAAAGTACTTGAGCATCAGCTTCAGTACTTGTCTTTCCATGGAGCAGTCTGGATTGATTTCCTTTAGGATTAACTGATTTGACCTCCTTGCAGTCCAGGAGACTCCCAAAAGTCTTCTCCAACACCACAGTTCAAAGGTGTCTATTCTTCTGTGCTCAGCCTTCCTTATGGTCCAGTTTTCACAGCCGTACATTACAATGGGAAGACCATCTCTTTAACTATGCAAACTTTTGTTGGCAAAATGATGTCTCTACTTTTTATTATACTGCCTAGGTTTGCCATAGCTTGCCTGCCTCTGAAGGAGTAAGGGCCTTTTTATTCCATCACTGCAGTCACTGTCTGCATTGATCTTAGATCCCAAGAAAGTAATGTTTGTCACTGCTTCCATTTCTTCCCCTTCTATTTGCCAGGGAGTGGTGGGGCCAGATGACATGTTCTTGGCTTTTTTGATGTTGAGTTTCAAGCCAACTTTTGTATTCTCTTCTTTCACCCTCATCAAGAGGCTCTTTAGATCTTCTTCACTTTTTGACATTTAGGGTAGTGTCATCTGCATGTCTCAAGTTGTTGATAACTCTCCACAGTGTTTGATACACACAATTAAAGGTTTTAACATAGTCAATAAAATAGAAGTAGACATTTTTCTGGTACTTCCTTGCTTTCTCCATGATCCAGTGAATGTTGGAAATTTGGTCTCTAGTTCCCCTGCCTCTTCAGAACCCAGTTTGTACTTCTGATATTTCTCATTACACATACTGCTGAAGCCTAGCTTGTAGATATTGAGCATAACCTTGCTAGTGTGTGAGATGAGCACAATTGTACAATAGGCTGAACATTCTTTGGTGTTGCTCTTCTTTGGAGCAGGAATGTAAACTGACCTTTTCCAATCCTGTGGCCACTGTTATGTTTTCCAAATTTGCTGGCCTGTTGAGTGCAACACTTTAATGACATCATCTTTTAGGGTTTAAAATAGCTCAAATGGAATAACATCATATCCACTAACTTTGTTGTTAGTAATACTTTCTAGGGTCCACATGACTTCACATTCTAGGATTTCTGGCACAATGACAGTGATCATACCATTGTGGCTGTCAGGCACATTAAGATCCTCCTTGTATAGTTCTTCTATGTATTCTTGCCACCTTTTCTTAATCTCTTTTGCTTCTGTTAGGTCTCTACCATATTTGACCTTCTCATGACCACATCTATTTCCAGAACATAATTACAAAGAATCTTCCAACTTCACAGCAATTGCAAAACAAAAGCAGCACATATCTAAAACTTAGCCACACTCTTCCAACTTGTCACTTAAATTAGATAGTGAAATGAAAATAGATACATAGAATAAAGCAAGAATAAAGTAGTTGTTTTCAATTCATGTATATCTCTTTTTTCTGAAGTTGACAGAAATTCACTATGAAGATTCTGAACCAGATGCTTCTAATTTAGGTATTGATTTGGATTATGAAATAATTCTGAGTTACTGTAGCACTTTTCAAGATACATCACTCTGATGAAGAAGGATATTAACAAAATAATATATTATCACGGTATGGTTATTTGTCAAGGAACATAATTTTCAGGGGAGAATGATAGTTTCTCCCCTTCTTCCTTCCACCTCAAAAAAATCGATTTCTGCAACAAGTTAAAAGACTGTACAAACTGAAAAGCAAAACACTGGAACATCCATTGTGAACATTTGAAGCACAAGAAAAATGCAACAATAGTGGCAATGATATGCCAGAAGGGAAACACAGAGGAGAATGGAGGGACATGCAGCAGTAACGTGAACAATCCCTTATTTCCCTTCTAACTTTATTTTTACTTCTTGTCATGGAAGGAGAGCCCTTCACAATCAGAAAGGATTTTGTGAGAAGTGGGTTCTTTTAAGAAAAGAGAAATGTCCAAGTGGCTTGGCATTTCTTTAGTAAGGTTCTGTTCTGTGTCAAGGGTGTTGATACAGATATTCCTGAACAAAACCTGGAGAAGTTATTTCTGACCAGAGTTTGAAAAATACCGTTTCTTTCAGCACAGCTCTCTGAATCCCTTGGAATTATGGTCTAAGAATAAGTGTTCTGGATATTCCTTAAACCATCTGTAACTTGTAAGGATTCATTCCCTGGCTCAAATATGTTTACATTTCCACTGTGTGAAGAAATATCTCTGAACCAATTATTCCTGGGGGAAAGCATTGGTGAGTTGGATTCAGTTCACAGGCTTTAAATTGCCTATCAGAGAGCTGAAAAGTAGCACGAAATAGGCCAAGCAGTACAGTAAGTACTGGCCCATTCTTCCACATTTCAATAAGCTGAAATAGTGATTCGCTACAGGGGTGCAGTGAATTATAATGCAGATGCAAAACAGATTACATTAGTAGATGCTATGGAAGATCAAATATGTACGAGAGGAAACCACTAAACTGCATCCTTCAGCATTCTGTATGTTTCTGTTATGTATAAATCAATAGCTGGCTTTCAGAGACATTTTGTTCCCTCTAGTGTGTCAAGCCATATTCACAAATGGCATATGACAGCACAAATCATGCAAAACCACAAATATTATTTTTCCAAGAAGGCAATGTAAGACTAGTAGTCCACACAGAGACACTCAGTGTGTACAGGTGGTCACAATTTACATTCAATTTACATTCAATTTTCACAACAGATATTTAATATACCCAGAGGTACAAACTCAGCTGAGTTGTCAATACAGCTAGACAGTCCAAAGTACAAAATGATCCTCTGATTCATCTGTGCTACCTTAACAACAGGAACGAACCCGGGGATAGAATCACATCTGTTTTCAAATGAACTTCATGCAGGATGCATGCAAATCATGTCCTTCACAAGAGACATTTCCTATAGCAATTGTCTCCAAGGGGTGTGTGTGGTCATGTTGCATTGCAGGCGCACCCCCCAAAGAAAGACTCAGACACTGGTATATGGATAAAGGCATTGGGCCACTTTTATTGAATAATGCCCTAGTCCGAATTATAACTTTCAATTGGTACTCATCCAATTATAATTCTTAAGGCAAGCAGGCCGCAGTAACACTGGTAAGGTTCCTCCCAAAATTGCCAATGGCAATTGGCTACAATGTATCCATTTGTATCAATTTGTTTGTTGACACAAACAAATTGTTGACCGTAGTCAATAAACTATCTACTGACCCCACCCTCTGACGTGTATCCGTCGAATCACGGGGTGATGCATGCTGAAAAGCTCCTGCCATCACCCCTTGCCTGGTTCGTCGTTGACCGGTCAACGTTATTACACCTGTACCTGTCTAAGTGTTGGCCAGTCAATTGCGAACCTGCCGGATACCTATGGGTCATAAATATTTACCTTACCAGTGCTACCCGCCACACGGGGAGGCTTCAATGAAGACTCACCGCCCCCCCCAGACCGTCAGCTCGGTCAACAGGCCTGCTTGCAACTCTTCCAAAAAGAGGTTCATACCTCTAGCCGACAGGTGGACCCCATCCCCTGCATAAAGATCATAATTTTGTAAACTAATGGTGGGGTGTCGGATGACCATCCCCAAACCTTTGTCTGCCAAGAACCGGGCAACAGCCCTGTTCACCGAGCGGCGAGCGAGGTCAAGGGCACGGAGGTCAATACATCCCCTGTAAGCGTGACGCGGTATGATGTCCGACCATAGCAGCCTTGTGGACGGCCACACATAATGCAAATAAGCTAGGTCACTGCAAATCGTGAATTTTAAAGAAAGGCCAGTGACCTGGGCGAGGTCATTGCCCCCGAGGTGCAGTACAAGGACATCAGGCGGTTCAGCATCCCTGATGGAGAAAAGGAATGGCAACAGTTCCCGCCATCTCATTCCACGCTTACCATACCAACGTATGCATGCGGATGCACGCAGTCCAAGCTGGGGTCCCCACTCTGTCGCCGCAGCATACTGCGCTGCCCAGTGCACGTAACTGTGGCCCACCAGCCATACTGCCACCGGTGTGCGGGGACACACAGGGTCTGTAAGAGAAAAAAGAGAACAGTGACTTAACTGGTACTCATACCTGAAAAGGGCGAACATATAATGCAAAACGCATAGATCCCCATCTTCCCATACGGCGTATATCAGCCTCAGAGTACCCAAATGCAGCCGCAGTTGAAGCAGCACCTATCCTAAACGAATGGGTGCCGTAACTAGCCCCAGGGAGGCCAACACTGGATAGTGCCATACCGGTCACCTTCCAAAATTGAAATTTAGTAAGGGGAGACCCATCTTGGTGGCAGAAAAACGGGCCAGGGTGCGTGCCACGCACTGCCAAGAACTCCTGTAGGGCACCAACCGGACAGATGTCTGCAATGGAACATCGTAGCAGTCTCACTCCACTGCCTACGCCATGCTGATCAACCTTTGAGGACTGTATCCTCAACTGAGCCCACTCATTAGAAACATAGACATCGTCGAGTTCCAGTGCCCTACGAGTCGCATCCACCTTAGACAGTAGTACCAACTCACTGATGCGGAGCGCTCCGAAGAAGGCCACCGTGGTAGCCGCATGAAAAAGAGCCGCCTCATACCTGTCAAAACACAGGTTATGCCAGCCTCGTGCAAGGTGGGTAAGCACCCCTGGAGAAATTGGGTGGCGAGTGTCCGGGCGGCGTCCACGTTCCCGTGTCCACCCCTACAAAACATGTCGTATGCGGAAATCGTTCATGGCGTCATCAAAACCGCTCACCTTGGCCATAAATGCCAGTGCTGACAGCCTGGATGCTATAGTGCGGGGAGCGAGGCCCTGACTGTGTAGATAAACCATAAATTGTAAAACATGTTCCACTGGAATAGGCCACACTTCGGGCAACTGAAGTTGCACGCAAAAAGTTCTAAATTGAACGAAAGCATGGTGATACGCCTTATGCGTGCGGGGCGCCAAAGACATGCCGATCGCCCGGTTCACCTCTCCTTGCCAAATGTCCAAATCTCGGCTGGGAGTGGCGAGGGGAATTCCTCTGCGTCCGGAGCCAAGGCGCGGAACCGGGGGATCTGCAGGCGGGATAAAGCATCAGCAATATCATTATTAATACCTGGTACATGTCTGGCCCTGAAAAGCACATTCAAGCGTAGGCTGCGTAACACAAACTGGCGAACTAACGCCATCACCCTGGGTGATTTAGATGTCTGGGCATTAACAATGTGCACTACAGCAGCATTGTCGCACCAAAAATGGACCACTGAGTCGGCCCACTCCTCGCCCCATAGCATCAAAGCTCCCAGGATTGGAAAGAACTCAAGGAATGTAAGATCGTGGAGGCGATCCATGCCCCGCCATGCTGGACGCCATTGGCCATAAGCCCACCTCCCCTCAAAGTAAATCCCATATCCCAGGGAGCCAAACCAAAAGGTCAGTCCTCATGCCCCTGGTCAGTCGGACCCTATGATGGCGCCTTGACAGGCCAGACATGGCGTCACATAGGCGCCGAGCAAATGCTCTGCCAGGCGTGACCACCCTGCAGGCAAAGTTAAGATGGCCATGTAGAACCTGAAGCTCACGAAGTGACACTTTACGCTTGGCAAGCAAGGCCAAAACCATTGCGGAGATCCGGGTGACCTTATCGATGGGTAACCGGGATGCCTCTGCGACCGTGTCAATTTCAATACCCAGAAATGTGAGCGTAATGGATGGGCCCTCGGTCTTTTCGGGCGCTAAAGGGACACCCAGTTCCTTCATTAGCGTCTGAAATGTGGTGAGGAGACGCGTGCACGTGTCCAAGCCCCGTTCACCCCCGAACAAAAAGTCATCGAGGTAATGGGCTACAGACCGAGACCCGGACCTGCGAACAAAGGCCCACTGAAGGAAAGTGCTAAAACGTTCGAATGCTGCACAGGAAATAGAGCAGCCAAAAGGCATGGCCTTATCTACATAAAACTTCCCTTGGAATCTAAAACCCAATAGCTCAAAATCCCCCGGGTGCACTGGCAACAATCGGAATGCTGATTTAATGTCACATTTTGCCAGGAGGGCACCAGGACCACAAGAGCGCACCATCCACAGGTCAAAAGACGTATACCTGACCGAACAAAGGTCATCGGGAATAGCATCATTGACAGAGTAACCCGCCGGGTACGATAAATGGTGTATTAAGCGAAACTCCCCCGGGGCCTTTTTGGGTACCAACCCCAGGGGGGAGACCTTCGGTTGGGGAAGGGTGGTACAGAAAAGGAGCCTGCTACCCTCTTGGCCTCTACCTCTTTGGCAATACTCAGGGCAGCCACCTCCTCCCTACCCTTCAGGGACAGTAAATTGGGGGCATCTTGGGGTCCCCGCACTCCCTTGAATGGGATACGGAAGCCCCACTGGAAACCCTCCAGGAGGTACCTCGCGTCCTCTCTCTTTGGGTAAGTTGAGAGCCATCGCTCCAACATATACACATTAACTGGGGAGGGGGCCTTTTGTCTGACTAGCTCCATCAGCAGAAGCTCTGCCAGCTCCCTGTCCACCTCTACCTCTGCCACCGGCCCACGGGCATGCGGCGGCGGCGTGGGGGCCAGCGCAAGAGGGACACTCGTGTTTGTATCGGCACTGCCACTTATTGCACACGCCATTAGCCGAGAACCTCCACCGGGCGGGGAGGTTAAAAGGGCTCCCGTGGCCAAGGGAGCCGAAGACGCCGCAGCCGCCGCGCGAAGCCGTCCCTCCCCGCCCCTGCCACCGGGCAGGGAGGTTAAAAGGGCTCCCATGGCCAAGGGAGCCAAAGACGCCGCAGCCTCCACGTGAAGCCGTCCCTCCCCGCCCCCTGCCACTGGGCGTGGAGGTTAAAAGGGCTCCCATGGCCAAGGGAGCCGAAGACGCCGCAGCCGCCACGCGAAGCCGTCCCTCCCCGCCCCCTGCCACCGGGCGGGGAGGTTAAAAGGGCTCCCGTGGCCAAGGGAGCCGAAGACGCCGCAGCCGCCACGTGAAGCCATCCCTCCCCGCCCCCTGCCACCGGGCAGGGAGGTTAAAAGGGCTCCAGTGGCCAAGGGAGCCGAAGACACCGCAGCCGCCATGTGAAGCCATCCCTCCCCGCCCCCTGCCACCGGGCGGGGAGGTTAAAAGGGCTCCCGTGGCCGAGGGAGCTGAAGACGCCGCATGATGACGTTCTCGTCTGTGGCCCCACCATGGTTGTGGGCTTGGCTGCTGAGGACATTGCGGTATTTGTCTTGTTTCTTTTGTATTTTGTAGAGTGTATTATGTTACTATTGTTTATTACTGAGCTGAGCTCCAATGTAGTTGTTGAGCCCGGCTCGCATTAAGAGTTGTGTAAGGTCGTTGAGCCTTGGGCTCCGACCCTCCCCCCCCCCTTTGGATTATTATTATTTTTTCCTGATTATATCTTGTAACATTGTAAACTGTTATTATGTTCTGTATTTGTTTATTTTTTATTTAATTGTTTATATTATGTTTATTCTTGATATGTTGTTATTGTCTTGTATTGCATAATGAACTATATTGTGTCGTATTTCCCCTTTTCCCTCCCCTTTCCCCCTCCCCTTTCCCTTTCCCCTACTTAAGTTTAGTAGCTGAGGGATCGTGTAACCGTTTTGTTATGTTAGAACTTAAATGTTATTGCACATTTTATTGTTTCACTGCTGTATTGTAACATTGTATCATTTGTAATTTTGTATATTGTATTTGATTTAACTGTTGTAAGCCGCCCTGAGTCGGCCCTGGTCGAGTAGGGCGGGGTATAAATTGAATAAATGAAATGAAATGAAATGAAATGAAGCTCCAACACAGCAAGCGGGCTGGAACCCCCTGCCCCGCCGGCTGGCGGGGAGCCTGTGTTGGAGCAGCTCGCTGCACGGCATGGCCACAGTGGTACCTACCCCCAGGCGCCGGACGCGTGGGGGTCATGTACAAAAGCCACAATTTCTGGCAGGGCTCATCCCATCTCATCTCCGGGTGCAAGGGCACCCTCATTCTAAATTCCTCATCGTAAGCCAACCACGATGGGCCAGGGAAATCAACCATCGCCCTGTAAATATTGTCCAAATATTGGACCATAGGAATGGCCAGGTCAGGCCGGGCCCTAAGGTACACCGCCATATAAATAAGATATGCGGGCAACCAGTTGGCCCAGGTGCGTGGTGGCTTACGACGGTGGGACAGCTCTTTGTCTCTGTCGTCCTGTCCCTCTCTCTCCTCCTTAGTGGACTCACGGTTCAATAGGGAGAATATATCCACGTACTCTCCCCGCCAAATCTTTTCCCTCGTGACCTGAGACAAATGATCACCAAGGGGCAAGGAATAACCAGCCGTCGGCAAGGCCGTCACCGGCACATTAGGTACACGGGGCATACGCAGCGGAACCTGGACAGCCCCTGCGATGCCCGGCACTGCCCCGGGGGTGGAAACCCCCACCCCCAATGTTGTGCCAGTATGTAACCAAGGGGCACTGGGATAGGCTGGCAACTGATGCCCACTCGCCTCGACTTGACGAGGCCATGGCCACTGAACCCCACCACTGGAGGTAGACTGTAATGTGGGTGCATTAACTTGAACCTGATACTCACTAGGTGCACCCTCGTGAGCCGCCCCACTGGGGGTTCCGGCCCATGGCGGGCGTCGGAGCTCGCGACCGGAATTGAGCTCTAGGGCCACACCTGACCACTCCCCGGCTGTAGCTCTGGACGAACAGGGAGCTGCAAAACACCAGCAGGCGCAGGCCGGAGCGTCTCAAGCAGCTCAACCCAGCTGGCCGCCTGTTGCAGTGTGGCAGCCGTCGAGGTAGCCGGTGGACATGAAGGGCCCCCAGCAGAGAGAGAAGGGCCCTCTCCCATGGGGTTATGTGCAATCCCCAAGGATGCCTCCAGCACGGCTAAACGTGTTAGCAACGCATCCACTGCCACAGATAAAGCGGGCCAGGTGGGCTGGACGGCCCACTAGGCATTTGACCCGGAACCCCAAAGTGAGAGCCTGGGCCAGAATAGGGCCATGCCCAAAACTCCGGCCCATGAGGGGCTGGAGGGGGAACGAGCTGTGCACCCGCACCAGGCCCTCCCCCGCTGTCCTGACCCATGGCCGGCAACTGCGGGCCGAGGGCCGAAGCCCCTGAAGGGCTGGCTGGAGGCTGGCCAGCCGAGGGCCAAGCACCAGCCTGCATCGCCCCACCGGTATCGGTGGGTAAAGCTGGGGTAGTGCCTTGCCGCGGGGGCGCAGCCCTGGTCCTCTGACCTGGGGGCTGCCCCCCGCCCTGCACAGGGCCCGCAAAAGTCCTCCCCTTTGGCCGCGGTTTCGTCGCCAGCAGGATCCCTTTCCAGGGATCAACCTAGCGCCAAAAAACACAGAGCAGCCAGCAAGCCAAAGGCTCTGTGCGAATCGTTCCTTCCCAGCCGGGAAGGACCAAGGGCTAAAGAGCCGAAGAGTCGGAGGAACAGCGACGGAGAAAACTTCTCCTCTCCGTCGCTATTTCTAAAATGGCAGCTCGGCTGCCTCGTGGCCACCCCTTTTATAGAGGGGTGGCCACGCCCCCTAGCTCACCCGGATGTCTGAGTCCGGGTGGGGGGGGGGCTGCAAAGAGCGTGGCGGCCATTTTGGTGCCGCGCTTTCATTATCATAATGTGCAAGTCATGGCAGGTATTAGAATTGCCCGTCAACACTCCCAGGAGGAAAATTCCTGCCTCAGTCCATGAAGTAAATCAAGAAATAGGCTTAACGGCACAATACTCTTTAACAAAAGCAAACCAAAACTCATACCTGTCAAGCGGGCTCCATAAAATACGGGACCTGCACAATAATCCTTCTGTGCATGTGCAGAACCCTTCTGCGCATACACGCATGTGCAGTAACTACTTTCCCCGCTGGTCAAATTACGGAATGGCAGCGGGGAAAGTGGAGGAAGCGGCATGGAAATATGGGAAATCCTGGCCAACCCAGGATACTTGACAGGTATGCCAAAACCCCATCTCAGGAATACTGTGTCATGTGATCACAATTTGACAATATAATAAATACCTTGCTGAGTTAGAAGGGGGAAAGGAAGGAGAGAGAGAAAATAAAAAGGAAGAAGTTATCAGCCTTTGCTAGAGGGTACCAGAACAGTCTGGAGTTTATAGCTGAACTTTTACAAACACAAATACAGAACCAAAAAACTCAGAGCTTCTGGTCAATTCTCATAATCCTGAGCAAAATCCAGATTATTTCTCTTAGAGCAGATCACACTAGTCATCACACCGTAGCTCACTTTCAACAGTTTATTTTAAAGGCTAGCCTATTTATTTTGCACCATTTCATATCTTGAAATCACAGCAGGTCTGGCCTGCCACCTCACCTTCCATCAAACATGAAATAATCCCTTTGACATTTACCTCCAACAGGACCCAGTTGCCAACAAAGAAACATGCTGATCTGATATTACAGAAGGATAACACTTGATTCATATTTTACTTAACTTTAAAGCCCTTGTACATTTGTGAGAATTACAAACTTTGGACGGCAGGGACTTAGTGGTTAAGATGCTGAACTTGATGACTGGAAGGTCAGCACGTCAACAGTTCTAGACCCGCGTGCTGCATGACAGACTGAGCTCCTGTCTCTGTCCTAGTTCCTGCCAACCTAGCAGTTCGAAGGGCAAGAAATTGCAAGTAGCTGAATAGGTACCACTTTGGTAGGAAGGTAAAGAGCATTCCATGCACTCCAGTGTCTAGTCCTGCTTGCCACATGACCACAGAAACATCTGCAGATGAAGTATGTATAGTGGCATTAGACATATATAAAGCATTTGATTCAATTCAATGGAAAACAATAAAAGAAATATGTGAGAAATTACAATTTGGCCCTAAATTTAATCATGTGATAGGACAATTGTACAAAGAAAGTAAATCTAAAATTAAAATGAATAATTGTCTGGGGAAAGAAATTGATATAAACGCGGGGACAAGACAAGGATGTCCATTGTCCCCATGTCTATTTATACTGGCAATGGAATTACTAGCAAATGATATAAGGCAAAATGAGAAATTAGTAGGAATAGAAAATAAAAAATAAGTCTATTTGCGGATGATACTCTATTAGTTGTAAAAGATCCTTTAAATAATTTAAACAAAATACAAGAACATTTAAGAGCCTTTGAAGAAGTAACAGGATTAAAAATTAATTGGACGAAAACTGAGGCTATCACATGCAATTTAACCCAGGCGGAAAAAGAAAAAATTGGAGATAGATTTAATATTACAATAAAAGATGAATTGAAATATTTGGGAATATTCGTGACGAAGGAACCAAAAGACCTATATAATATTAACTTCAATAAATTAAGAAATAAATTGAAACCATTACTAGAACAGATAAAACGAGCAAAGACTTCATGGTTTGGAAGGATTAATATTTGCAAAATGAAAGTTATACCCAAATTGAATTTTTTGTTTGAAAACTTACCGATTAAAATCAAAGAGTCAGAACTAAATAAATGGCAAAAATTGATAAACGGAATTTGCAATAATAATAAAAGAGCAAGAATTAGTAAAGGATTATGGTACATGAAGAATAAACAGGGAGGGTTAAACATTCCAAACATTAAAGCGTATTTTCAAGCCTTTCATATAAAGAAATTAATTAAATTATTAATTCAGCAAAATGAGGTAATAGGTGAAGGGGATCAAGAAGAATTTAAAAAATTAAAAGGTGAAATATTTCTTGCTCAAGTAAATAATAAAACAGAGATTAACTGCTTTTCTATAAAGAATATTTATAACGTATGGAAAGGGGTTAAGAGGAAATTGGCACCAGACATTTCCCCAATTTTAGAAATTTTAGATTTTCAGAGTTGCCCATTATTATCCTCACAAAAAATAAGACCTATTCTATTGCAAGAAAAAGTGTTGTTAATAACAGAGTAGAAACATCTGCAGATGCAGACAGTGCTGGTTCTTTAGCTATAAATGTAGATAAGCACTGAACCCTAGAGTCGGATATGACTGACTTGAGCAAGGCGACCTTAACCTTTACCTAAGTTTGGTATAAAAAATTTGGACTGCCTGTGTTGGCCCAAGTAGTCCCTCCCTGACTAAGGTAGAGGAAGTGCTGCCACGATCACCCAGCCTGCCATTTGAAAAACCTCCTAATCCCCTTTTCACCACTGCTGCCACCACACCATCTTCTCTTCTTTGTGATCCTGCCTGGTTTTGCTGCAAGCACTTCCATCAAGCAAAGGACCAGCTCTGTACTGCCATACCACCCCCCCCCCCCAAAGATGTGCCACTCTCACCTCCATCCTTCCTGCATCACCACCACTGCATCCCTCTATGTTCTCTTCCCACAACGGCAAAACAACCAGAGCCTCCTGACTGGGAAAGCTCATGGCAAGAAAGCAAAGGTGGAGTTCAGTAGCAGTAGTGATCCAGGGAAGTAGGGAGGTGTGGTGAGCTGAAGGTGAGACAAGACAAGATGGCAAGACAACCACAAACTGTGACAAAGGGAAGGAAGGGCAGTCAGGTAATGGCCATTCCACTGACTGAGATGGCTCCCTCACTGAGCCTAAGTGTAGTGCTAGCCCTGAGGACTATTTCACACTCGCTAGAGCTTTTACTCATGCACTGGTCACTAGGTTCAAGCAGGCTAATAGGAATACAACAAAGGCATCTCAGGGATAGACAACCCCCCACCCAAGAGATATGTTTAGTTATGTCCCTGATCTGTGTTGACAATATTGTTAGACAATGTGGAGTAGTAGTCAAATAGGACAGTATCTAGCAGAAGTTGCAATGAGGAGTTGGGGAGACAGAGCTGTGATTGCCTTGTACCTCCAGCCTTACCTGTGATGGAGGATGGTTCCCCATTGCAGGCGCACCCCCCAATAAAGGACTCAGACACCGATGAAAGTGGATAACGGCATTGGGCCACATTTATTGATTCATGCCCTAGTCCGAATTATAAATTTATATTGGTAATTGACCAATTATAATTCTTAAGGCAAGCAGGCCGAAGTAACACTGGTAAGGTACCACCCAAAATTGCCAACGGCAATTGTTACAATGTATCTATTTGTATCAATTTGTTTGTTGACAACAAACAAATTGTTGACCATAGTCAATATCTAACTAATGACCCCACCCTCTGACGCGTATCCGTAAAATCACGGGGTGATGCATGCTGTCTAGCTGTAGCCGTCACCCCGTCGCCTGGTTCGTCGTTGACCGGACAACGTTTAACCAACTTATACCTGTCTAGTGTTGTCCAGTCAATTGCGAACCTGCCGGATACCTGTGGGTCATAAATGTTTACCTTACCAGTGCTACCCGCCACACGGAGGGGCTTCAAAGAAGGCTCGACGCCCCCCCAGACCGTCAGCTCAGTCAACAGGCCTGCTCGCCAATCACCCAACAGGAGGTCCATACCTCCTCGCGACAGATGGACCCCATCCCCTGCGTACAGGCCATAATTTTGCAGACTAATGGCGAGGTGACGACTGACCCGCCCCCAACCCCTGCTGACAATGAACCGGGCAACAGCCCTGTTTACCATGCGTCTAGCACGGTCATGGGCCTGGAGGTCGAACCCTCCCCTATACGCGTGCCGTGGCACCATGTCCGACCAAACGAGGGTTGTGGCGGGCCACACGTAATGCAGGTAGGCGAGGTCGCCGCAAATCGCATGCTTCAGCGATAGGCCGGTGACCTGACCTAAATCATTGCCCCCAAGGTGCATGATCAGGATGTCAGGCGGGTCAGCATTTCGGCCTGAGAAAAGGAATGGCAACAGCTCCCGCCACAACATCCCGGGCTTACCATACCATGTGAGACTTGCGTACGCACCCAGTCCCAGTCGGGGTCCCTACTCTGTCGCCGCAGCGTAACGCGCTGCCCTGTGCACGTAGCTATGGCCCACCAGCCATACTGTCACCGGCGTAATACGACACCCAGGGTCTGTCAAGGAAAAAACGAGGGAAGAGAAAAGGTGCGGTGACTCGACTGGTACTCACGGTGAAAGAGGGCGGACATAAAATTGAAAACTTTGCGATCCCCACCTCCCCATACGGCGTATCTCAGCCCCGGAGTACCCAAAAGCAGCCGCCGTGGAAGCCGCCCCTATTCTGAATGAATGGGTGCCGTAACGGGCCCCTGGGAGGCCAACACCGGCCAGCGCTTTGCCGGTCACCTTCCAAAATTGAAATTTAGTGAGGGGAGACCCATCTTGGTGACAGAAAAACGGGCCATGGTGCGTGCCACGCAGTGCAAGGAACTCCTGTAGGGCACCAACCGGACAGATGTCTGCCAAAGAACACCGTAGCAGTCTTACTCCACTGCCTACGCCATGCTGATCCGTCTTAGAGGAGCGTATCCTCAACTGAGCCCAGTCTTTGGCCACATAGACATCTTCGAGTTCCAGTGCCCTACGACTAGCATCCGCCTTAGACAGCATCACAAGCTCGCTGATGCGGAGCGCTCCAAAAAAGGCCACCGTTGTAGCCGCATGAAACAGGGCTGCCTCATACCTATCAAAACATAGGTCCTGCCAGCCCCGTGCCAGTTGGGTAAGAACCCCTGGGGAAATTGGGTGGCGGTCGTCCGGGCTACGCCCACGCTCCCGCACCCACCCCTCCAAAACATGTCTCACACGGAAGTCAGCGGTACTGTCTGCATGTCCGCCTACTTTGGCCAGAAAAGCCAGCGCTGACAGCCTGGATGCTATGGTGCGAGGTGCAAGGCCCTGGGAATGCAGTTCAACCATGAACTGAAGTATATGGGCCACTGGGATCGGCCAGGTATCTGGCAGCCGGAATTGGGCATGGAATGCTCTGAAAGAATTGAATGCGTGTTGATACGCCTTACGCGTGCGTGGCGCTAGCGACGTGCCGACCGCCCGGTTCACCTTTCCTTGCCAAGGGTCCATATCTCGTCCGGGAGTGGCGAGGGAAATTCCTCCGCATCCGGGGCCAAGGCGCGGAACCGGGAGATCTGCAGGCGGGACAAAGCGTCAGCGATATCATTATTGACCCCCGGGACATGCCTGGCCCGGAACAGCACATTAAGGCGCAGGCTGCGCAATACAAACTGGCGCACCAGGTCCATGACCCTGGGTGATTTGGAAGTCTGTGAGTTGACAATGTGGACAACGGCCGCATTGTCACACCAGAAATGAACGACCGAGTTGGCCCACTCATCACCCCATAGCATCAAGGCCCCCAGGATGGGAAAAATTTTCCAGATACGTAAGATCACGCAGGCGACCCGTACCTGATCAGGCTGGTGGCCACCCACCATAGGCCCACTTCCCATTGAAGTACATCCCATAACCCAGGGACCTAGAGGCATCGGACTGTATCTGGAAACAAGGGGAAGCCAGAAGGTCAGACCTCCAAAATGACACCCCATTGAACTCCCTCAGGAACTGGAGCCAGATAAGCATATCTGCCTTAATGCCCTGGGTTAGTCTCACCCTATGGTGGGGCCTGGATAAGCCTGTCATGGCGTCGCACAAGCGCCGAGCAAATGCCCTGCCCGGTGCGACCACCCTGCAAGCGAAATTGAGGTGACCATGCAGCACCTGCAGTTCCCGCAGTGATGCCTTGCGTTTAGCAAGCAAGTCCGAGATAAGGGCCACTATCCTTGACACCTTATCCCCTGGTAACCTAGAAGCCTGCGCTACCGTATCAATCTCCACCCCCAGGAAGACTAGCTGTGTAGATGGGCCCTCGGTCTTTTCGGGCGCTAAAGGGACACCAAGTTGCTCCATTAGCGTCTGAAATGTGTTGAGGAGACGTGTGCACGTGTCCCAGCCCCGTTCACCCCCGAATAAAAAATCATCCAGGTAATGGGCTACAGACCGGGACCCAGACCTGCGGACAAAAGCCCACTGTAGGAAGGTGCTAAAACGCTCGAAGGCCGAGCATGATATGGAACAGCCAAAAGGCATGGCCTTATCGAAATAATATTCACCCCGGAACTTAAAACCCAGCAACTCAAAGTCACCCGGGTGAACCGGCAGGAGGCGAAAGGCAGACTTAATGTCGCACTTAGCCAACAGCGCACCCGGGCCACATGAGCGCACCATGCGCAGCGCTTGGTCAAAAGATGTATACCTGACCGAGCAAAGGTCATCAGGGATAGCATCATTGACCGATCGGCCGGCTGGGTAGGACAAGTGATGGATCAGGCGGGACTCGCCCGGTGACTTCTTGGGCACCAAGCTCAAGGGTGACACTTTAAGGTTGGGGAACGGGGGTGCAGGGAAAAGGCCAGCGACCCTGCCCGCATCAACCTCCTTAGAAATGCTGGCGGCAGCCACCTCCTCCCTCCCCTTAAGGGACAAAAGGTTGGGAGCATCTTGGGGGGACCTATCACCCTGGAAAGGAATATGGAACCCCAGTCGAAAACCTTGAAGCAGGTAAACCGCATCTGCCTCCCTCGGGTACGATGCGAGCCAACGCCCCAACATGTCCACATTAATTGGGGAGTGGGCCTTTCGGTGGACCAGTTCCCTCTGCGGCAGTCTTGCCAGCCCCTTGTCCGCCCCTACCTCTGCCCTGCATCCCTCCAGGCCTGGGGCAGGTGGAGGCCGCATGGGGGCCAGCGCAAGAGGGACACTCATGCCTGTACCGGCAATTCTTCCTACTGCAGGAACCATTGGACGAGAAAGTCCAGCACAGCAGGCGGGCTGGAACACCCTGCCCCGCAACCTGGCGGGGTGTCTGTGCTGGGGCCGCTCGCTGGACCGCATGTCCACAATGGTATCTTTCCCCAGGCGCAGGGCGCGTGGGAGTCATGTACAGAAGCCACAGCTTCTGGCAGGGCTCGTCCCACCTCATCTCAGGGTGCAGGGGAATCCGCATACGGAATTCCTCGTCGTAAGCCAACCACGACGGGCCCAGGAAGTCGACCATCGCCCGGTAAATGTTGTCCAAATACTGGACCATCGGAATTGCCAAATCCGGCCGGGCCCTGAGGTAGACCGCCATGTATATGAGGTACGCCGGCAACCAATTGGCCCGCGTACGTGGCGGCTTACGACAACGTGCCTGTTCCTTATCCTTCTCGTCCTGCCCCTCCCTCTCCTCTTTGGTGGGCTCTCTGTTAAGAAGGGAGAAGATGTCCACATACTCCCCACGCCAGATCTTCTCTTTGGTGGCCTGGGCCAAATGGTCCCCCAGGGGCAAGGAATACCCCGCTGTCGGCAATGCCGACACCGGCACGGTGGTAACCACGGGGATTTGGAAAGGAGCCTGGACCAACCCGGCCACCCCTAACACATTCCCGACTGAGTAAGAGGTACCACCCAAAACGGGGCCCTGGGTGAGAGGTGAAGTCACCGGGTGGGACGTCGGCGACTGAACCGTCGCACCACCCGTGCGAGGCCACGGCCACTGGAATGCCCCCCCCAACATGGTTAGGTGTGTGGGTGCACTAGATTGAACCGCATACTCACATGCTGCACCCCCACGGGCCGCCCCCACCGGGGGTTCCGGCCCGCTGGGGGCGTCGGAGCTCACGACCGCAATTGAGCTCGTCGACGGGGACTGACCAGCATCAGCCTGTTGAGTGGGGAGCTGCGAGGCAGTGGCCGAAGCCGGCCCACGCGCCTCGGGCAGCTCGACCCGTCCTGCCGCCTGCAGCTGACCGGCAGGCAAAGGATCAACCTGCACCCCAAAAGGCACCCCCGGGTGGTTAACCCTCGCAAGGGATGCCTCGAGGGCCGCAACGTGGGCCAGAAGGGCCTCAACACTAACGTAGCCCCCTAAGCCAAGTGGGGGCAAAGGGCCGGCCGGCCCACTGGCTGCATGCGCCGGTCCGGGTCCCTGAACCCCGGGGCCCATATACGGCCACGACCCCAGGCCCGGCCCCTGCAGGGCCGGGGGGTACCCTGCCAGGGGAGGGAACCCAGCCACCCCCCATGGCTGAAACCCCCCGCAGGAAGCCGCGCACCAATGGAAGAAGGCCCCGCAGAATGAGCCATGCCAGAGGCAGTGGCCCCTGCTTGCGGGCCGGGAGCCGCGGCCCCTGCTGGGCCGGTACGCGGACACCCCGCCTCGGGCCAAGGGGCAATTAACCCCATCCCACCGGTCCCGGTGGGCTCAGGCAAAGGAGGCTGCTGGGGAGGCGCAGCCGCGGTCCTCCGACCCGGCTGGCGCCTCCGTGCAGAACGAGCCGCGTTCGCAGTCGCCTTCTTCTTAGAGGGCATAGCAGCTAAACGATGGGAAGCCAGAAAAGTCAAGAAATTAGCCGCCAGAGGCTTCCCGGTAAAAGGCAAGAGCGACGGAGGTAAGAGGGAAAAACTTCTCCGCTCCGTCGCTTCGCAAAATGGCAGCTCGGCTGCCTCGTGGCCGCCCCTTATATAAGGGTGCTGGCCACGCCCCCTAACTACCCGGATGCCTTCGTCCGGTGGGGGCCCCCGCAAAGAGCGCGGCGGCCATTTTGGCGCCGCGCTTGCATTGTTTCTGCTAAAGGAGGATTAAACCATTATTCCTGGATGTGTAAAAAAAGGGGGGGACTTTTTAATACTGCTTCAGGTAGCAAGATACCTTGGACCATTCCTCCTTCCTCTTCTTTTGAATGGATCTATCCAGCTACCACTGGATAGGAAATTAGAACTCATTGCCTTGAGTTGCTCTCAGCATGCACATCTTAAATTTGAAGTTCTGCTCAGTTTAATATGCATTTATACTTGGCTCTTACAGTATTTCTTTCAATGTAAACCATTGGGGAAAGAGCAGCAAAAATGAGAAACAGCCCCCTTTATGACTTTATCTCTGTAAGCAACATTTAATTCCAATAGCATTCTAGTTGACTTCCACATATTGTACTTCTTTATTGAGTATCCAACAAATTTATAGTTGGCACCAAAAGGAATCCCAGTTTTTTCTTCAGCACTTTTATTCAGAATATTGGAGTTTGACTGAAGGGAGATTTTCCATTCAAAGCTTGGCTGTTGCCACCATTTCGTGGTAATTACGAATTATCCAGAGTTCTAACCTCACATTCAAGAACAGGAATAGCATGAAAAGGCAGGAGAACACAGACTGAAGTGCCTCTTCCTTAAGCTTTTCCCAAATACAATGCCTTGTTCCTGAGGATTTCTAAAGTCAATCATTAATCACAAACTGCCAGACTGTGAAGGCAAGCAGGTGGCGATTCTGAAGACATTCTACTGTACGCGCAGTGGACATTGGCATGCACAGAATGGGTAAACAGGATTCTGTCCAATACAGCTTTTTTTTAAACCAGTTCTTCACTTATTAAAGGTCATGAAGAATTTCTGCTTTTGACAGTAAGTTAGGAAAACTGGGAAAAACACTGCTCCAACTCCAATTCTGCTCGAAATGGTGGGAAATTAGGAGAAATATTAAGTGGATGAATCATACCAAGTTTCACATCCATTTTTTATCCTGCTAAACCATATCTATCCTCTTCCTTCAAACACAGGATCCCTGGCCTTGAACATGAAGGTGCAATTAACCGGGCCCCTTTTTAGCATTATATTCTGTCCCTGTGTGATGCATTTAATGAACTGAACACTAGTCTGTGAAATCATGTGCCGTAATAAAGGGAACTACAAGCCCTGGATTGTTACTGGATCAACAAACTAACATGGCCATCACTCTAGAACAGGGGTTTACAACCTACAGCCTGTGGGCTGCATCTAGCCCATAGCACCAAATAATCCAACCCCCAACCTCGCTCCAGCTGCCCCCACCACCCCCGCCAGAATAGACCATGAACTCATTTACAGCTGTTGTAAACGCTTTTACGACAGCCGTAAATGAGTCCGTGTCCGTCATAAATGTGTACACTGCAGCTGTAAATGAGTCCACGGCCATCGTAAACATGTTTACGACAGCCACAGATGCATTTTGCGGTAGCATTTATGGCTGGGGAACCACTAGTCTGGCCTGCTCAACTGTGAGAGGGCATGGTCTGGCCCAC
This sequence comes from Bradypodion pumilum, assembly GCA_035047305.1. Lineage (NCBI taxonomy): Eukaryota > Metazoa > Chordata > Lepidosauria > Squamata > Chamaeleonidae > Bradypodion > Bradypodion pumilum. The sequence continues at coordinate 386,086,118 of JAWDJD010000001.1, read as the reverse complement.
AGCTGAAAAACTTTGAGAACCCCTGCTCTAGAAGTTGAAATCTGAAAATTTGAAACCTATTAGTATATATAATGCCCCTCTTTCACTCTCTGACTTTGCTCACCATCCGTATTAAGATATTTTCTCTATCTGCAAAGCACAGCATGATGTCTACTCAGTCAATGCAATATTTTCATTTTTTTCCATTAATCCTTTTTATCCTATAATATTATATTCTTGAGCAGATTCTCAGAATAAAGCACCTAGAATACACTGCATAAATTGCAAACAGCTTTACTTAAAAGCATCTAACCCTTTCCAGCTGGTCTGCAGCTACCAGTTATCAACTGCAATGATTTTCCATGGGTGTAAAGAGCCAAGATTTTTTATGACCAAATCTTTCCAACTTGGAGAGAGCCTGAGACCCCATTTACTGTTACATAGGCTACAAAGATCAGCTCTCCTACCCAACAGGAGTGTCATACCTGCTACTGGACCAAATGTGTCAAACCAATACGTTTCAACACAAAAAAAGAAAAATCTATCTGGCACAGGAGCAACTCTAAAGCTTGCAAAAGTGCAAGGCAAGCCGGAACCTTCACACTGCCCATCTCTGCTTCATTTGTCTTGCATAGAGTTGCCATAATTCTCTCTCACAAAACCGGGACAGAAGTACAAAATAGCCTTTTAAAAAACAAACATAATATAATGATAGCTATTTTTCCAACCTTGAATCCAGGACAATCCCGGTTTTCCGGGACATATGGCAACTCTAGTCTTGCACTGAATGAAATAGTTCTCTGGCTTGCAGCTGCTCCTCCAGGAAAGAATTGTATCAGGTTCGCTCTTTCTCAGAAGCAAGCAGTATTTTAAACACACACACATACACACACACATGCCCCTTTGGGAGCTAGGATGGAGAAGGATTGGGCTTCTGGCAATCACAATCAATAAAGCAACTCAAAACATGAAGCTCAAAAAGAGATTGTGAGTACTTTACACATAGACTCCAAAGCTAACTTGTGAATATCTATAACAATGTTGAAGTACAGTATACAAATAAAGCTGCTCTTAATGTAAGAGAGAGAGAGAGAGAGAGAGAGAGGGATGAGATCATTGTACTGTACATAAAATTCTTAATATAAAAATGTACCTGCGGGGGAAGAATTACAGTATCCCCAAGGGGACAATGCAATAAAAATCAATCCTGAGCTGTTAAGGGAAAGAGCACTGTAACAATTACTGGTGGAGGGACACTCCATACAAACACTCTCAAGAGACGCCTTGGCATAAGGGATGCTCATATGTGCTACGTATACACAAAGCACGCAAGCTTATTGCATTAGAGAGAACTGTTCCCTTCTGTCACATCAATCTATTTAGTACCTATGCAAGGGATAAGTGGAACTCTGACACTCAGCAGTACAATCATTAAATTTTGAGGACAGAATTAACTTAGTCTAAAAATCCACGGCACTCTTAGCTCAGTTTGAAAGATACACAAGGTAAAACCTCCTTGCTGTCTATAAAGGGACACAACATATTTGCTAGCTCTACTTTAACTACAAAGGTGATGGCAGTGTTTTTTTCCTTTGAAGCTGATAATGTTGGAGACTATTCACATTTTAAAATACCTCTCTAAGCTCCTGACCTAAATGTATCTGTAGTCTGGAAGTACCATGTTACAAGTAAAAATGTTAGTGGCAGCATCTTGTTTTTAAGGTACTGAGGGAGCAAAAGCTACCCTGTTGTTGCCCTGTTTCTATGTAAGCTGGTTCCGGAGGCAAAGTATGTGCAGGTGGGAGCATTTTGGCTTCCATCTAGTTGCATCATCAGTGACAGAGATATTCCTACTTGTCCTTTTGTCTTCTTTAGCAGCTTTGATTAATGTTTTCCAATCTGGAAGTCTTGTCTTCCAGCACCATCTCTCGTTTCATTTTAGGGTTTTCTTGGTAAGGAAACCTCAGCAGGAGTTTACCTTTGCCACATTCTGCACAACAGTAACAAAAGAAAGTGTGAGTGTCACTGCAGTTGCCTCCTCCATCAGTGTCACTTTCAGCTACCGCTGCTGCCTCATAGTTGTCATAACTGGAACTGGCAAATTTCTTGTGCTGATGTGGCTATTACCTTGCTTGTCTCTTTCTTCTCCTCCTCTTCTTCCTCTCCTGCATTGAGGGATTGACAGCATTGAGAGGCTTAGATTGTCTCCACTCCCAGTCCCATTGATGCTTCTATGCTGGGATAGACCTGGTGGCAGCCTCCTATTCTTCCTGGACTGCGGCCTCTCCCACCCTCCTTCCTTTCTCCGAATGCCATCCAGGATTGTCCTCTCTCTGTTCCTTTTCAGCCTTTTCTTCTCCCTCATCAGCCATTTCTTTTGCCGGCAATGGTGGCCCATCAGAGCCCAGCTCTGCTCTCACTTCCTCATCTGCTAGGATATTCGTGTCTCCTCTACTCTCTCCTCTTGCCTCAACTATTCTAACCATGGCCTCAGTGACCTTAAACTACTCTTCTTCTTTTTCTCCTCCTCCTGCGACTATCACTGTTGCTGCTATTAGGGTTTCTGCTACATTGTTCTCCTCTGAGCCTCTCAGCTTCACAAACATCAATGAGAGGATCACCATTAAGAGGATGAAGGTTGGCAGGAAGATGAGGTTACCCCCACTGCCCACTGACCTCCATCTTCCCAGTGGTGAGGCTGCAGCTGTTGTGTATTAAGGTTTAATCATTATTATTTTGACTGTTATAATAAGGTTAATTATTGCTGTGTCATGGGCACCATGTTTCTTTTGTAATTATTAAGCATTCCCCATATTAGCCTCCAGGTCTTGGGTTCAGTATACTCAATGCCTTATTGGTTGTCTGTGTTTCTGCTTCCTGAGAAGCCAGGGTAAATGCAACCTTCCCTTCACCTGCTGCAGAGACCGTATATAAGCAAGTGTCTTGGCGCTTGCCTTAAGCCCCTTCGGGGGTCTGTTGGTCCGACTGCTAGTTATCTGTTACCTGCAAGTAATGTTCTTACAATAAACGTTGATGCTGTTCTGGAGACTTGGCTGGGTGTGTGTGCTTACTACAGCTGGCCACAACAGAAGCCCAAGGGAAGGAGACCCGTGGAATGTTTGCTTTGTGATCCTACCCAGACTTTGACATTTCTACAAATTGTTTCTTACGATCTTTTAAGTTATTTATATATCAAAGCCTGCTTAAGACAGCATGGAGGCTGCAACACTGTTTGCCCTGGAAACCCACGCTATACATTGTTTGCTGAGGGAAATTTACTTGACCTTCACCACTCCATCAGTTAGGACCTATAATCAGTAGCCATTAAGATCACACACACTAGGAAGGCATTTGTTTTCTGCAAGAAAATAACAGGCAGAAATTGGCACCTTCACATATCAGAACCTAATGCCTCACAGGGCATGTGTACCATTTGCTTTTCACATAAAGGGTTTTGGTGAAGCCAGAGAAACACAACAGATACAAAACTGCCCCACTCTCAAATGTTCTGCAATTATCTGACAAATGTTCTGTGTCAAAGTGAAGTGGAGGCAGAATCCAATTATTATAAATTTTCAACTAAAATGGTCAAAAAATATTGATTTATATTATGTTTCACTTCAAACAAACAAACTGGGAAAAATGTACCTCAGCTGATGAGATATTGTTTCTACTGATATATTGTCTGGGTTGAATATTGTATAATCTTATTGTATTGTCATTTTTATTGTATTGTTATTTTTTGCATTGTTAAATTTTATTGTATTGCTATATTTTATTGTATTGCAATGTTCGATTTGTTGTGAGCCACCCTGAGTCGGCGTATGCTGAGTGGGTGGCATTTCATTTCATGTTTAATTTATATACCGCTTATTCTACCCAGTGGGTGTCTCAAAGCGGTTTATACGGGTAATAAATATATATGGATTCATACAATCAGTAACAAAATGATGCAATACAGCAAAAATACAATAATACAGTATATCAACCACAAACGCAACAATATAATACAGTTACTGTTACAATTATGAGAATCAAGTATAAAACTACAAATCGAATCAATCAATCAATCAATCAAGATTACTGTAAGTATTCTGTCCGACTTGTCAACCAATCATATGAAATGGTTCCTCCCAGTGCACTGCAATTTTTCCTAAATTGTTCTACAATAAAGATCTTACTGTATCTTCATTTCTGCCCTGAAATCTGAAACAATGCTGCTGAAAATGTCATCCATCTGCACATACAGATCTTGACCACTGACTGGGGCAAAATAAAGGAAGGAAGCATAATAGGGGCAAAACACCAAAGGACAGGAGCACCGGACATTGCCTTAGATTAGAGCCATTCATTTACCTTTCAAGTACAGTGGAACCTCATACAACAATCGCCCCGTATAGCAATGAAATCGCATAACAATTTTTTTTGGGGGGAAAGTGTCCCGCATAACAATTTTCCCTATGGAAAAAATCATACAACAATTTTTCAATGGGAAAAAACACTTAGCAAAAAAAAATAGTTGTATCATGCATCCCATAGGGAAAATCACTATACGAGGCATGTATCGTATAGCAATTGTTCCATACAACAACGAGCACCGTAGAATGGATTAAAATCGTATGAGGCACTACTGTACTGCCAACCAGTATATCTTTCATAGTCCAACAAAAGGGGGAGGAGAGAGTAATTTAGGGCAACTTCTACAACCAAGAATGGACTCTACCTACCAGTGGCTTTCTGGAATCACTTGAGATTGACTCCAGGGATTAATTATCAGTATGCAAAGCAAGTATTTTCTCTATTTGTTGGTGGTGGGTGGAAGCAATGGGAGGCATAATTATCTCTGGCCTCCTGCAGGAACCACAGTATTATTTCCAATGGGCCCTCCTGCTCACCTATCTTCTATTAGCATTATTCCTAATACTCTCTGATATCAAGTGCTTCTGTCAAACTCTGATCCTAATTAAGACTATTTTTTTACCTGTACCAGCTCCTGCAATGATTTTAGATTTAGAATAGCTAAAGGAACACCTACTCATCATTCTGCATGCAACCTGAGGACAGGACACAGCAGAAGAACAACTGAGCTGGAATTCAGAGTTGGGGCACGACTACACAGCAAGAGAAATGTGAATTAATTAGCATTCTCTCACTATGAAGTCACACTAGAAGTTTTGGTCCTCTTTGATTTAAGTGGCCACACAGGCAGAGGAGAGAAATAAAATCCCTCTAACTGCAGTTCTATTGAATAACCTAAGGGGCTGTGGTAGCTCAGTGGTTAAGAAGCTCGCCTTGTTAGCTGGAAGGCTGGCAATTTGGCAGTTTGAGACCCGGGTACTGCATGATGGATTGAGTGCCCATCTCTGTCCCACCTCTTGGGGACATTAAAGGAGCCTCATTTGGGCATTCCCTGAGCAGAGTTTCTTTTGCAAAAATACTTTCAATGCAGAATAATTTCTGAATAATAATAATAATAATAATAATAATAATAATAATAATAGTAGTAGTAGTAGTAGTAGTAGTAGTAGTAGTAGTAGTAGTAGTAGTTGATGTTGTTGTTGTCACTAAAGAACCTGTAGGGGGCACCATCCAAAGGTAAAGGTTTCCCTTGCTCAAAAGCCAGTTGTATCCGACTCTAGGGTGCAGTGCTCATCTCTGTTTCAAAGCCGAAGAACCAGCGCTGTCTGCTTCTGCAGATGTTTCTGTGGTCATGTAGTAGGCATGACTAGACACTGGAGCGCACGGAATGCTGTTTACCTTCCCACCGAAGCGATCCCTATTTATCTACTTGCAATTTCTTGCTTTTGAACTGCTAGGTTGGCAGGAGCTGGGACAAAGACGGGAGCTCATTCTGTCCTGCAGTACTCACAAATCGAACTGTTGGCCTCCAACCTTCCAGTCAGCATCTTAGCCACTAGAGCCATAAGAGAAAATGAGTGACTGATTCCTTCCTTGATCCCTCCTTTCTTCAGCTTATCATGCCAGCAGCAAAACATGTAAAGCTCTACCCAGGAGATGTTTGAAAAATAAGAAGAAATGGTATCTTGAGAAAGAAGCTTCACAGAGATAGGTTAACGCTGGTGGTGTATGTTTGCATACGTACACATGCATATGTCTGGTTGCTCTTTCCTTTTTACATCGATTCAAAGTGTTCTCATACTTTGAGCCAAAGCAAAAGGATTAGACTTGTAAAAAGCAGAAGGATCTCTGGTGGGGAGATAAAACTACAGTTTGAGGCTGTGGGACTCCAGGCTAATTCGCTTTTCCTGTTGCGTCCGGTGCTCAATGCAAAAATTGTGAGCCAGCCTGCCCCAAGCATTTCCTGTTTCTTCTTCTTCTTTTGCTGTGTAATCAAGTTCTTGGTTTTTTTAACAGTCCTGTTGCCTCTATTTTTTTGTTCCTATGTGCCTTCAAGTCTGTATTGCTCATTCCCTAGTTTGCAGATGCTAGCTTTCTCTCCACAATATTTTTATGACATTTTGAAAGCAGAGCTGCCAAGACAAAAGCAAATTTTAAAAATACTTCAAAAAGAAAAGAGTAACCCTAAACCTCTATAGGTACTTTATTCCACCCAATGTCTCATATCACAGCAAACATACCAACAAGCCTCAGAGGAGACTCTGCCTCTTCAGAGGTCATTTGCTTCTCAAAATCAAGCACAGTGTGAGTTTCATATGTCCCAAACCCATTTATTCCATAACCAATGAAAAGTCTATTTGTGACTACCACCTCACTCTGTCACCTTCCTTATGTGGACAACTCTCTTGCTATATGGACTTCTGAAATACCAGAAGCAATAAACAATCTGCAACAGCAAATAACCTGAATATTATTATGTTTTTATTATAAACAGAAAATCTTGATTTACTAATTATAACATCGATACAGATAGCTTATACCTTTTTTCTTAGCGGAGGGCTGAAATAATGGTGAAACATGATACAATGAGAAGGGTTTTTTCAAATGAACACTTCATCAGTTCATAGGACCTACGTGAGGGCGGATACAGTTTCGCCATTAAGCTATAGTCCTATTCTTTAAAATGTTTTTAATCACACCTTGCTTCTGAAACTGCCTCCTCCAAAAATTGTTTTATAGGGGAGAAATGGCAGTATGATAGGTTTTTTATTTTGCAGTACTAGTTTAGTTCTCTTCATCTTATCCACACTATTGTAGCAGCAACAGCAGCAGCAGTGGTGTGCCATCAAGTTGATTCTGACTTATGGTGACTCTTTCCAGAGTTTTCTAGGTAGCGAATACTTAGAAGTGGTTTACCATTCCCTTCTTCAGGGGGCACCCTAGGACTGTGCAGCTTGCCCATGGCTACATAGCCTGGCTCTTCACCCAGGAAGCATCGTGGGGAATCAGATTCCCAGCCCTTTTGACTCTGCATGTGCTCTTAAGCAGAGCTGCTGCTGAGGAGAGCAAAACAAAGGAAGTGAGCGCTGGTAAGTTTTGCAGTTGGAGTAGAGCTGCTTTAGAGGCTTCCACTAATTAAAATTGATAATTTCAACTGCTGAGAGCCACCTCTGTTCAAACAGAGGAAGCAGTTTGAAGCTTCCAGAAGCAGGGGGCAGAGCCACACCAGGCCCTTCCCTGAACTGTGACTCATAGGGGCGGAGCCACACTAGCCTTTAAAAGCTCTGAGCTCTTTCAGGGTCAGCCCTTTTGACTCTGCATGTGCTCTTAAGCAGAGCTGCTGCTGAGGAGAGCAAAACAAAGGAAGTGAGCGCTGGTAAGTTTTGCAGTTGGAGTAGAGCTGCTTTAGAGGCCCGCGCGCCTAACGGCGCGCGAGATTGCACACTAGTAACAAAGGAATAATATAGTCTTACTAGGTAGAAAGGTAGTAAACGTGTACATTTTTGAGGCCCAGAATACTGCACTTGTTAAAATGGATTCTGAGGGAACAGTTGTAGTTACCTGCAATACTTGTGCCATGTTTGTGTTCTTGCCAAAGCATATGGAGAACTACACTTGCAGCAAGTGCAAGCTGGTTGCACTACTAGAAGAGAAGGTCCAGCAGCTAGAGGCCCGCATATCTAACCATCAACAAATTAAAGAGCTTGAGCTGTTCTTGGACAGAGCGGAACAGACTATGCTGGACAAAGAAGAGACAGGGCACAGTTCTGAGGGAGAAGGCCCTTCACTAACTCAGGAGGGAGATGTTTGGAGGAATGTGACTCAAAGGAGGAGAAGAGTAGGGGATCACTCTGAGAGTCTGAAATTACAGAATAAATTTGAGGCTCTTTCCCTCATCACACCTGATGAGGAACACACAGAGGAACAACTGGTTCCACCTGATGATCTCTCTTTCATCACACTTGATGAGGTCCAGGAAGATAAACAACAGGAACAAACTGAGGTTCTCTCCCTTAATATGGTTGATGAGGTGCATGTAGATGAACAGATTGCAGGAGAGAGGCTCCTTGTACTAGGCGATTCAATAATTAGAAATACAGAGAAATGGATTTGTGATGCACATGATAACCGTATGGTGACTTGCCTGCCAGGTGCAAAAGTTGCAGACATCACAAGAAATCTAGATAGATTGTTAGAAAGAACTGGGAACGAGCCAGTTGTCATGGTACATGTTGGTACCAATGATGTTGGGAAGGCCAAGCGGTCTGTCCTGGAAGCCAAATTCAGGTTGTTAGGAAGAAGATTGAAGTCCCGGACTTCCAAGGTAGCATTTTCAGAAGTGCTGCCTGTCCCTCGTGCAGGACCTACCAGGCAGGCAGAGCTCAGAAGCCTCAATGCGTGGATGAGGCGGTGGTGTCGAGAGGAGGGTTTCAGATTTGTCAGGAACTGGAGAACATTTTGGGACAAGCCAAATCTGTTCAGGAGGGATGGGTTGCATTTGAACCATGATGGGACCAGATTGCTGGCACTCAACCTCAAAAAGGCTGCAGAGCAGCTTTTAAACTGATAACTGGGGGAAAGCCGACAGGAGCTGGGCAGCATCCGGTTCGGGAAAGTGTGTACTTGAGTAGTGAGGAGGATGCAAAAATTACTGAGCAGAGCGAGGAGCTAGTCACTAGCATTCTAGCAGAAGGATGCAAGAGGCAGTCTAACAATGCAACTGGACACAAAAGACTGTGTCAGAAAAGCATATATAAATGCTTGTATACAAATGCTAGAAGCCTCCGGAACAAAATAGGGGAGCTGGAATACTTAGCAATAAATAAGAATATTGATATTATTGGTATCACTGAAACCTGGTGGACGGATGATAACCAATGGGATACAGTTATCCCAGGCTACAAACTGTACAGGAAGGATAGGAAGGGGCAAGTGGGAGGTGGTGTGGCCTTGTATGTCAAAGAAGTGATAAAATCGTATGAATTGGAATATCTAGGTGATTTGGAGTCACCATTAGAAGCTCTGTGGGTAAGAGTACCAGGCCACAAGGATGGTCTAACAGTAGGCATATACTATCGGCCTCCGACCCAAACTCTTGAGGGAGACTGGCAGTTGGAGAATGTTGTAAAGGAGGCATCCAAGAAGGGAAGCCTGGTTATAATGGGGGACTTCAATTACCCTCACATAGACTGGGTGAACTGTTGTTCAGCACATGATAAAGAGATAAAGTTCCTAGATATGCTAAATGATTGTTCCCTGGGACAGATGGTTGAAGACCCAACTAGAGGTACAAGAATCCTTGACTTGATCCTGAGTAATACTCAGGATCTGGTGCAAGATGTTAATGTGACTGATCCAATAGGGAACAGTGACCACAACTCAATTATGTTTAACTTGAACATAGACCACAAGTCACTGATAAAATCTAACACAGAGACCTTAAATTTTCAAAAAGGAAACTTCCCAAAGTTGAGGAAACTAGTAAAAAAGAAGCTGAAAGGGAAAATTGAGAGAGTCCAAACACTCCAAGAGGCATGGAGGCTGTTTACAAAAACAATAACAGAGGCTCAATTGGAATGCATACCCAAAAGGAAAAAGGCCACTGCCAGGTCCAAGAGGACTCCAATGTGGCTTACAGGAGCTGTTCGGGAAGTGATCAAGAGCAAGAAAAGCTCATTTAGAAGATGGAAGGCTTGTCCGAATGAGGACAGCAGGCAGAAACATAAATTCTGGCAGAACAAATGCAAGGCAACAATCAGGAAAGCAAAGCAAGACTTTGAGGAGCGTATAGCTAAAAATACTCAGAGAAATAACAAAGACTTCTTTAAGTACATTAGAAGTAAGAACCCAACTAGGAAGGCCATTGGACCATTAGATGACAATGGAAGGCAAGGGGTTATTAAAGAGGAAACAGAGATTGCAGAGAGACTCAATGAATTCTTTGCTTCAGTATTCACTGAAGAAGACAGAGGCCACATGCCCAAAACAGAGCCTATCTTCGTAGGGAGGGAAACCGAAGAATTAAGCCAGATAGAAATAACCAGGGAGGAGGTCCTTGCATGTCTTGTTAAGCTAAACACTAACAAATCACCAGGACCAGATGGAATCCATCCACGAGTTCTCAGGGAACTTAAAGATGAAATTGCTGATCTCCTAGCCAAAATATATAATCTTTCCCTCAAATCAGGCTTTGTGCCTGATGACTGGAAGGTAGCGAATGTAACACCAATTTTCAAAAAAGGATCCAGGGGTGATCCAGGAAATTACCGACCTGTCAGTTTGACATGTGTCCCAGGTAAAGTGATGGAAACCATCCTAAAAGATAGAATTAATAGGCACATAGAAGAGAAGGCGCTGCTAAAGGAGAGCCAACATGGTTTTTGCAAGGGCAAATCATGCCTCACTAATCTGTTGGAATTTTTTGAGAGTGTCAACAAGCATGTGGATAAGGGGGATCCAGTTGACATTGTTTATCTGGACTTTCAGAAGGCTTTTGACAAGGTCCCACACCAAAGGCTCTTGAATAAACTTACCAGTCATGGAATAAAGGGACAGGTCTTGTCCTGGATCAGCAACTGGCTAAGGGACAGGAAACAGAGGGTAGCACTAAATGGACACTTCTCCAAGTGGAGGGAAGTAAAGAGTGGGGTCCCCCAAGGTTCAGTACTGGGACCCCTGCTTTTCAACCTCTTCATAAATGATCTAGAGGTAGGAGTAAAAAGCAAGGTAGCCAAATTTGCTGACGACACTAAATTATACAGGGTAGTGAAAACTGTGAGAGATTGTGAGGAGCTTCAGAGGGATCTCTCGACACTGGGGGAGTGGGCAAAACAGTGGCAAATGAGTTTCAACATTAGTAAGTGCAGAGTGATGCATGTTGGGGCAAAGAACCCCAATTACATTTATAAACTGATGGGGTCTGAACTCTCTGCGACAAACCAGGAAAGGGACCTTGGTGTCCTGGTGGACAACTCAATGAAGGTGTCAACCCAGTGTGCCTCAGCAGTGAAAAAAGCAAACTCAATGCTAGGGATCATTAGGAAGGGTATAGAAAATAAGTCAGCAAGTGTCATTTTGCCTCTTTATAAATCTATGGTGAGGCCCCATCTGGAATACTGTGTACAGTTCTGGTCGCCATACCTCCAGAAGGATATTATGGAGCTGGAAAAAGTGCAGAGGAGGGCAACCAGAATGATCAGGGGACTGGAACACCTTCCTTACCATCTGAGGCTGCAACGGTTGGGCCTCTTCACTCTTGAACGACGACGTCTAAGAGGTGACCTGATTGAAGTTTATAAAATCATGCACGGTGTGGACAAAGTAGATAAGGAAAAACTGTTTTCCCTATCGCATAACACTAGAACTAGGGGACACTCGATGAAACTTTTGGGTACTAGTTCTCAAACAAATAAGAGAAAGTATTTTTTCACCCAGAGGATTACTGGTCTATGGAACTCCCTGCCAGAAGAAGTGGTGACAGCTGTCAGTCTTGACAGCTTTAAGAAAGGATTAGACAAGTTCATGGAGGACAAGAGTATCAATGGCTATAATTATGGATACTTAAGGACAACCTCCGGGTTGGAGAGATAGGCAGGATATCTCTCAATATCATTTCCAGGGAATCCTAAGCAGGTGAAGGCATCTGCTTGGGAATACCCTGAAGGAAATGGTGAGCCACTGTGTGAGACAGAATGCTGGACTGGATGGGCTGTGGCCTGTTCCAGCAAGGCTGTTCTTATGTTCTTATGTTCTTATGTAATATCTGGCTCCCCAACCAAATACCTAAACCACGGGGCTGGATTGAAACTTTCCTTTGAATTCTCTGAAATTGAGAAGAGAGGTGGTATATGCAAGCATTTGCAAAAAAGATGAGTCAATCTGGATACTCCAGCTCTCAGTTTTCCATTTCACAGAACAACAAAGTCTGACTTTTCAGAAACACTCAGAAATCAAATCCAGTCTTAGCATCAAATGCTATCTGAATGATGATTCTAAAGATGAGGTGCTTCAGAGCATCAGTCTTAGCATCAAATGCTATCTGAATGATGATTCTAAAGCTGAGGTGCTTCAGAGCATCAAGGCTTGCAATCTTTCAAAGATTCTCCAGCTCTAATCTCGAGTAATACATGACTTGGGTGGGGGTTGTTTGAACACTATCAGAGAGAAAAACTGTGCTTTTAGCTTATGCCAACCAATGTAGCATCCCAATCTCTTGGCAGGACCCTCTTACACACTTCCTTTCACACAATGCTTAATGCCATTACACATGCTGCAGCATCACCCTGGGATCTGTGTATCACTTTCACTGTCTTTTCAGTGTTGATTCCAATGCCATGTTCCTTGTAAAGTGGTTACTTGACGCAGAAAATTGGAAGTTGAGATGAAAGGCCTCACAAAGGACATGGATGGAGCCTGGCAGTGATAAGGAAAATGCCATTTCGGAGTCTCTGAGTTGGCATTTCAGCCAACCTGTACTACCATTCTCTGCTACATTATCATAGCCTTCCTTTCATAAAGGAAAAATCCCTTTGGGTGAGACCAATGCAAGCGCGGCGCCAAAATGGCCGCCGCGCCCTTTGCGGGCCCCCCCCCACAGGACAGAGAATCCGGGTAGTTAGGGGCGTGGCCAGCTCCCTTATAAAAGGGGTGGCCACGAGGCAGCCGCGCTGCCATTTTGCCTCAGCGACGGAGCGGAGAAGTTTTTCCCCCTGCGCCTCCGTCGCTCGTTGGTATTGCCGGGAAGCCTTTTGGGTCGATTTTGCTTAGCTAGCTTCCCTTTTTTGCTCGAGATGCCTTCCAAAAAGAAGGCTGCTGCGAATTCAGCTCGGGCTGTTAGGAGGCGCAACCCAGGTCGGAGGACCGTGGTGCCGCCTCCTCAACAGCCACCTTTGCCATCCCCGGCCGGGGCTAGTGGCTTGGGGTCTATCGCACCTTGGCCCGTTCAGAGTGCGGGCGCGGAGGGCGCTCCGGCCCGCGGCCCGCGAGCGGTGGACACCGCTCCTCCTTCCGCCCAACCCGTTGGGCCGACTACTTCTGGGCCGCAGCCTCTCCCGGGGCCCTCTAGCCTTGGGGGGTGGCCCAGTGCCCCGCCTTGGCAGGTTTCCTCACCAGCCCTACCGGGCTTCGGCCCTGGCCAATGGCCATATCTGGGCCATGGGGTGCAGGGAACTGTCCCCATGCAAGGGTCAGGTGGGCCGGCCGGCTCTTTACCCGTGGTTACTGTAGACACCTTACTGGCCCGTATCCCGGCCTTAGAGGAGTCTTTGGCCCGGGCCAGTCAGGCAGGTGCCCCTTTTGGGGTACCTTTGGAGGCGCTATCGGCAGCAGGACGACGGCCGGCGGGGAGGGTTGAGCTGCTGCAGGCGGGTGGCGCGGCTCCGGCCACTGCCTCGCAGCTCCCCAGCCAGCAACCTGGCGCGGGTCAAGCCCCGGTGATGAGCTCTACATCGGTCGTGAGCTCCGACGCCCCCAGTGGGCCGGAACCCCCGTTGGGGGCGGCCCGCGGGGGTGCAGCATGTGAGTATATGGTGCAAACGAGTACATCCACACACATTCCCAATATAGGGGGGACCTTTCAGTGGCCTTGGCCTCGCGCGGGTGGTGCAGGGGCTACGCCGCTGGCGACCCACCCGGCGACAACTACTGCCACCATGCCCGCTGGGGTGGGCATTGGTTCTTACACTGCTGGGAGCGTACTTGGGGTGGCAGGGTTAACTCAGGCCCCTTTGGGTAGGCCAGCTATCCCCTTTTCGGCTTTGCCGGCGGCAGGGTATTCCCTGCCATTGGGTGATCACTTGGCTCAGGCTACCAGAGAAAAGATATGGCGAGGGGAGTACGTGGATATCTTCTCACTCCTGAACAGAGAGCCCACTAAGGAAGAAAGGGAGGGTCAGGATGAGAAGGACAAGGAGCAGGCACGCCGCCGTAAGCCGCCGCGTACCTGGGCTAACTGGCTCCCCGCTTATTTGATATACATGGCGGTGTATTTGAGGGCGCGGCCGGATCTAGCTATTCCCATGGTCCAATATTTGGACAACATATACAGGGCGATGGTAGATTTCCCAGGCCCCTCATGGCTAGCATATGATGAGGAATTCCGTATGAGGATTCCCCTGCACCCCGAGATGAGATGGGATGAGCCGTGCCAGAGACTGTGGCTCTTGTATATGACACCCACACGTCCTGCCCCGGGGGATAGATACCATTGTGGACATGCGGTCCAGCGAGCAGCTCCAGCGCAGGTTACCCGCCAAATGGCGGGGCAGGGGGTTCCAGCCCGCCTGCTGTGCTGGACTTTCTCGTCCAATGGTTCCTGCAGTCGGAAGAACTGCAGGTATAAGCACGAGTGTCCCACATGTTCTGGTCCCCATGCAGCCTCTGCTTGTCCCAAGCCTGGGGGGGTGCGAGGCAGAGGGAGGGGTGGACAGTGGGCTGGCAAGCCTGCCACGGATGGAACTAGTTCTCCGAAAGGCCCCCTCCCCAATTAAGGTGGACATGCTGGAGCGCTGGCTCGCATCGTACCCAAGGGGAGAGGACAGGGAGTACCTCATCCAAGGTTTTAAGCAGGGATTTCGTATCCCTTTTATGGGCGATAGATCTCCTCAGGATGCTCCCAACCTTTTATCCCTCAGAGGAAGGGAGGAGGTAGCCGAGGCCAGCGTTAAAAAGGAGTTAGACGCGGGCACCCCCTTTTCCCAACCTTAAGGTTTCACCATTGGGTTTGGTTCCTAAAAAGTCCCTAGGTGAGTTTCGCCTTATTCATCATTTGTCCTACCCAGCCGGCCGATCGGTCAACGATGCGATACCTGATGACCTTTGTTCGGTCAGGTATACATCGTTCGACCATGCGCTGCGCATGGTGCGCTCGTGTGGCCCGGGTGCCTTGCTGGCCAAGTGCGACATTAAGTCAGCTTTTCGCCTCTTGCCGGTGCACCCGGGCGACTTTGAATTGCTGGGTTTTAAGTTTAGAGGGGAGTATTATTTTGATAAGGCCATGCCTTTTGGCTGCTCCATATCATGCTCGGCTTTCGAGCGTTTTAGTACCTTCCTAGAGTGGGCTTTCGTCCGCAGGTCAGGGTCCCGGTCTGTAGCCCATTACCTGGATGACTTTTTATTCGGGGGTGAACGGGGCTGGGACACGTGTGCACGTCTCCTCAATACATTTCAGACGCTAATGCAGGAACTGGGTGTCCCTTTAGCGCCCGAAAAGACCGAGGGCCCGTCGACCAAACTAGTATTCCTGGGGGTTGAGATTGATACAGTAGTACAGGCTTCTAGGTTACCGGGTGATAAGGTGTCCAGGATAGTGACCCTTATCTCGGAATTGCTGGCTAAGCGTAAGGCATCCCTGAGGGAACTGCAGGTGCTACATGGGCACCTCAATTTTGCCTGCAGGGTGGTCGCACCGGGCTGGGCTTTCGCCCGGCGCTTATGCGACGCCATGGCAGGGTTATCCAGGCCCCACCACAGAGTCAGGCTTACCCGGGGTATCAGGGCAGACATGTTTGTCTGGTTGCAATTCCTGAGGGAGTTTAATGGGGTCTCATTTTGGAGGTCTGACCTCCTGGCATCCCCCAATTTCCAGATCCAGTCTGATGCCTCAGGATCCCTGGGTTATGGGATGTACTTCAATGGGAAGTGGGCCTATGGTGGGTGGCCACCGGCATGGGCAGGCACAGGTCGCCTGCGGGATCTCACATACCTGGAATTTTTTCCCATTCTGGGGGCTTTGATGCTATGGGGCGAACAGTGGGCTAATTCGGTGGTGCATTTCTGGTGCGACAATGCTGCCGTGGTGCACATTGTCAATGCACAGACTTCTAAATCGCCCAGGGTCATGGATCTAGTGCGCCATTTTGTGCTGCGCTGCCTGCGCCTCAACGTCTTGTTCAGGGCCAGGCATGTCCCAGGGGTTAATAACGATATTGCTGACGCTTTGTCCCGCCTGCAGATCTCCCGGTTCCGCGCCTTGGCCCCGGATGCGGAGGAATTTCCCTCGCCACTCCCGGACGAGATGTGGACTATTGGCAAGGAGAGGTGAACCGGGCGATTGGCCTGTCACTAGCGCCACGCACGCGTAAGGCGTATCAACAAGCATTCAATTTGTATAGGGCTTTTGCTACTCGATTTCAATGGCCAGAGACCTGGCCCATCCCGGTGGACCATGTTCTGCGGTTCATGGTTCACCTGCATGCACAGGGCCTTGCACCTCGCACCATAGCATCCAAGCTCTCGGCGTTGGCTTTTATGGCCAAAGTAGGGGGTCATGTGGATACCACCTCTGACTTCCGTGTGAGACACGTTTTGGAGGGGTGGGTGCGCGAGCGCGGGCGTTGCCCGGATGACCGGCACCCTATTTCCCCAGGGGTTCTTACCCAGTTGGCCCGGGGCTGGCCAGGCCTCTGTTTTGATCATTATGAGGCAGCCCTTTTTCATGCAGCCACAACGGTGGCATTTTTTGGAGCGCTCCGCATCAGCGAACTCGTGATGCTGTCTAAGGCGGATGCAAGTGGTAGGGCACTGGAACTCGGAGATGTATATGTTGCCAAAGACTGGGCCCAGTTGAGGATTCGCTCCTCCAAAACAGATCAGCATGGCGTAGGCAGTGGAGTAAGACTGCTACGGTGTTCTTTGGCAGACATCTGTCCGGTTGGTGCCCTACAGGAATACCTGGCACTGCGTGGCTGGCACCACGGCCCGTTTTTCTGTCACCAAGATGGGTCTCCCCTTACTAAATTTCAGTTTTGGAAGGTGACAGCCAGAGCCCTCACCAGGGTGGGACTACCAGGTGCCCGTTATGGCACACATTCGTTCCGTATTGGCGCAGCCTCTACAGCAGCTGCTTTTGGGTACTCTGGGGCTGACATACGTAGCATGGGGAGGTGGGGCTCACAATGTTTTCAGTTTTATGTGCGCCCACTCCCGCCATGAGTACCAATCCAGTCACCTTACCTTCCTTTTTCTCAATTTTCTTACAGACCCTGGGTGTCGTATTACACCGGTGACAGTATGGCTGGTGGGCCACAGCTATGTGCTCAGGGCAGCGCGTTACACTGCGGCGACAGAGTGGGGACCCCGACTGGGACTGGGTGACCACGCCAGTCTCTCATGGCACGGTAAGCCTGGGATGTTATGGCGGGAGCTGCGGCCTTTCCTTTTTTCTGGCCTGGGGGCTGACCCGCCTGACATTCTAATCATCCACTTGGGGGGCAATGATTTGGGCCAGGTCACCGGCTTATCGCTCAAGCATGCGATTTGCGAGGACCTCGCCTACTTGCATTATGTCTGGCCTGCCACAGCCCTGGTTTGGTCGGACATTGTTCCGCGCCACTCTTACAGAGGGGGCGTTAACCTCCTGGCCCTTGACCGAGCTAGGCGCGCGGTCAATAAGGCAGTGGCGCGGTTTCTCACCACCAGGGCTTGGGGACGGGTTAGTCATCACCCCGATATTAGTCTACAAAATTGTGACTTGTATGCAGGGGATGGGGTCCATCTGTCGCGAGGAGGTATGGACCTCCTGTTGGGTGACTGGCGAGCAGGCCTGTTGACCGAGCTGACGGTCTGGGGGGGGCGTCAGGTCTTCTGTGAAGCCCCTCCGTGTGGCGGGTAGCACTGGTAAGGTAAACAGTATGACCCACAAGTATCCGGCAGGTTCGCAATTGACTGGACAACACTAGACAGGAATAAAGTAGTTAAACGTTGTCCGGTCAACGACGAATCAGGCGATGGGGTGATGATGATTGCTAACCAGCATGCATCACCCCTGTGATTTCACGGATACGCGTCAGAGGGTGGGGTCATGAGTTAGTTATTGACTACGGTCAACAATTTGTTTGTTGTTAACAAACAAATTGATACAATTTGATACATTGTAACCAATTGCCGTTGGCAATTTTGGGGTGGTACCTTACCAGTGTTACTTCGGCCTGCTTGCCTTAGGAATTATGATTGGTCGTTTTACCAATACAAATTTATAATTCGGACTAGGGCATTGAATCAATAAATGTGGCCCTTTGCTGTTATCCACTTTCAATGTTGTCTGTGTCCGTTATTGGGGGGGTGCGCCTGCAATGCAAGCGCGGCGCCAAAATGGCCGCCGCGCCCTTTGCGGGCCCCCCCCCCACAGGACAGAGAATCCGGGTAGTTAGGGGCGTGGCCAGCTCCCTTATAAAAGGGGTGGCCACGAGGCAGCCGCGCTGCCATTTTGCCTCAGCGACGGAGCGGAGAAGTTTTTCCCCTCCACCCCCTCCCTAGTTAACAGTGTGATTATGGTCGCTTCGGGGCCGGGTGGGAATTTTTGGTTGGGACCCACATTGGCTTCGGGTCCTGGCTTTTTTGCCCATCCCACACTGTTGCTATGGTTTGATATAGGGGTCTTTCTTCGTTCCTACTGTTGACTTTGGTCACATGGGCGGGTAGCACTGGTAAGGTAAACAGTATGACCCACAAGTATCCGGCAGGTTCGCAATTGACTGGACAACACTAGACAGGAATAAAGTAGTTAAACGTTGTCCGGTCAACGACGAATCAGGCGATGGGGTGATGATGATTGCTAACCAGCATGCATCACCCCTGTGATTTCACGGATACGCGTCAGAGGGTGGGGTCATGAGTTAGTTATTGACTACGGTCAACAATTTGTTTGTTGTTAACAAACAAATTGATACAATTTGATACATTGTAACCAATTGCCGTTGGCAATTTTGGGGTGGTACCTTACCAGTGTTACTTCGGCCTGCTTGCCTTAGGAATTATGATTGGTCGTTTTACCAATACAAATTTATAATTCGGACTAGGGCATTGAATCAATAAATGTGGCCCTTTGCTGTTATCCACTTTCAATGTTGTCTGTGTCCGTTATTGGGGGGGTGCGCCTGCAATGAGCTGCTCGCTTCTTTACAAAGAGTAAACGAGCTGAATGTGTGTTAGCTCAGTATGTTTGGAAGTGTCTTTGTTAGGGATGTCATGGGGAACACCCTGGTATTGTAAATAATACATGATATGTGGTACTACAGCTTTAAGAGTAACTTACTGAACTGTGGACAGGTGATGGTAATGATGGAATGAATCAGCATTTGTCACTGCATAAAATAGAGCCGAATAGTTTGCTTCTTTGCTCTGGATTTAATCTGGTAGCCACGCTGCTTGAAGGCTCTGGATTTAATCTTGTAGCCATGCTGCCAAAATGCTCAGGAATTAACCTAGCTGCCATGCTGCTGCACATGGACTTATGCTATGAAGCTGTACTGAAGTTCTGCTGAAGTGTGTTACCTGAAGCTCTTGTGCAAATAGCTTGTGAATTGGATTACAGCAAGAAGGACTGTCTTCCAGGTAATCTTCCTAGGGTACTGTTTTTGCATACCTGAAAGGGGAGAAGCTGCTGGCTATATGTTGGCTTTCCAGGACAGAGAAAGTGTGCCAGCATAGCCTTACTGATTGCTATATGTTTACTCTCCAGGACAGAGAGAGTGCTTCGTTAAAGACTGTAAATACTTGAGCAACCCGGGACTGAATTTGTTTGCCATACTCTGCAAGCCGAGCCAGGGAAGAGCTAGGCTGCAGCAGGAGATTTTGCTGTGTGCAAGTACTTACTGTGAAACTGAAAGACTAAGTTTGTTTGCATAGTTGTTCACAGATAAGATACTACTGTTTATGTTCTTTTCATCACCACCTCTGCTGAGTAAAAGCTGTTTATGTTTTGCACCGTTCAACTGAGTCTCTGCTATTATTGACTGTGTGTAAAGGAGAAAATTAAATGGGCACCTCCGCTGTCGCTCATAGCTAACTACTACACTCTGCTAGATTTGAACTCCGCACCCAGTACACCACCATTTCCCTATCAGTCTTGAAATATACTTTGATACCATATTGATCAGAATCCTGAAGACAGCTTGGATTTGCCAGCATTTGCAAGTTCTGCAAGGCAGGCCTTAATATCTTTGAAGTACTATTCCCATTGTTCAGCTTTCCAGATTACCGCTACTGCCTCTGTTCCCATCAGTGGCCGGCCTCGGCAGCCCCATTCTTACGTCTGTCAGGCTTACAGTCTAAATGACATGATCGTTATTAATATGTGCATGCAGATTTTAAAAATGGCACTTGTACATAGACATAACACTGAAAAAACAAGACTGGGGGGAAATCTACAAATCCCTGTAGAGATAATACTTCTGCTGTTGAACAAAATCCTCTTTCATATGCACTTGAATGGAGGCATGCAAGAATGGGAAACTATAACACAGGAGTTTTCAAGCTTTTCAAGCCAGGGGCTGGGTCACACTCCCTCAGATAGCTTCAGGGGCCTGATGGCCATTTTGCCCTTTCTCCACCACACAGCACTTCCTGGTGTGGTGGAGGCAGTTGGGGGGGCACATGAAATGGTGCCGTGGGCCGCATCAGACCCACGGGCCACAGGATAAGAATCACTGCTATAACAGAAGGCTTTTCTGCATTATATATTTAAAACACCTTGTGGCATCTTGAAGACTCTCTCTCTGCGTCTTATGCCAAGCACATTGGGCTACAAGTGTCTCCCATAATGTTTGATCCACAGCGACAGTTTCTGCATCCTTCTAATCAAGGTTGATGCTTCTTAGGTCATCCTGGAAAGTTTCTTGAAGACTACCAAGTGTTATTTGCCATAAGTATGCTTGGGTTGCAAGTCACTTCATCAGATGCATCTGAAGTGTGTAAAGGTGAGCTGCAAAACATTATGCCCAACAAAGCTTGTTCATCATGAAGATGCAACAAGACTCTATGTGGGTGTTTATTGCAACTACTGTAACTCTATTTCTGTCTCGAAACAGACTTTCTTTCTCTCTCACACACACAGCTGTGTATCTATTTTGAGCATTCATTATGGCAAATAATACATATAGCCCCTAACACTTATGGAAATCATCTAATCCTCTACCCCACTTTTTAATAGGAGGCTGCAAAAACAAGGCAATGTAATTCCTATAAATCTCCTTAAATATGCATAAGTTAAAATGCATAACTGCCATGGCACATTGGTGCTAATTAACAAGGTGCCAGTTGCATTGTCCCCAACTGATCAACAAACATGATGAGTTAAGCAAATCAAGATCTGTACACAAAACCATCAAGAGGATTATGGCCACTTGTGAATTGTGGTTTCCTGCCCTAAGGTTGTAAGACTATGACAGTCTGTTTATTGGTAGCCAGACTTTTATTAAAGGCCTGTAATTCACATTGGCTGGTATGCTGTATAAATTGCCAATCCAAGAGCAACAGGTTCCTAGAAATGAATGGGAGGAATGCAGAACCAACTCCTCCAACAGTTGCCTGTAGTTTCCTCTGTCAAAAAGGAGAGGGAGAAAGAACTGCTGGTATTAGGTTAGATGCACTTGTAGTTACAATGCCCTTGGAGTATTTCCCAGTGAATGACAGCTTGAATTGCTGTTAAGGAAGGGTGGGTTATCTTCCTCATGCAGTGTTATTCTGGCAATCAGAAAGAATCTTGGCAGGTAGAACTAAGACCAAGGACAAAGTTATCTGCTTCCAGACATCTGCTACCAGGAGACCAGTCTGGCGGGTATGTGGCCAGTGGCATTTCACAGGGGACTGTGAGTGAGATCACCTCATCCTAAGAGGACAGCAAACTCATTTGAGCAGTTGCCCATCTGCCACCAACATAAATGTGACAATCAAAGGAAGTGTGTAAGAGGGTCCTGCCAAGAGATTGGGAGAGGGAGGGGGGCTTCCCACTGTGTCACTGCTGTTTTGTACTTCTTGATATTTCTACCTAAGGCAAAGATTATAAGCCAGACAGACACTGGCTGAAAACAGCTGAGCTCCTACTTTACATAACAATCAAAACATCCCAGCACACTTTTATTTTAATACCTCAAAGTCAGTTCTCGCACAAAGAATTTTTTTTATTAAAAAAATCTACTAAAGCATCTGCTTTCCTCAGACTTGCATCTGATGTTCACTGAATTTCCAGTGACAGAATGTAGATGGGGAAGAGTAATACAGTAGTTGCATGCAAGATGCAGATACACACAGAGATAAAATTGTCCCAGCTAATGCTTGGTTTGAAAAATATAGCTGTGTGCAGCAGTGTGAAACACAGGACCCCACTCTTACAGACCTCTGCAGGGAAGCAAAGCAAGCAATCCCAGGGAGAGACCAAGTTCCGCAGCAGCTGCTTCTCGGCTATGTAAACGTCTCTAAAGACAAGCCCCTGCCTGCATTTCTGGAGGTGGCCTGACAGCTCATCAGCTGAGTGTGATCTCTCCCCTTCCCCCTTTGCTGAATTCCAGAGCCTTCTGATCTCCACCAGCTGCCAAGGGTACAGATAGAGTTGTAAAGGGAAATTAACAACAACTACCACCACCACCACTACTACAGACAGACATTGGAAGGAAAAATAAAACAACACGAGAAAATGGTATTGGCTTCTTCTTGTCCATTTGATTTTCTGTTGTTTTTGCTTAGTGCACGAGTAAAGCACCATGACTATTGGATGTAGAAAAGACAGGGGTGGGAGAGGGGATACTGAATTTATTTCATCACCGGCCAGCAAGAAGTTGCAAGTAGATAAATAGGGACCATTTCGGTGGGAAAAGATCTTGGGAACATGAAAGGAGCTTCATTCAGGCATCCTCTGTGTGGAGTTTCTGCAGCAAAAATCCTTTCAACACAGAATATTTTTTGACACAAAACTATTATTATTATTATTATTATTATTATTATTATTATTATTATTATTATTATTATTATTATTATTATTATTATTATTATTATTATTATTATTATTATTATTATTATTATTATTATTATTATTATTATTATTATTGGTGGCAGCTGCTACCTGTGTCTGAGTATACCTTTTTTTTATGAAAATCATTTTCTGACAAACAGGGAAAACGCCAAGGTGTGAATTTATATAAGGTGGATCCCAGCTTGCCATGAAGTGACCCACACACTATGATCACGGAGCCATCTCTTGCGGAACATATGAAACAAGACATGTCTCTCATTTATTTCATACAGCAAAAGCAAAGCACGAAACACTTGGTCAGCTTTGCTTCATCTAAAGATTCACTGCTAAATACGTAAACCAATTTCTCCCCAAAGTTAAGCCTATTGATAAATTAAAGAAATCTTGCCCAATCCTACGCTTCTTTACCACCAAACAGTTCAACAAGGCTTTGCCCAAGCCTTCCTTATTCCCTTATCTTTCAGATGCCCTTGCCAACAGGGGATGAGGGTGGGTGGGATTGTTGTCCAACATACTTGGAGAAAATGGGCTTTTTAAAAATTACTAGGGCTCTGTTGAAAAACACTATGTTTACAATGTTGCCAAAAACAAATTTATAAAAACATCTGGCCACAGAGTTGGAGGAAAGATGAGCCAGCCTATATAGCCATGGCCAGCTGGGGAGTCCTGAAGAAGGAGTTGGTAAATCACTTCTGAGTACTGTCTACTAAGATATCTTTGGAAAGGATCAGCATAAGTTTGAACTGACGATGTTTTTTGTTGTTTTTCAGTCGCACAGTTGAGTCAGACCCTTTGCGATCCCATGGACCAAAGCACACCAGGCTGGACTTGATGATACACAATTATTAACAATAGTAATGTATTACTTGTATTTTCATTGCTGTGAACTGCCTTTATAGAAGTCAGATGGCATAGAAATAAAATGAATAGTCACGGTTTATTCCCCAACAAGCCTGGCTCCTCCCTCATGGAAAAAAAATCCTATTATGTAAACATTCTTAACAGAAGCTAAATACACTGGTGTCAATTTCTGGTGTGTTTCTTTTAATTTTAATACCTAAAGAACTTTTTGGCCACAAAAGGCAGACATGTCCTCCACACTTTCAAAAGCTGAAATTTTCAGGAATTAAGAAGTGAAGGGGGGGGGGGAATCAAACTATTATCAGATATAACAAAATGTCAATCTAAGATATTGCAAGAACACTTAAATGGGGACCTGTCAGCCTTAATATTTGTTCAATTTAAAGTACGTGCAACTTGAGCCACAATTTAATTAAACTGGTTACAGCATTTAATCCACTTTAACCCCATTGATCTGAACAAAGTGCCCTACATTTGTGTATATGCCTAATAATACTTGGAAGTCATTTGAAAAGAAGCTTACATACAAATAGTCCAGATTTAGCTAGAGTATGAAATGTGCTGATAAAATGTCAACACAGCAAAGGCTATGTAGATGAGGTATATTGAAGGATAAATGTTTCTCTCTCTTTTCTTCAAAAGTCTGTTTCCAATCTTGCAGTGAATAAAGTTTTAAAGTGACTGTCGCCTGACACAATCTGAGAGTAATAGGTTTCCTAGGGTCCAGCAGACATACAGATCACCCCTTCAATAATCGCAAGGGAAACATTCAAAGACTTACCATAGATACCTGAAACTGTGGATAATTGTGAACCTGATATTTACAATGAAGACAGTGGCCTCTAGTGGCAAGCTCTAGTAATGTGCCATAGAAATACATGCATATTGTCTATTTCAGAGATTTTTTTTATTGATCTTTTAGAATCATGGATAACTGAAACCACAGATACTGAACACAGAGATATGGAGGGTGTGTATGGCCTGTATTCTGTTAGTCTCTCACAACTCTTACTGCAGATATTCTTGCTTAGTGAATATATATCTGCAGTAGAGGTTTTGAGGGACATGCAGAATATGTCTGCTTGTCCATAGGAAACTTATTGCTTCCAAACTGTGTGAGTCAAAAGTCAGTTTAAAACCTTAATCATTGCTACATAATTTCTCATATCAAATCTTTGGCTCCTCCCCCCCGCCCCATTTATGCCATTTAAATATCAGATACTTGCCAACATCATATCCCTGTAGTAGTTGGCTTTAACTTTCATTCCTGAAAGACCAGGCACTGTTGCCTCACAAGCCACAGAAATGGAAAGGTTTGGGGACAGAATGCTAAAAACAGGACGTGTAGACAAAATGAGCAAGTGTTTAAAACTATTTTCATCTGGGCACTTCAAAGAAACTAGTTGTATTTCCCAAGAGAAGAGGCCCACTCACATTGATCTCAACATGTCCATAGGTTGTGTTTTATTTGCCAGCTTCAACTGCTGTGCAATTTTTGTGTTCCTTTCTTTCTAGATTTGTATTCTACCCTTCCTGTAAGGTCCTTCCACTGTATCTTCAGTATCACAATTATGTCCTTTGCCTGTTGCAGCTCTCTGCTGCTAGAATGTTATATCTCTTGAACTTTGGCTGGCCCCTTTGCTTTCTAATTTTAAACATTTATTAAAAACCCATCTCTTCACCCTTGCATTCTGAATTGAGATCATGACTATCCATTTCTCCTTCTTTCATGAGAGGTCCAATCTCCACTGTTAGCTTTAGCCTGAAGGCAGCGGCCTTTCTAGCATTAAAAACAAACAAACAGACAAAGCACAATTCTTGATTACAGAGCATAGCAATATAAAAGATGCCTTAGGGATGGTTTTAAAATTATTATGATGTTATTGTTCCAACTGCATTTTGAGCCCAGTTCACTATTTCATTTCAACTGAGCCAAGGACAGCTCAAGATTTTAACAGCTTGAGTGGGAATCTGAATTAGGTTTATTTTCTTCTTCTTCCCTTTGTGGCTACCTCTTATAAATGGTCTTTCCTAGTTCAAAGTCTCTTGACAACATAACAAAATGCCCTACTGATTAGCCTGTCTGCCTCTCTATTGAAGTTAGCCAGTTAACAGCAAAGCTTGAAGTCATAAAGATGATTCTCCCTGACCACAAGGAAAAAATAAAGCATCCTCAACATTAGTTCAAGTAGACTACGGGTGCCCAAACCTTTCAGGCCATGGGCCAGTTACATGGTTGAGCGTGCCATTCACATGGTTCCTCCCACCCAGAAGCAGAAGTAAAATGTGCCACACATGCATGTTTTACTTCCGCTTCTGGTTGTCTAGGCACCACTACTTAGCCTTTAAAACAAGACTCTTGCCAGTTTAAGGCTACATTAAAGTAGTTGAGAAGGACACGCTATGTCCTAGAAAAGACATAAGCAAAGAAAAGAGGAAGGGGTCAATTTAAACTTCTCAATGAATTTTGAATGGAAAGCTACCCCTGCCTTAATCCAGACACGTGGTCAATCTAAGCCAGGGGTTCTCAATTTATGGCCCACAGCACCAGCTCATCCAGCCTGTGAGCTTGCTCCAGCTGCCACCGCCACCACTGCTGCCGCCACCTCTGTCCTTGCCTTCTCTGCTTGGCTTGGCATGTCCCTAACAGCACTTCATAGATATGGTAACGCTTGCAACATCCACCTTGCTATGGAGTGCTGTTAGGGACACGCCAAGCCAAGTGGAGGAGACAAGAATTGAGGTGGAGGCGGCAGAAGTGGTGGCTGGAGCAAGGTCATGGGCCAGATGGTTTGGTGCCATGTAGCTCCTCCAGGCCAGAAAGCAGGGAAGCGGCATGGTGGGTGGGTGGGGCTCAGGGTGGTCTCACCACTGCCACTGGGAAAGTTGGCAGTGGCAGCGGCAGCAGGACCACCCTGAGCCCCCCACCACTGCTGGCAGCAGCAGCAGCAGCACCTATCTGGCCCACCAACAGTCTGAGGGGGCATGATCTGACCCCTGGCTTTAAAAGGTTGAGAACCCTTGATCTAAGCAATAGACAGGTTCCTTACCTGTAACTATAGTTATTTGAGTGATCACCTGTGAATTGACACAAATTGATTAAATCCTGTGTGCATGCACAGACCCCTTGGGATGTTCCAGAGCTGTAATGGAGCCCTTGGCTCCACCCACTCTCTCCAGTGTGCACCCACTCTCTCCAGTGATTCCTCAGTTCTGCTACTGGGATTCCATAGGAAGAAATCCCTAGAACAGTATTTGCCAACCTTTGTTTTTTGTACTTCATTTCCCAGAAGCCTAAGTCAATTCCCCAAAGCACTGATTACCCAATGTCCTGATTTTGGCTTCTGAGAACTGAAGTCCCCCTGTGAGGTTTGGGCCCCACGTTGGGAACCACTGCTCTAGAATCATACATATCTGAGATTTTTCTAAAGACAAGCTTTCAAGATTTCTCACTTAGAAATAACTTTGCTCTTTCCCTTTTCAACATACAGTTAGGAGGACATGTCTGAAATCCTGTTCATTGAGTTAATTTGTGTAAGGCTGATTATGTAATCAGCCGTGGTGATTTTTCAGAAATAAAAACATTAAAAACCCTCTCCATAGGTCCCAAGACTCCCATGGAACCCCTTTAATTTCACTTCTGGACAGGAAAGGTTGTTACATTTCTAAAATCATCTTATATAAGGTCATTCTTATTGCATCTTTTTTTTTTTCAGAAGTGAAAATTTGTCCAGTCCTGTCAGCCCCCAACAGCCTCTCCACTGTGGAAGGCATTCAATGGGAGACCTGGAACCAAGGAGAGGGATGGGATTTTTTTCTGAAAAATTGTCATGGCTGTTGATGTCATCAGCCTTAAGTAGCATAGCTCAGCAAACAGGATTTCTATCAATAGCTCATTTCAAAAACCATTAAATCCAAATTTAACCAATGAATGTTCTGATACATTATTCAAAAAACATTTTAAAACAAACAAAAATTGAGGACTGGTACAAGGAAATGTGGGAACTTGCTTTAAATGATAAGTTAACATGGCAGTTGAATTTTAAAAAAGGTATAATTAAAGAAAATAGATTTTGGAAAATTTGGCAACTATTTGTGGACGTAGTTTACATTGGCTACAGATGAAGGTGGCAAGCCAGCACCAGATAAAATGAGTTTTTGGAAACAGTGAAAGATCACTGTGACAAACCGCATCATCCAGGGCAATGTATATTCACAGGGTGTGTATTGTGAATTTGGTTTTACTGTATCTTTTGTTTTGCTTTCGTTATGTAGTATAATGATAGAAGGTGATAAGCTTTTGTTATAGCAAACATAGTGACTATAAACATAGACATATAAATGAGTATAGAATTGGATTTTTGATAAGAATATATTAGAATGAGAAATATGCATTACTGTATATTGAATCTTGATGAGCTTTAGAATGGATTATAAATGTTTTTACTGAGTTATGATGAAATTTAGAGATGAATTGGATTATCAAGTATGTATTTTGTTTGTATTTATTCTCTATGATTGTATCTGTATTTTGTTGTTGTTTGGTTTGTACTTTTGAAAATTTAATAAAAAATTAAAAAAATAAAACAAACAAGTCTCAGCGGAATACATAATTTACTTAAATCGAATGACTTTTTGAAATATAACTCTTGCTTTATAAAATTGTAAGCACTTTTGGAGAAATCATTTATTGAGCAATGACACTGACTAGAAGATTAGGGGGGTATCTTTTCATCATTCTTTTGTCCTCCCAATACTTAGCACAACAAATCAATTAAAAAGGTAAATAACAATTATTAATACTGTGCAATTCTTATGTTGTACTCTCCTTGATTTACTTTCTACAGTAAGGAAAAAAGAGAAGAGGTAAACCAAGAGAGTTAATGGAAGGGGAACAGAATCCTTTCAAGCCCCTTTTATTCTCAGGGAAGGAGGCAGAGTAATGGTCTGATAAAAGCCTCATCTGAAATTACTCTCAAGAGGGATCCATAGTTTTTGACTAGCAGCATTTAGAAAGATTTATGTGGAAGCATCCTAAGGTAACTAGAACATGGAAGTACGCTAGAAAACAAAGAGAATCCAACGCCTTGGGGAGATTTGGCCTTGGAGTTAGAAATTAAATAAGAAATTTACTCATGATTTTGAGAAAACAGTAAAACTGTTCATTGGAAACATATGCTTCAACCAATTAAACAGACAATTATATGTGTGGGTATATATAACATAGAGCATAAACAGATTATATAATTAGAACAACACAAAGGAGTTTTGTTCTCCCTGCTAGGAAACCAGGAGCAAACTGCAATAGGCCTATTGAAACAGGAACTGCTAATATATATTTAAAAATTAGAATTGAAGAAGACCAATAAAATGACCACAATGCCAAAATTTAAATAACATTTTGAAAGACTTTAGAGACGATGTAAATAGCAGTTTCACACTACTAATCTTCTTAGTAATTTAACAAGAAGAACTGCAAGATGAAACTACAAAAATAATCAGAGAATAATGGAAAAAAGACTATTCCTCTAGCTAAAAGAAAAGAATATTCAGTGGATGGTTGGCAAAGCTCTTAAAATTATTAGTAACATATGAGAGGGAAAGATGACAGATGTTGGGTCAGAAACCTGTTGCCACTTTTTAGTAACTGGGACATGGACTAGAACAATAATAATTGAAAAGAAAAAGAATCGGACCAGGAGATCAAGGAATCAAAGGGAAAATTAAAGCAAAAACAGTAATGTTGAAAAATCAATAGGAGACACATGAATGCAGGAACAAGGCAATACCTTTATTGGCTCACAATAAGGAAATGAGGAAACTTTCTCTTTTTCCTTTTACTTCATTACTGAGATGAGATTTTGTAGGCTATTTCATTCAGCTCTGCTGAAAGTATAAAATTCATGCTGAAGTATGACAGATGGGAAGAGAGATGCAGAAGACTTGTTATACTGCATATCTGTGGTCATGCTGTCTGTTATGTAGACAGATGCCTTTTAGTTCACCTTGTGCATCTGTAGCCTTAGCAGCAGGCACCACTTCCAGACAGCTGAACAACATTGGAGTGATTTCTAAGGAGATCAGAGGACAACTTATTGTATGGCTGAAGGGAAGCAAGCTACAGTTTAAATGGGAGAGATGGTGTCTGAAGTGTATGTGCATGTATGTGTATACATTGGAGATTCAGAAAGAGAGAGAAAATGCAGGCAGGAGAGGGTGGCGGGTGGGGATAAACCTTTCAGCTCTTCTTGGTAAGGAATATACAGTATATTAATAGAAAGGTATCATTCTTGCAATTCACTGTACAGATTGAATATGAGATGCCTTGTTTTGTTAATCTAAGAGCACAAGTTCATTTGTGAATGGGGGACCATTTGTCAGCTGTTTGGGAATAAAATTAAAGGTATAGTAAATGAGAAATTAATACACACATGCCCCATATTTAAAGACTAGTAGCATTAATCTGTTAGCAAAGTTTTTCAGTTTGAGTTTCTTTTTTCTTAGGCATAGTCAGTGGCTAAAACAACCTCAAACCAAATGGGCCCCAAGAAGGCATATGCTTTGGCTTTGAATGAATCCTGCATCCAAAACAAAAACAGACTGATAGACATATTTGGGAGATGTTCAAATAAAAATGGTGTTCCTCTGAAGCAGCTCTGAATCTCAACACTCTTGGAGAATTGCTTTTTCTTCAATTAGACAGAGATAATAGTGTCCCATCCCTCCTGGGGGGGAAAGCCCTAATACATTTCCCTCAAATTTTTTACATAAGGAAAACACAGGAGGGGATGGATTGAAGCTTTGTCAATGGTACCACTAGTTTTCAATTTTTGCAAGAGCTCTGGAATCATATTAGAAATACTGTGTAGCATCAGATCAATAGCACATGTAGTGGAGCATTATGTTCCCACAATGGCAAACCAGTTGCCTATCTTGTGGGTTTGGATTTTGAATTTTTTGATGTTTGTTTGTTATATTAAGGCAGAAGTTTGCAACATTTTCACACAATGGGCCGGAACACACCCCCTCAGACAGATGTGTGTGCTGGAGGCATGGTTCTTCCTGTTGCTTCCACCCCTTTTGGTGGCAGCAGTGGCAACAGCGGGGCACATTCATGGTATGTTTTCTGATTTTTGCGCCACTTTCCGTGGTGGTGGGAGTGAGGGTAGTGCATTTTTTGTGGTTTTCTGTGGTTTTTCGGTGTGTTTTGGCGGGTTTCAGCAGCTTCCGGCGCACTTCTGGCAGTGGCGGGGTCCTCACCATGGGCCAGATTAATTGGCACCATGGGCCAGATTTGGTCCACATGCCATAGGTTGCAAATCTCTGTATTAAGGTACAGTAAACCCCCAATTTACATAAAAAGTCCATTGTGTAGCAAATTACATGACTCAATTTTTTACATTAATTGGGGCATCCCTGTAGGGATGCATTGGGGGGGGGGGGACAGAATTTAAACAGTGCGATCTTTCTACCTTTTGCATTCTGCTGATGCTGCTTCCTCCAGAGGGATTTGTCTGCCTGTCGGGGTAGCGGGAAGTGCCGCCACCACCAGCACTGCCGCCTCCTCCCCTGCTGCCACTACCGGGACTAGTGGAGCATGGGGAGCATGTCCGCTGGGTTCTGCTCTGTCCTAGGCTTCTCTGGGGCACATTCTGGTTGGGGGATGTACTTTGGATGGAAACCGTTCCATCCAGCTCATTGTCCGAGGCTTCTCCGGGGTGCGTTCTGGCTGGCGATGCTGACCCTAATATAGTCTCTGATCATATTCCTCCATAGAGAAAAGCAGACTCTGCCGCCCTCTCTCCCCTGCAATTTTCTTGTGTTTCTTCAAACAGGTCTCACTTTTCTTGAGTCAGATATTAAGGTAATAATAATAATAATAATAATAATAATAATAATAATAATAATAATAATAATAATAATAATAATAATAATAATAATAATAATAATAATAATAATAATAATAATAATGTTAATTCCTACCCATGGTGTCAGTTCCTACTTGTGGTGACCCTTTTCAGGGTTTTATAAGCACAGAGTATTGATTTACCTCTTTCTTCTACTTGGGGGCCTTATAGATTGCCCAAAGCTACAGAAGATGGCTCTTCTTTCTCCCTAGAGCAAGAAGGATCTTGAAATTGTTGTAGATCAAAGCTTAATATGAGACAATAATGTGATGTGGCTGCAAAAAAGTTTAATGCTATCTTAGGCTATTTTAATAGAACTATAGTCTCAAAAAAGGACTGCAGTGGCTCAAGTGGCTAAGGCGCTGACTGGGAGGTGGAAGGTCAGCAGTTCGATTCCCGAGTACTGCAGGACAGAATGAGCTCCTGTCTTTGTCCCAGCTCCTGCCAACCTAGCAGTTCGAAAGCAAGATATTGCAAATAGATAAATAGGGACCACTTCGGTGGAAAGGAAACAGCATCGTTTGGTGCGCTCCGGTGTCTAGTCATGCCTGCCACGTGACCACGGAAACGTTTGCAGAAGCAGACAGTGCTGGCTCTTCGGCTTTGAAACAGAGATGAGCACTGAACCCTAGAGTTGGATATGACTGGCTTTCAATCAAGGGCGACCTTTTCCTTTACCTATAGTCTGCAAAAATTGTGAGGTTCCCCAGTCAAACCACACCTAGAATTCTGTGCCCTGTTGTGGTCACTACTCTTTAAGAAGGATGCAGGCAAGCTATAACTAATTCAGAAGAGGATGCTCAGAGGTCTGAAAACCAAGCCCTATGACAAAAGATTTTAAGAAACTGGCCATTTTTAGCCTTGGGAAAAGGAGACTCAGAGGGTGTAACAGAATGAAGTATACCCTGTGCTTTTTCTCATTCAATATGGCAATTTCAAATCAGGGGAGAGAGAAAATATGTAAACATCCTTGTCTGAGGAGTTGCCTCATGGCTTTAGTGAAATGAAACCTAATGTGTAATTGACATGTCTTGCTGTAAGATCATTGGTTGGAATCCCTAAGGGGAAGGGCCAAAGGTGGATCCTATGGTAGGAGATATAACCCAGAGACTCACGCATGCACAGATGCCGACAGAGAAACACTCTCTGGAATGCTGTGCTTTGAATCCACATGAAGAGGTTTACTGCGATTCATCTGGCCCTTGTCACTCCCGGAAGCGGAAGTAAAACATGCCCGTATGGGTGCATTTTACTTCCGTTTCCGGGAGCGACAAGGGACTTCCGCTTCCGGGAGTGACAAGGGCCAGATGAATCGCAGTAAACCCCTTCATGTGGATTCAAAGCACAGCATTCCAGAGAGTGTTTCTCTGTCGGCATCTGTGCATGCGTGAGTCTCTGGGTTATATCTCCTACCATAGGGTCCACCTTTGGGCGAGATGAATCACAGTAAACCCCTTCATGTGGATTCACGGGGGCTTGGGCTTCTGGGAATTGAAGTCCAAGAACATCTGGAGTACCAAGGTTTGCCATCACAGGTATATACTTTTGGTGTTCAGTAGTCAAGACAACGGAAATAGCCTTTAGTAGGTTAACACATCTTTATTGCATGGTATACAGAATGAAAACAAGGTAATGGTGGTGATACAGCTCCTTTTATACAGTGACTATAATTTGAATGTGGAACCATGGTAGCCTATTGGTTACGGTCGGAGTGACGTCATTTGGGGTCACACCTTCTTCACCAGGTGTATGTGTGGCGGGAATAGTCCCCGCGGCTGGAGGTAGTTGGGGAATGTGTACCATGTGAGCCGAATGCTCGCTGCTGCCATCTCTGGTAGCAAGCTCGCATTCTTATGCAGCTGAGATACATTGTGTTCTATTACAGATTGCTTAAGGATACATTCCTTCCTGAAGTAGTTACATTCATCTTAAAGGTATAATGCAGCAGTTACATTCCATACACAACAATACTGTTAGCTGAAGGAGCAAATCTTTACTTCTTTCATTCTTCAATAAAAGAAAACAGAAGGAAAGAACTAGGGAAAGAAAGCCTAGCATTTCAATCCATCCCTTCCAAAAACACACATGCACACTGCCATTCAAGTGACAGTAACAGTTCCTTTGAGAAAATGATAGGCTGAGAGAAAACCAGGCTGCTCTGTCTTCTAGCACATCCAGGACTAATAACAATGGAACTGGGACAAGAGTGCCTCTCTACCTCCAGTTATACAGGATCTCACCTAATAACTCTACCTCTACTACCTTCAACTAATCTGATAACTGGTTTTGGCAGGGTTGTTTTTGCAAGACGAACGGCTTCTTCCCTGCTCTCACTAAATATGGAGCTATAAGGGAGACAGGTTGGATTTCATATGGTCTTTAATGATTTTATTCAATTTTTTAAATAAAAAAACCCCTCCAGTTTAGAAATGGGGAATATTGTGATTCTGTATCCATGACTGAAAACACCAGGAAATGGCCTAATATTGCTGCACAGTATCATGCCAGTTTTGACAGCAGGAAAAAGGATGCCAAGTTTTACATAGCAAAGGGCAGTCTGAATATTGACAGTGCGATGACAGCAGTGAAGATTGTCTACAGGATATCCTCTCTACCTATCTCACTTGCCAAAAAAAAAAAAAAACAGCTTTGGCAATTGCTTTGTGTTTTGGTTTTGAGTGATTAACTGATGAAAAAAAGAGTCAGCTTCTGGGATCATTCCCTTGCTTGGTGCAACTACATGACTGCTACTAAGTGAATGACACTATATTTATGTGAATATAAACCATTTAATTGCTGCCATTGGTTGTGTCAACATTCAAGCTCCCCTTTGCTATGTAAAGCTTGTCAAAAATAATTCCTGCTGGCAATACAGGAATGACATTGTATAGCAATATCAGGCCATTCCCTGGCTTTTTAAATAGTGTATACAGAAGCACAATATTCCACATTCATAAAACAGAGGGTTTTTTATGTACTGAATTACTTGGCTTTTACAGCAGATGTTTAACTATACATACAATATAGGCAAATTCTAACAGAAACCTCCCACATGTAGAACTAACCACTGCTATAGGATCCCAGAAGATGAGTACATAATCTGTATTATGGTTACTTGGAGGAGACAGGAAAAAATGACAGCTAGGATACTGCCATAGTCACTCTATGCAAAGTTATTTTGAAGGGCTGTTTTGGAGTCAATGAAGTTGTGAAGTAAAGATGTAAGTACTGTACATGCAAAACATATAACAGAGAAACAGACAGACCCTTTAACCCAGGAGTGCCCAAACATTTCGGGCCATGGGCCAGTCATGTGATTAAAGGGGTGGGCACTACAGCCTGTGGGCCAGATCCAGCCCACAAAGCCCTCGTTGCTCCTGGAAGCAGTAGTAAAATGCACCCGTATGGAGCAACGAGGGCTTTGTGGGCTGGATGAATTGGCATCGGGGGAGGATCTGGCCAAAAGGGCATAGTGACCACCCCTTTAATCACATGACTGGCCCACAGCCCGAAACGTTAGAACACACCTGGGTTAAAGGGTCTGTCTGTTTCTCTGATGTAGTTTGGGCACCCCTGCTTTAACCTTTCATGTAAGCTAATGTTGTCATGCTCCCTCCACAGTATGCAATCTAGAAAGTTAAGTTGTAACTTCCAAAACTTTTCCTTGGATTAAGCAATATCTGACTAAAAGCTCTACAAACACATTGTGTGCATGTTTCCCAAAACATTCCCCTTGCCTTTTGAAATAAAAAAGGGAGAGCTGGAAGTTATCAAATATTGTCACTGGAAACCAAAGTCAAAGTAATCCATACTATGTTTTAAAAAGACAGGGAAGAAAAATGAGAGAGAAATCAAGTCCTTTGAAATGTAGTGTTAGAAGAGAGCTTTACACGTACCATAGTCAGCCAACCAGAAAGGCAGAAAAAGGGGTGTTCAATCAAGTCAATTCTGAACTCTCACTACAGTAAGAATCAATAAATTGAGGCTATCCTACATGCACATATAATGAAAATACAGAATTGACCAGAAAATATAATATTGCTGGGGAAAGGAGAAGCAAGAGGAAAAGAAGAAGACTTAACCTGAGATGGGTTCTCAGTAAAAGAAGCCATAGCTGTTTGTTTGCAAGGTCTGATCAAAACTCACTAAAAATGATCACTGCAGCAGAACAGTGATGATCCAGCAAACTTAAGAAATTACATTATACTTCCCCAGATCATCCCCAGCAAGCAGGAGAAGTGTTTACAGTACTTTGCTGTGATCATAGATGACAGCTGTAAAGAAAGCAATTCACATTGTTGCTACAGCTGTATAATCACAACAAATTAAACACTTCCCACTCATCTAAGAACAGCCAGAGAAACTATATATTTTTGTATTCTCTAGATGTTTACTGTTCTGTTGCAGCAACCATCTGCTAAACGTAAGGGGAAATATTAGTTTGACAGCATCAAACATGTGCTCATCTGCTGCTAAATGACACTGGATGTTTACATCGGAACTAGCTCCAGCAGTTGCTTCCCTCTCTTTTTATCCTGTTCCCAGTGTCTACATATGCTGGAAATGGGTTGAAAGGAGGTGTCAAAAAATAGTAGAGCTCCCTGACAGGAACTGAAAAAATCATGCTTTGCACTTTTGCAGTGAGATGGTCCTCTCTGATGTCCAATAGGTGTAGATGCAGGGTGTGTGTGTGTATGTGGACCAACCTGATGCAAAAATACCCAGAAGAGTAGGATATGGGCTAGTGTAGTTAACACCTTTGTAATTTCAATGAATATAAAGTGGTACCTCATACAATGATTTTAATCTGTTCCATGGGTCTTGTTGTTGTACGAAACAATTGCTATACGATACATGCATCATATAGCGATTTTCCCTATGAGATGCGTCGCACAACAATTTTTTTTGCTAAGTGGTTTATCCTATTGAAAATTTGCTGTACGATTTTTTTCCATAGGGAAAATTGTTATGCCGGACGCCATTCCCCCCCCTCCCAAAACTTAATTGTTATGCGATTTCGTTGCTATATGGGGAGATTGTTGTATGAGGTTCCACTGCATAAAGTTTCTTTTTTTGGAAATGTTAATAGCCAGAATATCAGATCCAGTCAACCCAAAGGTTTTTTTAAACAATCCTTCCAATTTATTTTTACACAGGACATCTGGACAGTAATGAATGACTTACAATTTGCCTCCCATAACTCAGACTGCAGATAATGGAGTGGGAGGTAACAGGAGGAAGAAAAACCCTGAAGGTTGGGAAAGCAGCCTCAGCTATTTCACTCCTATTTTGTGATATGACATTGCAGTGATGGAGCATAGCACTACTGTGATGACAGCACAACATAAATACAGTAGGTCGGCCCTTTCACTTCTCTTGTGCGTGCATATATAAACATGCATGCATTTTCCCTATGCAAATTCACTATCACTCCAGAGAAAGCAGAAAGAATTGGGGAGGTTTCGTTACTTCTGCTCCAATCTCACATTGGATCACAAACTGTAGAACTTTGTGTTCTGTCTTCTTGCCTTGCAGCATGCTTTTGCAAGACAATTTATTTTAGTACTGTAACTGCCATCTGTATTTATGGCACTAGGATTTCTAAGCAAATACTTTTATGTGGCCTTATATAACTGAAGCTAGAACGATCACCCAGCATCTTCATTTGATAGATTCCCATCTGAAATTTTCTAAAAATGACATTAACTTTCAGCACTGCTTACAACTTTAGAAATGCAAGACTTTTGTCACAATTCCACTCATTACTTACTTTCAAGGAGAGCTCATCTTCAACACTTAATATTCCATTAACTAATCCTCCAGCAGATAAAGCTGCCAATAATGAGAGTGAAGATTTTGTTGCTTTAAAAAAAAAACAACCTATCCATTGGCAAAATAAGTCTCTTCAGCTCTTAGCTATGACAAAGCCTCATGGGCAGAAAAATGCAACAATGATATTGTACTTCTCACATGATGGGTCCCTTAGCTCATAATCCATAACAGAGTTTTACACTGTGCAGTGAAAATGTAGGCTGAAAATAGATGAAAGAGCACATGTCCCAAATCTGAGCTTGGATGGGAGACAATGAGACGCTTCAGATTGACACGTGTTCAAACTAGATGAGACAACACACATGCTCATGGAAGGGCTCTCTGCTCTTCAGCACCTCTGCTGCCAGCCCTGACTTGCATCACACAGCAGGCAGCAGAAGTTCCTTCCTGCCATACAGACAGTTTTTCAGGCTAGAGGGCCAAAAACACACAAAATACTGGTAGATATGGAAAAACTATTTTATGGTAAGTGGTACAATTAGTCAACAAACACATCTGATTCAGAAGACAATATAAAAGAGGAGGAGAAAAGATCCCTTCACAATCAGAGAATATTTTGTGAGAAGTGGGTTCTTTTAAGAACATACCGTTTGTTTGTTTGTTTGTTTGTTTGTTTGTTGTTTGTTTTTAAAAACTGTTTTCACTAGGAAATACTGCAGGATATGATTATACAAGAGAGTGTTAGCGGTAATCACTCGTTTATGAGTCAGTGAGGGGATCCCCGCCTCTAGCTATAAATACCAGAGAGGACCTCACAGGTTTGTCTGACCAAGACAGGAAATTAACAGCACTTTGCATGTTAAGGCAGTGTGTTATCTGAAACTGCTTCTAGGAAACTAAACCAATGTTGGCAGGAAGACACACAGCTTTCCAAGGACATAGGGGGAAATGCTGAGCAACAGTACTTCTGAAGGTGCTTATTAAAACAAACATTAAAGATAACTACACTAATTTAGATAAAAGAAAGCATTTTCCTGCATGAAGATAGGGGACTAATTCAAAGTGACCCTTGTGATGCATAATACTAACTAAGTAAATAGGCCTCCCATTTTGCTACTTCTGCATTTGAGGCACATCAAAAGCAAATACAGCTTTATGTACATTGTAAGTGAATGAAAAACTTCATTGTGAAGTTCACATTGATTTAAGCTTTTGGCTGGGCATCTGAATACAGTAGGGCTTTTTCTACATGATAGTTCAATATTCCAGGTGCCTTTTCCCTTCACACAGGAGGCTACCCAGTCTGCATGCAGTGTGTCTAGAAGCAGGGAGGGAGGAGAGACAGTATGTTGCAGTGGTGACTGTCACATATTGCTGTTCTCTGTTCCAAAGGATAATGCATCAGAGAACCATCACAGGATGTATCATTTTAGAAAGCAGACATGCAGCACTGCATCAAGCTGTTCTGTTTCAGTGCTTTTTTGTTGTTCAGTCACACAGTTGATCCCGACCCTTTGCGACCCCATGGACCACCACCCTTCAGGCACCTCTGTTCTCCACCATCCTCCTCAACCAACCCAGCTCCGTGCCCACTGTGTCTACAATACCATCTAGCCATCTCATTTTTGACCGCCCCCTTCTTCTTTTGCCCTCCACCTTTCCCAGCATCAAGGCCTTCTCAAGTGAATCCTCTCTTCACATTTGATGTCCAAAGTACTTTAGCTTCATCTTTACGATTTGACCTTCAAAAGAGCAGTCAGGGTTGATTTATTCTAAGATTGACCTGTTCTCCTCGCTGCCCAGGGGACTCTCAAAACAACACATTTCAAAGGCATCTATTCTTCTGTGCTCAGCTTTCCTTATTGTCCAGCTCTCACAACCATACATTACCACCGGGAATACCATTGCCTTGACTATGCAAACTTTTGTTTGCAAGGTGATGTCTTTACTTTTAACTATGTTCCCCAGGTTTCTCATAGCTTGTCTCCCCAGAATCAGTCTCCTTTTTATTTCATGGCTGCAATCTCCATCTCTAGTGATCTTTGATCCTAGAAAAGTAAAGTCTGTCATTGTTTCTACTTCTTCCCCATCTATTTTCCAGGGACTGATAGGGCCTGTTGCCATTATTTTGGTTTTCTTGATGTTGAGTCTTAAACCAGCTTTTGCACTTTCCTCTTTCAACCTAAGCAGGATTTTCTTTAGGTCTTCCTCACTTTCTGCCATTAGGGTAGTATCATCTGCATATATCAAATTGTTGATGTTTCTCCCAGCAATTTTGATCCCATATTGTGGTTCGTTTATCCCTGCATTGCACATTATGTGCTCTGTGTATAAGTTGAATAAGCAGGGTGATAAAATGCAGCCTTGTCTTGCTCAGTTTCCTATTCCAAACCACTCCGTCATTCCATATTCTGTCCTAACTTTGCTTCTTGACTCATGTACAGATTTCTCATGAGGCATATAAAGTGTTCTGAAATTCCCATCTCTTTAATTACTTGCCACATTTTGTTGTGGTCTACACAGTCAAAGGCCTTGGTGTAGTCAATGAAACAGAAGTAGACTTGTTTCTGATATCCCTTTGTTTTCTCCATGATCCAACATATGTTGGCAATGTGGTCTCTAGTCCCTCTGCCTCTTCTGAAACCAGGTAGTTCTCTCTCCATGCGCTGCTGCAGTCTATCCTGTATTATTTTGAGCATAACCTTGCTAGCGTGTGGGATGAGCGCAATTGTTTGATAATTTGAACATTCTTTGGCATTGCCCTTTCTTGGGATTGGAACGTATACTGATCTTTTCCAATCCTGTGGCCATTGTAGTGTTTTCCAAATCAGTGCTTTGAAAAATAGAAGCATTCTATCCCCAAACAATGTTTCAAAATTAAAATTACATCTACTCAGTTCCAAAAGTGCACAAGAGTGTTTTGTGAGTTTGGCAGGTGCATGTCTTAAATTTCAAGACTGAAACACTCTTTGGTTAAGGGCTACATCACTTCCTAAGGACAGGAAAGGTTCATATATGTTCATATAAATAACTTAAATTTAAAGCCGCCCTGGGTGGTGCTTGCACCAAAGGAGCAGGGTATAAACATGATTTTTTAAAATTTCTTCCAATTCTGTTAATGCTTTATTCAACCAGCTGTCTAGGAAATCGGAAAGGGATCCAGAATTAGACCAGAGCATGAAGTAGATAAATTCTGCATTACAGGTGAAGTAATTGGCAACAATAAATACAATTTCAAAATTATAGGTTTGCAAAATTAAACAGGAGTTACAAACAAGTAGCAAATGATTACAAAAAAAATCTTCCTAATATGTTTCCAAAGCAGAAATGATCAAGACCTGAAGTGATTTGTGAAAACATGAAAGCATCTCTACATATGTGTGCATGGGAGAGGGGTTAGAAGCAGCTGTGGGCGGGGGGGGGGGTATTTGAAACAATAATCACCCCCCCCCCTAATCACAACTTTCTAGATTGTTTTGTTTATGAAGCATGGTAAACATGAAAAACATTTTAACTACTACCCAAAATTAGCTGCTAATTACTCATATTTATTTGTTACAAAATGTTTAAAATTACTTAATAAAGGTCCTTAGCAGACTTTCCAGTTATCTTTAATTATATTATTTGTCTAACTGCTTGGAATACTTTTTTCTTTTGGAAAAATCAATCATAAGATCGCCATCACTGAAGGTAATGTCTTACTTGTTACACAATCTTTCCAACAACTGATAAATGTATATTCTACATCATTTTGGTAGGAAATAGTTTTACACATAACAGCCACAATACAGTACAGAATCAAAGACATTTAAACCATTTGATTTCAGCAAACTAAAGTGTATCTAGCTGTGTTATACTGTGACTTTCTTGTTGGTTTTGATTTGCTTTTTGTTACTTTTAGTTTTTTTTTATGAACTACTGTACTTGATTTAATAGTGTTATGTGTGGAAACCACTGAATTTTGTTAATTTTAATAATGTGCTAATCATGACAAGAGATAACTGAAGGAAGGACTACTTTTGTGCTTAAAGTAAGCTTGTGCCCACAGTTCTTCAAAAATGGCAGTATATTGTTGGCTGACAAGACTACTGGAAGGATGATAAGAAGTACCAGGGTTGTGCATAATATCTAAGCAAGCTTCCACAGATGCTGTTGGTAACTAATGATGTTTAGAAAACAATGGACACATTCCACAATCACCGCCCACACTTTCCAAATCAGATATTAACAGAGGACTCTGGGACAGGTGAAACACCCACACTGCAACTGTCAAAGCTTTGCCTGCTATGGGATTGTGGATAAAATTCTATGATAGCACAACAGAGTGTCACTGGGAACAGGGGGGAAAGCACATATTCAACCCCACCCTTCATTAGAAGTGCTGTGTGGAAGATTCTTAACCCTATCTCTGCAATGCTGTGTCAGATTCCTATTTCTAAAAGAGGAAAGTAACAGAAATATCATGTGTCAGTGGGGTTACGCTAACATACATTGTTGCCATGACTGCACTGCCTTCAGATATGATCAATAAAAACTAAAAAGCAGAAACCACCAATTATCAGACTCTTCAAACTACCATATTGTGTATCTGCCATTCTGAAGTAGCAGCCACTGAAAAATAACAAGTAGCCAACCCTCTCTGATTCTGGTACACTCAATACTAAAAAAACTGCCCTCGTCGCAAAGCAGATACATGTTTCAGAAACTAAATATATCCATTGCACACAATCTCTTCTACCAGAATTCATCCTATCCTGCTTCTCTGGCCTTAAAACAGATTGGGATGGCAGCAGGGCAGTATCAGGAATACTTAATATCAGCGTGGTGTGTGCAGGATCTATAAGAATCCCACCAGTCTGCTTATCTTAGGTTTCAGGTAATATAGGCAACCTGGGAGATGAAGGATGGCGTTTGGGGCTGGTTAAAAGCTTTGTTGTTCAGTCACACAGTCCAGCATGACCCTTTGCGACCCTATGGACCACCGCACGCCAGGCTCCTCTGTTATCTGCCATCCACTGTCAACAATGCCATCTAGTCATCTCATCCTCTGCCGCCCCCTTCTCCTTTGATCTTTCCAAGCATCAGGGCCTTCTCCAGTGAGTCCTCTCTTCTCATTTGGTGGTCAAAGTACTTGAGCTTCAGCTTCAGTATTTGTCCTTCCAATGAGCAGTCAGGGTTGATTTCCTTTAGGGTAGACTGATTTGATCT
Organism: Bradypodion pumilum; assembly: GCA_035047305.1. Classification (NCBI taxonomy): domain Eukaryota; kingdom Metazoa; phylum Chordata; class Lepidosauria; order Squamata; family Chamaeleonidae; genus Bradypodion; species Bradypodion pumilum. The sequence continues at coordinate 386,043,287 of JAWDJD010000001.1, read as the reverse complement.
CCTTGCAGTCCAGGGACTTTCAAAGGTCTTTTCCAGCACCAGAGTTCAAAGGTGTCTATTCTTCTGCACTCACTCTTTCTTATGGTCCAGCTCTCACAGCTATACATTACTACTGGGGAAACCATTGCTTTAACTATGCAGACTTTTGTTGGGAGGGTGATGTCTCTACTTTTTATTGTGCTGCCTAGGGTTGTCATAACTTGCCTCCCAAGAAGTAAGCATCTTTTTATTTCATGGCTGCAGTCACCATTTGCAGTGATCTTAGATCCCAAGAAGGCAATGTCTGTCACTGCTCCCATTTCTTCCCCTTCTATTTGCCAGGGAGTGATGGGGCCAGATGCCATGATCTTGGTTTTTTTAAGGTTGAGTTTCAGACTGCAGTGGCTCAAGTGGCTAAGACATTGACTGGAAGGTGGGAGGTCAGCAGTTCGATTCCCGAGTACTGCAGGACGGAATGAACTCCCAGCTCCTGCCAACCTAGCAGTTTTAAAGCAAGAAATTGCAAGTAGATAAATAGGGATCACTTTGGTGGGAAGGTAAACAGCATTCCATGTGCACCAGTGTCTAGTCATGCCTGCCACATGACCACGGGAATGTCTACAGAAGCTGACAGCGCTGGCTCTTCGGCTTTGAAACAGAGATGAGCACTGAACCCTAGAGTTGGATACGACTGGCTTTCGAGCAAGGGAAACCTTTACCTTTCAGGCCAGTCATCAAGAGGCTGTTTAGGTCTTCTTCACTTTCCGCCATGAGGGTAGTGTCATCTGCATATCTCAGGTTGTTGATATTTTTCCCAGCAATCTTAATTCCAGCTTGTGCTTCATCCAGCCCTGCATTACGCATGATGTACTCTGCATGTACTCTTTCTGTTGTTTTCCTCTATTACTTTGCACTGTTCATTTAAGAAGGCCTCCTTATCTCTCCTTGCTGTTCTTTGGAATTCTGCATTCAGTTGAGTGAATCTTTCTCCTTCAACCTTGCTTTTCACCTTCATTCTTTCTTCAGCTATTTGTAGGGCCTCATCAGACAACCACTTCGCTTTCTTTCATTTTTTTTCTTTGAGATGGTTCTAATTGTTGCCTCCTGTATGATGCTATGAACCTCAGTCCATAATTCTTCAGGCACTCTGTCTGTCAAGCCTAATCCTTTAAATCTATTCTTTACCTTCACTGTATATTCATGAAGGGTGTTACTTAGAGCATACCTGAGTGGCCTAATTGTTTTCACTACTTTCTTTATTCTAAGCCTGAATTTGGCAATCAATAGCTCATGATCTGAGCCACAGGTCTCGTCTTTGCTGACAGTGGAGTTTCTCCATCTTTGGCTTCAGAGTACTTATTCCATCTGATTTCAGTTTTGGTCATCTGGTGATGTCCATATGTAGAGTTGCCTCTTAGGTTGTTGGAAGAGGGTGTTTGCTATGACCAGTGCAGTCTCTTGGCAAATCTCTATTAGTCTTTGCCCTGTTTCATTTTGTGCTCCAAGACCAAACTTGCCTTTACTCCAGTTACCTTTTGACTTTCTACTTTGGCATTCCAACCTCCTTTTTTGTGTCAGTTCTAGAAGTTGTTGTAGGTTTTCATAGAACTGGTTGACTTTGGGCTCTTCTGCATCAATAGTTGGGGCACAGACTTTGATTACTGTGATGTTGAATGGTTTGCCTTGAATTTGGACTGAGATCATTCTGCTATTTTTGGATTGTATCCCATTACTGCTTTCCACACTCTTTTATTGACTATAAGGGCCACCCCATTTCTTCTAAGGGATTCCACAGTAGTAGATATAATGGTCCCCTGAGTTAAATTCACCCAGCCCTGTCCACTTTAGTTCACTGATTCCCAAGACATCAGCACTCAGACTTTCCATCTCATTTTTGACCACGTCTAGCTTGCCTTGATTCATAGATCTTACATTCCAGGTTCCTATGCAATATTGTTCTTTACAGCATTGGACTTTCCTTTCACCACTTAGCTTCGTCTTTATATCTGCATGTTAGGTTTTTTTTTTACAAAAAAAACAACACAAAATACACTCAAAGCCTTACAAACACCATTATAATACTCATACGAATCATATTAAAATGTTAAACTAAACATTTTTGTGTGTCCCCCCACCATTTAGACATATTCAATCAAATATTATTCTATTAACTATATTCCATTAATTCGCTTAGTCCCATCTTCCCAAAATGACATTGTTTCCACTGGTGCCATTCGTCCTTTTCCTTTTATTAACAGAAACTTCATAAAACTGTCCTAAATCTCTTGAAAATGACTAGTTTTCATCAATCTTTTTTCAACTTTTAATCTCATTTATCAACTTATCATTAATTGCTGTATTCCAACATTCAGGCATGTTCACCAGAGCCTGCCTTATCAACACGCACATTGAGGCTGTCACCTCAGGCAGCACCACGCCAGGGGTGGAAAATACCTATCCACTGATGCAGACTCAGAACCACAGCCCTTATATTGCCTGTCTGAGATCCCAGAGACCAACACTGTCTCAGTTTCTCTTATGGGTAGAATATACTGCTTTGAAGTCAGAGGAGAAACATGTAATGTTTTGTGGCAGGTGCAATGGGAGAGGAACCAGTGATTCTACACATTAGGCTGCCCTTGTTCTTCAAAATTTTGGAAATAGCTCCCAACATGAACTGCCACACCCCACTGATACACACTGAAAACTGGATTACCAATATTTAATTACTTATCTTGGTCAAAACTGTCCTTTGTTAATTTTATCCAGGGTCTAGTAGAAAGAAGGCTGTTTAGAATCTCTGTAAATTTTAGTAACTAGACTCTGCACAGCAGTGGAGAATGAGGGAGAGTGAAACTTATTCAAAGGACATGGAACAATGGTGAATTCGCAGATATTGTATTAGCAAAGTAGAGCAAGGTGTCAGAAGTTTTAACTAAAACTTCACCCAACACATTACTTGCTACAGAGAGAGAGAGAGAGAGAGAGAGAGAGAGAGAGAGAGCGCAATGTGGTAACTGAGACAACACCATAGGCACGGTACCTGGCTGAGGTTGCACAAGCAAGACGGGCCCATCCCAAACAATTAGCGAAGCTGTTGGTAAACTCATTGCAGCTAGATGTCCAGTTTCCCTCCTCTCTTCTGAAGGCAAGGCTCCCTCGATCAGCCTTGTGCGGTCTGAGTGCTGAGTCCCTGATTCATGGTTTCAGGCTCCAGCCAGGAATGCAGCCATTGAAAACTCAGAACTATTTTTACTCTTGAGCAGCCGCTGCCTCTCTGTTCTATAAAGGCTTCTAAAGATAAAACCATCCCTGACTAGTAAGGGTATGTTTTAGCAGATCTATAATTTTCTGGCATTCCCTGTAGCTTTTAGAATGCAAAGCTGCTTGCAGGGTAAAAAGGTGAGCTCACACCCTGGCATTATCAAGACAAATTAAAATCAAAATATTTTTAAAAGAAATTGAAAGTCAGATACACATGATTTCAAAATAAAAGAATAGTGACAAATGCACATTTTTATTTTTACTCTACAGATTTTTATTATTTATTTACTAAAGTACTTCACGCCTACCCTATATCAGCATATTTGAGGGCAGGGTAAACTAATAAAACAGCATTAAAGTAATGAGAAATAATTCAAGAACTTGGAAACAATCTAGGACAGGGGTCCTCAACCTGTAACCATGGGCTGCATCTAGCTCTTAAGTTCTTTCTGTGTGGGCCTCCAACCTGCTTGCTTACAGCTGTCGCCCTCCAGGCATTTTCCCTCAGACCCACACTGTTCTTCCTGCCTTAAGCAGGACCATCTACTACTACTTTTCTAGTCCCTTTCTTACAAAAAACACAACAGCTGCCAAAGATGCTGCCTTCTTTGGACATTACCATATTTTTCGGACCATAAGCTGCACTCCCCCCACCAAAAAAAGGGGAGGGGGAAATGAGGGTGTGTCTTATAGTCCGAATGCTGTCCAGCAAGGCTGTTGTAAAAGGATATTTTACAACATCCGCGGCTAGCCAAAGACCGCTGCCGCCACTGCCACAGCTATTCTGGTGCCGGGGAAAGAAGGGCCAGGGAAAGGAAAACATATGTTCGGCAGGCCATTACCACAGGTGGCCACAAGAGGGCGCAAATTGCAATTTCCCATTTAAATGCATTGGAAATCAATTTCTTATACAGGATTCTAAAGCTTTTCTGTTTGTATGTTCCCAATGCATTTCAGTGGGAAACCAAACCTGTGCATAAAAAGAAAGGGTTTCATTTACCTTTGTTGCCTTTGTCCCTGCTCCATGTGGTCAAAATGGAGGGGGAACCCATGCTTCTTGGTTGCAGGGAGAGCAAGAGGCTAGGCTAGAGCATCACTTCCTGCCTCAGTGCAATTGGCTTGCCTGCCCATTTCCCCTGCAGCGCCACCACTGGTTGGTGGTGCAAATACAATACTATTTGGTTCAGAATGTTTATTCTTGTATTCCTGCTTTAAAAACTGGGTGCGCCTTATGGTCAGGTGCATCTTATGATCCGAAAAATATGTTAAGCACTCTAATGCAGCCCCTATGTTCCAGAATTGTGCTCTTTTCAAGAGATCAGGTTCACAGCTTGGGTGTTATTCTAGAACTGGCATTTAATATGGAATCTCAGATTGCTGCCACAACCAGATCAGCATTTTTCCATTTTTATTAGATTGGACAACTGTCTTTCTATTTGAACAGTGGGTCCCTGACAAGTCTGGTACACACATTGGTAGTTTCAAAAATTGAGTATTGTAATGCTTTCTACATAGGGCTGCCTTTCTCCTTGATATAGAGATTGCAACAGGTTCAGAATGCCACAACCAGGCTGATTTCTGTAGTGAAAAGAATTGATAATATAACTCCAACCCTGACCCAGCTACACTGTTTTCCCTTTGCATATTGCAAGAAACACAAGGTGTTAACTTTAACATACAAAGCCTAGACAGTTAGGGACCTTGTTACCTGACAAAATATCTCCCCCAAAGATCTACTGTCCACATCACCTGGTCTTCTCAGAGTACTCAGCTTCAGATGCCAACATCAAGAAAGGCAAAAAAAAAAAAGGTTACAATTAGGAGGAGAACCTTCTCAGTGCCAGCACCTATCTTATGGAATAGCTTACTGGAGTACCTGCGTTAAGCCCCCTCGTTTAGACATTTTTAAATGCCTAAAAACAACACTATTTAGAGAAGCATATAAGAATATTTCCCTGCATTGTTAATTATTTTGTATTTTGATGGTTTTTCTGCACTCAAAGTTCTTTCGTTTGATAGCCTACAGATTGGGTAAGGTGAAAGCAGAGGGTACACATCATGGTCCGCCTAGCCAGCGGGTGACGTGATATCCAAATGGCTAAAAAAACTGCATGCAAATAGACTTGATTTCTCAAGTCCATTTGCATGTGCGGAATGTTGTCAGAGAGATGTCTACCAATGCACGGTCTCCATGCTGAATAACGATTCCAAGATTTCCTGGATATATTATGTAACAACCAGTGGGAAGGTAATATCGTTTCTGTCTTTCAGTTTTATTATTTTGTTTATGTTATATTTAATTTTATTGGTGTAAACTGCCCAGAGTGGGGAATTGTTTTCCCCAAGTGGGCAGTATATAGATGTATTGAATGAATGAACAAATGAAAATATTTTTAATGATTTAAAAAGATCAGTTGAAATGTGTAGGTTCGATCTTATTTAAAACAATGTTGGCAACAGTTCCCACCTGAGGCATAAAGATTCTTCATAAATAAAGGGATACAGGTGAGCGCAAAAGGGACCATTTCTCAGTTGCCACTGCTAGTTTACAGGTAGACTTTGAGTAGCAGTCTAAATAGTCTGGCATAGATGTCTCCCAATATAGGCGGAGATTGTCAGAAAATATCTATGGACCAACTTCTCAGGGGGAGCTGGTTCTCTCCATTACCACCACCACCCTCTCTTCAGTTCTCTTCTCCTTGGATTTTTGCTTTTGTGCTTGATCTTTGAATTGATTTGGATTTTAGATAACACAAGTCTGCAACCAAAAAATGGCATAGGATTTTTTACTGTTTTTATAGATTTTTACTAAGTGAAACCGAGGAAAATACTTTAAAAATTCCATCTCGTCAAGTTTTCTTGCAAAACTCGTGTGTTTAGTTTAATTTAGCGTGAAGTTTACCTTTAACCCAAAATCTGATATCCTATTAATAATTCTAAAATCCCTATCCAAAAATTATTTCTTACTTCCATTTAATATTTATTAGAGCTAGAATGAAGAATAACGCAAAGAGAAAATAAGAGGAGGGGGGGTTGTAGTCAGTGGGGGGTATCAGCAGATTTGCACCAGTTCGCCAGAACCGGTAACAGAAATTCTGGCTGGCCACGCCGACCCAAGTTTTGAAATAAAGTAATTCTAATTTGGGTGCAATGCAGAGCTTTCCCCTGGTAGTAAAAAAAAATTGGAGTCCACCACTGGGGGTAGTGTAGGTTTAGTGATGTGAGGAAGCTCAGATGATCATGTCCCAACAGGTTTATTTTGTCTGTAGCAAAAGAAGAAATTAAGAAAAGATGGAAAGAGTACACAGAGGAACTCTACAAAAAGGACCTCAACACTCCTGATAATCACAATGATGAAGAAATTGAACTTGAGCCATACATCCTGGAGAGCGAAGTCATAAAGGCCCTAAAGAGCACTGCAAACAACAAAGTTAGTGGAGATGATGGTATCCCAGTTGAATTTTTCAAAGCGCTAAAAGATGATGGCATCAAATTACTGCATTCAATATGCCAGCAGATTTGGAAAACAAAACAGTGGCCACAGGATTGGAAAAGATCAGTATACGTCCAATCCCAAAAAAGGACAATGCCAAAGAATGTTCAAATTATCGAACAATCACGCTCATCCCACACGCCAGCAAGGTGATGCTCAAGATAATACAGGATAGACTTCAGCAACATGTGGAGAGAGAATTACCAGAGGTGCAGGCTGGTTTCAGAAGAGGCAGGGGGACCAGAGACCACATTGCCAACATACGCTGGATCATGGAGAAAACAAAGGAATACCAGAAACAAGTTTACTTTTGTTTTATTGACTACACTAAGGCATTTGATTGTGTGGACCATAACAAGATGTGGCAAGTAATTAAAGAGATGGGAATACCAGAGCACCTCATATGTCTCATGAAAAATCTGTACATGAATCAAGAAGCAACAGTTAGGACAGAACACGGAATGACAGAGTGGTTTGGAATAGGAAAAGGAGTAAGACAAGGCTGCATTTTGTCACCATGCTTATTCAACCTATACACAGAGCACATAATGCGCAATGCAGGGATGGAGGAATCACAATATGGGATTAAAATCGCTGGGAGAAACATCAACAATCTGAGATATGCAGACGATACCACCCTAATGGCAGAAAGTGAGGAAGACCTAAAGAACCTCTTGATTGGGCTGAAGGAAGAGAGTGCAAAAGCTGGCCTGAGACTCAATATCAAGAAAACCAAGATAATAGCAACAGGCCCCATCAGTTCCTGGAAAATAGATGGGGAAGAAGTAGAAGCAGTGACAGATTTTACTGTCTTAGGATCAAAGATCACTGCAGATGGGGATTGTAGCCATGAAATAAAAAGGCGACTGATTCTTGGGAGGCAAGCTATGAGAAACCTGGGGAACATAGTGAAAAGCAGAGACATCACATTGCAAACAAAAATTAGAATAGTCAAAGCAATGGTATTCCCAGTAGTAATGTATGGATGCGAGAGCTGGACAATTAGGAAGGCTGAACGCAGAAGAATAGATGCCTTTGAAATTTGGTGTTGGAGGAGGGTTTTGAGAGTCCCCTGGACAGCAAGGAGAACAAATAGGTCAATCTTAGAAGAAATTAACCCTGACTGCTCATTGGAAGGTCAAATAGTAAAGACGAAGCTAAAATACTTTGGGCATCAAATGAGAAGGGAGGATTCACTTGAGAAGGCATTGATGTTGGGAAAGGTGGAGGCCAAAAGAAGAAGGGAGAGGCCAAAGATGAGATGGCTAGATGGTATTGTAGACACAATGGGCACAGAGCTGGGAGGGCTGAGGGGGATGGTGGAGGACAGAGGCGCCTGGAGGAAAATGGTCCATGGGGTCGCAAAGGGTCGGAGTCGACTGTGCGACTGAACAACAACAACAACAAGCAAAAGGTGAACATATCTAGGAATCTTACTGGCTGAGTTGAGCATGTTTTAACATGTTCTCTGTGGTATAATAAATGAGTATAAACACGTCTACTATCAGATTTGATCATGTTTCAACATGCTAAATAAGTTCAGGTTCTTGGTTGCTATATGAGCCACCCTCAGTTTACATCCTGCATTCAAACGTGACTGTGCTCATTTTTAGTTCTGTATTATGGCTCCATGAGGTTGTGTTATTTCTTTGGAAAACTTTTGTTTTATTTGTGGTGAATACACTATTATAAGTCAACAAAGAAACATAAGTGATTTTGTGAAAAAAGTGTATTTTGCTTACTTCAAGTTGAAACTTGGGGATCAAGACAAAGCATGGGCTCCTCATAAGGTATATAGAAGATGCGAAGAAGATCTTCATTTGTGTTTTAAAGGTAAGAAATCCTCATTCTGTTTTGGCATTCCTATGATGTAGCGTGAACATCAAAACCACATTACCGACTGCTATTTCTGTTCGGTAGATGTGAAAGGCTTTAATAAAAAAAAAAAAGATATCTTACCCAAACCTTATTTCAACTATTCATCCAGTGCTTCATAGCTCTGAAATACCAGTTCCACACCCACCTTCTAGTTTGGATAATATCTTGAGCGATTCGGAGGACAGAGACACATTGCCTTGCCAGAACGAATCTAGCTCAGATATTTCTGTTGATGAGGTACCTCAACCTTTTTCTCAGAGCAAGCTCAATGACCTAGTTGGAGATTTAGTCCTTTCCAAAGATTCAGCCGAATTGCTGGGGTCAAGACTAACAAATAAAAAGCTGCTGTCACCTGGACCATCATTTTCGTGGTACAGGCACCGAGAAAAAGAATTCACTCAGTTTTGCTCGAAAGATGGAAATTTCATTTATTGTAATAATGTTTAAGAGATAATGAAGTGCTTTGAAATAGAATATGATTCATCTGAGTGGCACCTATTCATTGATTTGCCTAAAACAAGCCTCAGAGCAGTCTTGCTGCATAATGGAAATACATTTGCACCACTTCCTATAGGACACTCAGTGCATTTGGATGAAAACTATAATGATTTAACTGTGATTCTTGACAAAATCAAATATGAAGAACATTGCTGGATGGTTGATGGAGACTTTAAAATACTAACCATGTTGTTAGGCCAATAGGCAGGTTATATAAAATATCCCTGCTTATGTTTGAGGGACCGTTGAGCCAGAGACCTCCATTGGACAAAAACTGATGGGCCACTTCAAGACGCCTTAATCCCTGGTGAAAAAAACCATCATTAATGCGACCTTGGTTCCAACAGAAAAGGTTTTATTGCCACCTCTTCATATTAAATTAGGGCTTATGAAGCAGTTTGTTAAATCACTTCCAAAAGATGGGGAATGTTTCAGATATCTGTGTTCCAAGTTCCCAAAACTGTCTGAAGCAAAGTTAAAAGAGTTTTTTTTTAGTGGCCCTGACATATGAAAACTGTTATCCAATCCCCTCTTTTTAGAAACAATGGGAGAAAAAGAAAAGGAAGTGTGGGACTCTTTCAAAGACGTAGTTCACAAGTTTTTAGGGAATACTAAAGACCCTCACTACAAAACCATTGTACAACACATGCTGAATGCGTATAGAGCTCAAGGATGCAAGATGAGCTTAAATGTTCATTTCTTACACTCCCATGTCGACTATTTTCCTGAAAACCTGGGAGCCTACAGTGAAGAACAGAATGAAAGAATTCACCAGGATGTCCGTGATTGCAAGAGACGCTACCAAGGAAAATAGAACCTCAATATGCTAGCTGACTACTGTTGGATGCTCAAACGGGAAACAGAAAATGGAAAGCAAAAGCGTGTTCGGAGGAGCATAAAAAAGAAGAAAAAAATGTTTCTGTAGGAGTCCGATTCATGTAAAGATCTCTAATCAGCCTCGTTAGCAACAGTTTATAGCCCCAGATAAACACAGGAAGAGTTAAAAGCTAACGAAGTCCAGCTTCATTAGACTGAGAGTGAGGAGGGAACAGAGATAGAGAGAACACACACACACACACACACACACACACACACGACTGCAGTTTTGGCTGAACAAAGGAATCATAATGGCGTCTCTTTATTCCAACAGAGTATATCAGAAACAAAACTTAAGGCACAGAGCCAATCAGAAAGCCAGAACCAAATAAGGAGAAACAAGGAGCTTCTTCTCACTATCCTACGCATGCCCAAAATCCAGCGTTGTCTCTCATGCAGACAAAGAGGCCTTTGTTTACAAAATGTGAAGGCGACAGGAGACAGAAACCAGATGCCTTCCCACATGTTTCACAGACAAAAAGAGTGAACACGGAATGTTAAGTATATATTATGAAGAAATTGCTTGTTTAATTATAAGAAATAATATGTTTAATTCATTGTAATAAAATATTGATATTCTCATCACTCTTATGCTTTTTAATGCAAAAACCTCATATTTTGCAAAAAAAGCTATCCTATGCAGCTGATTTTTATTTTTTTTAAAAAAAATATATTTATATGCAGACTTATGTAATCTTTGACTTAGCTGCTATCTTTTACCTTACTTCTGCTCTATCATTGCTAAGGCATAGTTGTTCTGGGCTGCCTAAAACAAATCTGTCAGTCAGTCTCTTTCTCACACACTCACATTTTTAGGAATTGGAGGAGTGTCACTTCCTCCAGTTCCTGATGGTTACATCACTATAAACACACAAGTAAAATCTCCAAATGTGAGGTAACCAGTTCCTCTCCTACTGATGAAACACCAGCCAAATAGTCTAGCCTTGGCACTCTAGGTGTTCTTGAACTTCAATTCCCAGAATCCCTGATCAACAGGAGTGCTGACTTGGGCTTCTGGTAATTGAAGTCCAAGAACACCTGGAGTGCCAAGGTTTTCCACCACTGATCTAGCTAATTAGCTAACAAGTAGAATGCAGCTTTGTATATTAGAAAATAACATTCAATTAATATATAACTACTATACAGAACACTGCAGTCTCTAAAGAAGGCATGCTCACAAAATGCACAGAACTTGAAACAAAACCATCTCCCTATGATTTAATTTTACCTCTAAAAGGCCAATATAAAATGACAAGGAAAGAAAAAAAACATACAAGTTTATTTTATCTTCCCTAGCTAATTATGTTTTAATCCCTTTTCATCACACAAATGGAGATACAGACAGAGGGCTGCTTGCTTATAGTTAATTGTTCTTCATTCTCCAATGAGTTTGTAGCCATTGAGCTTACCACTTACATTTCTCTCAGATTCCCATAGTGCCGAAGGAAGATATATAGATTTTACAATATTTGCAACCAAAAGCTTGTTTCAAAAAAAAAAAAAACACAACCCAATATTTACAGTATTTTAAAAATAGCAATTCAAGTCTTGGGCAAAATTACCTCAAGATGTCATTTAACTCCTTTTGCCTTCTCCACAATACTGGAGTCCTGGTGTGAAACGACATAGGGCTAACAATTCAAGCTTAAGATATGCTCTTTTGCAGGCGCACCCCCCAAAGAAAGACTCAGACACCGGTATATGGATAAAGGCATTGGGCCACTTTTATTGAATAATGCCCTAGTCTGAATTATAACTTTCAATTGGTGTATTCATCCAATTGTAATTCTTAAGACAAGCAGGCCGCAGTAACACTGGTAAGGTTCCTCCAAAAAATGCCAATGATAATTGGCTACAGTGTAACTATTTGTATCAATTTGTTTGTTGACACAAACAAATTGTTGACCGGAGTCAATAAACTATCTACTGACCCCACCCTATGACGTGTATCCGTTAAATCACGAGGTGATGCATGCTGTTAAGCTCCTGCCATCACCCCTTGCCTGGTTCGTCGTTGACCGGCCAAAGCTATTACACCTGTACCTGTCTAAGTGTTGGCCAGTCAATTGCGAACCTGCCGGATACCTATGGGTCATCAATCTTTACCTTACCAGTGCTACCCGCCAAAGTGACCAAAGTCAAAGAACCCCTTTGCTCAAACACTAGCAACAGTGTGGGATGGGCAAAAAAGCCAGAACCAAAGGGCCAATTGTAGGTTCAGGCCAAAAATTCCCACCCGGCCCCGAAGCGACCAAAAATCACACTGTTCACTAGGGAGGGGGTGGAGGGGAAAACTTCTCCTCTCCGTCGCTATTCTAAAATGGCAGCTCGGCTGCCTCGTGACCACCCCTTTTATAGAGGGGTGGCCACGCCCCCTAACTCATCCGGATGTCTGAGTCCGGGTGGGGGGGGCGCAAAGAGCGCAGTGGCCATTTTGGCACCGCGCTTTCATTGCAGGCGCACCCCCCAAAGAAAGACTCAGACACCGGTATATGGATAAAGGCATTGGGCCACTTTTATTGAATAATGCCCTAGTCCGAATTATAACTTTCAATTGGTGTATTCATCCAATTGTAATTCTTAAGGCAAGCAGGCCGCAGTAACACTGGTAAGGTTCCTCCCAAAATGCCAATGATAATTGGCTACAGTGTAACTATTTGTATCAATTTGTTTGTTGACACAAACAAATTGTTGACCGGAGTCAATAAACTATCTACTGACCCCACCCTATGACGTGTATCCGTTAAATCACGAGGTGATGCATGCTGTTAAGCTACTGCCATCACCCCTTGCCTGGTTCGTCGTTGACTGGCCAAAGCTATTACACCTGTACCTGTCTAAGTGTTGGCCAGTCAATTGTGAACCTGCCGGATACCTATGGGTCATCAATCTTTACCTTACCAGTGCTACCCGCCACACGGGGAGGCGTCTATGAAGACTCAATGCCCCCCCCCAGACCGTCAGCTCGGTCACCAGGCCTGCTTGCAAATCTTCCAGAAAGAGGTTCATACCTCTAGCCGACAGGTGAACCCCATCCCCTGCATAGAGATCGTAATTTTGCAAACTAATCGTGGGGTGCCAGATGATCATCCCCAAACCCTTGTCTGACAAGAACCGGGCAACTGCCCTGTTCACCGAGTGGCGAGCGCGGTCAAGGGCACGGAGGTCAATACCTCCCCTGTAAGTATGATGCGGCACGATGTCCGACCATAGCAGCCTTGTGGACGGCCACACATAATGCAAATAGGCTAGGTCACTGCAGATCGTGAATTTTAAGGAAAGGCCAGTGACCTGGGCAAGGTCATTGCCCCCGAGGTGCAGTACAAGGACATCAGGCGGTTCAGCATCCCTGATGGAAAACAGGAATGGCAACAGTTCCCGCCATCTCATTCCGCGCTTACCGTACCAACGTATACGTGCGGTTGCACGTAGTCCAAGCTGGGGTCCCCACTCTGTCACCGCAGCATACTGCGCTGCCAAGTGCACGTAACTGTGGCCCGCCAGCCTTACTGCCACCGGTGTGCAGGGACACACAGGGTCTGTAAAAGAAGAAAAGAGAATAATGACTTAACTGGTACTCATACCTGAAGTGGGCGAACGTACAATGCAAAACACATGGATCCCCATCTCCCCATCCGGCGTATATCAGCCTCAGAGTACCCAAATGCAGCCGCAGTTGATGCAGCACCTATCCTAAATGAATGGGTGCCGCAACGAGCCCCGGGGAGGCCGACACTGGTTAGTGCCATACCGGTCACCTTCCAAAATTTGAATTTAGTAAGGGGAGACCCATCCTGGTGGCAGAAAAATGGGCCAGGGTGCGCGCCACGCACTGCCAAAAACTCATGTAGGGCACCAACCAAAAACTCATGTAGGGCACCAATGGAACATCGTAGCAGTCTAAATCCACTGCCTACGCCGTGCTGATCAACCTTTGAGGACCGTATCCTCAGCTGAGCCCATTCATTAGTGACATAGACATCGTCGAGTTCCAGTGCCCTACGAGTCGCATCCGCCTTAGACAGTAGTACCAACTCACTGATGCGGAGCGCTCCAAAGAAGGCCACCGTGGTAGCCGTGTGAAAAAGAGCCACCTCATACCTATCATAACACAAGTTATGCCAGCCTCATGCAAGATGGGTCAGGACCTCTGGTGAAATCGGGTGACGAGTGTCCGGGCGGCGGCCACGTTCCCGTGTCCACCCCTCCAAAACATGACGTATGCGGAAATCATTCACACAGTCAGAGAAGCCCCTCACTTTGGCCACAAATGTCCGTGCCGACAGCCTGGATGCTATAGTACGAGGAGCCAAACCCTGACTGTGAAGGTAAACCATAAATTGTAAAACCTGTTCGACTAGTATGGACCACACTTCAGGCAACTGTAGTTGCACACAAAAGGTTCTAAATGGTACAAAAGCATGTTGATATGCCTTACGCCTGCGAGGTGCCACAGACATGCCGATCGCCCGGTTCACCTCTCCTCGCCAAATGTCCAAATCTCGGCCGGGAGTGGCGAGGGGAATTCCTCTGCTTCCGGAGCCAAGGCACGGAACCGGGGGATCTGCAGGCGGGATAAAGCATCAGCAATATCATTATTAATGTCTGGCCTTAAACAGCACATTTAGGCGTAGGCTTCTTAACACAAATTGACGAACCAACGCCATAACCCTAGGCGATTTAGATGTCTAAGCATTGACAATGTGCACCACTGCCGCATTGTCACACCAAAAATGGACCACTGAGTTGGCCCACTCCTCGCCCCATAGCATCAAAGCTCCCAGGATGGGAAGGAACTCAAGGAAGGTAAGATCGCGGAGGCGATCTGTGCCAAGCCAAGCGGGAGGCCATCGGCCGTAAGCCCACCTCCCCTCAAAATAAATCCCATATCCCAGGGAGCCAGAGGCATCCAACTGTACTTGGAATCTAGGGCAGACCATAAAGTCTGATCTCCAGAAAGAGACCCCGTTAAAATCCTGTAGGAATGCCAGCCAAACCAAAAGGTCAGCCCGCATGCCCCTGGTCAGTCGGACCCTATGATGGCGCTTTAACAGGCCAGTCATGGCGTCACATAGGCGCCGGGCAAATGCTCTGCCGGGTGTCACCACCCTGCAGGCAAAGTTAAGATGACCATGAAGTACCTGCAGCTCACGAAGGGACACTTTACGTTTGGCCATCAATGCCAAAATCATTGCGGAGATCCGGGTTACCTTATCCATGGGTAACTGGGATGCCTGTGCGACCGTGTCAATTTCAATACCTAGAAATGTGAGCGTAGTAGATGGGCCCTCGGTCTTTTCGGGCGCTAAGGGGACACCCAGTTCCCGCATTAGCGTCTGAAATGTAGTGAGGAGACACGTGCACGTGTCCGAGCCCCGTTCACCCCCGAACAAAAAGTCGAGGTGATGGGCTACAGACCGAGACCCGAACCTGCAAACAAAGGCCCACTGAAGAAAAGTGCTAAAACGTTCGAATGCCGAACATGAAATAGAGCAGCCAAAAGGCATGGCCTTATCTACATAGAACTTCCCTTGGAATCTAAAACCCAATAGCTCAAAGTCCCCAAGGTGCACTGGCAGCAATCGGAATGCCGATTTAATGTCACATTTTGCCAGGAGGGCACCGGGACCACAAGAGCGCACCATCCGTAGGGCCTGGTCAAACAACGTATACCTGACCGAACAAAGGTCATCAGGAATAGCATCATTGACAGAAGAACCCGCCGGGTACGATAGATGGTGGATTAAACGAAATTCACCCGGGGTCTTTTTAGGTATTAACCCCAGAGGGGAGACCTTCAGGTTAGGGAAAGGCGGTTCGGAAAAAGGGGCCCGCTACCCTCCTGGCCTCCACTTCTTTAGCAATACTCAGGGCAGCTACCTCCTCCTTACCCTTCAGGGAAATTAAATTGGGGGCATCTTGGGGTCCCTGAACCCCCTTGAACAGAATACGAAAGCCCCACTGGAAACCCTCCAGAAGGTACCTCGCGTCCTCCCTTCTTGGATAAGTTGAGAGCCATCGCTCCAGCATATACACATTAACCGGGGAGGGGGCCTTTTGAATGGCTAGCTCCGTCAGAGGAAGCCCTGACCGCCCCCTGTCCACCTCTACCTCTGCCCCGTGACCCACCAGCCCGTGGGCACGCGGAGGCGGCGTGGGGGCCAGCGCAAGAGGGACACTCATGTTTGTACCGACACTGTCGCTTATTGCACACGCCATTAGCTGAGAAGCTCCAACACAGCAAGCGGGCTGAAACCCCCTGCCCCGCCGGCTGGCGGGGAGCCTGTGTTGGAGCAGCTCGCTGCACAGCATGGCCACAATGGTACCTATCCCCAGGCGCCGGACGCGTGGGGGTCATGTACAAGAGCCACAATTTCTGGCAGGGCTCATCCCACCTCATCTCTGGGTGTAGGGCCACCCTCATTCTAAATTCCTCATCATAAGCCAACCACGATGGGCCAGGGAAATCAACCATCGCCCTGTAAATATTGTCCAAGTATTGGACCATAGGAATGGCCAGATCAGGCCGGGCCCTCAGGTATACCGCCATATAAATAAGATATGCCGGCAACCAGTTGGCCCAAGTGCGCGGTGGCTTATGATGAAGGGACAGCTCTTTGTCTCTGTCATCCTGTCCCTCTCTCTCTTCCTTAGTGGGCTCACGGTTCAATAGGGAGAATATATCCACGTACTCCCCTTGCCAAATCTTATCCCTCGTGACCTGTGACAAATGATCACCCAGGGGCAAGGAATAACCAGCCATCGGCAAAGCCATCGTCGGCACATTTTGTATAGAGGGCATACTCAGGGGGACCTGGACAGCCCCTGCGATGCTCGGCACTGCCCCAGGGGCGGACACCCCTGCCCTTAACAAGGGACCATTTTGAAACCATGGGATACTGGGATAGGATGGTAACTGATGCCCGCTCGCATCAACTTGACGAGGTCAGGGCCACTGAACCCCACCACTGTAAGTGGGCTGTGGTGTTGGTGCACTAAATTGAACCTGATACTCACTAGGTGCACCCACGTGAGCCGCCCCCACCGGGGGTTCCGGCCCATGGCGGGCGTCGGAGCTCGCGACCGGAATCGAGCTCTGGGACCACCCCTGACTGCTCCCAGCCTTGACATCAGGTCGAACGGGGAGCTGCAAGACACCAGCTGGGGCCGGCCGGACCGTCTCAAGCAGCTCGACCCAGTTGGCCGCCCGCTGAAGCGTTGCGGCCGGCAAGGTAGCCGGGGCCAACGAAGGGGCCCCTGTTGAAGAAAGAGTAGTGCCCCCCTCCGAAGGAGGCTGTGCAATGCCCAAGGATGCTTCCAACACTGCTATCCGTGTTAACAGAGCATCCACTGCCCCAGAGCCCCCAGTATAAAGCGGGCCGGGTGGGCCGGACGGCCCACTAGGCAGTTGAGGAAAAGGCAACCCAAAAGGAGAGCCAGGGCCAGAATAGGGCCATGCCCAAAAGTGTGGCCCATGGGGGGCCGGAGGAGCAGTGGGTTGGACACCCGCACCAGGCCCCCCCCGGGCCGCCCTGTCCCATGCCCGGCAAAGGCGGGCCGAGGGCCGAAGCCCCAGAGGGACTGGCCTGTAGCTGACCAGCTACCAAGCTGGAACCCAGCTGTCAAGTGGTAGCCTGACCAGCCCCACTGGCACCAGTGGACAAGGCTGGCATATCGCCCTGCTGTGGGGGCGCAGCCCTGGTCCTCCGACCCAAAGGCTGGCCCCCATCCGGTGCAGGGCCGGTAAAAGTTCTTCCCCTCGGCCGTGGCTTTAGCGCCGGGGACTTCCGCTTGGGAGCCATGTCTCCCTAGGAGAAGAAAGTCGCTGCAGGATCCCTATCCAGGGATCAACTCCTAGCGTGTAAGTACCGCGGTAGCCAAGCAATCCGAAAAGGCTCCGGGTACTGTAATCCTCCTTTCCCAGCCAGGAAACGAATGACAAGGCTCTATAGCCGAAGACTAAAGGGAAAAAGCGACGGAGAAAACTTCTCTCTGTCACTATTCTAAAATGGCAGCTCGGCTGCCTCGTGGCCACCCCTTTTATAGAGGGGTGGCCACGCCCCCTAACTCACCCGGATGTCTGAGTCCGGGTGGGGGGGCCCCACAAAGAGCACGGCGGCCATTTTGGCGCCGCGCTTTCATTTGTGTGACAGTAATGAAAACATCCCTCGACACCCAATGGAGTAAAAGAGGAAGCAAAGAAGTAGTAGTAATGGAAACAGAGCATCAATAATTTCTATCAGATTATTTCCCTGATCTAGAATTGCCATAATTCTCTCCCACAAAACCGGGACAGAAATATACTTGACAAAAATTGGCGGGTTATCTACAAAATACCTTTATTTTTTAAAAAAGCATAATCTAATGACAGCTATAAAACACTTTCACATTAAATATATCAATAGATAAATGAATTTATTTACAACACTTAATTCTTACTGTAATATGATTTGTTCTACTTCTGAGAAGTCTTGTCGCAGTCTACTCTTAACAGAAAACACACTGGTCTCCACTCATCGGGTGGTGGTGTGAGGTGAGGATGTTAAGATTTGTTTCCAGGTATACTCCAACTCCAATGTGGCAGGAAATCACTCATTTGATGGCAAGAGTTCAAATTTATTTTAATGATGTGTTATAATACACAATCAGTAAGTTTTAAAAATCCAGGACTTTAACATGGTTTTTGTTGAACAATTTTTCTGACCTTGAATCCGGGACAATCCCAGTTTTCGGAGATGTATGGCAACCCTACCCTGTTCTAACAATCAAAACGGAAGTTGCTATTACTTTAGCCTGGTGTTCTCTTCATTCCCAATAAGACTGGTCAGTGACCACTGATGTCTGACTTAGTCACATGAAGAGCAGATGCAAAACTGTACATGTTTATCATTGCTTCCTTCTAAATTTAAGGAATAAAACTGTGGCTCCCTCCCCCATCCCAGGCTCCCAAAAGTTTGCTACTACTGTACTGTATTAAATATTTGAGTGGGCAATGCCCAAGTAATTCTGTTTCAACAGGAAATATTCAATAACACAAAATGCCAAAAAGCTAATAACCAACATTTCTCTTGTATTTTGAAACTCAAAATGCTTATGTTGCAAAATGCTAATATTTTATCATTCTGTATCAAATCACAACCACCGTAATGTTCAATACCAACTGGAGGTTTGCATACAAATGTAGATTCTACATCTTAGTATTCTTGCTTGATCTACTCCAAAGAACTCAGCAAGAAAACTTTTATATAAGCTAAATTGCTGGTGTCTATATATCTTCCACTCATGCTTTTTACTTGTTCTGGGAACTTCAATCATCAGCACATGCAATAGATAATCAACTGGCAACCCAGAAAACCATCTTACAATCTTTCACAACCATTATTTTGTACTAAAAATTAAATGAATATCTGCAAATTTTCTGATCATCAGCAATAATAACAACAATAGAACAATCTTAACACACTAGGATATCTTGTCAAAAAACAGCAGGTGCTGTGAGATTTTCTGATCTTACAGAAGAGGGAGGAAACCAGTAACCTTTCCTTCAGCCACAGCCAGTGACGCACTGCAAAAAAAAATTACTACCTACTCTGTGGGCTGGTGAAATCTGTGGGCGGGGCCAAATCTGTGGGCATGGCCAAACATCCTACATTATGGGCTATGGAGGTGCGCGTGGCCAACCAAGTGGGCATGGCCTGGGGGGATTTCCACTACCGGTTCTGCAGAACCTGACAGAACCTGCTGCAGTTAGAGTTGCCATAATTCTCTCTCACAAAACCAGGACAGAAGTACAAAATAGCCTTTTTTAAAAAACAAACATAATATAATGATAGCTATTTTTCCAACCTTGAATCTGGGACAATCCTGGTTTTCCAGGACATATGGCAACCCTAGCTGCAGTGCATCACTGGCCACAGCACTCATAAAAAAACCTGTAGTCAGGCAGGGGGAGGGGGTTACTGAAAAAAAGTTGCATTATCTGTTTAAAACTCACATTTTTTGCAAAACACATTTTTACAGAAAAAGGAATTCCATGACTTTTTTGCCAAACAGTGCCTTAAATACAAACAATAACAACAACAAAACCCAACTTCTCATAAACTGTGTTCTAGGGGAGAAATCATTTGCAATCTTTTTCTCCCACTTCTGAGAATGAACTAAACCAAGATCTACATTTTCAATCAATCAATCAATCAATCAATCAGTTTAATTTATATCCCGCCTTCCTCAGCCGAGACCAACTCGAGGCGGCTAACAACATAATCCAACAAAGTAACAATAAAAAGATAATACAGAGAAACAACAAGTTCAAAATGGACAACAATCCAGATAAGCATAATATCATAATACAAAAACTACACTACATAATTAGATCATAAAAATGCAATAAATATAATTATACTACAGCAAACCCAACATAGCAAGACCCCCATGTCCACTGGAGAACAGTCGTAGGAGCTACCACTCCCCCAACAGCTTGGGGAAGGAGGTCCACGTCTCAGTCTCAACATGAGCCAAGGCAGCCACAGCAAGGAGCCAAAGACGGCGATGGTCCTGGGGGCGGCGGCAGTCCTGGGCCTGGCCCGGCGGCCCACGGCCCTTTATCTCCCCGCGCAAGGGACGGGAGAGAAGGGCGGGGCCAGGTGGAGAGGCCGATGGAATGGCCCTCTCTTCGCCCCCACCGGGCAGGACGCGCAGCGGCGGCAGGCTCACCCGGGCGCCCCTCGCCTTTTAAGTCCAAGGGCGAGGGGGAAGGCGGGGCCCGAGGACGCCGGCCAGGTGAGAGGCCGATGGAATGGCCCTCTCTTCGCCCCCACCGGGGCAGGACGCGCAGCGGCGGCAGGCTCACCCGGGCGCCCCTCGCCTTTTAAGTCCAAGGGCGAGGGGGAAGGCGGGGCCCGAGGACGCCGGCCAGGTGAGAGGCCGATGGAATGGCCCTCTCTTCGCCCCCACCTGGGCAGGACGCGCAGCGGCGGCAGGCTCACCCGGGCGCCCCTCGCCTTTTAAGTCCAAGGGCGAGGGGGAAGGCGGGGCCCGAGGACGCTGGCCAGGTGAGAGGCCGATGGCCGATGGAATGGCCCTCTCTTCGCCCCCACCGGGGCAGGACGCGCAGCGGCGGCAGGCTCACCCGGGCGCCCCTCGCCTTTTAAGTCCAAGGGCGAGGGGGAAGGCGGGGCCCGAGGACGCCGGCCAGGTGAGAGGCCGATGGAATGGCCCTCTCTTCGCCCCCACCGGGGCAGGACGCGCAGCGGCGGCAGGCTCACCCGGGCGCCCCTCGCCTTTTAAGTCCAAGGGCGAGGGGGAAGGCGGGGCCCGAGGACGCCGGCCAGGTGAGAGGCCGATGGAATGGCCCTCTCTTCGCCCCCACCGGGGCAGGACGCGCAGCGGCGACAGGCTCACCCGGGCGCCCCTCGCCTTTTAAGTCCAAGGGCGAGGGGGAAGGCGGGGCCCGAGGACGCCGGCCAGGTGAGAGGCCGATGGAATGGCCCTCTCTTCGCCCCCACCGGGGCAGGACGCGCAGCGTCCTCAAATGTTTTATCTGAAATGTTTTATCTGAAATGTTTTATCTCAAATGTTTTATCTGAAACCATGACAGAAAGGGTTTCTCCACTACTTTCCTCATGATTATTGGCAAGTGTATCTGGCAGTTTGATGCAACTTCACTGCTTGCTCCTATACTGACGTCTATGTGCAAGTTAAAGCTAACAATTGATACTGAGTGACCTCATTAATACATGCAAAGATGTGTGCATGCATCTTTGTGTGTGTTTTCCAACAAAATGGAAACATTAAAATCTGTAGCGGTAAAACATTCATATATAGGACTGCATGCTAAGCCTTGACAAAGTGGGATAATTAGCTCAATGATATGTTATGATATGGCAATTCAGCAAGGAAAGGGTTAATACATGATCATTGGGAGGAGGCTATTCTGTTAATTGGCTTGCTTTTTTGTTTGTTATCCAATCAGGGGAAAAACCTAACTTCCTAACTAAAATTTGATTGTCTAACCCAGTGTTTCTCCATCTTGGTGCTCCAGATGTTATTGGACTTCAATTACTTGCTGATCAGGGCTTCGGAAATTGAAATTCAAGAACATCTGGGGGCCCAAGATTGAGAAACCTTGGCCTAACATAATCCCTTATCTCTTGTATGTTGGCTGCAATTTGTTCTTGAAGAAGATGCAGCCTTTTTGAATCCTGAAGCTTTTTCCTTTTAACTAACCTCAATCTTCATCCTCCTCTAACAATCTGAAAACAACCTGTAAAGATTTCTGAGCACATAGGGAATAAATATGTGGGTTTTTTTCTTTTACCTAAAACATTTGGTCTGAATAATTATTTTTTGCTGGGAAGCATGCTGAACATGAGAGAAAGTTCTTACAAAATTTGCAAACTACTCAAATCTTAATAATTTCACTTCTTTTGCTGTGAAACTATATACCCCAACAGGTTAGCGAACCCCAGACTAAGACAGCAAAAGAGCCTCCTTGAAGATTGTGGTATTTTTGAACCACAAATGGGGTGCACCCCAGGCAACGGCCACCTTGTGCCAGCTAATCTTTCTCACACTAGGTCAGGCGAAAAGAAGTCACCAAAAAGTGCCTTCATTTTGGCAGTTTCTCATCTGGCCTAGATGGGGGGAAAGAGAAAGAAGCAGCAGCAAGTATTTTTGGGCTTTGATTCTGAGTGTTTTGCGTCACTCTATTCCCTAACCCCCATTTTAATCAAAAATGTTCAGCTAGCCAAAACAATAGAAAGTTGGGTTGGGGTGGGGTCAGAAATAGAAAGTAGAAGGATAGATGTAAATCAAAGCAGAAACTGTCCAGGACTAGTCCCAAAGCTTACAAAGCATAATTTTTCACAATAGAAATTGAAGCTGAGGGCTCACCTCAAAGCTTCAAAAATGAGAATCTGGTTAGTTATTCCTGAACTGGAAAATGTAGATGAAAAGGCAATATGGCTTGAATATAACTATATTGCATGTGAACTAATTTTTAAAAATGTCATGGATGACCAAATTATATTTGTAGTTAAATGTATCAATGCCAGAGATATGATATGATAAAATCATTAGAGAAAGCGTTCAGTTTCTCCAGCTTATTATTTGAATACAAATGATTTGAATAGGGAAGTTAATAAAACTTAAAACATTTACAAAAGATAACTGTGACAAACAAATAGCTGTTTCACTCGATATTTTTTCCAACAACATTTTATCTGGGTTAAATGTTAATAATCAACAGATAATTGGTTTCCTCTATGGGACACTTGAAGAAAAAAATCAACCTGTTGTTATTGTGAAGCACACCAGGAATGTTTCCTTTGATGAGGTGATCAGTGCACTTTGTAAGAGTGTGTATATAAAAGAATATCCAGAGAACTCTGGATCAAAGTACACAGAACAAAGGAGGAGTCGTAGAAAGTTCAACCAACCCAACTATGGGGTACCTGCTAGAATTGTGGGAAGTCAGGACACATGAGAAAAGACTGCCAAATCCCCAAGGGTCATTCAGCAAATGAGAGTTCACCTCATTTTGAACAAAGACCTTTCGAAGGGCAGAGTGAAGATCATAAACAGAACAGAAAGATAGGAAAAGGAAACCTAGGCAAAGAGTATAAACAGAAAGCATTTGTGGCTTCTGAAGTAAAGCAACCAGCCAATCAAACTATAGGCTAGTTGATTCTGTATGTGGTCATAAGAACATAAGAACAGCCTTCCTGGAACAGGCCACAGCCCATCCAGTCCAGCATTCTGTCTCACACAGTGGTTCACCATTTGCTTCAGGGTAATCCCAAGCAGATACCTTGACCTGCTTAGGATTCCCTGGAAATGGCATTGAGAGATATCCTGCCTATCTCTCCAACCCGGAGGTTGTCCTTAGGTATCCATAATTATAGTCATTGATACCCTTGTCCTCCAAGAAGGTGGCTTACTACGGGCACAGGATATGCGTTCGGGCGAATAACTTTATTGATGGTACACTTGTAGTCAGCGCATATCCTGACCTCCCCACTACTTTTCAAAGCAGTCACAATTGGTGTCTCCCACTCTGCAGAGTCCACTGGCACTAGGATGCCCTGCCCCACCAGTTTGTCCAGCTCAGCTTCTATCTTCTCCTTTAAAGCAAAGGGTACCCAGCGTGGCTTCATCCGGATGGGCCGGATGGTTGGGTCAAGCTCAAAGTCAACAGGGGGTCCTTTGTATAACCCTAAACTCTTTTTGAATACCTCAGGATGTGCAGCACAAACGTCCTGGATTGGATCAGAGTCTATTGCGTGGATGCCAGAAAGCCGGATTCCCAGAGGCCTAAACCATTGAGTCCCAAATAAGACAGTTAGTGCCCTGCTTAACTACAACCAATGGCAAGGAGGTGAGAATGTTTTTGAATTTAACCAAGAAATTACCCACCCCTAGGACCGGAATCTGGCAACCTTGCACTTCCCAGAGGGAAGTTTTAAAGGATTTAAGATTGGGCTGAGAGGCAGGGGAATTCTCAAAAACTCCCGCTGTGGGATTATGGAAAAGGTAGTACCTGAATCCCCCTCCATCTTAAAGGGGACGTCCTGCAGGCTCACGTCTGCGAAGAAACGCTCGCTGACAATGGCCACTTGGCATGGCTCAGGTTCGGGTGACACTTTGGCGATGGATGTGTTGTGGTGATGACTCTTCTTGGGCACAGGCGCTGGAGGTCTTTGCTTTTGCTGTCGGCATACCTTAGCAATGTGCCCTCTTCGCCCGCAGTTGTGGCATTCTGCGGTGTGGAAGGGGCACTTCTTGCAGTCATGCCGGGCTCTGCAGCCATCACACTTGTGAAGGAATTTCTTCTCCTGATCGTCACGGTGCTCTCGGTGCTTTCGTCAGACCGCTCGGACTTTTCCCTCTGCGTCGCTGGACTCCGATGAAGAGGTGGAACCAGGTGATGCTAAGGAGGATGAAGGTGAACTTTGCTGAGCTTGCACAGCTGAGTTGGTGGCACTGGTGGTGGAGTGGCGAAAAAGCTTTATCCCGGACCGTGCGGCCTCAGACGCTACTGCCTCTTTTAGGACATCTGTGAAGGTTAGCGTCTTTCTGATCATGAGGCGACATTACATAAGAACATAAGAACAGACTTGCTGAAACAGGCCATAGCCCATCCAGTCCAGCATTCTGTCTCACACAGTGGCTCACCATTTCCTTCAGGGTATTCCCAAGCAGATGCCTTCACCTGCTTAGGATTCCCTGGAAATGGCATTGAGAGATATCCTGCCTATCTCTCCAACCCGGAGGTTGTCCTTAAGTTTCCATAATTATAGCCATTGATACTCTTGTCCTCCATGAACTTGTCTAATCCTTTCTTAAAGCTGTCAAGACTGACAGCTGGCACCACTTCTTCTGGCAGGGAGTTCCATAGACCAGTGATCCTCTGGGTGAAAAAGTACTTTCTCTTATTCGTTTGAGAATTAGTACCCAAATGTTTCATGGAGTGCACCCTAATTCTAGTGTTATGCGATAGGGAAAACAGTTTTTCCTTATCTACTTTGTCCACACCGTGCATGATTTTATAAACTTCAATCAGGTCACCTCTTAGACGTTGTCGTTCAAGAGTGAAGAGGCCCAACCGTTGCAGCCACAGATGGTAAGGAAGGTGTTCCAGTGCCCTAATCATTCTGGTTGCCCTCCTCTGCACTTTTTTCAGCTCCATAATATCCTTCTGGAGGTATGGCGACCAGAACTGTACACAGTATTCCAAATGGGGCCTCACTATAGTTTTATAAAGAGGCAAAATGACAATTGCTGACTTATTTTCTATACACTTCCTAATGATCCCTAGCATTGAGTTTGCTTTTTTCACTGCTGAGGCACACTGGGTTGACACCTTCATTGAGCTGTCCACTAGGACACCAAAGTTCCTTTCCTGGTTTGTCCCAAAGAGTTCAGACCCCATTAGTTTATAAATGTAATTGGGTTTTTTTGCCCCAATGTGCATCACTCTGCACTTACTAATGTTGAAGCTCATTTGCCACTGTTTTGCCCACTCCCCCAGTGTCAAGAGATCCCTCTGGAGCTCCTCATAATCTCTCACAGTTTTCACTACCCTGTATAATTTAGTGTCGTCAGCAAATATGGCTACCTTGCTTTTTACTCCTACTTCTAGATCATTTATGAAGAGGTTGAAAAGCAGGGGTCCCAGTACTGAACCTTGGGGGACCCCACTCTTTACTTCCCTCCACTTGGAAAAGTGTCCATTTAGTGCTACCCTCTGTTTCCTGTCCCTTAGCCAGTTGCTGATCCAGGACAAGACCTGTCCCTTTATTCTATGACTGTTAAGTTTATTCAAGAGCCTTTGGTGCGGGACCTTGTCAAAAGCCTTCTGAAAGTCCAGACAAACAATGTCAACTGGATCCCCCTTATCCACATGCCTGTTGACACTCTCAAAAAATTCCAACAGATTAGTGAGGCATGATTTGCCCTTGCAAAAGTCATGTTGGCTCTCCTTTTGCAGCAACTTCTCTTCTATGTGCCTATTAATTCTAACTTTTAGGATGGTTTCCATCACTTTACCTGGGACACATGTCAAACTGACCGGTCAGTAATTTCCTGGATCATCCCGGATCCTTTTTTGAAAATTGGTGTTACATTCGCTATCTTCCAGTCATCAGGCACAAACCCTGATTTGAGGGAAAGATTATATATTTTGGCTAGGAGATCAACGATTTCATCTTTAAGTTCCCTGAGAACTCGCGGATGGATGCCATCTGGTCCTGGTGATTTGTTAGCATTTAGTTTAACAAGACATGCAAAGACCTCCTCCCTGGTTATTTCTATCTGGCTTAATTCTTCAGTTTCCCTCCCTACGAAGATAGGCTCTGTTTTGGGCATGTGGTCTCTGTCTTCTTCAGTGAATACTGAAGCAAAGAATTCATTGAGTCTCTCTGCAATCTCTGTTTCCTCTTTAATAACCCCTTGCCTTCCATTGTTGTCTAATGGTCCAATGGCCTTCCTAGTTGGGTTCTTACTTCTAATGTACTTAAAGAAGTCTTTGTTGTTTCTCTGATGTTTTTAGCTATAAACTCCTCAAAGTCTTGCTTTGCTTTCCTGATTGTTACCTTGCATTTGTTCTGCCAGAATTTATGTTTCTGCCTGCTGTCCTCATTCGGACAAGCTTTCCATCTTCTAAATGATCTTTTCTTGCTTTTGATCACTTCCCGAACAGCTCCTGTAAGCCACATCAGAGTCCTCTTGGACCTGGCAGTGCCCTTTTCCCTTTTGGGTATGCATTCATCATCCCAGAGATATTTTTTTCCTTCAAATTTTTGATGAAAGTGCTTTTGGAAAACACAGGATTACGAATGGGGAATATACCTAGATTGATGGGAAAGGATATGAGGTTTTAAGATGTTCACTACCAGATGCCACTTTTGAAACTACAAGTACTGTAATTTAAGTGTTGTATGTACCTCATTTGGACTGTAACTTGACAGGTGTTTCAGCTCTATATCAGAAAATGTTTACTGTAACCTTGAAAGATGGAACATGCATAGTAGAGAAAGAGAATGTAATGTATCTTGAAGCATTTGAATCTACAGATATCTAGAGACTAAGACTTCCTGATGAACAGCAATAGATCACCACAGGGCAAATTCAAAGAAAAGACAGCAACAGCAAGGATCTGTGGCACAGTCACTTCACATATAGAGATCCAAAGGCAGTTCTCAAACTGCAGAACAAAAATATTGATGTAGGCATCAAAATAAACCTATGGACATTACGAGATGTGTCCGTTGTAGTACAAAACCTGCTATTAGACTCTTATTTCAGTCAAGTGCTGAGAAAAGAAGCATAAAAGTGCTGGATATAATTCACAGTTATTTGTGTGGTCCATTCAAAGTTCAATCACTGGGAAGGACCAGATATTTTCTTATCTCTATTGGTAATTTCTCAAGAAACTGTGTCACCAAGAGGAGAATCAGACAGATGAGATGCCCAAGAAATGTAGCAATGGTGAACAGCAAATTTTAAAAAAAAGAACAACCACAAGTGAGCTGAGTTTAAGAGGAACCTGCAAACAATTCAAAACTTATCAATTGCCCCATTTTTGCTGTACAGCTACGTACCCCAACAGAATATTGACAAAGCTTCACCATTAAGTCTGCTCTTTCTTTACCAGATAGATAGATAGATAGATAGACAGACAGACAGACAGATAGATAGACAGACAGACAGAGCACTATCCTTGCCACTGGATTTGCAGATTACTTCCTAGAGTTTTTAGGTCCATGGACACATTTGAAGTTGATGTATGTTTCTCGGGAGATTTCTGTTCCTCGCTGCCTCCAGTCTTATTATTCACACATTTCTCTGAAACCAAAAGATTTCTTCAACCAGAGTACAGTACTGCTAATTAGTACTTACTTCAAATAGTGTTAAACAGAAAATAATAATGTATGAATGCCATCATGGCTGAACCTCTTAGTAACACAGGTGAGTGAAAACAAGAAGGCAACTTTGCTGAAACCTCTGCTGAAAATTCATTTATGCTATGAATTAAAGCAGCCATATCTTTTTGTGTGCCTAGAGATCTCAGAAGAGATACAGGCGATGAATTGATTTAAAATAGTTACGAACTATTTCAAACAATGCAAAAAAACAACAACAATCCTCCCTAGGCACTTATCCCTCCGAAAAAACATATCGTTAACAGATTTCTTGCATTTTTTGAAGTAGACTATAAAAGGCCATACCCCAATCATCTAACTTAGCCTTGAGATAGATTTAACTTTTCTTTTTGTCTTATCTTTTTGCAATGTGCAATGCCACTTGCTTGGAAATTAATCACTCCTATTCAGGTTTCTGTGTGAGATGTAAATCACAAAGATCCTTTTTTAATCCTCCCTCTCAAGAACCTGTCATCTGCTGCTAGTGCAAAGTGGAAATGTATTTATTTCTGTAGTTTGGGTAGTTAAAATGGCAGCAGCCCAGTCTCCCACCAAGAAGAATAAATAAATCATATGATGGTTGCTACTGAAGGAAACAGTCTCTCACATATTCATCTATTAATGTGTAAATTCCCAGTAGGATTTCTTGATGGATAAAACGGCAGGCACAGGATCATTGTTGTGTAAGAACTACTCTCTCTTCCTCCTCTAGGCCAGGAGTTCTCAACCATTTAAAGGCAAGGGCCGGGTCACGCTCCCTCAGACAGCTTCAGGGGCCGGACAGCCATTTTGCCCTTCCTCCACCACATGGTACTTCCTGGTGTGGTGGAGGCGGTGAGGGCCCACCTGAAATTGTGCTAGAAAAACTGCTACTGAGGCTTTTCAGACCAACTGTTCCCATAAATATACAGCTTTTATTCCTCCTATTACATTGTTTTCCTACTCAGCACAGCTGGAAGATAAGTGATAAATTGTCTCTCAATTGTCATCATCATCACCATCATTCCAGACGCCGGAGCTCTGTGCCCTCCCCCCCGGCCTGGCCGGTGGGGAGTGAAAACAGCTGAGGGCGATGTGCGCCCTTAAAAGCGCCACCGCCAGCCCCGGATGCCAAAGCTCTGCGCCCTCCCCCCGGCCCGGCCGGTCAGCAGGGAGTGAAAACAGCTGATCGCCTGGCAGCCGGTCAGAGGAGGAGGTGGGGAGGAAAGAACTGGCCACACCTGGGGCTCGCTTTTTCATGGCCCCAAAAGCGATTCCCCACTTCCACATGACACCGGACTTGAGCCTCTCCCAGGGCCTATTCCATTGGTCCCGGGATGGGAGGCTGCTGCGCCCGGCGCCCATTCCTCTGGCCCCCACCAGGCGGGGAGCTCAAAAGACGCTGGAGCTGCCACTACCTCATCTGCAGCTGGATTTTCCAAGTCTCTTTTTCTATTACTGGTTAGATTGTTTTTGATATGTCCTGTGGCTTCACTGTTTTGTTGATATGCTTATTGATATGTTTTTTGGATATGTCCTTTTGATATACTGATTGTTGATATTTTGACTTGTTGTACTGATATATTGTATTGTGGAATTTATTGTAATTGTATTGTAAGTGTATTGATTATTTATTTTTGCATCATCACACTGTTACATTGTACTTATATTAACTTGCTGTTAGCCGCTCTGAGTTGGCCTGTGCCGAGTTGAGTGGGATACAAATCTAAATAAATAATAAATAAATAAATCATCTCAGAACTGTAGAGCTGTAACTCTTACATTAGCACCTTTTGTTCTACACAGATGTGGTGTTGCATTATTGTTCTTCCATACCCCTTTTCTTTTTAATTCACTCTGATATTGAGAAATAGTACTATTTAATCATAATAGAAAGAAAAAGAGATGGGGAAGAAATTTAGAACAGATGCAGACAAAATAATATGACAGGCAGTAAAATCTCCATTCATAGATGTAGCCAGTGTAATAAGGTTTGGAATGGATAGAAGTATTTTGTGCCAATGCAATGACCGGGTATCAGCAGAACAGCCTTGTACTGACTAATCCTAGTGATTTTCCAATATAACTCTATATGCTGGCACAACTGCTGTGCTGACTAAAATCAGCCAGCAGAAGAGATAATAGAGAGGTGGCTGGTGCGTAGTTGGGGAGGAGCTAAATTATGCTACATCCATATAATCTCCAACCAAATTAAAGGTAAAGGTAAAGATCACCCTTTCTTCAAAACCAGTCATAGCTGACTGTAGGGCTCAGTGCTCATCTCTATTTCTAACCAAAGAGCCAGTGCTGTCTGCACCTGCAGATGTTTCCATGGACATGTAGCAGGCATCACTAGAACAAAGAAGACAGCAACTATGCCAGCACAGAGTTAGATTAATGTGAACATAATATTAATTATGTGCCATCAAGTCAGTTCTGACTTATGGCGATCCTTTCCAGAGTTTTCTAGGTAGAGAATACTTAGAAGTGGTTTACTATTCCTTTCTTCTGAGGGGTGCCCTGGGACTGTGTAGTTCAATGAGTTAGGATGGCCATTGTCCCTGGAGGCACAGTGGAAAATTGAACTCTCAACATCTGGTTCCACAACCAGATACCTAAACCACCGAGCTCTCCAGCCAGCTAAAGTGAGGGTGGTGTTATATAATTACTAATATTACAAAGATGGAATGGGCTTGGATTCAGCAGTTTTAACTAGCCTCCTGTCCACTCAATTGGCCTTCTGTCACCTTGAACTGTTAGGGTTCTATCCTAAATATGAGGCAAATCAGGAATAATTCCTCAGCTGTGACAGGTGGGAAAATAACAACACAGGCTAAACCTTGCAACAGGAATCTTTCCATTAATATTAGGAAGAATATTTGGTATATGAAACTTGCCTATGAGAAGACAAAGAAAGGCATTGCTGGAGATCAAAGCATTATATTAAGTGTTTTCAGGTAGCCTACATTTTAATTCTTTCTCTAGAGTCTAGGAGATTGAGGAGCCTCATTGTCGCAGAAAATGCTACAAGCCAATAGTGCAGATAAAATTAAAAATATTTTTAAATGAAGTAACAACATTCTGAGAATACGTTTACTGAATTAATTACATTTTGTTAAATTGATTCTGAGTTAGGACAACTTTTCCCAAAGTTTTCTAGGTACAGAGTTCTCAGATTTGGTTTATCAGCTGATTCTCTTCTACAGACACACAGAGAGGAATCAAACTCTCAATATCTGGCTCCACCATTAGATACCTAACTCATTGAATTATTCAGGGCTACCTGTGAAGTACACCTTCCTTTAAAGCCTATTGTTTCAGCCAGTTTTAATTCAATCATTTGTAATTCATTTCTTGTGGCTTTGCCAAATGCCTTATTCCCTCTTGAATGCATACTAAATGGCTTCTTAGGCACTTCCCCTGGATATATGCCAGGATTAAGAAATTTCAAAGAAATTACATTTGCATTTACATTCTACAGTAC
This sequence comes from Bradypodion pumilum, assembly GCA_035047305.1. Classification (NCBI taxonomy): domain Eukaryota; kingdom Metazoa; phylum Chordata; class Lepidosauria; order Squamata; family Chamaeleonidae; genus Bradypodion; species Bradypodion pumilum. The sequence continues at coordinate 386,011,417 of JAWDJD010000001.1, read as the reverse complement.
TTTTAAAGGACACCTGTTCTTATGGGATAGTTTTTGCCACATTTGCTGCTAATGAAAACCAATCTCTAATTATGCAGTGACAAGGAAAAGAAGCACTACAACTGACAGCTCAAACAGAACAGTTATATGGTTGTTCACCTGGACCTCATGCGTCTTCAGAAATGAAAAAGGAAACTCATTCAAAACCACACATTAGCCAAAGATTTTAATGGGATACTCCAAAGCAGGAGTGAATAGGTTTGCCACTACAAAGTTACTTCAATAATTTATTTTAATTTTACAAAACCCACCCATATCCTGTCCCACTTCATTATTTTTATGGTAGTTGGCTGAATTTTTTTTCTTCTCACACCAAAGCATAACAACTCAACTGAATAAAACAAGCAGGCAAACAGCAGGGGAGATGATGATAGCCTTATGCATACAGTACTTGCTATTCAGTTCTGTAACAAAACAATTGTTATAGAAGGCTGGTAGGGAGCAAAGTTCCAACCACAGGACATACTGTGCCCTCATCATTCTTTTACAAATCTTTGTTCTCTGTATAAAATATTAAACTGAGCTCTTCAAAAGATATGAAAATAGATGCATATTTCTCCCACAGCAATTAAAAACAGGCAGATTATGTGCTTTAGGTTCTCTAAGAGGAGCTAGGAGCCATTTGTTTGTTTCTATATTGCCTGTCTAGTGATGAACACTAAAATAAATTTATATCCCTACCCCAACAAACCACTAGCCCAACAGCCCTAGAAAGCAGCAACAAACAAGAATCAAAATACACGTGACAAGAAAAGTAGAAACAAACCAGAGTCTTGTTGTGCTACTGCTAATTGTTGTTGTTGTTCAGTTGCACAGTCGATTCCAACTCTGCGACTCCATGGACCATCGCTCTCCAGGCACCCCTGTCCTCCACCATCCTCCTTAGTCCGCACAGCTCCGTGCCCATTGTATCTACAATACCATCTAGCCATCTCATCTTTGGCTGTCCCCTTCTTCTTTTGGTCTCCACCTTCCCCAGCATCAAAGCCTTCTCAAATGAATCCTCTCTTCTCATTTGATGTCCAAAATACTTCAGCTTCATCTTTACTATTTGACCTTCTAATGAGCATTCGGGGCTAATCTCTTCTAATATTGACCTATTTGTTCTCCTCGCTGTCCAAGGGACTCTCAAAACACTCCTCCAGCACCACATCTCAAAGGCATCTATTTTTCTTCGCTCAGCCTTTCTAATGGTCCAGCTCTCACAGCCATACATTACCACCGGAAATACCATTGCTTTGACTATATGGACCTTTGTTTGCAGTGAGATGTCTCTACTTTTCACTATGTTCCCCAGGTTTTTCATAGCTTGTCTCCCAAGAATCAGTCACCTTTTTATTTCATGGCTGCAATCTCCATCTGCAGAGATCTTGGATCCTAAGAAAGTAAAATCTGTTACTGCTTCTACTTCTTCCCCATCTATTTTCCAGGGACTGATACGGCCTGTTGCCATTATCTTGGTTTTCTTGATATTGAGTCTCAAGCCCGCTTTTGCACTCTCCTCCTTCAGCCCAATCAAGAGATTCTTTAGGTCTTCCTCACTTTCTGCCATTAGGGTGGTATCATCTGCATATCTCAAATTGTTGATGTTTCTCCCAGCAATTTTGATCCCATATTGTGATTCCTCCATCCCTGCATTGCGCATTATGTGCTCTGTGTATAAGTTGAATAAGCAGGGTGACAGAATGCAGCCTTGTTTTACTCCTTTTCCTATTCCAAACCACTCCGTCTTTCCATACTCTGTCCTAACTGTTGCTTCTTGACTCAGATTTCTCATGAGACATATGAGGTGTTCTGGTATTCCCATCTCTTTAATTACTTGCCACATTTTGTTGTGGTCCACACAATCAAAGGCCTTGGTGTAGTCAATGAAGCAGAAGTAAGCTTATTTCTGGTATTCCTTTGTTTTCTCCATGATCCAACGTATGTTGCCAATGTGGTCTCTGGTCCCCCTGCTTCTTCTGAACCCAGCCTGCACCTCTAGTAGTTCTCTTTCTACATGCTGCTGCAGTCTATCCTGTATTATCTTGAGCATCACTTTGCTAGCTTGTGGGATGAGCGCAACTGTTTGATAATTTGAACATTCTTTGGCATTGCCCTTTTTTGGGATTGGGACGTATAATGATCTTTTCCAATCCTGTGGCCACTGTTTTGTTTTCCAAATCTGCTGGCATATAGCATGTAGTAGCTTGATTCCTTCATCTTTTAGGGCTTTGAAGAATTCAACTGGGATACCATCATCTCCACTGGCTTTGTTATTTGCCGTGCTTTTTAGGTCTTTTCTGACTTCACTTTCTAGGATGTCTGGATCAAGTTCCCCCTACTGCTAATACAAAACTGAAAATGAGTGCATTTTTATAATATCGTTATGAAGAAAACCCTTTGTCTGGCCATCTGCCATTTGAAAGGACATCTGAAAATGCTGTGTCCAGATCATCAGTACACAAGAAGGACGGCCATTTTCCATTACCTTTACCATCAATAATAATTTCGTGTTCTTGAGGATAAGGGTAGTTACAGCAGACATTGGGTGTGCCCGATACCTACAGAAAGAAGGAATTATCAAGAAGGAACCTATTCTACAAGTGTCAATGAACAGGGAAAATGGAGGAGCAGATGTTCCAGAGACCCTGTAGAAAAATTGGTATAAGCTGGTTGGTATCTGGGATAGGGTGGGGAAGAAGAAAAAGTGGTTTCCAAAGACACAGAATTGAGATAGTCCCCAGCTAGGATATTGTCTAGTGGGAAAAATAGGTGTTCAATGTCAGAGAGCCAACCTATGCCTAAGAATCATTCAAATTGCTAATTGAAAAGAAAGTTAGGTTGCACTTACCCGTGATAACTTTCATTCTTCGAGTGTATAGTTTGTGAATACACACTATTGGGTTGTGCGCCTGTGCAGACCCTGGACCGGAGGCTTTAAATTTTATTGGCTAAAAGTTTTGGTAGTAAGACCGCCTACCATACCGCCCACCCTTAGGCGCCATTCTGCCATTTTACCTCAGTTCCATACTTAAGCCAAGCACAGGATAAACCAAATGATCTCATCCGTGCAGCTCAAGAGGGGAGGTAGGGTGGGTAGTGTGTATTCACAAACTATACACATGAAGAACGAAAGTTATCACTGGTAAGTGTAACCTAACTTTTTCCTTCGTATAGTTTGTGAATCCCCACTATTTGGAGATTAGCAAGCTCACACTTACTTAGTCGGTGGACAGCCAGATGAGATGAGTCCATGACGAAGTATGTCAGTCAGTCAGGATGGACCCTCAAGGGCAAGGCGCCAGGAGCCCTCTGGCAAGGATGACACGACCAAGTCTGGCGTCCGCAGTGGCTCTGGTGTCCATCTGGTAGTGTTGGACAAATGTTGAAGGTCTGGACCAGGTGGCAGCCTTACAAATGTCCTCCAGCGGGGTGCCCACCAGAAATGCCGTGGAGGTGGCAACCGCTCTGGTATAGTGTGCCCTGACGTGAAGAGGGGGTGGAAGAGAAGCAGCCTCATAGGCAAGGTAAATGGTTGATGTAATCCATTTGGAGAACCTCTGTGATGAGATGGGTTCACCTTTGGACTTGCCCCCATAAGCAACAAAGAGACGCTGAGACTTGTGAAACTCTCTGGTCCTGCTGGTGTAGAATAATAAGGCCCGTTTGACGTCAAGAGTGTGCCATGTCCTTTCTTGAACGTCAACTGGTTTGGAAAGAAAGTTGGTAATGATATGGCCTAAGCCAGGTGAAACTGAGAAACAATTTTTGGCAAGAAAGTAATGTCTGCGTGGAGCACCACGTGGTCATTGTAGAATTTCATGTACGGGGCCTCAGCCCGAAGAGCAGTCAGCTCACCAGCTCGTCTGGTAGACATGATGGCAACCAGGAATACTGTCTTCCAAGTAAGAAGGTGCAGGTCCTCCGTTGCCAGAGGTTCAAAGGGGGCCTTGGTAAAGGCTGTCAAAACCGTAGATAAAGACCACTGTGTGTTCGGAGTCTTAACAGGAGGGAAGGAGTTCTGCAATCCAATCATGGAAAGCACCTGAAGCAGGAAATCCAAGCGGGAAGTGGGCCACCACAGCTGCCAAATGGACCCTGATGGATGCAAAGCTGAGACCAGTTTCTGCCAAATGGAGAAGATATTCCATGATGTCATTGAGGTTTACTTGCTGTGCACACCTGCGATGAGCATTCATTGTATCATTGACATTTTGTATCTTATTTGTATCGTATTTTGTATTGTTTAGCATTATTATTGTAAACCGCTTCGAGTTCCCTTTTCGGGGAGTAAAGCGGTATAGAAATCTAAACAGTAAATAAATAAATTCAGGAAGCCACGGAACCGCCGATATTTGAAGGCATATGACTTTCTGGTAGACGGGTGTCGCGCTAATGCCGCGCTAATGCCACGCGGTGAGGTGAAGACTGAGCAAGTCCGAATGAAGAAGACATCCCTGCTCCATGTGGAGGAGAGAGGGAGAGTCGGGCACCATGAGAGACCGTGAGGAGAGTTCCAGCGGAAGAGGATACCATGGCTGCCGAGGCCAAGCTGGGGCGATGAGGATTGCCTGCGTCCGCTGCTGCTACATCATCGTGAGTACCTTCTGAACTAGAGGAAACAGGGGAAAAGCATAGAGGTAGTCCTGATCCCACCGTTTCATGAAGGCGTCGCCCTCGGAGTTCCATCCGATGCCCACCCTGGAGCAGTACCGGGGGCACTTGTGATTGGACTCCGATGCAAACAGATCCAGGCTCGGGGTTCCCTATGACCTGCAAATGGACTGAAAAACCTCACCGTCCAGTTCCCATTCATGAGTCGTTGAGGAGAGGTGACTCAGCTGGTCCGCCAGCACATTCAACTTGCCCTGAATGTGGACCCTGATGGGAAAGATGTGTCACCCCAGATACCACTCCCATAGTTGCACCACCAGGTATAGCAACGACGTGGACCTCGTTTCACCCTGTTTGTTGAGGTACGCAATCGCGGTGATGTTGTCCGATGCGATTTGAACCGCTTTGCCCAACAGTATCATCTCGAAGGAGCGCAACGCCTTCCAAATGGCAAGCAGCTCCAAGTAATTTATATGGTGCACCATTTCGTCCCGTGACCACAAGTTGTTGACTGTCAAAGTCCCGCAAGCAGCTCCCCATTCGAGGTTGCTTGCGTCGGTCAAAATTTGAAGAGACGGTTGTGGAGGGTAAAAATGTCTGCCCATAGCAACGTTTAGTGGCGTGATCCACCACACCAGCTGGTCCACCAGTTCTGAGGTCGGAATCAACCATTTGGACTGACTCTCCATGAGCGGATCGAACTCGTGGAGGAGCCAAGACTGTAGGGACTGGAACTTAAGCTTGGCGTGAAGAACCACTGCCGTGGTTGATGCCATTAAACCCAGAAGCCTTTTAGCCTTCTTCGCCCGGACTAAGGGTTTTGCACAAAAGTCGCTCACCACTTGTGCAATGTCCTGTAGATGTTTTTGTGGGGCATAAGTCCTGACTATGAGGGAGTCCAGCACTGCTCCAATGTACTCCACTCGCTGTGAAGGATTCAACTTTGACTTGTTGAAGTTGATCCTGAGGCCAAGACTCTCCATTAGGTGGACGGTGTACTCTGTGTCCTGAATGGCCGACAACCTGGTAGGGGAGACAATCAACCAGTCATTGATGTACGGGAAGACCTTGATCCCCTTCTGCCAGAGGAAAGCAGCAACCGGAGCCATGCACTTGGTGAAGACACACAGTGCCATGGACAGACAGAATGGTAGGCAACGGTACTGGTACACGGAGTCCTCTATCCGGAAGCGGAGAAAGCGTCTGTGTTCCTTGAGGATGCTGACATGGAAGTAAGCGTCCTTCAGGTCTATCACTGTAAACCAGTCCCATTTGTTGATGAGGGGAAGGATGGTTTGGAGTGTCACCATTCGGAACTTTCTGGTATGGATAAACTTGTTGAGACGACGTAAGTCCAGAATCAGGTGGAGGCCTCCATCCTTCTTCTGGACAACGAAGTACCTCAAGTAGAAACCGTTGCTCCAATCGGTTGGTGGTACCCGCTCGATGGCCCCTTTGGAAAGAAGGGTAGCAACCATTTCCTCCAGATGAGGAGATGGGGTGGTGAAATAGAGTTTTCCTACCCAAGGCATCCAGTTGAACTCGATGGTGTAACCAGCGGACCAGATCTTCAAGACCCACCGGTCGTTTGTGACGTCGGAAGTTCTGAAGGGGGAGGTACGGGAGGAGAAGTGAGAGAGTCTTGGCCGGAGGGAAGTCAAATGTGAGACTTTGACTTGCCCTCGTTGTGTTTGCCCTGGCTGTATGGCTGGAAATGCTGCCTCCCGTGCTGCTGTTTGGTATGGTAGAAGCCAGCCTTGGGCTGGTCACCAGTCCCACAATGCTGCGGTTGCTGCTGAGGATTTCACTGGTAGCGGCTTGTGAAGGGCTGGTACCATGGCTTAGCAGATGGAGTCGAGGCGGTGAGGCTGAGAAACTTTGCTGTCGAGTTGGTCTGCCTCAACTCGTTCAGGACCATGTCGGTATCCTGTCCAAAAAGGCCATGTCCATCAAAGGGAAACTCTTCGATCAATTTTTTCATTGAATCATCCAGAGTAGTTCCCTGAAGCTAGGCGTGTCTCCTCAAAAGAATTGCAGAGAACATATCTTTCGCTGCATAGTCATTAATGTGGCAGGAGGTGCGCATCTGCTGCCCCACCAAAAAGTCGCCTTCGGTGCACAAGGACTCCAATTCTTTTTGGAGATCCACAGGTAGTTTAACGGTCAGGGTCTTCGCCTTTTCCCACAAGTGAATTGGTATAGGCCCATAGCTGTGGAGTAATTAGCAGCATGCAGAAACAGTGAGCCCATTGCGTAGACCTTGCAGCCCACCGCGTCGAGTTTCTTCCGTTCCGGAGTCGACGGTATGGGGAAACAAGCTGACGGCAGTCTTGTTTTGAAATGCCTTAACCACCAAGGAGTTCGGCAGGGGATGGGCCTGCAAGAACTCGCTGTTTTCATCCAGAACCCGGTACATGCAATCGAGTCTGGACGAAACGGAGTGGGAGGACACTGGTTTTTTCCAGGTGGCCTTAGCGGAGGTCAACATTGACAGCAACATCATTATGTGGACTGGCAGGATGGACTTTTTGTCCAGCTTCACTGCCATCTGGTCCTCAAGGGGAGGATGGTTGACCTGTATCTGGAGGGCAGTTCCGAGACAGGTCAGCATTGCCATGAGAGACTTTTGATCCTCACCCCTGGGCAGATCGACGGCACCGATGGCCTGGCCGGGCATCTTGTCTGCATCCACCTCTACCTCCTCCTCCGATGAGTTGGAGTCATCGGAGGATGAGGGAGGAACCCTGGAAGTCACGTTGGGTCCATGCCAGTATGGCCTGGGGGGGTCAACAGACTGGGCACTCATCGCTTCTACATCCGGACCGTGCCAGTCTTGCCTGACTGGGCCGACGGAGCAACAGCTTGACCATTGAGAGGGTGGCAGAGCGACAGCAGGGTCAGAATCCCTGGGGCGTGTGGTGGTCAGTCCCAGAGCCATAGACACCGCAGGAATGGTGGCCTTAAACTGTTCCGCAAAGGACTTGGCCATCACCTCGAACATGGTCTTGAAAAAGTCCATTTGACTAGCTGGTGCAGTTGAAAGAGGCAAAACGGTGGGATCCGAAACAGTGGGATCCAAAATGGTGGCCGAAATGGTGGGGACTGAGATGTTGACTGGAACAGCAGCCACCATCGTAGCGGTTGGAGAAGTTCTGGGCGTCGGAGATACTGGAAGACGTCGCGTCGTAGAGCGACCTCTGTCCCCAGATGGAGTGGGAGGCAACAAAAGCACAGGGTGCGTGGTCGTCATTGCACGGAGAGTCTTGTTAGGCGACTCTGAGGATGAACGGCTGCCCCAAACAGAGGAGCCCGGAGACGGACATCTAGCCACCAAAAAAGGCAGAGAGGGCTGAGGCGAGACGGGTGGGCGAGGGGTGGGGGGCAACGAGCGGCGAGCCTCACCACGATGTTTCTTTTTCTTGTACCCATTCTTATCTTTCTTCTTCTTCTTGTGAGGGACTAGCTGTGAAGAAGAGGCAGCGGGCATCTTTTCCTTAGAAGGACCTGCAGAAGAGGCAGGGGCCGAAATGGCTGGAGCGGGAGCTAAGGTGAGCTCCATTATGTGTGCCTTGAGCCTGTTACATCTATTTTGTACTGCAAGGCACGTGAAGTTCTTGCAATGTGCACAAGACTGGCTCTGGTGCACTTCGCCCAAACAGAAAAGGCACACGCTGTGCCTGTCAGAAGCTGGAAACTTCTTGTGACACGAGACACTCTGTTTGAACGCCGCTGAGGCCATGAAAGGGAAGTCGACGTTCCAAAACGAAAACGTTCCTACCGAAGGGGAGCAAAGGAGTCCGTAGCACGGAAACCGCCAAGAAAAATTGTTTCACGAGCGAAACCAACCCCTTGAGGTTGGGGAAATGGCGACCTCAGCGAAAAATTGGAGACAGTCGTCGCAAGAAGAAACAGTGCTCAAAGGCGATCCTGCCTGGAGGACAAGATCGGCAAGAAAAAATTGACGAAGAACAATAGTCTTTTTCCGAGAATAGACGGAAAAAAATGAAAGAGCTCTCAACGGTCGTCCTGCAGCTGAGGCGGAAAGAAGAGAACTGAGGTAAAATGGCAGAATGGCACCTAAGGGTGGGTGGTACAGTGGACGGTCTTACCACCAAAACATTTAGCCAATAAGCTTTAAAGCCTCCGGTCCAGGGTCTGCGCAAGTGCACAACACAATAGTGGGGATTCACAAACTATACGAAGGAGAACTGGTGTCAGCTGGGGAGAAGGGAGGGAGAAGAGAAACATTATTTTTAGAAAAGTTACTCCTTTTTAAAAAGTTCAGAGCATATCATGATCTGATTTATGGAAGACTCTGGAAGAATAGATGATGGGTATTAAGTGAGGACTGAAAGGTTGTCATTCTAGCCTAGCTACTCCCAGGAGAATTACACTCCATCAACTGTCATTCTTTAATCTCTTGTGCTCTGTATAAGTCCTTGAACTATGCTGCTGCTGTGTAAATACTAAAACATGATAGTTAGCCTTTTCTTTTTTAAAAATATGGAACTATTCTTAAATGGTTCAACCTCTACCTTTTGTAATATAGATTGGCTTCAGTCCCTTTTGCTGGAAGGTTTGAACCTATTTTTGCATTTATATTTTCCTAAAGTCTTTTGGGGACTTTAGTGTTGTTGTTCAGGCGCACAGTCAAATCTGATCCTTTGCGACCCCATAGACCACCAGACCCCAGGCTCCTCTGTCATCTGCCATCCTCTGCAGCCTTCCCAGATCTACCATTTCCAAATAAAATATTTTTTCCAACTTGGCTTGGTTCCTTTTGGGAAAAGAATCCTAGCCTCTGCACTGGAGAAATCCTCTGTTTTGTGGATGCTTAGTCCAGTGGTGGGCTCCAAAGAATTTTACTACCACACTGTGGGTGTGGTATGGTGGGCGTGGCCAGGGGAAAGCCCTGTGTTGCACCCGAATTAGGACTACTTTGTTTCAAAACTTGGATGGGCGGGGCCAGCCAGAATTTCTGCTACCAGTTTCTGTGCTACCTGCTGATGCCCACCACTGGGTTAGTCTTTTCAACCTTACAAGATTAGTATGCAAGCCAAAGTATACAACCTTGTTATGTAATTGAGTCTCCCTGGAACACTGTAAGTCAGGGGTGCCCAAACTACATCCGGGGGCCCGAATTCAGCCCCCAATGCCAATTCATCCAGCCCGCACCACCCTTGTCGCTCCCAGAAGCAGAAGTAAAATACGTACGGGCATGTTTTACTTCCACTTCTGGGAGCGATGAGGGTGGCGTGGGCTTGATTAATTGGTGTTGGGGGCTGGATCCAGCCCCAGGCTGTAGTTTGGTCACCCCTGCTATAAGTATTAATTCAGTATGTGGGAGAATGGCCCGACAGGAAAATTTCCCTGGCCACAGCATACTAGCCCTCCTGGATGTCACCCATACCTGGAAAGTTCTGGGTTGCATGGCTGAGTGATTTGTATGATCTTGTCTGACAAGGTCAGGTTCTTGACAAAAAGAACTTTTATATTTGCATTCTTTGATTTTCAGATATGATCAGTGTTCATGTAACAGGAACTTGAAGCCATTATAATGCCTCAGAGTGACCAAACATCCCTTCCTACCAGAATATGTGCTTGAAATCTGAACAGCATGCACATGCAGAGATATTTCCAATAATTTTCTCATAACTAGGGACTCCCCTCTTAGATCCCAAATATCTTCTGAAAGCCCGAAAAAACCATGGTTATTATGGCCACTTCTGTTAGTATTTGTATACTAAGGTTAAACTGATGGTGTTCAAGTATACTCTATTAATTATGCTAACAGGGGCTGTGGTGGCTCAGTAGTTAAGAAGCTCACCTTGTTAGCTGGAAGGCCAGCAAGTTGGCAGATCGAGACCAGGATACTACATGATGTTTTGAGCGCCTGTCTCTGTCCCAGCTCCTGCCAACCTAGCAGTTCAAAAGGAAGAAATTGTAAGTACATAAATAGGGATCACTTGGGTGGGAAAAGATCTTGGGGACCTGAAAGGAGCCTCATTCGGGCATCTCCTGAACGGAGGTTCTCCAGAAAAAAAATCATTTCAACCCAGAATAATTTCTGACACAAAATTATTATTTAGAGTGCCATACTTCAAATAACCAATTTTCATCAGATGTCAATTAGCCCCACAGATGTTTCTGTACAAAAGAAACCATCACTGATCATTTTGCAAGCCAACTGTTTCCTTCAGACAGTCTATAGGGCCTGACAAAACTCTACAATGGCAACCACAGCACAAGGCAGAACCAAGAAATCTCTAGGCTATGAGATAAGTAAAAACTCCCATCTTGTGCTCTATCACTTTTTAATTCTCAGTAGTTAAGGCTCACATAAACCTCTTACAATACTCATATCCCATACATCAAATAAACCAAATACTTTGAAAAATTGTAAAGTCACAATCGTTTTGGCCAACAACATTGTATTGTATTGTATTGTTTATTTATACCCCGCTCTTCTAGTGTGTACACTACTCAGAGCGGCTTCCAACAATCAATAATAAACAATATACAGTATAACCAGAATAAAGTACAGTGCAATACATAAGCAATAAAGAATATACAATGCAAAACATGGTAAAAATACAATACAAAATACCAGGAATATACAGTTCTAGCAGCATAAATACTTACATACTTGACAGTTCATTTTTATTACACTTTTGGCAGTGCGGAAAGCTCGTTATTCCCCATTTAACAGCTATTTTCACAGAATCTGCCACAGCTATTATTATAGCATCCGTAGCCCTGGCTCTGTTTTAATTAGGGTCTCAAACCAGCTAAAATAGCAGTTTTCTGAAGAAAACATTATCATGTTCCTATTGTGTTCCAGTTAGAAGTTTCTGGGTCAACTAAAGGGATTTATTTACCAATATGTACCATGTTTATAGAATTACAAAACTTCATTAAGAAATTCACAGTGGGGGCGTGGCTAGGATGAGCTCGGAGTGACACGCAGCTTCCTCAGCTCGCGCTGAAATGTGAAAATAAAGTGGAATTTTATTTTAAAAATCGACGGACTTGCTGGCCCAAAAGAACTCTTTCGGATCCTAGATATATTGGTGCTTAACCTGATTGTGGTATGGGCTCGGAGTTCGGAAGTTGAGCGGTGTGCGAGGCGCGGCGCAAGTCATGCTGAGCAAACCGCTCCGATCGCGGACGGGGGCCCAAGATTTGGGAAGCAGTGGATCCAGAGTATCGAGGCTTATTATCGCAAAGAAATTAAATTTCTAAAATGCCAGAATGACAGAAGTGGAGTTTGGAAGACTTTAATTCCGTCTGTGAACCACGTCAAGAAAGCGCAAGTAAGTGGTGAAAGTGCGTGGAGGTGGGGGTGAAGAAGGAAGTAATGGCAGCGGGTTGTCTTTAAAACGAAACTTAAAAGAGGGTGAAGGAAAGCCGAGCCGCGAGATAAAGAAGTGGAGAACAACGGAGCCGCTTTGTTGAAAATTTACTGGGAAGTAAAACTATTGGAAAGTAAATTTATTGGAAAGGGGCTGAACAGTTATAGAAGGCTACAGAAGAGGTGGTAAATTGGATTAGGACTTGGCGAGACGTGAGAAGGGAAGGGTTCTTTCGTGTGCCCCCACCCCCGTTTTGGAGTCAAAAGCAGAAAATATATCTGTTGGCTGGGAACAGCATAGCCCAAAGTGAAGTTTTTCTCCGGACTGTTATGGAAGAGATGATGAGAAAGCAGAATATTGTGATACGCAAAATGGCGGAGAAAACGCCAGACCAGCTAAAAGATAGAATAATTGATTGGTTAAATAATTTGAATATGGGAAAAGTTTTTGTTCACGAGGATATTGCAAGTGTGTATAGAGTGGGACCGAGGAAGGGAAAGGTGGTACAGAGAAATGTGTTGGTTAAATTTGCAAATTGGGAAGATAAATTGAAGGTGATGGCTTTCTTAAAACAAGCTGGTTCTGGCATTTTTAAAAATGGATGGGAATGATGTGGAAGTGTATAATGATATTTCAATGAAGGAACACAGCTGGAGGTATAAGATGAAGCCAGTAACAAGATTTCTGATGGAAAAGAGGATAAAATATAATTGGCGCTTTCCGCAACAGTTGAGATTTTTTCATGAAAGGAGGTTGCATGTGATTGATGCAGAGATGGATGCATTGGAATATCTGTGTTTGAATGATCTGGTTAAGGCATCCTCAAGGGAATGGTTGGCATTGAGGAAGGCCTTGTTGGAATCTGGAGAGATAAAAAGAGATTATGGAGGAGCAAGGGAAGAGGGAGCTGCAGGAGGAGAGGATATAGGAGAGTCGGAGTTACAATTGTTGGTGGTAACTGAGGTGGGGGGAAGTGAAGGTCAGCAGGAGGGGAAATAGGTGGGAAGATTGTAGGTGAGAAGAGTTAAAGTAGGATTTTAAGTCAAGTTAGATTTTAGTAATAGGTGGAACAGCGGTTGAGCTTTTATTGTTAAGTCATCTTTCATGTTCCCCCCTCCCCTTTTCGGAAGACGGAGGTGATCTTTTTGGACAAAGAAGTGGGGAGGGTAGCATTGAATGTTTTTAGTGGTTTTTGTTTTTTTAGTTATTGTGGGTTAGATGGTATCACGTCCAAGGGAGGAATCAGAGATGGAAGAAGACTGCGGGTAATTATATTATGAGGTCCATTAAAATGTTAACGTGGAATGTGAAAGGTACAGGCTCTCCGGTTAAGAGAAGGAGAATTGAATCAGCACTGAGGAGGGATAGGCCGGATATAGTCTTTCTGCAGGAAACTCACCAAAAATCTCAGGACATGAACAAAATTTTTCTAGGCTGGATACAGCATTATGAGAGGTCATATGGCACATCAAAGGCAAGAGGAGTGGCAATTCTGATATCGACTAGGTTGGGGTTTGAGATAGTTAACAGTATAGTGGATCCCGAGGGCAGATATTTGATTGTGAAAGGAAAGATAGATGATGAGGAAATAACACTGGTGAATATATATGCCCCAAATGATCATCAGGCCGAATTTTTGGAAAAAATTCAAAAAAATATTGGCAAGAGAAAAAACAATGAAGATGACTGTGGCCGGTGATTTCAATTTAATAAGGTCAAACTTAGATTGCACAAACTTACTAAGATGTGGAAATGGAATTAAAGGACAAGTACTGGATAATTGGATGGCATCTCTGGGGTTGAAGGACACTTGGAGGGAGCTTAACTGGTTAGAAAGGGTCTATACTTATTTCTCACAGGTTCACAACTCATATTCTAGAATTGATTATATATTTGTAACGGAGAATATGATCAGAAACTTGGAGGAAATAGAAGTTGGAATTTTCAAGGAGTCAGATCATTCTAAAGTTGTGATGGAAATAAGGATGGAGGGTAAAAAGAAGATGAGAAGGATGTGGAGATATGATGATAAACTATTTAGGGATCAAAAATGTAAAGAGCAAATTAGGGAGAGATGGGAAGAAAATTGGCATTGGAATGGCAATGATGGGGTAAACTTTAATGTGGTCTGGGATGCCGTGAAGTTGGTTTTTAGAGGGAAAAGTATTAGATTAGCTAGTATTAAATATAAAAAATCTAAGATGTTACAGGATAAAAAAGAAAAGGATATAAAGAGATTACAGGAGGAACATGCAAGGACAAAGGATAGGAAAGTCTTTGATGATTTGCAAAGATTAAAGACGGAATTGATAGGAAAGGATATAGAAAAAGTGAAAAGGGACCTTGTTTATTTAAAAAGAGAATATTTTGAATATAGTAATAAAAATTCAAGGTTATTAGCAAGAACAGCCAAAGAAAAGAGAGAAAAGAGAGAAATTGGAGTTTTGATAAATGAACAAGGGGTGAGATGTAACAAGATTGGAGACAAGTGCAAAATTGTGAAAGAATTTTATCAAGCTCTATATGCAAAAAAAGAGATAGATATAGATAAACTTAAAAATCAATTAGAGAAACAAAAGGATAGTGGTATAAAGTAGGAACATAAGGAAAAAATGGAAGAACGAATAACAGAAAAAGAGGTAAAAGAGGTAATAGCTAGCCTGAAAGTGGGTAAAGCACCAGGGGAAGATGGGTTACCAGCTGATTTTTACAAGGAATTTAAAGATATAGTGGCCCCGAAGCTGGTAAAACTGTATAGTTACATTTTAGATGGGGGACAAATTCCGACTTCATGGTATAGGACCATGATTGTATTGCTGCCAAAACCTGGAAAGGATTTAGAAAAAGTGGAATCTTATAGACCTATTTCATTGATCAACCAAGATGCCAAGATTTTCACAGCAATATTAGCAAATAGGTTAAACAATTTTATGGGCAATTATATAGAAGTAGACCAAGTTGGTTTTTTGAAAGGAAGACATATGGCGGATTTGACAAGAAGAACGATAGATTTATTGGATACAGTGAGGCAAACAAAGGAAAAAGTGGGTTTGATATCTTTAGATATATTTAAAGCATTTGATTCACTGCAATTTGTGTCAAGGAAATAATTAAAAGTTATGGATTTGGCGATAAATTTAGAAGAAGAATTGACCAACTATATCAACAAGGTACAGCTATTGTTAGAGTGAACGATGAGGTTACTGACGAGATAAAATTAGAAGCAGGAACGAGACAGGGTTGTCCACTAACTCCAATTTTGTTCATCTTGGCCATGGAGATGTTAGCAAAGGCTATTAGGGATGATAAAGGAATAGAAGGGGTCATGGGAACCAAGATAAGCTTATATGCCGATCACACTTTGATAATTGCTAAACATCCAGAGAGGGCGTTAGACAGGATTCAAGCGCAATTAAAGATTTTTGAAGATATCACAGGTTTGAGGATAAATTGGGATAAATTGGAAATGTTGTTATGTAATACAAGAAAGGAAGACCAGAAGAAGATAAAAGGGATGGGTAATATTCAAATTAAGGATAAATTGAAATATTTAGGGATAAATATCTCATGTAGCTTTGAAGACCTTAAGAGATTGAATTATAATAATTTGAAAGTAGAAATCAAAGCCAGAATTAAGAATCTTCAAAAGCTAAAATTGTCATGGTTTGGAAGAATAGAAATTACTAAAATGATGCTTTTGCCTAGGTTAAATTTTTTATTCGATGCTTTGGCAATTCAAATGAACGAGAAGGAAATTAAGGAATTCCAAAAATTGTTTAATGATTTTTGTAATGGAGGAAAGAGATCAAGATTATAAAAAAAACTATGGTATCTACCTCAGAAAGAAGGAGGATTAGGGATGCCGAACCTGTTGCTATACTATCGAGCGTTTCAAATTAAGAATGTGGTGAAGATTTTGGTTGGAGAAAAAGCTGTATGGGAAGATATTGAAATGAAAGATTATAACCACATAGGCAAAATTATTTTTTTAGGCGCTAATCTGGGAAAAGTGATAACTAAAAATACCATGATGAAGGGATTGGTGAATACTTGGAAAAAAGTAAAGAAGGTCTTGGCTCCAAATATTTCACCAATCAGAATTGGAGGATGTGGTAGATTTCCCAGTAAAAATAGATAAAAGGATAAAAGAGGTTTTGGTTAAAAATGGAGTTTTCCTGCTTAAAGACTGGTTACAGACCTGCACAGACACTGATAAAAGAAAGGATTTGTTTGGACAATTGAATTTGAATTGGTTTCAGATCGTGGCGTTAAATAAATGGAATGGTAAATGTTGGAGAAAACCAGAATTGATTAGAGAGAAGACTGAATTCGAGGTGCTGATTTCAAAATTAAGAAAAGGAGACAGAACTATTAAGGGAGTAGTTAGTCAACTGTATAAATTGTTGAACAAGGAGGGTGATCCACAGGAGGTTTTAATGTCAAGTTGGGAGCAGGAGTTGAAGATAAAGATTGATAAAGATACATGGAAGCACAAATGGAAAAAGAGGATAATGAGAACATTATCGGTTAGAATAAAGGAACATAATTTTAAAATGTTGTGGAGGTGGTACCTGACCCCAGTGAGGTTGCATCACATTGATAATAAAAAGGACAAAATGTGTTGGAGATGCAAAAAGGAAATTGGAACATATGAGCACATGTGGTGGAGTTGCACTGTGGTTAAAGAATTTTGGAAAAAAGTGGAAAAGGAGATCAAGGAAATAATGGATAAGAGAATCAAACTGGGGCCGGGTTCCACCATGTTAACAGATGTGGAATGTTTTAATTTAAATAAGGATGAAAAAGAATTGCTAGAAATAATGCTTACAACGGGTAGACATTGTATAGCTAGAAATTGGAAAAATGGTATAAATATAAAGATAGAGGAATGGTATAAAGAGATGTGGAATTTAGCATTGAATGACAAATTAAATTGGGAAATAAATAAAAAGAAGGGTATCATTAAAGAGAACAGATTTTGGAATATTTGGCGTGCTTTTGTGGATCATTCTATTAGAGGGGAAGAAATAAACAAACCTGTACCTGATCAAATATGTTTTTTGGAGGGAAAGTATTAAGACAACCTGATTCCTCCAGGACATTGTAAATATCACTGGGAGGTATATTAATTTTTTCTCTTCTTTTTTCTTTCTTTTTTGTTTTGTTTTTCTTTATGCGCATATAAGTATGTACGTGTGTGTGTATATGTGTGTGTGTATATGTGTGCATGTGTATGTATGCATATATATATACAGTATTGTTTTATTATAAATAATACATGAATTAAATGGTATATTATGCATATTAGTCAAAATATAAAGTTTTAATCACCATTTATAAAGACTGGTCAATATGTTATCAGTGCAGTAATGCATTAGATTAAAAGGATATTGGTGTTAGAAGGTAAAATTATACAATGTGTATGTATCGGCAGTATGTATTTTTCTTCTTTTATGTATGTGTGTTGTATTATATGTTGTAATTTTGTTTGAAAATTAATAAAAATTATTTTTTTAAAAAAAATAAATTCACAGTGATTTCCCATCAACCCAGCTATGATTTCTCTTAGAAATTATTTAACATTTTAAATTCTTTTGTACATTTGATTTCTAGACAATCATTTTCTCAACTGATTACTCATATTCTGGAAAATAAGTAAATTGTGCTTCATGCTATCACTTCCATGAACTACCAAGAATTCGCAAATAACACTTTGTATGTAGAGTATCTCTTCATTTAGTGCAGGGCGAGCAGACCCTATGTTCCACAGAAATGGGATGATGATTTCCACTGGCTCATTTTCAACACTTTTATTATTCATTGCCCAGCCAACAAGATAAAGTGATGATAAAAATTAAATGAACATCTATATAATGTCCTAGCATAAAGTTTTGAGAAGTCCAAGAAGAAATAAGAAGAGGGCAATATGAATGGAACATGGAACTGCCCAGAGAATACTCAGAGAAATATGGGCAGTGGATTTGAAAAGCGAAGGGGAAATGGAATAAAATTTGGAGCCAAAGAATTATGAAAAGCATGTCATCAAGAATCAAATAGCATTGCTACAAGGTACTACAGTATGGAGGTGGTACATTACCCCAATTCAAATAAACCACTATGATCCTAACCATAAGAAAGAGTGCTGGAGATGCAATGAACATCCTGAGACATATTTTCACTTATGGTGTAACAGAATGAAGTATACTGTACCCTGTTCTTTATTCTCATTCAATATGGTGATTTCAAATCAGGGAGAGTAAGATTTTTTTCCCCACGCTTATATACCGCCCACTCAGGCACAACCCAACTCAGGGCGGTTTACATAGCGGACAGTAAATACATAAAAAGACACATGATAAAACAAAGTTAAAAGTTAAAAGTTAAAAAACCCACCCCTAAAAGGTTCGCAAGTACCGAAGGGACCTTGGGGGAAGGCACACTTCTCTATACCAACCACCTAACGGTACCCCCATCCCCACCCGCACCCCAAACTTGGCCTGCCAGCCAGGTATTTAGTTCCTTCCTAAAGGGCAACAACTCCGTCTGAAGACGCAGTTCCACAGGCAGGAGGTTCCAAAGGGCCGGTGCGGACACGGAGAAGGCCCTCCTCCTTGTGCCAGAGAGTGGAAGAGTGCAGTGTAGCATTAATTTCATTCTTATTCTTATTAGGCGCTTGACTTCATTGTAACTATGAACCTTTCATTTTCCAGAGTGTGCTCAGGATTGCTACCTTATCTTAGGGAAGCTGTGTATGCACCATCAAAAGAGGACAAAATATGATAGTGATTAACATATTAGCATAGATAATATTGCATATGCTAACTTCAGATGAAGGACTCTCATTTTTAAAAGAGAACACAAACACTAGGATTTTTTTTTACACCCTCTGTGCCCACCTGTTCTTGGCGCAACTAACTTTCCTTGTATCAGAACTGGGGGCAATGAGAAGGATATGTAGAACAAGATTGTATCCTCACTGTATACTCTCAAGTCAAAAAAGTTACTTTGCAGAAGCATCAGAGAAGAACTACAACTTGTAACCAATTGTGTAATCCGTTTTTTATTCATAATTACTCTGACTGAAAATGTAGAGTAAATATCAAGCAATGACTAAAGGCCCAATGGCCTCCAGGCATCCGGATAGGATTTCAACAGCATCACTGGGGTCCCCATGGGCCGAGATGTACAACTGTGTGTCATCCGCGTACTGATGGTACCACACCCCATGGGAACGGATGATCTCACCCAGCGGCTTCATGTAGATGTTAAATAGGAGAGGAGAGAGTACCGAGCCCTGAGGCACCCCATATTTTAGGGGCCTAGGACTCGACCTCTCACTCTCCAACCACACCGACTGGGTCCGGCCCCTCAGAAATGAGGAAAACCAGGTCCACACCATGCCCTGGATCCCCAATCCTCGGAGCCGTTCCAGAAGGATACTGTGGTCAATGGTATCGAAGGCCGCTGAGAGGTCAGGAAGAGCAAGGACGGACGGATGACCGCCATCCCACTCTCGCCAGAGATCATCCATCAGCGCGACCAATGCAGTCTCAGTACCATATCCAGGTCTGAATCCTGACTGGAATGGGTCCAGATATTCCACTTCATCTAGTACCCCCTGCAGCTGACGTGCCACTGCCTTCTCCAGAACCTTCCCCAAAAAAGGAAGGTTGAGACAGGTCTGTAGTTGGTTAGGATTGCTGGATCGAGGGATGGCTTCTTCAGGAGGGGGCGCACAAGAGCATGTTTCAGCAGTGCAGGAAACATCCCCTCTCGAAAAGACGCATTAATTATAGCCCCGACCCAGCCACCTGTCACCGTCTTAGAGGCTTTTACCAGCCAGGCGGGACAGGGATCCAATGGACAATTAGTGGCACGGACCGCTGCAAGGAGCCTGTCCACTTCATCTGGGGCAACTGGATCAAACCTATCCCAGGTAACACCGCAAGACTGCGCACTGGCTCCCCCTGGACCCTCCCCGTCCACGCCAAGTTTGAACCCCGAGCGAATCTGATCGATTTTCTCCACCAGATGGTCAGCAAAGTCCTCAGCTGATCCCTGCCAACCAGGCACAGGCCCCGCCCTACCCAGGAGGGACCTGGTCACCCGAAACAGGGTGGCTGGGCGATTATCAGCGGAGGCAATAAGGGAGGTGAAGTACTGCCTCCTCACCACCCCCATCGCCACTAGGTAGGCCCTAATAGCGGCTCTAGCTAGTGTCCAATCGGAATCGCTCTGGGTCTTCACCCAGCGGCGCTCAAGGCGTCTCTTTGCCCGTTTGAGCTCCCCTAGTTCTTCAGTGAACCACGGGGATGACCTAGCTCCACGGGCTCTGAGAGGCCGTAGTGGAGCGATTACATCCAAGGCAGATGTCGTCGACCCGTACCACAGGTCAACAAGTGCCTCAGGTGAATCATGTCGCCGATCCAGAGGAAATTCCCCCAGTTCCCTCTGGAATCCATCCGGATCCATCAGTTGCCGGGGGCGGGCCACTTTAATCGACCCTGCCTCCTTATGATGAAAGTCTAGAGAAAGTCTAGAGCCACCAGATAGTGATCTGACCATGGCACAGGTGTTATGTTTAGCTTCTGTAAACTCAGATCACTCTGCCACCGCCACGACAAACAGACTAAATCTGGCGTGTGGCCACTGCCCCTGGTCGGGCCCTGAGTTACCTGAGCCAAGTCCATAGCTGCCATGGAAGCCATGAACTCCTGTGCCACCTCAGAACCAGACCCCAGCGATGGCAAATTGAAGTCCCCCAAAGCCATCAGTCTAGGGAACTCCAAAGCCAACGCCGAGATGGCTTCAAGGAGCCCAGGCAGGGAGTTCCTTACCCTGCAAGGAGGCAGGTACAGGAGTAGGACACCCAACTGACCGGTATGTAAACAATGTGAGCCTCATGGTGTAGAAGAAATGAAACCTAAGGTGTGATTGACATGTCTTGCTGTAAGATTATTGGTCCAAAGGTGGACCCTGTGGGAGGAGATATAACCCAGAAACTCATGTGCGCACACATACAGACATAGAGACACTCTCTGGAATGCTGTGCTTTTAAGCTTGCCAAAATGTAGATGCTTGGGAGAAAAGGAGGCCTATGGGCTATCCCTGGAACATTCAGCTTGCTTTATTTCTGCTTTGAAATGCTTTCTAAGCTTTTGCTGGACTGTATCCTGAATCTTGCTATGCTTTCAATATATTTCTAAAAATACCTGAAGAGACTTGGAATGATTACCTTGCACATGTTACCTGAATCTACACTAGTTTCATGTGCACCCTTTGCTCACTACCTAGATTTCGGTCAGAAGTGACTGGGCACATTGATAGCAAAAGCTCTGAACTGCTGGGTCCGATCTGGGCCAGGGAAGCAGGATCAGGTGCAATCCCATGGCCAAGAGTCCAGAGGACTACCAAGTCCTACCTGGGAGTAAGCGGATTGTTACATGGTGGCAGTGGTGGGATGAACAGCCGACAAGATAAGAATCAATATATGAATAGCACTATGGATGGTCCCACAAACTACTGTGTAACAAATTTGTACAGATGAGTTCCGATACAAGAGGAAACTGGAAGAATAAATTAGACTCCCATAGTAAATTGAAAGGAAAGAGTTCCAAAAGAGTCTGTTACATGCAACATTTATCTTGAGCCACAGAAAACTTGTAGTAGGCGACAAGGAATCTCATTTTGTGCTCTCATTTTGCCTGCAGACTTTCTCCAGCACAACTTCCAACAGTTTTATGACAAAAACTCTGCTATTTCCTTCAATTTTTTCATTCTGCAACGTGTTCTTCAATATTGCTGCAGTGCATGTACAGTATAGCTAGCCTGAATATTTCTAAAATTCACCAGGTTACACTGATCATTCATACTGCAAAAACTGAAAATGGTTATTGAATTATAAACATACAACATGAACACATGCCTACAGTTTTCAATCTAGGGTAATTTGTACCAAAGTGTAATTCTACCCCTAACCCATGTGGTCATTAAAAACAATTCAAAAGCAATATGAATCACTTATTAGAGCACTGAAAAAAATCAAAAAATAAGCTAGGTTTCAACCCCATTCAATTCTTGATCAGCCAGTTCTATGGTACCCAGCTGAGTGATGAACTGTTACCCTCCTATGATGACAGAAACTGTAAAGGACAAGAGAGGAATGTTTCAGAAATTGGCAGATGAAACAAGAACAAGGTAGTCCACAAAGCTAATTGAAAGTTGCCAAATAGGCAGGTCATTAACCATCCCACGAGACATAGATGCCAGCTCATGACATTTCAATGGTATATGAAGCAGCACTTTGCTAGTTTTCAGGAAAGGCTTAGAAATTCAGTTTGTATCTGAGGCATCTCTTGGACTGGCTGACGGCTGAGACTCTGCATGGTGAGCAATTATTGTTTTCCCAGTAAACCTGCAGATTCAAAACTTTATTATTATTATTATTATTATTATTATTATTATTATTATTATTATTATTATTATTATTATTATTATTATTATTATTATTATTATTATTATTATTATTATTATTATTATTATTATTATTATTATTAAACTTCCATTTAAATCCCACCCATCTGTGGTTACCCCCACTATAGGCAGCTAGCAACAACACATTAAAATACATAATAAAAATCACATAATAAATCACCTAATAAAATACAAATATCAAACCTAATTAAAACCGAGGGAAGGAATAAAAGCCTAACATTAGTCCGGTGAGTGCCCCTACTCAAATGCCTCCCTGAACAGAAGCACTTGAAGTTGTTTTCTGAAAATCAGCAAAGAAGTGATCTAGCGCAATTCCGCCAGAAGGGAGTTCCATCGGGATGGCACTGCCACTGAAAATGCTCTTCTCCTGGTTGTCACCTTCCTTGCCAATTTCGGCATTGGCACCAAAAGCTGGCCCATCTGGGAAGATTGAGTGATGCGGGAAGATGTTTTGATTTGGGTTCTCAACTATATATTTAGCATATTAAAAAGAGCATGAATTATTATTTTTCTATCCACTTGATCTGCAATGCCTCAGCAATCTTTCTAATGCTAGAAATGATCATATGCATTAATTTCATATTTTGCATTCTTAACCTTACCCTTGCTTGAGTTAACAGTGAGTTTATATTAACTATGCTTTTTTAGTTTATTTTCCTTTTCCGGGAATTTGAGAGTAGGAGTAAGAAAGTACACATAGAGTAGGCATAGAGAATAGGTGGTCCTTCAGATGTTGTTCAATTGAAAGTAAAAACTGTTCTATAAATAATAGTAAGACTGTTGGGATTATTCTTAGGTAGAAAGAGAAGTGAGAGCTCATCTAGACATTGATATATTCCTGAATTTGAGTTAGGCTCCCGTGTTTTAAGTTGATTTAAAGATTGGAAATTGCACAATGTACAGCTAAGCATGCATTAAGAAGGAGCCCTGGTGGTTAAACTGATGTACTGCAACCAAAAGATTGTGAGTTCAATCCTGACTAGAGATGTAAAATTTCTGGAATTTTTGAAGCTTGGGGGGAAAAAATGGTTTTTTTACAGGGGAGAAACGGAAATTTTTTGGGAAATTGGAAATAATCTGATACTATGCATATCTTTTTAGAAATGAATTATAAAATATTTGAACCTGTCCTTATCTTAAAATATTTTATTCATCATGTTAAAATAAAACATTCCATAATAAATTTTTTATTTTTTCAATTTTTCAGGGGGGAAAAAACAAAAAGGCTTCAGGAAAAAAAAGGGGGGAAAACCCGTTTCCCCCCCCCAAAAAAAAATTTTTCGTTTTTTTTCCAGGCCTTCACATCTCTAATCCTGACCAGGGATCAAACTTGACTCAGCCTTCCAGCTTTCTGAGGTTGGTAAAACGAGTACCAAGCATGTTGGGGGCAAAATGCTAATTAACTTGTGAACTGCCCAGACAGTGCACTAAGCACTATGGGGCGGTATATAAGTGTGATTGCCTTTTCTTTTTCTTGGTAAGTGGGTTTTTAATCACCCCAGCGGGGATCATTTATTTTCACTTGATTCTGGTTATGGTTTAATTTGAACTATTTTTTTTTGTGTGTGTGATTTCCTGTGTCAGGGTAAATTGTGTCCCTGGATTTTTGTTTTTGCTGCCAAGGCAATATGTTTTGGGCTGCAGGTATCCTGCAGGCTGAACTCATATTTTTCATCTCTTTTAGGGGTAGCGCTGTTGTGTTATGTCTGTTAGGGAAAGAGGAATTATTAAAGTAATTACACAGGCAATTGAGACCACATGCTTTTAGACATGAGAAGAGACTCAATCAGAGCACAGAAGTGATCATTTTAGATTCAGCTGAGCCAGAGATCTGCCGCTGTGCTGCTGGTACAGAAAACCGCAAGTGGGAGCCTCACTTGTTGTTTATAGTCTCTGCCCCCCACCCCCACCCCACACACTCACACACACACATCCTGGAGTGCCAAATTGCCAAATCACTTGCAAATGCAGCAATTCAAAATCCTGTGTAGTCCTCTGCACCAACATACTGCACAGCTTTCAAAGTCATGAAATTGACACAAATTGACTGTAGAGAACTATGTAGACAAGCCCTGAATGAAGAACTCTTTTCCCCCACCCCACCCCACTCATTTTCATTTTGCCAAAGGTTGATTTCTTCCCTTTCAGCTCCTTTTTGAAGTCGGAATTTAATGTTCATGAGATTCAGAGGTTGTTACCCTCAGGATAATCTAGGTAAAAGCCTCTGTATAAAAAAAACCTGTTGCGGAACAAATCAAAAAGGCATGATAAGATACAGCACACATCTCAACTATTTTCGCACGTAATACCACTGTATTAAACCAGCAGTAATCCACATTAATCTATCCCTCCTCTTTTCACAGCTCTGTACAGTGTAGAAAAAGGGAGAGTTTTCATGATGGAACCCAGGGGGGAAGAGCATCAGAAAATATGGGGGGGGGGGTAGCGCTAATCATGCCAGCACCTGGATAATGAAGAGACGATTTCCCCCCCCCCCGGCCTTTTTTTTTTTACTGGCTGTAGAACTCTGCTAACTTTGACCTATCTCCTTTTTAAAAATATGTTAAATACATCCATCCATCATCCTATTCTCAATTATTATTTTTTTAAGTCCCATTTTATTAGCCTCCCAATACATCAGAACAAAAGGCATATTACCCTGTTGATTCTATTTCTTGACATTTGGCAAATGATTTATTCTCATGGTATAGGAGACTTGTACATCGTGCTGGTTTTTGTTTGTTTATCATTCCTTCTAGAAATGGACTGATTAATTTTTTAACTGCACAGCAAACTCAAGTCAAGCGCCAAAAGTTTACTTCACTATCCAATAGCACTGGGGATGTGGTTCGCTTCCTGTGCTCCTGATAACTACAGTGAATTCCAGTTCTAAAAACTTGCTTCTCTTTCTCTCTCTGCTCTTGAAACAAAGCTTTGGGATGCACATGAGACTGCAGGGTGAAGGAAAGGTTGATGAGTCTGGTGGAATTAATAGAATCCAGCAGAATCGCACCATTGTATTCAGCCGTCTATCACAAAAGAAAACTCAAACTTTATTCTAAACTTTGGGAAATATATCCCTGGTGTTGTTTTTTCTTCTTAAAGCAAGGTAAGTCCCCGCCGTGTTGAGCCACCGTGATCCTAAAAATCCACCAGCAACCCCCCCCCCCAAGAGTGAAACCACACTAGGTAAAGGTAAAGGTTTCCCTTGCTCGAAAGCCAGTTGTATCTGACTCTAGGGTGCAGTACTGTTCTCTGTTTCAAAGCTGAAGAGCCAGCGCTGTCTGCTTCTGCAGACGTTTCTGTGGTCATGTGGCAGGCATGACTAGACACAGAACGCTGTTACCTTCCCACCAAAGTGGTCCCTATTTATCTACTGTACTTGCAATTTCTTGCTTTCGAACTGCTAGGTTACGTGTGAAAATCTGATATTATTTAATGCCATTTCACATATCTGCTACAAATGAACAAATCAAAGACAATGGTTTAGAAGCCATGAAAACTACTTTTTCTAAGGCCCTCTGCGACTCCCACTAATGTCATTTTTACACAGCAGGCCAAGTATTTGTGTTGTGTTCCCATATGGCTGTATGTCTTAAGATCAAAATACTAAGGCACAGCATGGCTAAGTGATGTTGATTTCTCTCCAAAACCACAGAGACTTACTAAGGACCAATAGTAATTATCCTCATTTACCGCCCCATAGCACTTGCTGGGCAGCTCACAATGTAATTAACATTTTTGCAGCCAACATGCTAGGTACTCATTTTGCCAAGTTCAGAAGGGTGGAAGGCTGAATCAACCTTGAGCCTGTCACAATTGAACTCACAACATGAGCAGGATGCGCTCTAGGTATTTTGGATTACAACTACCATGAGCCCCAACCACATGGTGAATGTCTCAAGGGGAAAAGGGGAAATGACCTAAGGACTGCAGTAGCTCAAGTGGCTAAGATGTTGACTGGGAGGCGGATGGTCAGCAGTTCGATTCCCGAGTACTGCAGGACGGAATGAGCTCCCGTCTTTGTCCCAGCTCCTGCCAACCTAGCAGTTCGAAAGCAAGAAATTGCAAGTAGATAAATAGGGACCACTTCGGTGGAAAGGAAACAGCATTCCATGTGCTTCGGTGTCTAGCCATGCCTGCCACATGACCACAGAAATGTCTGCAGAAGCAGACAGCGCTGGCTCTTCGGCTTTGAAACAGAGATGAGCACTGAACCCTAGAGTCAGATATGACTGGCTTTTGAGCAAGGAAAACCTAGTTTAAGCACCTGGCCGTACTTGTGAATGCACTTTACTGCCAAAGTTCTGCATCAATAATGAAAAAAAGGCACAGGGCAATACACTGAAGTGTTTAGATCAGGAATGCCCAAAATACTGCCTGGGGCTGGATACGGCCCCCAATGCCAATTCATCCGGCCCACGAAGCCTTCGTCAGGCGTGTTTTATTTTCGCTTCCAGGAGCGACGAGGGCTTCGTGAACCGGATGAATTGGCATTGGGGGCCAATTTCATCATTGAAACGTTTGGGCACCCCTGATTTAGATCATCATCATCATCTTCATCATCTTCATCATCATCATCATCATCATCATCATCATCATCTTCATTGTTGTTGTTGTTGTTGTTGCCATAAAAATACCTTGTAGTCAACTGAATGTCCACATCATTTCCTTCATCTCTATACTTTTAGTGTCTTGCAAGGAAGACAAAAGAAGGAGCCGCAGTAAGGGCTAAACACAACTTTATTGCATGATGGTCAGGGTGAACATGAGGTAATGGCGGACAAAACAGCTCTATTTATAGTACACTGTACATTTTAATATCCCGGTGTGGTAGCTCATTGGCTACCGCCCATGTGACGTCATAGATTGTCATGCCCATCTTCTCCAGGTGCGGTGTGGCGGGAAGTTCGGGTAATCTGTACCATGTGAGCCGGATGCTCGCTACTGCCACCTGTGGCCACTTAGCTCGCATCCTTATACAGCTTGCTACAATGTGTCTCTGATTAGATACAATTGGATACATTGACTGGTTACATTTCTGTTAAAGGGAAACTTGCAACATTCATTCAATACATAACAATACTGATCTCACTTTACATGGTTATTCCAAAAACTCCTGGAGATATGCAGATGGAGCCTTTTAGATGCTATTGAGGCAGCAACTACTTCCTATGGACATACTGGGTATGAGAATGCAATAATGCTGATTCTGAATGCATGTAAATACTTTCTCAGCATTAAATCAATAGAATTAAATAACAATTATTCATAATTATTATTTTATGCATGCTTATCTAATATACCTCAATTTGTCACAAGTCACATATTGCTAAGCTCAGGCCAAGGTCTCCGGTTCCCATAGCAGAGGGAGGAGGCAGAAAGACCAGAAGAGAGCTATGCTTACTACAGTCACGATTATCTCATGCTTCACTTTTGTTGTTGCTAATCTCAGGGAGGCAAGATGACCTTCGTTTCCAGTCTAGTACTAATGTACACAATAACAATTGGGATGAGCTTCTGTGGAGATGCACCTTACAATTATCTAAGATGCTGCCACACCACGGCTAGGGAAACACTTCAATTTTCAAGCACACTTCCAACTCTAGTTGCTAAAGGTACAGAAGCAGTTTTTGAAGTAAGAGACATGATACATGACAACCTACATTTACTGTTTACAGCTGATCAGTCTTGAGGCAGCCTCAGAAAGTAGATTCAGGCACAGGGCAGCCCCTCTGCCCAGCTGATGGATGGGCCTCTCCACCCTGCAAGCTGTAGGGCAGGGGTGCCCAAATTACGGCCCACGAGCCTGATCGAACCCACAGCACCAATTGATCTGGCCTGCACCGCCTTTGCCGCTCCTGGAAGCGGAAATAAAATGTGCATGTGTGGGTGCATAATGTGCCACTGATGCGCATAACGCTGCTGTAAATAACTCACAGCTGCACCTGCGCACGTGCATTTTACTTCTGCTTCTGGTGGGAGGAACCACGTGACTGGCACGCTGAACCACGTGACTGGCCTTCAGCCCAAAAATTTTGGACACCCCTGCTGTAGGGAATGCAGAATGACGGGAAGTGGGGCTTACCGAGGAAATCACAAGAACATGGTTGTCATTTGCGAGTGAGCCTGGAAAACAGCCCTAAGTTATGTGCATGTCCCTGATTGCCTCCAACTCAAGATTCTTTATCTGGCTCATTTTAAAAAAAATAAGAATCCCCACAATTTCCAAATTAAGTACAGTGATACCTCATACAATGTCCAAACTTAGTTCCACAAGTTTGGACTTTATACGGATTTGGACTTTGTATGAGGCATGCAAAATTCTAGCCGCAATGCCTCTTACAACGTCCAAATCCTTGCCGTGATGCCTCATACAACGTTGTTTCCATAGAGATACATTGTACTGTAACAACACAGACTTCAGGGCAAAGTCAAGGAAACAGAAAGGAAACTGACAGAACTTTAAGAAATCATTGTCTAAAGGCTAAAAACATTACAAAAACATGTCAAACAACCCTGATTGTCCAAGAACCTGAAGAATGCTGCAAAAATCCCAGGAATGCTTCTAAAAATTCTGATGAAAAAATTCCAAAAAAATCCAAAAGCGCGCTCAAAACCACTCCTAAACACTCTTTGCCTCATGCAAAATCCACAAGAGCAATGCATGCATGTGTCCTGCCTTTTATACTGCCCAGGCACAATGCAACCTGGGAAAACCCCAATGCTTCATACAACGTCACACGACTTTGTATGAGGCAACTTTTTTCAAGGAATTAGGCGATGTTGTATGAATCTGATGTTGTATGAAGCGGACTTTGTATGAGGTATTACTGTAATACATTCAAAAAGACAATGTAATAAATTCAAAAAGATACAGAGTCTCAAAATATTATAGGGATCTGATTATACTGGCCAGTCTCTAGCTAGAATTAAAGGCTCCTAGCCAAATCTATTCTAGGTCAACCTTCGTGGAAAGAAACACATGTGCTATTCAGGCATTCTCACAGATTTGTGGGGATGTGTGAGCTGCACACATACAATGGAAAATGTGATGAAAGACATGGATATGATCACTTGGGTTTGTACTATATAATTGGCAACCTTAAGCAATACAATGGACATTCTATAGCAGTGGTTCCCAAAGTGGGGCATATGCCCCATGAAGGACTTCAGTTCCCAGAAGCCTAAGTCAGTACACTGGCTGACCAGTGCTTTGGGGAATAGACTTAGGCTTCTGGGAATTGAAGTCCACAAACTAAGTTTGGGAAACACTGTTCTATAGGATACACCTCACACCTCCAAATTAGGCAAGTTAAGCATTCTCCCGAAGGTCATGGGCATTACTCACGTACATATAAGCAGCTCCTCTAAAACTGGGAGTAGGTATAAAAGGTCCCAGGCATGATTTTGGGCAAGAATTAAGCTGCACTGTTCATAAGAATGCAAGTTTATGAAGTGACATTCTCATATTCAAAAGATGAAAGCAAAACGGGCGTCCAAAGTGATTATATCTATGTCTTGCTAATTGGCTTTCTTTATTAGAATAGTAACTTTTTTTTAAGCGTCACATACCAGCCAAAAGGTATGACCTCTCAAAGGTTTCTCTCTCTCTCTCTCTCTCTCTCTCTCTCAACAAGACAAACAAATGAACTACCTTCTCTTCAGAACAAAATTCTTTGACTTAGAATTGCCCATCCAAGTCTCTGTGAATTGGCTGTGCAACTCATGAGTGGGTAAAGTTTTGCTTATCATAGCATACCTGTGATGAAAAGAGTCATTTCTGGAAATGCTATTCCCTTAGTAGCCAATTTTGCTAAGTCCATTTTTTTGAAGCCTTAAAAGTTAGGCCTCAATTTTTCAGGAAAACCATCCTTGGTATTTAGTACATTTTGTAAAAAATTTATTAATTATCATCTCCATCCTTCATGTGAGGGAAAGTTTTCCTTTGGGGCAAGTTGACTCAGATACATCCTTCTTATTCTTGATAAACCCATAATGAGAATGACAGTAATTAAAGAAATATTTTTTATCACAGCACAGTCACTGCTACTCAATAATTTTCTGTGTTTTAACTACATCAATTAAGAAACTCCTAATTTACTTAGGCCATTCAGTCAAGTTAATTTCTAAAAGAAACGTGGGAGTGAATGCAAAACTTTGAAGAACTTTTTAATTGAGCAACTTCAGTTTGATAACTAATTAGATAACTCCAGGCAATTTTCACATGCTGAAGCAACCACAGGAATGGCAAATGACATTTGGTTTGCCAGTGATTATTAGACCCACTTTATATGCTCCTGTGCTAGTTCCAATATGAGTAAAGTAACTCACTCCTGGATTTAGCAACCATCTAACAAGGTCACAACCTCCAGAAGTCTTTTGTCTGGTGGCTAAACATGATGTCAGAGGTATCAAAACAGAAAGCCATGACAATAGCAGTAACAAGCTTTATGAAGTCATAGCCAATTCAGATTTAATTCAACTTAATGAAATGAAGGTCAAAGCGGTTTACTGCATGCTAGTAAAACGTCCAGAACAGTTGGCTTAAAAAACCCCATCTTTTGATCTAACCACTTGCGGGGAAAACCATATAAATTGCATCAGCACTGACCAACTGCAATGTGGTCCCACACATTGGCAACTAACCTTAAAAGGAGTTTTCCTCAAGAGGAAAGAAGGTTGTAATCTATAATTTGTTAGATATGTCTAAATATATCTACTGGTATCAGGTTCCTGGGAAAGGAAAAGACTGTAGAGTCTTCGCTATGCTAACCATTCTGAAAAGTGCTTCATGTACCCAAAGAGACACAGCCAGCCCTAAATTAACAAACCTGCATAAATAAGAAACTACAATTACTAAGAATTATTATTATATTGTAGGTAGTACTACTTCCCAGGGAGAGATATAAATTAATACAAATGATAAAGCAGTGAGCACTGATACATGTAAATATATATAGTTGACAGCTACCACTGCATTTGAATTTAATACAAGTAGTATCAATAGACAACGTTTAGAATGGATCCATAACAGATACATGAACTACCATCAAGGGAGTTCCCAACAAGCTTGTCATTTTGAGGAATGCAGCGAAACTAAGGCCAGAGTGTTTTCTCCCAATAGAGTCCCATTGCCAAAAGAAAGGTGGCAGAGAAGTGCAATAAATAAATTAAATAGATAAATAAAAATTGCTTTGTTGTTCAGTCGCACAGTCGATTCCGACCCTTTGCGACCCTATGGACCATCGTTCTCCAGGCGCCTCTGTCCTCCACCATCCCCCTCAGTCCTCCCAGTTTTGTGCCCATTGTGTCTACAATACCATCTATCCATCTCATCCTTGGCCTCCCCCTTCTTCTTTTGCCCTCCACCTTTCCCAACATCACGGCCTTCTCAAGTGAATCCTCCCTTCTCATTTGATGCCCAAAGTACTTTAGCCTCATCTTTACTATTTGACCTACCAATGAGCAGTCAGTGTTGATTTCTTCTAAGATTGACCTATTTGTTCTCCTCGCTGTCCAAGGTACCCTCAAAACTCTCCTCCAACACCACATTTCAAAGGCATCTATTCTTCTGCGTTCAGCTTTCCTAATTGTCCAGCTCTCACATCCGTACATTACTACTGGGAAAACCATTGCTTTGACTATTCTAATTTTTGTTTTCAAGGTGATGTCTCTGCTTTTCACTATGTTCCCCAGGTTTCTCATGGCTTGTCTCCCTAGAATCAGCCGCCTCTTTATTTCATGGCTGCAATCTCCATCTGCAGTGATCTTAGATCCTAAGAAAGTAAAATCTGTCACTGCTTCTACTTCTTCCCCGTCTATTTTCCAGGAACTGATCGGGCCTGTTGCCATTATCTTGGTTTTCTTGATATTGAGTCTCAAGCCAGCTTTTGCACTCTCTTCCTTCAAACCGATCAAGAGATTCTTTAGGTCTTCCTCACTTTCTGCCATTAGGGTGGTGTCGTCTGCATATCTCAGATTGTTGATGTTTCTCCCAGCAATTTTGATCCCATATTGTGATTCCTCCATCCCTGCATTGCGCATTATGTGCTCTGTGTATAAGTTGAATAAGCAGGGTGACAAAATGCAGCCTTGTCTTACTCCTTTTCCTATTCCAAACCACTCGGTCATTCCGTGTTCTGTCCTAACTGTTGCTTCTTGGTTCATGTACAGATTTCTCAGGAGGCATATGAGGTGTTCTGGTATTCCCATCTCTTTAATCACTTGCCACATCTTGTTGTGATCCACACAATCAAATGCCTTAGTGTAGTCAATAAAGCAAAAATAAACTTGTTTCTGGTATTCCTTTGTTTTCTCCATGATCCAACGTATGTTGGCAATGTGGTCTCTAGTCCCCCTGCCTCTTCTGAAACCAGCCTGCACCTCTGGTAATTCTCTTTCCACATGCTGCTGAAGTCTATCCTGTATTATCTTGAGCATCACCTTGCTGGCGTGTGGGATGAGCGCAATTGTTCGATAGTTTGAACATTCTTTGGCATTGCCCTTTTTTGGGATTGGAACATATACTGATCTTTTCCAGTCCTGTGGCCACTGTTTTGTTTTCCAAATCTGCTGGCATATTGAATGCAGTAATTTGATGCCATCATCTTTTAGAGCTTTGAAAAATTCAACTGGGATACCATCATCTCCACTAGCTTTGTTGTTTGCAGTGCTCTTTAGGGCCTTTCTGACTTCACTCTCCAGGATGTCTGGCTCAGGTTCAATTTCTTCATCATTGTGACTATCAGGAGTGTTGAGTTCCTTTTTGTAGAGTTCCTCTGTGTACTCTTTCCATCTTTTCTTAATCTCTTCTGCATCAGCTAGCTCCTTTCCGTCTTTGTCCCTTATCATGGTCATTTTTGCTTTAAATGTTCCCTTGATTTCCCGGATTTTTTTGAAAAGATCTCTGGTTCTGCCTTTTTTGTTGTTTTCTTCCATTTCTTTGCACTGTTCTTTTAGATAGTTTTCCTTATCTCTCCTTGCTTTTCTTTGAAATTCTGTGTTCAGATGATTGTATTTTTTCCTTTCTCCTTTGACTTTTGCGTTCCTTCTTTCCTCTGCTATTTTAAGAGCCTCATCAGACAACCACTTTGCTTTCTTACTCTTCTTTTCTTTTGGTATGGTTTTCTTTGCTGCTTCCTGCATGATGTCCCTCATCTCTGTCCATAATTCTTCTGGCACTCTATCTATTGAGTCTAAGCCATTGAATCTGTTCATCACCTCCACCGTGTATTCTTTAGGGATGCTGTCTAGGTGATATCTGTCTGGTCTCTTTGTTTTCCCTATTTTCTTTAGTCTAAGCCTGAATTTTGCAATCAGTAGGTTGTGATCTGAGCCACAATCTGCTCCAGGTCTTGTTTTTGCTGACTGTATGGAGGTTCTCCATCTTTGGCTGCAGAGTATGTAGTCAATCTGGTTTCGGTGTTGGCCATCTGGTGATGTCCATGTGTAAAGTCGCCTCTTGTGTTGCTGGAAGAGGGTGTTTGCTATGACCAGTGCGTTCTCTTGGCAGAACTCTATCAACCTTTGTCCTGCTTCATTCTGTGTTCCAAGACCGAACCTGCCTGTTATTCCCTCCACTTTTTGATTGCCTACTTTGGCATTCCAGTCTCCTAGAATAATTTGAACATCATTTCTTGGTGTTTGTTCTATGAGGTGTTGTAAGTCCTCATAGAACTGGTCCACTGTGGCTTCATCTGCACCCGTGGTTGGTGCGTATATTTGGATCACAGTAACATTGAAGGGTTTGCCCTGAATTCTTACTGACATCATTCTGTCATTTTTGAGGTTGTATCCCATTACTGCTCTTCTCACTCTTTTATTGACAATTATGGCTACTCCATGTCTTCTAAGGTTTTCTTGTCCACAGTAGTAGATGTGATGGTTTCCAGAGCTGAATTCGCCCATCCCTGTCCATTTGAGCTCACTGATTCCCAAGATGTCAATGCTTATTCTTTCCATCTCATTTTTTACCACTTCCAGTTTACCTTGGTTCATTGATCTCACATTCCATGTCCCTATACAGTATTGCTCCTTACAAAAAATTTTTGTAATTTTGCTAGTTGCACCCATATGCTGAACTTTGTTGGTGTAAATTTGTTGGCAGGCCAGCACTGGTTACCTGTTGCCTACCATGTCAGATACAAGGTGTTAATGTTATCATATAAGGCCCTGTACGGTTTGGGACTTTGTTATCTGTCTGAGCGTCTCTCCCTCAGAACAACTCCCCGCATCACCCATTCATCACAGCTCGCGCAGCTCCAGGTGCCGACTCCAGGGATGGCTAGAAAGTCTATAACAAGAAATAGAGCCTTCTTGGTGGTGTCTCCAACATTGTGGAATGAACTACTGGAGGAGCTGCGCCAGGACCCATCACTGGATAGCTTTAAAAAAACAATTAATAACTTTTTTTATTCAAGGAGACCTTCCAGGGCTTGGACCCTTTAGCAATAAGTTAACCAGCTAGTTGATTCTCTGTGCCCTCAGACGCCAGCTGTTTCATTTTATTTTACTTATTTTACCTTTTTATTTTACTCTGGTATATATATTATATCATTATATCTCCATCTCTATCTATCTAAACTCTGGTGTGTGTGTGTGTGCGTGTGTGTGGGTGTTTTAAATGTGTGCCTGTTTTTAATGTGCAAATTTGTGCTGTTAGCTGCCCAGAGTAGGAAAATTCCCTAGATGGGTGGGTTATAAACATAATAAATAAATAAATAAATTTCAGCAGCAAAATGTTGCAAGTTAAGAAGTCAGTGCAGTTTGCTATTGCACACTAATCATGTAACATCAAATGCTTATGATGACTTTTTAGCTTGTGGCAATTCACTACTTGAGTTATACTAGTAGACATATGTAACAAGATTCTGATCTGCATTCCAATTTAATATTTCAGACTATGTGGTTTTCAGTTTTGCCTTTTCTAGAGAGCATCTGTGTCATTGGCGTGAAAGATAATGAGATAAGGAACCTAAGCATCTCCAAGCCTGAGTTTGCTTCTTACAAACTCTCTTTCAATTCCACCTGGAAAGGTTGGGGTCCAATCTTTGGCAGCAATCAGGAGATTAGTTTCTCATTGACCATAAGACACGTTGATGAGGGAATTGTTTTGAAAATGCTCAATAACAGTGTTTGAAATGGGTTATCAGCTTTTGCTACTGGATCTCAGGGAAATGACTTTTTACACCCCAAAAGAAATGTATAATTTTATTTTGTAAATATTCATAATTTTTGTTTATCTGCATAATTACTGGGGCTCTAAGGGCTTTCTAATGATTAAAAGTTTTCTGTAAGTGCTGGAGTAGCAAATGGCAAGAAAGGAGATAAACTCTGGGCCTGCAGGATGAAAACTGCTGTGCTTCTGTTTCCAAAATATTCATATAGCCTGTCTCTGCTGTTAGTATCCAAATTTTAGGAGACTTGCATTTTCTAGGAAACCACTATATATTTTTTATTCTTACACAATCATACAGAAAAGAGTCTCTTAGATTAATATTGAAATGAAACTCTCAAAACACAAACTGGAAACAAGATACAAAATGTAATATGGGATTGTCTGGGGAAGAAAGAAGATGGCTAATTGGAAGGAGAAAGGAAAGGGTTTTCCCCCTCCCCCAAGTGAGATTGCAGTATTTATTTCACTTGCGGCTACCAATACAGTACTGCTGTTTTTTTCATAGAGCCAGGAGCTAAACAAGCAAACACATTTCTCTAGTGAAGCATCTTCACAGTCCTGCTGAAAGCAGGCAGCAGTATAACATGGGTGTGAGCCCTAATGGAGAAGGAGGAGGACCTAGAACCGTGATGGCGAACCTTGGCACTCCAGATGTTCTTGGACTTCAATTCCCAGAAGCCCAAGCACCCTGTTAATCCACACAAATGGGTTTACTGCCATTCATCTGGCCCACGCTGCCCTCGTCGCTCCTGGAAGCGGAAGTAGCATGCACGTTTTACTTCCGCTTCCAGGAGCGACAAGGGCAGCATGGGCCAGATGAATCGCAGTAAACCCATTTGTGTGGATTCACAGAGTGCTTGGGCTTCTGGGAACTGAAGTCCAAGAACATCTGGAGTGCCAAGGTTCGCCATCATGAACCTAGAATGAGAAGACCTGGAAGTGCTCTGGCAGGTTGCAGGACTGAAGAGAAAAACAGCTAACCTTATCACTAGTAATAATAATTTCATGACATAAATTATTCTGGGTTGAATGGATTTTTGCAGAAGAAATTCCGCTCATGAAACGCCCAAATGAGTCTCCTTTCATGTCTCCAAGAGCTTGGACAGAGACGGGTGCTCAATCTGTCATGCAGTACCCGGGTCTCAAACTACTGACTTGCCGGCCTTCCAGCTAACAAGGCGAGCTTCTTAACCACTGAGCCACCAAAGCCCCAGTGTGAGAATATGAGAGAGAGGCTGTAATTGGAAATATTGTCATTGATATCTGCCAGCAGTCAGCAAACTGGAATACCAGAGCCTGTCTAGCTATGGCACCGGATTAGGATCTGATGCTGCCGCAGAAACATTTGCAAAACATTGACATATCCAGGCTAAATTAACAGTCATACATAAGTTAAAGAATATTAGGGAGATGCAGATCAGAATTCTGCATGAGGCTTGGTCAAAGTGATGGTAGAGGTCATTTACTGTCATTCTCCTTCTCATGTGTAACACACGTCTAAGATTCAAAACCGAGATATACAGAAGTTTGAAAAGCAGTAAAACTTTCTATAACATAAATCTCTTTCAAAGAGCAAAATTATAGAGACAATAATTTGACAGAAGGTGAATAGCTTGGATCCTGTCCCTGAAACTCATATAGCTGAGGAAAATGGTGGAGTGTTTTTCCCCTCCAGTGGGATGTTTTAATGCAGCTGGCTGTGTAGTGTCCAGTTTCATACTGCTGGTTGCATATCTATCAGCGTGTCCACTTTCATAATGGTGTGTAGCCAAGCAGACCAAGGGCACCCTGTTGGAAGGAAGAGATGAATTGCTGTCTGGATACATTCTAGATCACTGTTTCCCAACCTTTGGTTCTTGGATTTCAATTCCCAGAAGCCTAAGTCAATTCCCAAAAGCACTGATCAGTCAATGTACTGACTTAGGCTTCTAGGAATTAAGTCCAAGAATCAAAGGTTGGGAAACACTGCTCTAGAAAAATCCAATCACATCATATCATGTAATGCTCTCCTATTTTGCCAAGGAATAAAACTTATTTCATTTTTCTCCCCTATCCTGTCCCATCCTACAACTAGCCCTTTCTCAACTAGGTTTCAATCTTCTTGCTAAAATGTGGCCAAAGACCTGCCAAACTGCAAACACAGTCACTGCACTCACAATACCATGTACAGTGCAACCTCGGTTAACAAACGGCTCGGTTAACATAAAAATCGCATAACAAAAGGAAATTCACAGAAAACAGTGGCTCCGTTTACAGAATTTTTTTAAACAGATTAATTGGTTTTCAATGCATTCCTATGGGAAATTCAGTTAAAGTAATTTGTGCTGTAAGAAACATCCCGGAGAATGCATTAATTACGTTAACCGAGGTTCCACCTTACTGTTTTCTGAAAAGAATTTGCCAATACTGTGCTATTTTTGTGGAAGTCAAAGTCAAGAAGCCAACAGCCGTAGCAGCAGGAATGGAGCCAACAGTTACTCCAACAGAAGAGACAAACTGTTAAGCCACTTTAGCTAAGACCCTAGGCACACACTGTCTTGTAAAGAACAGAAGAGGCATGATGTGAGGCAAAACTGAAACTCAGCCTGACAAAGACTTTGAAGGAGCAACATGCTGGTGTGTGAAAACTAAGATGTCAATCAAGTTGTCAACACAGGCACCAGAAGTTTTGGAAGATTGGCCACGAACTCTCACACATGAGAGTTCACAAACACCCACACTGGAAAACTAATTCATTTCTGGCAAAGGAAAGACATACAGTTAGTGTCAATTAAGTAGAATTGCTTTCAGTAGATTGAGACAAGGAGCTTCTCTTTTGATTCCTGTCTTTAATTTACAGGCAGACAATTCTAAGGCCTCATGTCTCCAAGCCTTCCATAATTTAGGTGACATAGTGAGTCGAAAGAAACGGCAGAGGGTATCTGGAGCACACAGCAGGTGCTCTGATCTAGCAGTCCTTCCTCACCAGGAGATAAAACCTGGGAGTGGGTCATTTCACACAGGAGTCATATATTCTCTCTTCTGAGCAGGCTGATATGTAGCACGCTTTTCTATTGTTCCCTCTTGATTAAGGTGGAGACATGAGCTGCGTCAAGCCAAAGAGAGGGAGGAGGGGAGGAGGAACAGGCCCTTAAGGGGAAACATGGATTTCTCTCTATCACTGTGTCTCTTTCTGCTACCATCAATAAGGAAATGGGAGATAAGGGTTTATAACACCCAAGACCTAGAGAGCACATTATGTTCCAAGCACATGCCTAGGAGAGATGGGTGCACAGTTTACTCCCATGAAAACGAATAAGAGTCAAACATTCAACAAGAAAACAGAGCCGGTGGGCTTTGG
The DNA here is from genome assembly GCA_035047305.1 of Bradypodion pumilum. Taxonomy (NCBI): domain Eukaryota; kingdom Metazoa; phylum Chordata; class Lepidosauria; order Squamata; family Chamaeleonidae; genus Bradypodion; species Bradypodion pumilum. Next base: position 385,972,416 of record JAWDJD010000001.1, on the reverse strand, counting down.
CACCCAGTTTTAAGGGAGGGAAACACTTGCTGTTTAATTTTCCTCTGACATCTTTTGGGGTCAGGCTGTCACCGCTATTCACTTGGCAAACACAAAATGAAAAAGAAATGCCAGTTATTGGAGCTGTCCATATTTTAACATCATTCAACATGCTCTCAACAGCTCACAGCGAGATGCCTTGGGCAGACCTACCAAACAAGCCTTGCTGAATCTATCAGAAAACCACAATACCACTGGGCGACAGAAGCTCAAATGTAAATCAGGAGAAACTAAAGGGATGGAGTATAAGTAAGCAAAGCAATCTGCAATCAAGAAAATAGTTCAAGCAGGAAAGCCAGTTTGGAAAAGCTCAAGAACATGTGCTCTCCAGTGGGGATGCAGACCAAGTATTCTCTCCTCAGAGAGGAACACATGCCTTGGCTACCAGAAGGGGATGAAATTGCTCCCAGCTGGGTTCACTACATGTGACACACACTGCAATTCAAAACGTCCTGCCTGTGATACTTGGTGGGTGACATCAGCAACACACCAGTCTCACCCTTCATTCACCCTGTGGCGGCTGTGCGCATTTCCAGCCTGCATTTCATCCACCAATAATGTATAAGAGCCATGGTTATGAAGCTGGATAGAAAGGATCAAACGGAGGCAGGGGGCTAAACCCACAACTGGTGTAAACTGGTCAAAATCAATAGGTCTAAATGGGCTGACAGAAGGAATCTAGACAATGACACCACAGAGCCGCATGTAGAAAGGGGTATCATTTGCATTTGAAGTCCCAGGCTGCTGAAATAAAAGTACATAGCTGAGAAAATTTCAAGACACCCCTTAGAAGTGTTACACTATTATACTCTGGTTCCATTAGCAAATATTGGGAGCACTACAAGGCCATCATTTTTGCTACAAAAAGCTCCGTCTCTGAAAATCCATAGGAAAGCCATCTGGAAGCCCACTGCAAAGCATTGTAGGATAAGTAGAGGACAAGAATTAACTCCAAGCTTTCTAGGCCACATTAGACATATATTAATGGGCTGTGTTCTGCTTCTGTTAATAAAATTCATTTGGTGGAAAAGATACAGAAATACACTCAGATACTACATGATATGCCTTGCAATTCGGAATTATATCATTCTTGACAGAAAATGCAACATATTGAGAGTCACTTTCATCAAATATTATGGGGCTGTTGTGGCTCAGTGGTTAAGAAGCTCACCTTGTTAGCTGGAAAGTCGGGAAGTCGGCAGTTCAAGACCTGGATTGAGCGCCCGTCTCTGTCCCAGCTCCTGCCAACCTAGCAATTCGAAAGCAAGAAATTGCAAGTAGATAAATAAGGACCACTTCGGTGATAAAAGATATTCGGGACATGAAAGGAGCCTCATTTGGGGGTCCCCTGAGCAGAGCCTCTCCAGCAAAAAAATCTTTTCAGAATAATTTCTGATACAAAATTAATATTATTATCATATATTACATCTTTAAAACATTGCTCAGTCTTCAAAACTGTCAATAAACACACACATGCTAACAGGTTGGCTTGGTACATGTAGGTAAAGATAAAGGTCTCCTTTGCTCGAAAGCCAGCTGTATCTGATTGTAAGGTTCGGTGCTCATCTCCATTTACAAAGAGCCAGTGCTGTCTGCATCTGCAGATGCTTCCGTGGACATGTGGCAGGCATGACTAGGCATCGGAGTGCACTGGACGCTGTTACCTTTCCCCCGAAGTGGTACATATTTATCTACTTGCAATTTCTTGCTTCCGAACTGCTAGGTTGGCAGGAGCTAGGACAAAGACGGGAGCTCATTTCATCGTGCAGCACTCAGGTCTTGAACTGCTGACTTGCCGACCTTCAAGTCATCAAGTTCAACGTCTTAACCAATAAGCCACTGCAGTACATGCACCCACACAGTATTTCAACCATATGGGACTATTAATAAACATTTAAAAGCAACCTGCACAAGAAGCATTCAGGAACTTAAACATCCAGCTGCACATTAAAAATCATAAAAGCTGATCACAATGTCCTCAGACACCAATTATTTTAGTTTAGTTTAGTTTAGTCTATGATGTATTTGTTGGTTGTGGGTTTTGATTTGCTGTGGGTATTGTTGTTATTAGTTTTCTGGTTGTTCACCACCCAGAGTGGGATAACATCCAGATGGGTGGTATAGAAATTGATTGATTAAAGGTGCTGCCTTAACATCTGCAACATAAAAACAACAAACACATCCTACCATTTCACATACTGAGTCTGTTTTCACTGTTATTGAGGTGTTGTTGTTATGTGCCATCAAAGTGTATCTGACTTGTTGTTCAGTCGCACAGTCAAGTCTGACTTTTTGTGACCCCATAGACCACAGCACACCAGGCTCCTCTGTCATCCACTATCCTCCGGAGTCTTACCCAGATCTACGCCCATTGTGTCAACGATGCTGTCTAACCATCTCATCTTCTGCCTCCCCCTTCTCTTTTTGCCTTTGATCTTTCCTAGCATCAGAACCTTCTCCAGTGAGTCCTCTCTTCTTATTTGATGACCAAAGTATTTGAGCCTCAGCTTCAATATCTCTCCTTCCAAGGAGCAGTCAGGGTTAATTTCTTTTAGGATTGACTGGTTTGATCTCCTTGCAGTCAAAGGAATTCTCAAAAACCTTCTCCAGCATCACAGTTCAAAGACATCAATTCTTCTGCGCTAAGCCTTCCTTATGGTACAGCTCTCACAGCCATACATTATTACTAGGAAGACCATCTCTTTAATTATATGGACTTTTGTCTGCAGGGTGATGTCTATACTTTTTATTATGATGCCTAGGTTTGCAATAGCATGCTTCCCAAGGAGTAAGCATCTTTTTAGTTCATGGATGCAGTGATCCTAGATCCCAAGAAAGTAAAGTATGGGGCCAGATGCCACAATATTGGGGGGGGGGGTTGTTATGTTGAGTTTCAAGCCAACTTTTGCACTTTCCTTTTTCATCCTCATCAAGAGGCTCTTTAGAACTTCTTCCCTTTCTGCCATTAGGGTAGTGTCATCTGCATATCTCAGATTGTGATATTCCTCCCAGCAATCTTAATTCCAGCTCGTGATTCATCCAGCCCTGCATTACATATTCTGCATGCAAACTAAGTAAGCAAGGTGACAATATATGGCCTTGTCATACTCCTTTTCCTATTCTAAACCAATTAGGTGTTCCATATCTAGTCCTAACTGTTGTTTCTTCACCCGCATACAGGTTTCTCTGGAGACAGGTGAGGTGTTCTGGTACTCCTATTTAGCTTTAAGGACTTGTCACAGTTTGTTGACAATCAAATCAAAGGCTTTGGCATAGTCAATGAAACAAAAATAGAAATTTTCCTGGAATTCCCTTGCTTTCTCCATGATCCAGCAAATGTTGGTGATATTAACAAATGGTCTTACCAGTGGCAGATACACCTCTTCTGGCCATTCTCTGCCTTAAAAAACCTTGTGAAGTATCATAATTAGATGCCATCAACTTGGCAGTATGCAATTATTATTATTATTATTATTATTATTATTATTATTATTATTATTATTATTATTATTATTATTATTATTATTATTATTATTATTATTATTATTATTATTATTATTATTGCTAAATGAATGATTAAAATGAGCACACTGAAACTAGTTATTTTAAAAGTTGCCAGTTTCACTGTGCCCACTTTTTAAAAAATAACAAAAAAGGAGACAGCAATTTTACCTTGCATTTTTTTTAAAAAAAACAATTTTAATGTAATCACAACTGCTAAAAGGAAATGTTAAATGTATGAAATGGGTGGATAAAACAATCACTGGTATCTAAGTCAGGCTCATCATCATAGACGAACTAATGTTCTGTGGCTAATTTTCTGGCATATTAGGTGAGAAATTAACCACAAAGCTGGCTAGCTGCTGGGTCTGCACTCATGATACAGAAATCTCAGACCAAAGATTCACTACTGCTACAAGCCAGCATAACAACCAATTTCTGGTCAGAGGTAACAGAAACTCTGCCTCCCATATGGGGCTGCTGCTTTGCAGTAAAAAAAAGTGTATCTGATCTAAGCAAAATATTTCTACATAACATAACACAGGATACACAGCAAAGCATACCATCCCCACATAAGAGACCAATGCTAACTAGCAAACAGATGCAGACTCATGGTGTAGATTTTTTAAATTAACAGTTGAGGCAGAGATCAAATTGCATTTGATTTTCAGTAGATGGACTCTGCTAGCAGCTGGGGAAGACAACTGTCACCACCTAGTTGCAATTAAAACAGTTGGAACTTTTGCTTAATTAAAACTGAGAAACTATGGGGAGCTGTAACGTAGCAGTTCAAACGTGCAGTGTTTCATGCTTGCATCGATGGCATGTATGTTAAAACTGGAATGATGAGCATGGTCCCTATTTCTGAGTGGCACACAAATTTATTAGAAAAATCCTTATGAGCAACCAAAGACACAATCACCCAGATCATCTATATCTATAAAAGAGAGACGTCCCCTTATGTGTGCTGTATACAAATCTACACAACTTTACTATCCATGACCACACTTTGCACACACTTACTTAGCGTACTGGTGAAGGTAACAGCGCAGGGGAGGAAACACCATGGGGAGCCCTGCACCCCACAAATTGTAAAAAACAAAAAAACCCACACCTCCCAGAGGCCACTGCGGCACGCCGCAGCCAATCGCGGGAGACGGCACAAGCACGGCAGAGGCGGGACGATGATGCAGCCAATCAGGAAAGGGGGCATGGCCAGAGGGGCCATTGGCCTCCAGAATGTGTGTGTGTGTGTGTGTGTGTGTGTGTGTGTGTGTGTGTGTGTGTGTGTGTGTGTGTGTGTGTGTGTGTGTGTGTGTGTGTGTGTGTGTGTGTGTGTGTGTGTGTGTGTGTGTGTGTGTGTGTGTGGAGACAGGCTCTGGAGTAGACTAAGGGGGTTTATTTGTTTAGTCTGATATGCTAGCACCACGTACAAATATTTAAAATGTTTAATTCTGTGCGAACATATCAGAGTAAACAAAGCAAGTTTTCAGAGCAAGTTTTCCCCTCACGCCAGAATGCGACCGCACATGCCATGCTGCAAGGGCGTGAGCGTGGGCCCCAATAACCCCCACACAGACCAGAACACCAAAAACATGGGCCAACCACACCGCATAGTAGACAAAGGGCGGAATCTAGATGTATGCAATTCTAAAGGGTTTTTGGTTGGGCAGGCTGTGTATTGTCGTAACTACGCCCCAGGGTCCCAATGGTTAGGGGGGAGGTCCTAAAATATATAAAGTGCTAATGAATAATGAACTAATTTGGAGAAGGCATGCAGACGAAATGTGGCCCCATGTTGTTGGGCAAAACGCATCTCCAGGGGGGAGTTTGATGAGTCCTTTAGCTTGAGTCAATCGGAAGAAGGCTCGGAGGCTCCAGATTTTGAAGTGGGCTTGGATCTCTTTAGCCAACCACTTCCCTCCGATTCGTTGCCTGCACATGCCACTCTAGGAAGCCCCCCAAACTGGCTGTCTCTGGGGCTGAGAGGGAGACAGTTCCCTATTTTCCAGAGTCAGAGTTAACACCAACTCAGGAGGCTCAAGGGTCTCCTCATAGCCCTAGTCTCCCAGAGGAATCCACGAGAACCACCAGCAGCTCTAGTGCTACCGGGTGTCTGTAGCAACTTTTCAGAGTTCCCCTCAGATTGGGCACCCAAAATGGGCCTCCTCCCGAGATACTGAGATCGGGTCCCCCGTTAGGGGGGAGGAATGATGTGTATTAAGACTAGTTATGCTTAAGTGCAACTTGCAAAAAAAGCGCCATTATCATAGACACTGATTCGCCAATGTTTTTCCGCTTCTTCGGAAGCCAGGGTAAATGTAACCAGTGTGTTCTGTATAAAAGCTAATGTCCCTGCTCTTTTTCCCTGTTGTTTTGCTCCTTGCAATAAACATACCTGTCAAGTTTTGGATTTGGAAATAAGGGACATTTCCCGGCAAATATGGGATACTTGACAGCTATGCTTATCCTGTGCTGCCCTCCAATGGTGGCAATAGGGCATTGCAGTCTAATTAATAAGGGATGATGGCAGGATAGAGTGTAAAATAAGGGTTTTTCCCGGCCAATAAGGGATACTTGACAGCTATGGCAATAAACCATGTTGTTGTTTGATGCAGCTCTCTCCGAGTAGTTATTCTTCGGGTTCGGACACAACATGTACACAAGTCAAAACCAATATAAAACAATTTAAAACCCTTAAAAACATAGCAAAATTACTCCTCTCCCCCCCCCCTCAGCTGTGCCATTTACTATCTAAAAACAAATATAAAATCTACAAAACCTTAACATAAAAAAATTAATTACAGGAGGGGGGAGCCTCAGATGAGCCAAAAAGGGGAACTTGTTGACAATCCCAGCCCCCCCAACCCATTTTGCCAACCACGTCTTCAATTCTTTCCTAAATGGTAGCAACTGGGCCTGGAGGCGTAGTTCTACCAGGAGGAGGTTCCATAGTGTGGGGGCTATGACTGAAAAGGCCCTTTTCCTTGCGCTGGAGAGATGAGCTTCCCCAACAGATGGTACCTGAAGGGTGCCCTCTCGGTTTGCTCTCGTGGGACGGGTCTATGTCCTAGGGACGATGCGGTCCCTGAGGTATCCTGGTCCGCTACCATGAAGGGCTTTAAAGGTGACAACCAGCACCTTGAATTGGACCCGGAGACATATAGGCAGCAAATGCAGCTCCCGCAGCAGCGGCAAGGTGCGGGCAAAATACTACACCCCACCACTGCACAAGCCACTGCATTCTGGACCAACTGCAGTCTCCGGAAGGTCATCAAGGGCACCCCATGTAGAGTGCATTATAATAATCCAAGCGGGAGGTGACCAGAGCATGGGTGACCATGAGTAGGGCCTCCCAGTCCAGGAGTGGATGCAACTGATTAATAACACGCATGAGCATGTGCAAGAATCACCAGTTTTGCTCCTCGGCCTCATCCAGCTGTATTGTGTCCACAATGAAAATGAGGCCCTACTGCACAACAATCATTACAAGTTATTTGTTGCTGCTACTGTTATGTGCCATCAAGTCATCTCTGACTTATGGTGATCCTATGAATGAGAGATCTCCAAAATGTCATGTCCTCAACAGCCCTACTCAATTCCTGCAAGTTATAATCTTTGGCTTCCCTTAGGGCAGTGATGGCCAACCTTTACACTCAGGATGTTCTTGGACTTCAACTCCCAGAAGCCCTGATCAGCAGGAGTGCTGACTTGGGCTTCTGCTAATTGAAGTTCAAGAACACCTGCAGTGCCAAGCTCGGCCATCACTGCTTTAGTGAACCAGTCCATCTCGCTTTTGGCTGCCTTGTTTCCTGTTGCCTTCCACCTTTCCCAACATTATTGTATTTTCCTGAGAGTCTTGCCTTCTCATGATTATCAGTAGTCAATGAAATATTTTATTTTTCTTTAATTGTATTTTCTTTAAGAATATTTACATACAGAGAAATATGTATTGAATTGCTGCAAGGCATCAAAGCAGTATCTTTTTTAAAAGAGGGGAGTCTATAGGGCTTCAATATAGCGGGTTTGGCTCATAACATTTAAGTGCAGGTTTGTAGATGTCAAGTGAGATTGTGATACAAACCTAAAGGTACACTCATCTTCTGATTTGCTGTGATTCCCTGTGAAATCTTCACTCTGGAACAAGCCTGGGCTTGTAGACACATGAACTGTGAAACATGGCGGAAAATCACTGGCCCTTAATTTTCATACTGGCAGATCCTTCAAAAGTTAAGCCGATCCTCCTATGCTTGCTTCAAATGAGGCAACAGGAGAATTCCACGATAAAAACATTTTATAAATGCAAACAGAATAAACGCCACTATTGCATGTGTGAATCAAATTTGTATTATGGTGCTGGATTGGTTTTTTGGTTAATATAGAGCAGTGCTGGTGAACCTATAGCATGCATGCCAGAGGGGGCACGCACAGCCCTCTCTGTGGGCACGTGTGCCATCACCCCAGCAAGATGAGGCAGCACACACACCATGACACCACCGGCGTGACTGCCCGTGCGTCACCTCCTCTTTGGGCACTCGGTTTCTAAAAGGTTCACCATCACTGCTTGGAAATAATTTGTTTTTAAAATAATAATTTTCTGAGTCCTTGCCTGATATTGCGTCCTTCCACCACACTGCCTCAGCAATTATCAAAACAACTTAAACATTTAAAATTATCTTAATGTTTTAGTATCAATAAAATAGTTTTTTTAAAAAAATCTGTGCTAACATTTCCACACACTTTGGTTTAATAATCCAACTCTATGCCAAACCTCCCCTTTACAATCGTGGAGTTCAACAACATTGTTATTAAAGAGGTAAGTGAGATACTCATGTTCAGCATGTAAGCTTGAGTTTCCAGTAACAAAAAGCATATTCAACAAACATAAACTCACATTAAAGATACTTCCATGAATCTGCCCCTCCCCCCCCCAAAGCCCACGAACACTGCAGTCTTTATTTTAGCTGCCATTAAAATTTGATGGTTTGTTTTTATATTATGAGCCTGCCTCAAAATGACAAATTCTTTATGCCTCCTTTTACTGCTTATGCAGAGCTAGCTGAAAATAGCGTATTTCATTTGCTTCTTCCCCACAATACCACATGGCTTACATTACTTTTCACCTTTTTCTGGTTGTATTGCTCATTTTGAACCAAGCAGGATGGGTGAATAAGTAAAATAAATCATCCTCACCTCTGTATACTTTGTGATCAGATAATTCACATTGCTCTCTCATGTAAGACTGGATGTAACCATTTCAGTCAGAAATGTCTTTCTCCTTATAAGTCCAGTATAGTCAGGGTGAATCTACATGCTTCATTTCACATAATGAAAACCCATGGACCCCCACAGCACAGGTCTCCAGTAGATCTCAGTTACAGTCAAATTGCTCTAGAGCCAGCCCAAGACATTTTCCTGCTTGAGGCAAAAGGAAAAATGATGATTCCCTTCCAGTTCTACAAACAGAACATCATAGCTGAGTCTAACCTCATGAGTGTTGATAAAAGGACAGCAGCATCCTCTGTACACTGGGCAAACAAGCCCTTTCAAAAGGTACAGGGTGTAGACTGCATTGCCTACATTGATCCACCTACCAATAACTAGCTGTTCTTCATTCATTGCTCATAAGACAAGTTCCCCATATAGAGTCTCTTAAGACAAGCTCCCTGTATAGAGTCTAATGTGTCACGGGAATGTAGGAGGTAGCATTCCCTTCTTCTTTTTTCCTACTGAAGAACATGGAATGAAGCAGACAATAGCAGACCATGGTGGTGGAAAGACATTGATTTTACGTAATGTCCCCCCCCCCTTCAGACCAAACAGCCTACCAGAGGGATTCTAGAAAACTTCTGGAACACCTAGAATTTGGAAAGTCCCAACACCACCTCTAAAGCTCATCAAATTTTCAGGTAGTACCCAACTGGGAGGGACATTTCCTACTTCAGAAGACAGAATTCAAGACATCCTAAACAAACGGGAGGAACTTGGCCAAAATAAACAAAATGTCTTACAACAGGAAAACATTCTACATTAGGCAGGAAAAACCAAATGTGTAAATATAAGATGAGTGACAACTGGCTTGGTAGTAGTATGTGTGAAAAGTCTCTAAGGGTCATTCGAGACCACAAACTAATTATGAATCAATTGTGTTATGTAGCAGCAGGAACTAAAATTAAGACAACAATGGTATCCAGATCAAGGAAAGCAACAGTACCACTCCTCTTCTGTTCAGTCAGACCCCATCTAGAATACTTTACCCATTTCCGGGCACCATCATTTAAGAAGGCTACAGACAAGCTGGAACATGACAGAGGCGGGCAACCAAGATGATAAAATGTTTGATAGAACTAAGTATATTTAAACCCAGAGAAGAGAAGACTGAGAGGAAATATGATAACTACCTTCAAATATCTGAAGGGTTGGCACATGGAAGATGCAGCAGGCTTGTCTTCTGTAACTTCAGACAGTAGAACTGAAATTATAGATTCAAGTTAGAAGAAGAATTTAACTAAACGTTAGGATGAACGTCTTGACAGGGAAAGTTGTTTGACAATGAAATTGACTGCCTTAGGAGGTGGTAGCCTCTTCTTCACTGGAAGATTTGGGACACACAGAAAGACCCTCCTTGAAGATTATGGTACGTTTGAACCACAGCCGGGTGTACCGTGGTAATGGCAACCTTGTGTTGCCAGTTAATTTTTCTCACACTAGGTCAGGTGAAAGGAACTGCAGAATGAACTCACCAAAAGGTTCCTTCATTTTGGCAGTTTCATGTGTGGCCTTGACACAGAAAAAGAACTGAAAAATGTTACATAAAGCTTGGTTAGCCATCTGTCAGGGCGCTTCAGCAAGGGGTTCAACCTGATGTCCCTTGGAGGTCTCTTCTATTCTGCTATGATTCTGTATGACCACAGCTACTGTTTTTTATGCCTGCCCCCCAATACTCTAGCTACTGTTAGAGGTTTTACTGTTTGCAGTAAGTATTATTCTAACATTTAAACATTTTTAATTTAGTTTACTTTCTCTCAGATCTCATATGCCTCCCTTTTTTTGTCTGTTAGCATTGTGCTCTAAATTTTTATTGGGCTTTAATATATGATCAGGCAATAGAAATATTAGCACCTGACACTATAAATACTGCAACACAGCAGAGCATTATCTGTCCCCAGCGGAACATACACGGCTAAGCACCATTTGTCTTACATCTAGTTCTGAAACCTCTGATAGTGAGGCAGAATGATATGGATAGAATCTTGTTGCTTCACTGCCTCTATGTAAAATTGAAATACAGCAGGAGTAGCCATGTTGACACAAAACAAATTTCATTGTCCATACTAAGATGATATTTTATGAGATCAATCAAAATCACAGAAAAGTATGATAAACTTTCAAGATTACTATCTCTTCATTATGCCAGTCTGCTTACTTTTGTAACATCTTGCATGCCACTGAACCTGTCTGATGCAGCCTTGTTTCATCTGGTAAATATGTCTTTTCACACTAAAGTGTCAACAGGTATTATTCTGGGTTCCCATCTAGCCCTTCAGCTTCTGCCTTTGAGGACAGAGAAGCTCCCCTCAATCTCTCCTTGCAATGAGATGAGGCTAACAATCGACTTTTATAAAACCTAGCTGCTTGCAACAATAGGAATGATAAGTTTTACAAGGTAGCATTTGCAAGTCAATTAGAAGCAGAATGTACAAACAAAATGGATTAAAATATCTGATCCGTGGTATTAATTAAACATAGCACTGTAAATGCTTTGGTTTATTGTAACTGAGATAAAATATTATAATAGTAAATGTGTACCATCTAATCAATTGTGACTTACAAAAGTCCTTCTTGAGAGTTTCTAGGCATAAAAGTAATCAAAAGTAGCTTACCATTCTTTCCTTCTGGGGGCGCTATAGGAGCTGTGTTGCTCAAGGCCACACACACTGTCTTCTCTCCTACAAGAAACACTGGCAACCCAAACTCCCAATTCCTGGCCAGATAGTCCAACTCATTGAGCTATTCAAATATTAAGAAGGAAATCCATAACAGATATAATAATAGTTCTGTAGAGAGAGAAGGACATAGCAAGCGTGATGGGAAGAGAAATACTACTCTAGGGAAGAGCCTTGAATCTTCCCTGCAGATTATGCAAATTCCTGCATATGGGCTTTCAACACACTGGGGTACCATTTAGCTCTTCATTTTCCTACATGAATCATATTAAGCAATAGTGTCTGGAAACTTACTCTGATATAATTAAAACATATATACTTTCTGTCAAACTATTGTTGCATTGTAGGAAGAATAGGCAACAGTATTTGTGCATTTTGAGAAACATATTTCTTGGGGTAAAGTAGTGAGGTCCACATGATGATGGCAGATCTTGGAAATCTACTTGGACACTCGATCCAAGACCTGAAAGCTGTGATTCTGGAACAGAGAATTACAAGACTAGGATCCAGAGAGAGACAGCAGAGATAAGATACGTCCATCTGCTGGACTCCCATCGCAAAGATTTAAATATTAGCCAGGGTTTCTGGGACATTATCAAATTTGATACACAGATTGTTATATTCTGCTATATATATTATATTTAGTTATATTTTACCCCTTCACAAACTTTGCTGCGAAATTCTCTTTCACAACATGTCTCATAGAACAAAGGATGTACTCACACCGTAACACAAAGGTTAAACTCATTAGCAAATGTTCAATTCCAGGTATTTGTTTTGTATCTTCCCACTATTACAATTGATAAGAGGACATTTAGAGCTAATCCGAATAACAACCAGAGATCATCTGCTACTACCAGCTGTAGGAAGCTGTATCAATTTGCATACTTATCTTTTAAATCACTCTATGCCTCTGCATCTGGTGTATATAAGTACATGCCTTGACATCTCACTCCTATGTCTGATGAAGTGGACTTGATCCACAAAAGCTCCCATTAAAATATAGCAGTTAGTCTTTAAAGAACTGCAGCATTTTTTCTTTGTTTTTTGTTTTATATATATGCCTGAAGCACAGAGTAACACAGCTTTTATTCCAAAAGATCTTGGAAAATTAGTTATTTGAACCACAAGTCCAAGTCCCTCCTCCTCCACCCCAGTATGGATGGCATGGCTGAGAAATTTGGGATGTAGTCCCAAGAAGTAATATTTCCAGATTCTAGATGGTGGTAAGCAGGGCCACAGCCAGAAGCAGGCACATCAGCCTATTTCTCTCTTCTCTCCCCTCTTCCACCTTGGACCCCATAGCATGTGGCTGGGGAAGAGAAATATGTCACTTGCAGAGGCCCTGAACTACTCACTCCCTTTGAAATTAGAATGGGCCTTGCTGTGTTCTTCCATTTCTCTCAGGCTCCTGCCATAAGAAGTGTCAATTTGAACTTAAAAGCCTAATTTGCCTTTTTTATACTTGGGTAAAGGAAAATATATTAGGACTGTGGTGACTTAGTGGTTAAGCTGCTGAACTTGATGACTGGAAGGTCAGCATGTCACCAGTTTGAGACCCAAGTGCTGTATGACAGAGTGAGCTCCTGTCTCTGTCCCAGTGTTCCTGCCAACCTAGCAGTTTGAAAGCAAGAAATTGCAAGTAGAGAAATAGCTATTACTTTGGTGGAAGGGTAACAGCATTCCATGCACTCCAGTGTCTACTCATGCCTGCAACATGTCCATGGAAACATCTGTATGCACAAACAGCACTGGCTCTTTGGCTATAAACAGAGATGAGCACTGAACCCTGGAGTTGGATACGATGGGCTTTTGAGCAAGGGTCACCTTTACCTAAAGGAAACTATTTAAGCCTAAAGAACAAAGTGTCACTTACTAACACAGTGCTGGTTATGTTTTTGTTTATACTTCCAGCTGCATTCCAGTGTGTGCCCAGTAGTGAGTGGGGTGATATCTCTAAATGAGTTGGGCTACCTCAATACTAATGTGTAGCTCCCTAAAGAGATTACCCAAAACCTTGGGTACTTGACTATTGGTCTGTTCCATTATGTTTTGCCACCACCATCTCATTCCCGTAAACAACATTTATTCATTTAAAACCACAAGGTTAATGATGTCAATACTATGTAATATTTGTCCTGCGTTATTGGTTCCATCTAGATTACAACCTCTCCCTCCCCACCCCCCAACCTCCGCTCATATAGTCCAGAGATTCTTGACCTTCATGGCTGAGCTGGGATTTGGGTCAAAGCCTCCATAGTTCAATACTATATTTCAAAAATTATCACTGTACAACTGTGCTCTATAAGCTTCTTCCTTTCATTCCAGGGAAGTATTGCATGTGCCACCTGAGTGATTCTTTCTCCACTGGCAACTGAATGATTATATTGATATGCCATCTCTCAAAACTGCTGAATTTGCTGTTACTGTGATTACTTTGTAGTAGGATGTTCCATGAAACTCGAACTTCCTCAATTGGTTTGTGAATACTTGCCCTTTTAAATTTAATGCCATTTCTTATTAATCATGACAGTTCTTCCTTTTTCCCACTGAGCTTTTCATTTAATATTTCAGGTTGGAGACACTCCCTTTCCAAAACGTAAGGAAATTCAATTAACAGCCAAAAAAAAAAGTTCCAGTGTAATATCTCAGGTGAAGAGTTTGCTACATTCTCTTGTAGTCCAAAATGATGGAAAATTGCAAGTGTGAAAAGCTATGCTATCACTGAAGTAATATGCATACGGGATGGTATCCTAGCCACCAGTAACCTCCAACTTCAAAATTCTCTTAGTTCTCTCAGGAACACAGTATTGGAATAAGTCCCAAATGTTCTTAGTTCCTTGAAAAAGGCATGTGAAATAAACACGAAGCTTAAGTGGCTGAAGCGATCAGGCTGTGTTAGACGTACCAAGCTGGCAATGAAGGCCAGAGGCCGAGCTAAAAGAGACCAGTTGGAAGGAAAGTTCCATCTTTCTGCCAGTTCTCTTTTGTCCCATGTTGCAGACCCATGTTCAGGGTACAAGTACAGAAGGCAGCTTGCTTGTTTAGCCCTCTCATCCCAATTTATAACCATAACTCAAACAACACAGGATGGCTACACACTTTAATCAGATTCCTTTCTACAGATGTGTTCCACAATATTTGAATGTGAAGATAAGGCAGGGGCAGGGACCACAACTCTGCTCTCCCCTCTACACTGTTGTTAACTGTTTGTAAGATAATGCACAAACAGTATTTCCTATAACATGGCAAGCAAAGGTGTAAAGGTGGTCATGTGTGCAACGGAACACTATGGTGATCAACTCTATGCATCCTACTACAGTTTAAACCATCACATGGGAAATTTTACCAGAAGTCTCCGCGTGATAGACATAACATGTAGACAAGCCTCTGGTGTTATAAAATAACTGAGTAGGAGCATACAAGACAGAGTTATTGTTCTATAATCTTAAACACAGTGAAATTACACCATGCTTATGTACTACATACTATAGAGCTTGACATTTTCACTGCTAATGTCATCCATAGCTTAAGGCTTTCCCTCAATAAATCAGACAAATTCTCTCCTGCTATGTTCAAGGCAAGGTTAGAGACTTCTAAGATTTATTTTATGAAAGCAGTGTCAAAAATTGTAACAAATCACTTGTGCCTACTGGAAAAATTGAAAAGTTCTTAATGTAAGAAGCCAAAAACTCAGTAAGCAAGCCACTTGCTACATCCTATGTATGGCCTATATCCTTGGCAGAGGTTGGAAGAGTGCAGGCCACTAGAAATCCCGATAGCCTCAGGCCAGCCAGCCAACCTGGACATTGGTGTTTTCTTTAAGGGTCCACAGACAGAGCCTCAGGCCCATCTCAAAACTTTCCCCACCCACCACCCCGGCAGAATCTACACACTGCGGGCAAGAGGAAACTCTACATTTCCAAACTGAAACATTACATTTGTTCAATAGCTCCCTTGCACACAGCTGTTAAATATATGCACATCCATGCTGAGAGAAGAAACTGGTAACCTTAACGCTTGTCTTTTACCAAACCACTTTTAATTTACAAAACCAATTTTTGATTTTTATTCTTGGTCCTGCAATGTCAAAATGTGTACATTAATACTTATCCTCAAGAACAATCTGGGAAAAGGCACAGTTCTTGCTTTTAGACATATTAAAAACTTGTTTTCAGTGCATTTTCTCCTTTACACAAAGGAAAAAAAGAATTAAAGTGTAATGGCTCTTAAAGTCTCCATCTGACACTGTGTGATCTAACTCGGTCTGCTATTAATAAGCCTAAGTTTATGGTGCATGGAGGTGTTTTTATATATCAGCCTAGCTCTTTCAGCTTACATAGTTCTTCCTTCACCTCCGATGCCACATTTAATCATTTGTCTTTACAAAGAGCTGTGGTATAAGGCCTGAGCAAGCAATAGGCTGCAAGCGGATAAAGGATATTAAAAATACAGACTAGGAGGGACAAGGCATGACAGCTTAAATTCTTAGTAAATAATTTGACAAAAGTAATACAACATGCAGTTCAATGTATTAAGAGCTTTCCCTACTGTCTAAATTTAGGGCTAGACCTGAATCTACGATTGTGCAAGCCCACCCTGGTGGAGGACCCACCAAACGGCACAGCATAGGGAAAGAGAGAAAGAGGGAGAATCTCACAAGTCTTTCGAGGGAAGTCCAAATAGCAAAGTCAGGGAAGCCAAAGTTCATTTACCAGTCAAGTGGTTTTCCAGTCTGAAGGAAAGTCCAAAGGTGTAGTTGAGTTCAGAAACAGGTCCAAGGTCCAGCAGGGTAGTCAGTCGGTGGTTTGTTTAAGGGAAGCAGAATCTTGGGCAGCAACGAAGTTGATCTGACAAACTGGAGGCTTCAGTGTACGCTCTTTAAGAGCACCCATGGCTAAGGACTCTCAGCTGTTACTTGTCTCTGTAAGTGCTCCCTTGCTGACCTGTGATGCAGGTGCAGGTCTTTGGGAAGATGAAGCCTGTGACACCAGGAGGTTGAGGGTTCAGAGTCATTACTGTCAGGTGCTGGCTCAGCAACTGTCAAATCTGACAGTTCTTGACCAAGCGGAAGTGATTCAGGGAGTAAAGTGGGCTCCGGAGCAGGCTCTGCATCAGATTTATTGGAGTCCGAATAGGGGGCCATGACAACTATAGCCTTGAGATACAACTAGCTGAGCTCATCACATAAGAGGTGTCCTCATCAGTCAGTAAAACACTTTTTAATCTTCAATTCTATTCTGAGGCAACAATCCAAGCTATTTGAAAGACCACATCTTCCCACGTGAGCCTCCTTGGCTCTTTTGAAGAGACCATTCTGTTGGTCTCTATTCTCAGAAACATACAGTGAGGACACAAAATAAGGTTTTCTTGGTATTTTGTACCCTCAGTAGTTTGAATCTTCCAAATGCCACTGGAAATAGATGCTTCTCTGTTGAATAAGTAAAAAGCACTCACTACGTGAGCCTGAGGCTTGCATTTGCAGGGATGCAGGTTGGTTTTGCTCCAGAAAGAAATCAAGCTGAGTAATGGTTATTTCCAATTTTCTAAGTAATTATATCAGAATTAGAAGTCCCAACAACATTCTCTTATTATCTTGTGAATGAAAACATTACACAAGAACCAGTTTTCAGTTAAACCTCAAAATGCAAAATTTGGCAAGACCTTCTGTGAAATCTGAAGATGTTCCAAATAGATTATCACTCATTAAGGAAAACATCACTCAAAATCTACAGCCACACAGACATCCATAGCAAGATTGAACAATGGTCCCTCCCTCCAGGAAAATCAATAAACTGAACTGGAGAACATTTTGGGACAAGCCAAATCTGTTCAGGAGGGATGGGTTGCATTTGAACCATGATGGGACCAGATTGCTGGCACTCAACATCAAAAAGGCTGCAGAGCAGCTTTTAAACTGATAACTGGGGGAAAGCCGACAGGAGCTGGGCAGCATCCGGTTCGGGAAAGTGTGTACTTGAGTAGTGAGGAGGATGCCAAAATTACTGAGCAGAGCGAGGAGCTAGTCACTAGCATTCTAGCAGAAGGATGCAAGAGGCAGTCTAACAATGCAACTGGACACAAAAGACTGTGTCAGAAAAGCATATATAAATGCTTGTATACAAATGCTAGAAGCCTCCGGAACAAAATAGGGGAGCTGGAATACTTAGCAATAGATAAGAATATTGATATTATTGGTATCACTGAAACCTGGTGGATGGATGATAACCAATGGGATACAGTTATCCCAGGCTACAAACTGTATAGGAAGGATAGGAAGGGGCAAATGGGAGGTGGTGTGGCCTTGTATGTCAAAGAAGTGATAAAATCATATGAATTGGAATATCTAGGTGATTTGGAGTCACCATTAGAAGCTCTGTGGGTAAGAGTACCAGGCCACAAGGATGGTCTAACAGTAGGCATATACTATCAGCCTCCGACCCAAACTCTTGAGCGAGCCTGGCAGTTGGAGAATGTTGTAAAGGAGGCATCCATGAAGGGAAGCCTGGTTATAATGGGGGACTTCAATTACCCTCACATAGACTGGGTGAACTGTTGTTCAGCACATGATAAAGAGATAAAGTTCCTAGATATGCTAAATGATTGTTCCCTGGGACAGATGGTTGAAGACCCAACTAGAGGTACAAAAATCCTTGACTTGATCCTGAGTAATACTCAGGATCTGGTGCAAGATGTTAATATGACTGATCCAATAGGGAACAGTGACCACAACTCAATTATGTTTAACTTGATCATAGACCGCAAGTCACTGATAAAATCTAACACAGAGACCTTAAATTTTCAAAAAGGAAATTTCCCAAAGTTGAGGAAACTAGTAAAAAAGAAGCTGAAAGGGAAAATTGAGAGATTCCAAACACTCCAAGAGGCATGGAGGTTGTTTACAAAAACAATAACAGAGGCTCAATTGGAATGCATACCCAAAAGGAAAAAGGGCACTGCCAGGTCCAAGAGGACTCCAATGTGGCTTACAGGAGCTGTTCGGGAAGTGATCAAGAGCAAGAAAAGCTCATTTAGAAGATGGAAGGCTTGTCCGAATGAGGACAGCAGGCAGAAACATAAATTCTGGCAGAACAAATGCAAGGCAACAATCAGGAAAGCAAAGCAAGACTTTGAGGAGCGTATAGCTAAAAATACTCAGAGAAATAACAAAGACTTCTTTAAGTACATTAGAAGTAAGAACCCAACTAGGAAGGCCATTGGACCATTAGATGACAATGGAAGGCAAGGGGTTATTAAAGAGGAAACAGAGATTGCAGAGAGACTCAATGAATTCTTTGCTTCAGTATTCACTGAAGAAGACAGAGGCGACATGCCCAAAACAGAGCCTATCTTCATAGGGAGGGAAACCGAAGAATTAAGCCAGATAGAAATAACCAGGGAGGAGGTCCTTGCTTGTCTTGTTAAACTAAACACTAACAAATCACCAGGACCAGATGGCATCCATCCACGAGTTCTCAGGGAACTTAAAGATGAAATTGCTGATCTCCTAGCCAAAATATATAATATTTCCCTCAAATCAGGCTTTGTGCCTGATGACTGGAAGGTAGCAAATGTAACACCAATTTTCAAAAAAGGATCCAGGGGTGATCCAGGAAATTACCGACCTGTCAGTTTGACATGTGTCCCAGGTAAAGTGATGGAAGCCATCCGAAAAGATAGAATTAATAGGCACATAGAAGAGAAGGCGCAGCTAAAGGAGAGCCAACATGGCTTTTCCAAGGGCAAATCATGCCTCACTAATCTGTTGGAATTTTTTGAGAGTGTCAACAAGCATGTGGATAAGGGGGATCCAGTTGACATTGTTTATCTGGACTTTCAGAAGGCTTTTGACAAGGTCCCACACCAAAGGCTCTTGAATAAACTTACAAAGTCATGGAATAAAGGGACAGGTCTTGTCCTGGATCAGCAACTGGCTAAGGGACAGGAAACAGAGGGTAGCACTAAATGGACACTTCTCTAAGTGGAGGGAAGTAAAGAGTGGGGTCCCCCAAGGTTCAGTACTGGGACCCCTGCTTTTCAACCTCTTCATAAATGATCTAGAGGTAGGAGTAAAAAGCAAGGTAGCCAAATTTGCTGACGACACTAAATTATACAGGGTAGTGAAAACTGTGAGAGATTGTGAGGAGCTCCAGAGGGATCTCTTGACACTGGGGGAGTGGGCAAAACAGTGGCAAATGAGTTTCAACATTAGTAAGTGCAGAGTGATGCATGTTGGGGCAAAGAACCCCAATTACATTTATAAACTGATGGGGTCTGAACTCTCTGCGACAAACCAGGAAAGGGACCTTGGTGTCCTGGTGGACAACTCAATGAAGGTGTCAACCCAGTGTGCCTCAGCAGTGAAAAAAGCAAACTCAATGCTAGGGATCATTAGGAAGGGTATAGAAAATAAGTCAGCAAGTGTCATTTTGCCTCTTTATAAATCTATGGTGAGGCCCCATCTGGAATACTGTGTACAGTTCTGGTCGCCATACCTCCAGAAGGATATTATGGAGCTGGAAAAAGTGCAGAGGAGGGCAACCAGAATGATTAGGGGACAGGAACACCTTCCTTACCATCTGAGGCTGCAACGGTTGGGCCTCTTCACTCTTGAATGACGACGTCTAAGAGGTGACCTGATTGAAGTTTATAAAATCATGCACGGTGTGGACAAAGTAGATAAGGAAAAACTGTTTTCCCTATCGCATAACACTAGAACTAGGGGACACTCCATGAAACTTTTGGGTACTAGTTCTCAAACAAATAAGAGAAAGTACTTTTTCACCCAGAGGATTACTGGTCTATGGAACTCCCTGCCAGAAGAAGTGGTGACAGCTGTCAGTCTTGACAGCTTTAAGAAAGGATTAGACAAGTTCATGGAGGACAAGAGTATCAATGGCTATAATTATGGATACTTAAGGACAACCTCCGGGTTGGAGAGATAGGCAGGATATCTCTCAACATCATTTCCAGGGAATCCTAAACAGGTGAAGGCATTTGCTTGGGAATACCCTGAAGGAAATGGTGAGCCACTGTGTGAGACAGAATGCTGGACTGGATGGGCTGTGGCCTGTTCCAGCAAGGCTGTTCTTATGTTCTTATGTATGCAGCAAACCATAGTTTGGAAAAATCTTGTTGCCATTCCTCAAGGTAAGTTACAATGGCAAGGAGAATCATTTTATGGAGAAGAAACATTCCATAAAAGGGAAAGTGAGGCATAGGATAGGATTCGTATGGCTTTTCCCTTTCCAATTACATAATCCATGTACAGTGGAACCCCGGACAACGACACGTTCGGACGTCATTTTCGAACGATTTTTTCCCCTCAAAAGTTATCTCCCGGACAAAGATGTTATGTTGTTATCCGGGAGATTGTGTTTGGTCTCCTACCTGTTCATTCTGGTTGGAGATGAAAAAACTGCCATCTGCGGCTCCCTGTGTCCGGCTCTTCGCTTACCCAGGAGTGGTGACAGAATTTTTTGTTGTTGCCCGGGAGGCAGAAAAATGCTCACCCTTCGGAGGGAGAACCGGCCTAGCGCATCACCACTGAATTTTTTTCCACCCATTTCGGCTTCTCCGCCACCACGGGCGCCTCTGTTAGGCTCCAAGGACCCTATCCGCATTGTTTCCGACAACCCGACAACCCCCCGGTGTGATGCTGCAAGCCAAAACACCGGGCAAAACTCCTTCATCAGCTTGAGGTTTTTCCTTGCAGCTCTGCCCGGAGGGGTCACGGGGTGTCAGAAACATCCCAGATAAGGTCCCTTGAGCCTCCCAGAGGGGACGGAGGGGGCGGAGGACCAGAAATGGGTGGAAAAAAATTCAGTGGTGACGCGCTAGGCCGGTTCTCCCTCCGGAAGGTAAGCGTTTTTCTGCCTCCTGGACAACGACAAAAACCAGACAACGACACGACTTGTGGAAGCAAGTTTTGTTGTTGTCCGGGGTTCCATTGTAACTCAAGTCACAGCTGCAATAAACTCATTGACACAGGAAAACAAGGTCTTTTTGTTAAAAACTAACAATATTAGCTTGACAAGTCTTCTTGTAGGATTCCTCAGTTGTTGCCTTTCGGCACCCTGAGAGAAATTGCTTTCAAAATTGTGCTTGTCTAGTCAATTCATTTACCTTTGAATGATTACAGAAACACATGCACTCTGAATTAATTTGTTGCACTTTCCCCCATTTATTTCAGCCATCTTGAAGAGCTGGCACCAGACGGGTAACAGCAACAGTAGCTTGCTTCCTGTACCACAAATAGTTAGTACTGTAACCCACAATTCATCATAGTGGCATACAGTATGTACCTATTATTCATACATACATGTGCATTTATCTGTATATCTATAAATATCTGTGTCTGCCACTGCCGTTTGCAGAACAGATGTCAGCAGATCTGAAATGAATTCAGAAAACCAGATGAAGTGTAATAAAGACCAGTCAGTAAGATAATTGGATGGAATTTCCGTTGCCAAGTCAAGGATTTATGCTGCAGCTCCTACATCATCCAGTGTACTAAGCACAATAGTGCATGAGGAGAATACAACAGCTAGAAACTAAAATTGCTGCTACTTCATTGTGAATAAATAATTCTGTCATTATAATCTACAGACTACTTCAGTGGGAAATGTAAAAAACTACACTTTAAGCAGCAGGCAATGAAATACATCTTACATTTTATTTCAAAGGAAGCGCATGTCTACAACCGGAAGAGCTTGGAAAAAGCAATTTAAATACAACATTAAGTACAATCATATATCACATAGACACCGAAATTCTTTCCTTATCCTTGTATGTGTGCGTGTGTGTGTGTGTGTGTGTGTGTGTGTGCTTCTGAAAACTATATTCCACTCAAAATTATTGAAAAGTTTCCTTCAATCTATACATCAGACCTGGCCAGACTGGCCAGGTTATTCTGCTATGATAATACCACAGACCATACTGTCAGCAACAAAATGCTGAGTGTCAGTCAGGGGTTAACTAACCTGACAACCCTGAGGACTTGGGTGCTGAAGTCCACAGGGAAGGGTGATGGTCACCAAGTGGAGAAAATCTCACTTGAATCCATCTTGATCGAGGGCAGCAGTTTCATCAATACTAGCCTGAGGCTGAGGAGGGCTTTGTGTGACAAAAGGGCTCAGGACCAGAAAGTGACTTGCGGAACTGGATCAGTGGTACGGGTGTCATGTTGATATGCAGAAGATAGATGAAAGGCCACTGCATTATATTCTCAGAACAGTCTTCATGGCTGACCGCTATGAGTATCACCAATATTCAGATTTTGATACAGCAGCAGAAAAAGATGCATCAGAACTTTAAATATAATGGAGTTCTTGCAAAGCACCCTGAAAATAGGTTTACATTCTTTTCTAGAGACTTCAGATTATCCAAATGCACAATCACATCTTAATATCAATAGCTATGTTTACACACAAGCCTAAAGATTTGCTTTAACCATAGTTTCCTGAAAAAGGAAGAGTCTATGTTGTAGACAAGCAAAATACACATGATGGATTTAGCCAGTTCTTGGTTTGTTTCTTTGCTACTTCTTCTGCCAACACAAAATAGTACCAGACAGTATCCCAAACACCCTAGCAGCAATAAGGACCTGTTTTGTATGTATATTTGTGGGTGCGGATGTTTAAAAGGCACTTTTGTGGGACCAAGTGAAGTCCCTGTGTCCATGGAGATGATTGTTGGGAAATTTTTACTTGTGTTTCTAGGATATATATTTTTTTGGGGGGGGTGCACAAGCTTTTCCCCTTCTGGTGCATGTGCTGGTGAAGATTTTTATGGGATGTATGTTTGGGTAGTCAGGTTGTAAGGATAAATATTTATGGCATTTCTACCCTACTTTTATCTCAATAAAGGTCTTGTAGTAGTTGGTTTTTCTGTTGTGAATGTGTGTTTTGTCTGTGAGGGAAGTGGATTGTGGGGTGTGTCATTCTTTTATGGAGTGTGCATAAGAAGGCTTTTTGATGAGTGAACTTTGTGAGTCATAGCAATAATTATTCTATGGCGCTTAGTGCACTCTGTGGGCAGTTCACCAAGTACGTACTCATTTTACCAACCTCAGAAGGATGGAAGGCTGAATCCACTTTGATCCCCATCAGGAATGAACTGACAAAGTCAGCAGTTTTTGGCTGCCATACAGCAGCTTAACCACTGCACTATGAGGATGGTGAAATATCTTGAGTAAAAACCTAAGTGAAAGGTTTCTAAGTCAACCACTTTGATTGCCCCTTTGCTGGGAGGGATAAAATCACCTCCTGTAGATCCTCGGAGAGTGGAGTGATCTTCAGGTGGCCAGTTGGAGGCAGAAAGGTGAATTCCGTGACATTACCTTGGTGGTTAATTGAGAGCAACCAGGTATCATTGCTGATCATCACCCAGTTGTGTATGAAGGGGGTTAGGTATGCTTGTTTGGTTGTATGAGGTGACTAGGATGTGCTGGTCATCCTCAGCTCTATGGAATCAAAGAGGTGACTTCAACATTGGATCTCTCTTTTTAGATCCAGAGAAGGACTTATATTTAGGTCACAGAGAGGTTTGTCTGTAAAAGGCCAGCTGTTGGGAGGGGTAGATTGTGGTTGCTCCATCTATGTCCCATGAAAACATGAGGACAAGGGCTTATCCAAGAAGGTTTCTACTGGCAAAAGGAGACGTACTTTTTTAAAAATTGAGATGTATCACCATCTCTTTCACAGCACCATCTCATTTTGTGGCTAATAAAGCAAGAGAGGGTTTCTGCTCTTTATAATAATGCCACACAACCCAAGACAAAGATCATTCAATGTGGCTGATACTGTCTAGACTTATAACTTAAGGAATTGTTACCCTAAGTTCCTAGTGGAGTCTGGGTATACACGAAGCACTGAGAACCTGAGCATAGTATATGCACCAAAGCATTTTATTATGCCTTCTATCAAAAGAAGATTACAAAACTAATAAAAATGTTGGAGGGGGGAGCAATCACCCAATATATAATATATGCTTGAAGAACTTTACATATATTATCTCAGTCACCTTTACAGAACAGTTGTTAGTTACGTCAGCATGAGCCATTATCCCTATATTTCACTTGGGGTGATTTGAGGGGCAGACAGTGACCCACCTAAGCCCACCTAATGGATTAATATCTCAATCAAAATACCAACAAATGATTTCTTCCCTTGCTCACCCTGCCATACCTGATCATATCAACTATGTTTGGTTTTTGTTATAGGCAGTGGTTATATGAATCTGCAGTTTTTAATATATTAAGGTGGTGACAACAAGGGGTGTTAATCTTTCCAAAGCTACAAGAATAAAGGACAGATCATGTAAAATTACTAATCTGGATAGGATGGAATACAAATCACAGTAGGAAAGCTATTCATTTTAACAGGCAATAGAATTAAAGCATAGTATGATTTGCCAGTTTAACAAATTGATGTCTCATTTCCTGGGTCAGTTTCATAAAGCCATTAAACCTAGATACAAAACAGCTTACAGCTTTGTTGTAAAGACATCAAATCACAATATAACAAAATTGTGAACACACACCAACAAAGTGCATAACCAATTCCCATCCTTCATTCACAGCAACAGTTGAGGAAAGATAAGCAGGCAATAGCATTAGTGACACTGGAGGAGTTAGCGGCTACATGCTCACAGGGCTTATACTAGAGGTCATCCATACTGATTAGAGACCTTTGGAGCCAAGGAAATATGGGAATAGTAGTGTAGAAAAATGCCTAAGATGCAACATAAGATATTTCCCATTTCTTTGCCTCTAAAGACCCTTCAGAGAGCAGACATCAATTTAAAATACAGTATTCAACAGTTGGTGGTTTAGTGGTTAAGATGCTGAACTTGATGACTGGAAGGTCAGCAGTTCAAGACCTGAGTGCTGCATGATGGAGTGAGCTCCCATCTCTGTCCCAGCTCCTGACAGGGCCGTAGCTAGGGGGTGACGGGGGGGGTCAGCTCCTTCCGAGCTAACAGCTCCCGCCTGGGATGCTTTGATGCAACCGGAGAGGAGGAAGGGGCTGTTGAGAGGCGAAATGCAGCTGCTTTTCCTGGGGAAGCCCCGTGCAAACCGGTGGTGCCCTTTGTACCTCGTCGTGCCTGGTAAGGAGGTGCTCCTTGCTGTGGTTCTATTTGGCTCACTCACCTGAGGTAACCGGTGAGGGTGGGAAGGGGGTGGTTGGCCGGAGCCTGGAGGTGTCCGTGACTGTCTAGAAGGCTTAGGGTGTTTCCCCTCCTTTTCATTGTGTGGGACACACACACACACACATGTGCATGCATGACATTGTTGCCGGCCCTGAAAAAATATTTGCCCCCCTCATCTAGAATCCTGGCTATGGCCCTGGCTCCTGCCAACCTAACAGTTTGAAAGCAAGTAGATAAATAGGTACCACTTTGGTGGGAAGGTAAACAGCATTCCGTGTTTAGTCATGCCTGCCACACGTCCACAGAAACATCTGCAGACGCAGACAGCACTGGCCCTTTGGTTGAGTCAGGTTCGCCTGATTGGGTGTCATATAAATTTGAATAATAAATAATAAATAAATAAACAGAGATGAGCACAGCTGGCTTTTGAGCAAGAGTGACCTTTACCTATCCAGCTGTTGCCACCTCCTCCACTGCTATTAACACTAACGTCTCTGCCACTACCAGGCACCTTCTACTGCTCCTTCCTTTCTCTTCTTTATCTAATGGCAGCAATGGAAGCAGCAACAACACTGTCTTTTGCTCCCCTTTCCACAAAATAGCCATCAATGCCCCTCCTGAGGTGTTAAAACCTAAAGTTTATCATTCTGAGCACTGCTCAGCGAGAGGAAAACATCCCACCCGCTGTAACAGGAGGGCTGGCCCTGTGGAGATGGGAAATATCCTCTTTAATTTTCAAGAGTGGCAAACAAGACAGATAAACAATTTTTAAAAAAAACACAGGGGTGACGGTCTTTGCTTTCTAAATTCAGGAAGTTTATATCTTCATTAACTCAACCAAGAGTTGAACTTAGATTGATTAGCTTGGTAATGAAAGCCGATGCCTTCAGCAAAGCCTAATTCATCAAAAACAGCTGGCAATTTTACATGTTCCATCCTCTTTAATAAGACCATTTTCACATCCTGTTGAGGCTGAGGTAAATGTAATCTCACTCTGTGTAAAATTGGTCTGTCGAAGCTAGTTCAGGAGAGCCAATTCAAAATGATGTCTTAGCACATTACTAATAATTTTTGCAGAAACTATGTAAGATCCCTTATTCCATATAAGAATTTGTAATTGCAACATCCCATCTGTTTTTGTTGTTTGGAGGGGAAGGGGGAACAGAAGTGGGCTGTAATCATTCCTATGCTGTTCTTCAATCGTAATAAAGATTACCTGATCTCGAGTGAAGAGAATTATTTGAAGGTAGTAACAGATACACAGGACAGAAAGAACAGTACAGATGTCAATATGGGCAGTATAAAGTTCAGGTCAAGGAATTAGCTCAAAAGCCATATTCCAGTCCTCTTATATAGCCAGCCAGCCCATTACAAGAGTGGACATTGTATGCCAACTATATCATAAACCTTTCATGCCTAGAATGACTCTTCTTTTTTCGTTAGGAAAAGCAATTAAAGATCACTATATTTCCAAAAGTTGTCCACATGTGGAATTCTGACAGATAAGAGCCCTAGTGGCGCAGTGGTTAAACTGCTGTACTGCAGCCAAAATGTTGTGAGTTTGATCCTGACGGGACTCAAGATTGGCTCAGCCTGCCATCCTTCTGAAGTTGGTAAATTGAGTACTCAGCATATTGGGAACAAAATGCTAATTAATTTGTGAACTGTCCAGATATATGAACTAAGGCTATGGGGTAGTATATAAGGGTAATTCCAATCCAATCCAATATCAGTTTGTTGTCACTTATCTATTTAAGCACAAATCAACTGAAAACCAAAATGTTCTCTCCTTTGCCTTCTGTTTCCATCTCTTTATGTCAGATCCTAGAACCTTCCACCCAATTTCAGATGGCAATTTAGGTGTTTTTTGTTTTCATTTTGTAGTAATCAAAAGTGTTAGCACTATAAACAAGTGAACCTTTGAAGAAAAAATAAAAGCAGAGCTTTTTATTTTAGCAGTGTGACTGGGGAGCAAACTACTTTTGCTTTTATGAATCACCTGTGCCTTTGTAATCTATATCTGCCTTTTACTTTAGCTATACTGCTGAACAGCAAATCATGTTAAGGAAGGAATAATGTACAGTAATGGTTTCATAAATGGCAAGAGTCTCACTCCCAGATGGGGAGAGCTAAAGGCACTGACACCAGATATGGGGGGGACCATTAACATTCAGAAGATAGAATATCAAGCAATCAATGTCACCTTATCACTGTCCTGATGGACAATTATGTCATTCAATGAAAAGGTAGTAATAGGAGAGGATTGTCATTTTTTATGTAATATTATACTGTAAAACCTAGAGATACATATCATTTTACCATCTGCTTTTAGAAGATGGGTCTTCCAGCTGGACATATGTATTTGACAATATATAGAAGATAATATATAGAAATCTCAGAAATATAATTCCAGACTAGATAAGATCTCTTAAAAACTATTAAGATTTCATGCCACTTGACTGCAGGGTGGCATAAAGTTTGGTTTGAACTGACAGATCATGAAACCATAAAAATGATCATGCTTTACCTGAGCATACCTGTCAAGTATCCCGTTTTCCCCAGGAAAACCCCTTATTTTACCCCTCTTCCCACCCCCTCCGATTTTATTAATTTCCCCGTAATATCCCTTATTTTTTTTAAAAAAATCCTGACTGGAGACCTCACAGGTGAAGCTGCAGTATGTTTTTCCGGCCACCAGAGGTCGTTGTGTGGCAGGCTTTTCCCTTGTGGAAGGGGAGAGAGAGAAGGTGGTGGGGGCATTCTGTAGTATCTCTTTCATTTCTCTGCCACATGGTCATCATGGAGGCTTCGTTTCTGCTGCTGCTCGGAGCCACC
This sequence comes from Bradypodion pumilum, assembly GCA_035047305.1. NCBI lineage: Eukaryota > Metazoa > Chordata > Lepidosauria > Squamata > Chamaeleonidae > Bradypodion > Bradypodion pumilum. The sequence continues at coordinate 385,943,944 of JAWDJD010000001.1, read as the reverse complement.
ATGGATGGGACGGGAGTCTAGAGGTGAGCGATATTTCATGTATGCAGGGGCAAATCTGTGAGAGATTTCTCTCTCACTTTCATGCTTTATTGAGCTGTTTCTGCCCTGCCTCCTGGCTGGAGGGTTTCTAGAGTTAACTTGGGATGGGGGGGGGAGAGATGGTGCTTGATTACTATATGAGAGAGAAGGGGGTTCTGTTTCTGTTCTAGAGTTAACTTGGGAGGGGTGGGGGATGGGGGATGGTGCTTGATTACTATATGAGAGGGGGGGTTCGTTTCTGTTCTAGAGTTAACTTGGGAGGATCACTATATGCTCAAGGTAAAGGCTTCCCTTGCTTGAAAGCCAGTCGTATCTAGAGTGCCAAGGTTCGCAATCAGAGTCATAGATTCCTACAGTGGCCAATTTTTAGAGCAAGAAGCTGCTTTTTGTATGAGAGCAGATCCAAAATACACGGGGAGAATTATCAGAGCTCATAGATCCAGTGTGCTTGCATGGTTGTGTAAGGGTATCTGAATTAGGTAAAGGTAAAGGGTCGCCCTTGCTCAAAAGCCAATCGTATCCGACTCTAGGGTTCAGTGCTCATCTCTGTTTCAAAGCCGAAGAGCCAGCATTGTCTGTGTCTGCAGACATTTCCGTGGTCATGTGGCAGGCATGACTAGACACCAGAGCACACAGAACGCTGTTACCTTCCCACCAAAGTGGTCCCTATTTATCTACTTGCAATTTCTTGCTTTCGAACTGCTAGGATGGCAGGAGCTGGGACAAAGACGGGAGCTCATTCCGTCCTGCAGTACTCGGGAATCGAACTGCTGACCTTCTGCATCCCAGTCAGCATCTTAGCCATTTAAGCCACTGAGTAAACAAGAAAGAAAACAAAACAAAAGTCCCCCAAGAAGATGGGGAAAGAGTTCTTTGGCCCACAGCTTTGTGCCCATTGAATCTACAATACCATCTAGCCATCTTATTTTTGGCCACCCCCTTCTTTTGTCCTCCACCTTTCCCAGCATCAAAGCTTTCTCAACTGAATCCTCTCTTCTCATTTGATGTCCAAAGTACTTTAATGTCATCTTTACTATTTTCCCTTTAATGAGCAGTCATGGTTGATTTCTTCTAGGATCAACCTATTTCTAACACCACATTTCAAAGACATCTATTTTTCTGCGTTTAGCTTTCCTAATGGTCCAGCTCTCACACCCATACATTACCACCGGGAATACCATTGCTTTGACTATGCATTTTTTTGTTTGCAAGGTGATGCCTCAACTTTTAAATCTCATAGCTTGTTTCCCAAGCATCAGTCACCTTTTATTTCACAGCTGCAATCACCATCTGCAGAGATCTTTGATCCTAAGAAAGTAAAATCTGCCAGTCGTATCCAACTCTAGGGTGCAGTGCTCATCTCCATTTACAGCCAAAGAGCCAGTGCTGTCTGTGTTTGCAGACATTTTCATGGCCATGTGGCAGGCATGACTAGAGCCCAGCAAGTCACATGGCTATATTTGGCCACGCCCACAGATTTGGCCACACCCACAGAGGGGTGTGGCCAAAATTTCCCTTATTTTCAAATCCAAAACTTGACAGGTATGTACCTGAAATTGCAACTGCTTTTCGAAGCAACTTCTTCTGGTACATCCCGTCAAGCAATTTCATTATCTTCAGGATTTGGGGGCTTTCTAAAAAGGCCAGAGGTCTTCAAAAGGCATTTCAGGTTCAGTTATGTAAAAATGGCTTCCTGAGTTACATAGCTCTTTCCAGAATGTAGTATCTTAGTGATAACACTACTTGAGTTCACAACATCTTTATTTTCCAAAATCTGTGCCAGAGAATGCTCAATTCTTTAACCACCATTGTAGAATTATTCAAGGAAAGGAAGGGCAGATAGAACTGCTGGACAGTTCAGTGGTTTAGACATCTGGCTGTGGAGCTAGAGGCTGGATCAATGATTCATAGAGTCCCTTCCACTCTGCAGGTTTAAGGTTATTTTTATTCTGAAACTTGGACAAAACTTGAGGCAAAACCCTATGTTGCCCACCACTAACCATTTCCTATAATGCACATTATTAGGATAATACTGGGCATGTTTTAAACCATAGTCAATTCATATAGAGCAGGGGTTCCCAACCTTTTCAAGCCGGGGGCCGAGTCATACTCTCTCAGTCAGCTTTGAGGGCCAGACAGCCATTTTGCCCTGCCTGTACAATGGGGGGTGGCCACTTTGTCCCAACAGCTTCAAAGGGGTGGCCATTTTGTTTCTTGAATGCCCTTGGAGGGGTAGGGGGGGCACATGAAATGGCCCCGCAGGCAGCATCCAGCCTGCAGGCCTTAGGTTGGGAACCCCTGACATAGAGTAACACGAGGATACAACAGACCCTGACTAAAATCCTTGCCGAACTAGTGATGGAAAACCTTTTCAGCCTAAAGGTTAAAATTCAACTTAGGAAGTGTGTCTAAGGCAATGTTCCAACAGTGGACAAAACTAAGAGCAAGGAAAGGGGCCAAGGGGCAGAGCAAAGGAAGTCACCACAAAGTGGACAGAGATGTATTTGCGTTCTTGCCAATTTGGACATTTTGCTATAAGCATACCAAACATAATTCACCATAATGCATGTTTAACACAGGACTCTACCCCCAAAAGACAGAAGTTCCCCATTTCTGATTTAGAACATGCCTCACAATCTTCTTTACTGTACAAAATTCCATGTTGAAAAACAGAGGTTTCTTAGTATACAAGTTGGTGTACTAGGAAGTTTAATACTGTGGTGGCCCAATCACCATACCTGTCAACCGCGGCTCCGGCCAATCCAGGACCTGCGCAGAACGGTTCTGCGCAGGTTGCCTTCTACGCATGTGTAGAAGGGTTTTACGCTTGCATAGCCCCCTTCTACACATGCATAGAAGGGTTCTACGCAAGCATAAAACCCTTCTACGCATGCGTAGAAGGCAACCTGCACAGAAGGGCTGCGCAGTACCTCCTTTCCCCCACTGCCAAATTCCGGGGTTTCAGCAGCGTGGGGCGGGAAATGGCGCAAATCGGCGCCAAAAACCGGGAAATCCTGGCCAATCCAGGAAGGTTGACAGGTATGCTAATCACCCTTGTCTTTATTTGTTCTGACAGAAAAGCCCAATATCACACTTTTCCTTGGCTGGCTTCTGCAGAACAAAAACTACCCATTGTGCTGGTATGAGGCCCATTACATATAGCTGGCTGGGTTTTCCTTTTCTCCACACAGGTAAGTACATAGGGAATTGAAGGCTGGCTTTTGTGGCTTTCAAAGCTAGTGAATCTGAACGGACAGAGAACAAACTGACATTTTGACTGCCAGAGCAGCTAAAGATTTTCTTCCCTGTACTCCTCCAGAGATCTTTACTTCAGGAACTATGGTCACAATCTGTAGCTCCTAAAAGCCCAATTGTCAATACACTCTCCATTCTGTACAGCCTCACTCCAATAGAAAACTTTCAACTTGGGTTCTGAGAGTCTGTTAGCAAATCTAAAGCAGAATTTCCAAAGGTGAAAAGAAAGCCAATTTTATCAGTTATTTTGATGCAACAGATACAAAACTTGATTTCATCTCTGACTTGTACAGATGATCAAAGGGTTCTTCCAAAACTTAAAAACAACATTCCTCTAGCTTTGTCTGTTGTCAAGATAACAAAGAGTAAAAAAAAAACAAATTAACTCATTATCTCAGGGATTTAGAGGATAATGGGAGTCCAAAATGATTCAGAACAGTTAAAATAATCTAGAAAATCCTGTCCAGTTGAACCATGAGATTTAGGAATCTTTCAGATGAAATGGATGGGAGATCCAATCCTCTTTTTCTCACTTTATCATGGAGATTTATCACAGCTGCAGTGGCTCAGTGGTTAAGAAGCTCACCTTGTTAGCTGGAAGGCTGGCAAGTTGGTGGTTCGAGACCCGGGTACTGCATGATGGATTGAGCGCCCATCTCTTGGGGACATGAAAGGAACCTCATTTGTGTGTTCCATGAGTGGAGTTTCTTTCTCAAAAATCCTTTCAATCCAGAATAATTTCTGACATGAAATTATTAGTGCTCACTGGGAATAATTTACTAAGAAAAGATTCCAGCTGCAGAGTTCTGATGGCAGCAATAAGCTCCAGTGAGGAGCTTAACAGCACTAAACTGTGATTGAATTTAGCAAAAAAAATCCCAAATTATTCCTCCAGATCATTAAAAAATCATTATAAATCAAGGATTTTGACACTGCATTAATCAAGAAATGTTGAACACTATGCAGATGGCAGCAAAAATACAAATAATGTTACTTAGGGGGAAAATTAAGGAAAATGTTGATAAAGTGAGTGATATATGTTCCATCAAAATAAAAATCTCAGTAATAAGTAAGTAAAGTCTCTTATTTCTCTTGTTGCATTCACAGAGAGATTCACAAAGTAAGATTGTCTCATAAATTGCTAATAAATGACTCAAAAATGTTCTGGTAGACACTGTTTCGAATAATATCTTCATCAGGAGCAGTCTTAATAAATCCTTTCTCATAAATCTATAACAGAAATTACATAAAAATAATGAGTTCTAAAATAACATCATATTTTCTATCTTTCTAATTACTGTAACCATTCATTAATTATATACATTTCACAAGACGGCATTCATAGTTCAAAGCTTAACCTTTCTCTGCATCCCTATGGCCTCTCTTGCAGACTCTTAGAATGCCTTTGGATGTTACAAACTGATGAAAAAAGCCAGCTCTAATAGCTTCCCTGACTACTGGATTGCAAAAGAGCTGTGTTAGTTTCTAAAAAGGTGTTCCGATTCTGCAAGTAACAATATGAGCTGGTGGTAATAAGAACCTTGCTTTCCCAACTCATATTAAAAAACTGCAAATTCATAGAAAACAACTTAGATCAAATTCATGATTAAGTCCCCAAGGTGCCATGGATTTCAGTGCATGTATATAATAGGTCAAATAAGAAATATCATTAATAAACATTGGCATATTTTATCAGACATACCTCACTGTCAACAACGACCTAAGATAGGATACAGACACACAAGAACGATTGGGGATTTTGTGTCCTGTAGTGACGCCCTGATCAGTAATCCAGATACAGAACTTTTAGTTGGTCACTATCAATGTCAGGATTGTGATTTCTGCAGATACTCATGGGAAACGAAGGAAATTAATTTCCCTCATTTAGGATTTAACATAAATTACGCAGTATCAGCAATTGCAAAACATCGTCATGCATATATTTATGGATATGCAAATGTGAATTAATTTATGTCAGAAAAACCAGGCGTCAATTGAAACATTGTTTGGCAGAACACATGTCCTGCATACGACACCACAACACCGTTACTCCTCTTGTACAACATTATCTAGACAAAAAAACATATGGACAGGGACTATAGATTTGTGGTCATTGAAGTAGTGAAACCGACAGAGTTTAATTTTGCTGATTTGGACAAAACAGTTTTGAAACGAGAAGCCTATTATTACCACCAGCTCATATTGTTACTTGCAGAATCAGAACACCTTTTTAGAAACTGCATATAATTAATGAATGGTTACAGTAATTAGAAAGATAGAAAATATGATGTTATTTTAGAACTCATTATTTTTATGTAATTTCTGTTATAGATTTATGAGAAGGGATTTATTAAGACTGCTCCTGATGAAGATATTATTTGAAATAGTATCTACCGGAACATTTTGAATCATTTATTAGCAATTTATGAGATAATCTTACTTTGTGAATCTCTCTGTGAATGCAAAAAGAGAAATAAGAGACTTTACTTACTTATTACTGAGATTTTTATTTTGATGGAACATATATTGTAAATACAAGATATAGTAACCTACAGTTCTAACATTAAAAAACTTACATCCATTTTTGCCTCTCACGGTTTGCTTGGATCTTGAACTCATTACTGTTTGGCCATCGTCTTCACAACGATAAAATGAGTGAGACAGGAAATTAAAAATAAAATAAATGAATGTACGAAAATAAGATTATTACATTTTGGTAGGATTTCCCTATATAAAATGAAGATTTTACCCAAGATTAACTTTTTATTCTGGATGCTACTGATAGCAATGGTAGAAGAAAAATTGAAACCATGGTAGAATTTCATCAATAGATTTTGTAATAGTGATAAAAGAGTAAGATTTTTAAAAGATAATTATATCCAAAGCAAGATAATAATTCTAGGACAAATTTCCAAATTAATAGACAATATTTCATTAATCTCCACAAAACCCTTTTTACATGTTTTCTTCACTGCCTTGCAGTCCCCACCATAAATGACAATCTGTCCCATCCTCTTTTTAAAATATCTCCACTTTTAAAAATATATTTTAAATCATAATGGTTTAGGGTTACTGATACCAGACATATTGTTTTAAAATATGCAATTTAAATCCTGTAATAGAATTATAGAAATTTCAGAAGATTTGAAAAATAGTGTGCAGAAATTATTAAAGAAAAAACAAGCTATTAGATTAGAACTAGTCTTCTTCTTCTGTGTCTAAGCCAGATGTGAAATTGCCACAATGAAGGCTAGATAATATGAGTAGTAGAGAGAGAAAATAGTTTTACAAGGGAAAAGGTATTTTGGTTTAAGATAATACAGTCAGATCATTGGACTAAAGAATAGCTGAAAAGAAATGGTAAATGTAGAGAATTGACAAGATTTGAAGAAATAATAATACAAAGGGTGAAAGAAGACAAAATAAGGTAGTGAAAAGGATGGTATCTACAATTTATAGGGCATTAATAGAGGTATAGTACCATTAGGAGACTCTTAAAACATTATGGAAAGAAGATTTGAGTTGGGGAAATAACTAATAACTACAGACTTAGCTCGAAAAGACACACAAGTCAGTGACACACTGTTACAATGCTGCTCTGCCTTTACAGATTTCTGGCAACAGTCCACAGTTGTGTGGAAAGAGATAGTAAAAGGATACATTACCCCCTGTTGCCAGCAGCTAGAGTACCCTAGGAATTCTAAGAGTGGACAGACAACCAGCTGATTGGGCGGTGCTAACACAAAACGGACAGCCTATGTGAACTGCTTCTATGAGGATCACTAGAAAATCCAACTGATTTCCATCAGAAGCCTAAGTTGAGGTGAAATACACTTGGATCCAACAGAGAATATACATAGTAAAAGTCTACTAAGGTTTCTAGTGGCTTTTGTTGTTCAGATGCATAGTCAAGTCCAACCCTTTGCGAACCCATGGACGATCGCACGTCAGGCACCCCTATCCTCTACCATCCTCTTCAACACGCCCAGCTCTGTGCCCATTGCGCCAACAATACCATCTAGCCATCTCATCCTCTGCCGCCCCCTTCTTCTTTTGCCCTCAACCTTTCCCAGCATCAAGGTCTTCTCAAGTGAATCCTCTCTTCTCATTTGATATCCAAAGTACTTTAGCTTCATCTTTACTATTTGACCATCTAAGGAGCAGTCAGGGTTGATTTCTTCTAAGATCTACCTATTTGTTCTCCTTGCTGTCCAGGGTACTCTCAAAACTCTCCTCCAACACCACATTTCAAAGGTGTCTATTCTTCTGCATTCAGCTTTTCTTGTGGTCCAGCTCTCACAACCATACATTACCACTGGGAATACCATTGCTTTGACTATGTGGACTTTTGTTTTCAAGATGATGTCTCTGCTTTTAACTGTATTCCCCAAGTTTCTCATAGCTTGCCTCCCAAGAATCAGTTGTCTTTTTATTTCATGGCTGCAATCCCCATCTGTAGTGATCTTGGATCCTAAGAATGTAAACTCTGTCACTGCTTCTACCTCTTCCCCATCTATTTTCCAGGTGCTGATAGGGCCTGTTGCCATTACTGTATCTTGGGTAATGTTGAGTCTCAAGCCAGCTTTTGCACTCTCTTCTTTCAACCTAAGCAGGAGCATCTTTAGGTCTTCTTCACTTTCTGCCATTAGGGTAGTGTCATCTGTATATCTCAAATTGTTGATGTTTCTCCCAGCAATTTTAATTCCAACTTGTGATTCATCCAGCCCTGCATTTTGCATTATGGTCTCTGTATATTTTATTTACCTAGCACTGAGCTGATACTGTGGTCTTTTTCTGCTCCTCATCAGGTATCTTTTAGTTTAGGAACAACAGCATCTGAGTTTAGTTTATGACACAGCTGATCTCTGAAATAATATCAAACTCCTACTGCACCTTGCAAACCTACCTTCCTTTGGAAACATCAGAAGCTCTGTACATGAGTAATGCGGATACCCTGTCACTTTCTTTGTGTGCAAACTATTATTGGTTTTCCACTTGTATACATGCAGGCAAACACACACACAATCATTCTTTTTTACTCCCCCCCCCCACACACACACACACAATTGACAACCCTTTTCACATCCCACACACCAATGAGCTAGTGAATGACAGGCAGATGCAATTTCACTCAAGAGCAATATCCCCATCACAAAATATCATTTTTCCTTCTGGCTTCAAAAAGCAAATGAAATCTCAGCTGTAAAGGTAAAGTAATGATCTGAGAGGCCTCAAATATCTAGAGGCAGCAAATTCAGACATAGTTAAAAGGTTCTCTAAGCCACATATCCAACTTTGCATTCTGAGTGCTCCTTCCCCTACAGAGGAATGATGTTGCAAGCATATGGTTAGTTACTTGACTGAGCCCACGTATCTGTGGAAAATGTACATGTGGCTCTTAATACAGTGGCTATTTAGAAGCACCAGCTAACACAATAAAGTCCACAGTCTGATCCCAAACATGTCCTGTGCTTCCTACTTAGGGATGCCATACGTAATGGAAAACCAGGAATTTAATGGTTTGAACCTGTCCTGGCCAAAAATAAATATTTAAATTTCCCGCTTTTCAGACCAAGGGGATTTAAAGAAAAAAATCACTTTTCTCTTGAATGGCTGCGCTTCTGTTGAACTGACCAGCAGGTGGCGCAGCAGTAGTAGCTTGGTGGCTAAGGAAGACAGCAAAAAACAAAAAACCCGCACCATTTTATTGCTGCCTTTATTGAAGTCACGGCAGCAACAGTTTGCAGAATGAGCTCCTGTCTTTGTCGCAGCTCCTGCAAACCTAGCAGTTCGAAGGCAAGAAATTGCAAGTAGATAAATAGGGACCACTTTGGGGAGAAGGTAAGCAGCATTCCATGTGCTCTGGTGTCTAGACTTCATGCCTGTCACATGACCATGGAATACATCTGCAGAAGCAGACAGCGCTGGCTCTTCGGCTTTGAAACAGAGATGAGCACTGATCCCTAGAGTCAGCTATGACTGGCTTTTGAGCAAGGGTAACCTTTACTCCTGTCCTGTTTTGGGGGGAGGGAAATATGGCATCCCTATACCTACTCAAACAGCTAAGAAAATGAAGGATGGTGGCAGCAGGGAGGAAGTAAGTCTAGGAACTGTTACTGTGATGACTCTGTCTAGAGCAGGGTTCTTCAAACTTGGCTCTACAGAGGTCCTTGGACTTATTTATTTATTTATTTAACCGCCTTTTTCGCCAAAACGACCCAAGGCAGCTCACACCCATACCCAATACTAATTAAAACCAAATACTTTAAAACTATCTAAAAACGTCCATAAAACCTCCCCAATCCCCTTAAAAAGAATGACACCAGGCAGGAGTAAATAAGAACCCAGGGCAGGGCTAAATAAGCCAGCAGGGCTGAGTTGTGGTACCAATTGTACCCCACACCTGCTGGCATAGCCACCTTTTTAAGGCCGTCCTGAAGGGGAGCAACTCTGCCTGGAGGTGCAATTCAAGTGGTAGGAGGTTCCATAGGGCCAGAGCAGATAGTCTGGTGACTTGGGCTTCTGGTAATAGAAGTCCAAGAACACCCGGAGAACCAAGTTTGAGGAACCCAGTTCTAGAGCAGGGTTTCCCAAACTTTGGTTTTTGGACTTCAATTTCCAGGTCTAAGTCAATTCCCCAAAGCACTGATCAGCCAATGTACTGATTTAGGCTTCTGAGAATTTAAGTACCTCTGTGGTGCATGGGCCCCACGTTGGGAACCACTGGTCTAGAGGGATGATTACACGATAATAGTCAATTAAAGAGACCACACAAATGGGAATGGATTATTCATCTGCAGTCCTTTAGAAACAATGTGCTGTTGCTTACATTTGCTTTAAAATGGTAATCACTTTTGTTAGAACAGTTCATGTGGCACATGTTTTTTTCTCTATGGGAGCTCAACTACTTTAGTGTTCAAGGTATGAAGAAGCAGACAAATGAAGTAGTGAAATTCAGCTCTTTATTAGTGGGGTTTGAACACAGTTTGGATGGGGCAAAACTCGGACTTATCTATACCTATAAAATGGTGCATTAACCGTTGGAATGTGACAAAGGATGTCTAGCCAGGCCCCACTAGCCCCGTCCGAGCCTCCGTGCACTCACCTGAATGGGGTTTGCAGGTAACTGTCAGGTTGAAATTTGTGCCAGTGGGGCAGGAGCCTCCCGGACACAAAAAAAGGGAACTTCAATTCCCAACATTCCTTGCGCCGCACCGCACCAGAGCCAATCAGGCTGAGCGGCGCGAGAAAAAGGAACGTTCAGAAACGCGCCACAGCCAATCAAAAATAAGCCGGAGGAAACAAACCGCTGCACTACCTAAAATCGTGCACGCCAAACTACAAGCCCCAGCGTCCTGCACGCCATGAGCGCGCAGAACGGTGAGGCAGCCGGTGTGCGAAAAATAAAAGTAAAAAAAACCTGCCGCCGCTGCCCTTCCTTTCCACGGGCCAGCCATCGAGCACGGCCCGTGGAAAAGAAAGACACCCCCCGCCACTGCCTTTCCTTTCCACGGGCCAGACATCGAGCCTGGCCTGTGGAAAAGAAAGACCCCCTGCCGCTGCCTTTCCTTTCCACGGGCCAGCCACCAAGGCTGGCCCACAGAAATAAACCCACCCCAACGCTGCATGAAGCGGCGATGGTATTTCCGCGGTCGAGCCCCCGAGACCGGCCCACGGAAATACCCCCACCCCAACACAAAAAAACATACTGCAACAACAGTCAAAAATAATCAAAACAAAAACAAACCGAAAAAGTAAACACAAAGACATCCAAAAACAAAATCGAAAAACAGTCAAAAATAAACAAAACCAAAAAAAGATAGAAAAAGGAAACACAAAAACATCCAAAAACAAATAATAATAAACACAGAGACCCCCCCCCCGGGGTTCCTCCCTAGGTAAAAACAAAATCCTTTCACCAGGATGGCGGTCTAGTTTCCCTTCTGGATCGGACGCTTGGCTGAGCCGGCTCAGGGGCTCATAGGATGGGCGACCTGACTGGAATAAGGGATTGACTAGAGGGGGATGATTGTAAACCCAAATTAAAGCCCCGTTTGTCAGATGGAGGAGCAGGGGATCGCTCAAAACCAAAATCTAATTCTGTGGATGAATAAGACAACTCAGGGTCCCTCCTGTGTGTACTAAGAGTGGACGGCGACTCCAAACAAAATTGGTCATCATCAATAAAGGAATCCAGAGTGCTAGGCTGAGGGGTACACCTGGCCGGAGTAGGGGAGCATTCCACAATTTTGCCTGGAAATCGGTCCCTAGAACACACCTCTGGGTCTAAGTTAGCTTGCTGCTGACTATTACCTCTGCCCCCTGGGTTTAAATGGGTGGGGGCCAACCCTAATGTATTCGTCCTGTGGGTCCAGTATTCTGGGTCTCAATTGATCCGCGTGCCTCCTTTAGATCAGACCAGTGGCTGTTTCGATTCTGTAAGAAACAGGACAAGTCTGATCGATCACAAACCCAGGCATCCACGTAGGACCACCACCTGCATAATTGCGGCAATGTACAGGGTCTCCCGGAGAAAAACCCTTCTGGTGTTGGATCGCTATATTTGTGCCTTTGTCCTCCACCCTAGAGGGATCCAATCTGTCCAGCAAAGATGACATTTTCCTTCGCTGGAGTAATTCAGCAGGGGACAGCCCTGAGGCAAGGGGGGTGAATCTATACGTGAAAAGAAAATGGCATAGCTGGAGCTCCAAATCCCCTTCACCCATACGCCGAAGCACGTCTTTAGTTTGCGCACCTGCCACTCCACCTGGCCATTGGTGGCTGGGTGGAATGGGGCAGCAGTGATGTGCCTAATTGCATTCCTTTCCATGAAGGATTGGAATTCTGCAGATGTGAATGTGGACACATTGTCATACACCAGCACATCTGGAAGTCCAAATGCTGCGAACAGCCTTCTCAGGTACATTATCGTGGTGGCGGAAGTGGTATTAGGCACTCTAATCACTTCCAGCCACTTAGAGAATGAGTCTACAACCAACAAAAATAGGGCACCTCTAAATGGACCTGCAAATCTATGTGCAACCTGGACCATGGGCCCCAGCAGAATCCCATTCCCAAGAGGGAAGGTGGGATTGCTCTGGGTGAGAGGATTGACAGCTGGAACAAGTGCCAACCATCTGCTCTATGTCACGGTCCAGGTGAGGCCACCAAAAGTAGCTATGGGCAAGGGCTTTGGAACGTACAATTCCTGGATGACTTGTGTGAAGTAAATGTAAAACCTTTTTCCTGAGAGTCTCAAGAATGACTACCCGTTGGCCCCATAGAAGGCAACCTCGTTCCACTGACAATTCCAAATGCTCGTGGTGGAATGTTCTGAATTCCTCAGCTAGAGGAGAGACAGGCCAGCCTTTTTGTACCTAAGACATTATTTTAGTCAATTTTACATCCTTGGCCATAGCTTTGGCTATATCTGAGGGGACAACCGGGGGCGAGTCGAATGCCTCAATCATGAGGACCTGGTGGTCGCTTTCGATCTCACAATAGGCTTCCCCGACCCCTGGCAGTGGAGAACGTGACAGGGCATCAGTGTGGCTTATGTCCTTGCCGGGCCTGTGCACCAAAGTAAAATCGTATGCATTTAGGAAAATTGCCCAACGCAACATCCTTGGGGACAGAATTTGAGGCGTGGGCTTCCCATTCACAAAGATTCCAAGGAGGGGCTTGTGGTCAGTTACGATGGTAAAAGGCCTTCCTTAAAGGTAATCGTGGAATTTCTTAGTGCCAGCCATGATTGCCAATGCCTCCCTGTCTGTCTGAGCGTAATTTTTCTCAGGCTTTAAGAACGAACGGGAATAGAATGCTACGGGGGCTTCCCTCCGGTCACTTAGTACATGGCATTACACAGCTCCCACCCCCATAGGGGATGCATCACACACAAGTACAACTTCCTTGTTAGGATCAAAATGAGTTAATACAGCATCTGAAGATAGCAGCCTTTTGAGTTCTAGGAACGCTTTCTCCTGGCAATGGCCCCAGTGCCAAACAGTATCTTTCTTAAGAAGCCAATGTAATGGTTCGGCAACTGAGGCTTTGCGATGGAGAAAAACATGATAGAAGTTTAACAATCCTAGAAATGATTCCAATTTGGCTTTACATTTCGGCCTGGGTGCATTCCGCACGGCCGTCACCTTGGAGTCAGAGGGCATAATACCTTGGGGTGTAATGCAGAACCCCAGGAACTCCACTTCCCGTGCCAAAAACACACATTTGTCTCTTCTGAGACGTAGACCGGCCCTCTCGAAACATGACAGGACTCGATAGAGCCTGGCCGCTAGTTCGACGGTGTCCTTAGCGGTGATCAGGACATCGTCAAAATATGGCAGGACACCAGGCAACCCTTTCAAAATATGTTCTACAAGAGATTGAAATATTCTGGGGGCCGTATTCACCCCGAATTGTAGTCTAGTTACCTTAAATGCCCCCCTATGCATTACTATGGTCTGGGCTACGGCAGCAGCAGGAGACACAGTTAATTGTTGGTAAGCCTGGGCAAGGACAAGTTTTGCGAAGCAATTTCCTCCATGCAAGGAGGCAAGAAGGTGGCTTACTACGGGCACAGGATATGTGTTCGGGCGAATAACTTTATTGATGGTACGCTTGTAGTCAGCGCATATCCTGACCTCCCCATTACTTTTCAAAGCAGTCACAATTGGTGTCTCCCACTCTGCAGAGTCCACGGCACTAGGATGCCCTGCCCCACCAGTTTGTCCAGCTCAGCTTTTATCTTCTCCTTTAAAGCAAAGGGTACCCAGCGTGGCTTCATCCGGATGGGCCAGATGGTTGGGTCAAGCTCAAAGTCAACAGGGGGTCCTTTGTATAACCCTAAACTCTTTTTGAATACCTCAGGATGTGCAGCACAAACGTCCTGGATTGGATCAGAGTCTATTGCGTGGATGCCAGAAAGCCGGATTCCCAGAGGCCTAAACCATTGAGTCCCAAATAAGACAGTTAGTGCCCTGCTTAACTACAACCAATGGCAAGGAGGTGAGAATGTTTTTGAATTTAACCAAGAAATTACCCACCCCTAGGACCGGAATCTGGAAACCTTGCACATCCCAGAGGGAAGTTTTAAAGGATTTAAGATTGGGCTGAGAGGCAGGAGAATTCTCAAAAACTCCCGCTGTGGGATTATGGAAAAGGTAGTACCTGAATCCCCCTCCATCTTAAAGGGGATGTCCTGCAGGCTCACGTCTGCGAAGAAACGCTCGCTGACAATGCCCACTTGGCATGGCTCAGGCTCGGGTGACACTTTGGCGATGGATGTGTTGTGGTGATGACTCTTCTTGGGCACAGGCGCTGGAGGTCTTTGCTTTTGCTGTCGGCATACCTTAGCAATGTGCCCTCTTTGCCCGCAGTTGTGGCATTCTGCGGTGTGGAAGGGGCACTTCTTGCGGTCATGCCGGGCTCTGCAGCCATCACATTTGTGAAGGAATTTCTTCTCCTGATCGTCACGGTGCTCTTGGTGCTTTCGTCAGACCGCTCGAACTTTTCCCTCTGCATTGCTGGACTCCGATGAAGAGGTGGAACCAGGTGATGCTGAGGAGGAGGAAGGTGAACTTTGCTGAGCTTGCACAGCTGAGTTGGTGGCACTGGTGGTGGAGTGGCGAAAAAGCTTTATCCCGGACCGTGCGGCCTCAGACGCTACTGCCTCTTTTAGGACATCCGTGAAGGTTAGCGTCTTTCTAATCATGAGGCGCCATTACATAAGAACATAAGAACAGCCTTGCTGGAACAGGCCACAGCCCATCCAGTCCAGCATTCTGTCTCACACAGTGGCTCACCATTTCCTTCAGGGTATTCCCAAGCAGATGCCTTCACCTGCTTAGGATTCCCTGGAAATGGCATTGAGAGATATCCTGCCTATCTCTCCAACCCGGAGGTTGTCCTTAAGTATCCATAATTATAGCCATTGATACTCTTGTCCTCCATGAACTTGTCTAATCCTTTCTTAAAGCTGTCAAGACTGACAGCTATCACCACTTCTTCTGGCAGGGACTTCCATAGACCAGTAATCCTCTGGGTGAAAAAGTACTTTCTCTTATTTGTTTGAGAACTAGTACCTAAAAGTTTCATGGAGTGTCCCCTAGTTCTAGTGTTATGCGATAGGGAAAACAGTTTTTCCTTATCTACTTTGTCCACACCGTGCATGATTTTATAAACTTCAATCAGGTCACCTCTTAGACGTTGTCGTTCAAGAGTGAAGAGGCCCAACCGTTGCAGCCACAGATGGTAAGGAAGGTGTTCCAGTCCCCTAATCATTCTGGTTGCCCTCCTCTGCACTTTTTCCAGCTCTATAATATCCTTCTGGAGATATGGCGACCAGAACTGTACACAGTATTCCAGATGGGGCCTCACCATAGATTTATAAAGAGGCAAAATGACACTTGCTGACTTGTTTTCTATACCCTTCCTAATGATCCCTAGCATTGAGTTTGCTTTTTTTACTGCTGAGGCACACTGGGTTGACACCTTCATTGAGTTGTCCACCAGGACACCAAGGTCCCTTTCCTGGTTTGTCGCAGAGAGTTCAGACCCCATCAGTTTATAAATGTAATTGGGGTTCTTTGGCCCAACATGCATCACTCTGCACTTACTAATGTTGAAGCTCATTTGCCACTGTTTTGCCCACTCCCCCAGTATCAAGAGATCCCTCTGGAGCTCCTCACAATCTCTCACAGTTTTCACTACCCTGTATAATTTAGTGTCGTCAGCAAATTTGGCTACCTTGCTTTTTACTCCTACCTCTAGATCATTTATGAAGAGGTTGAAAAGCAGGGGTCCCAGTACTGAACCTTGGGGGACCCCACTCTTTACTTCCCTCCACTTGGAGAAGTGTCCATTTAGTGCTACCCTCTGTTTCCTGTCCCTTAGCCAGTTGCTGATCCAGGACAAGACCTGTCCCTTTATTCCATGACTGGTAAGTTTATTCAAGAGCCTTTGGTGTGGGACCTTGTCAAAAGCCTTCTGAAAGTCCAGATAAACAATGTCAACTGGATCCCCCTTATCCACATGCTTGTTGACACTCTCAAAAAATTCCAACAAATTAGTGAGGCATGATTTGCTCTTGTAAAAGCCATGTTGGCTCTCCTTTAGCAGCGCCTTCTCTTCTATGTGCCTATTAATTCTATCTTTTAGGATGGTTTCCATCACTTTACCTGGGACACATGTCAAACTGACAGGTCGGTAATTTCCTGGATCACCCCTGGATCCTTTTTTGAAAATTGGTGTTACATTCGCTACCTTCCAGTCATCAGGCACAAAGCCTGATTTGAGGGAAAGATTATATATTTTGGCTAGGAGATCAGCAATTTCATCTTTAAGTTCCCTAAGAACTCGTGGATGGATGCCATCTGGTCCTGGTGATTTGTTAGTGTTTAGTTTAACAAGACATGCAAGGTCCTCCTCCCTGGTTATTTCTATCTGGCTTAATTCTTCGGTTTCCCTCCCTACGAAGATAGGCTCTGTTTTGGGCATTGAGCATCTTAGTCCCTCATGCCGGCCAGCAGACGGTCCCGGAGTGCTTCTTCAATGTTGTCCCACTTGCACGGGGCAGAAGCAATGCGCAGCACTGCGGCATAGTCTGCAATGGATTCACCGGATCGCTGCTCTCTTCTGTGGAAGGCCACCCTGGCCAGGAAGATCGAGACCTCTGGCTGCAGGTGCCTCCTCAGTGCGGACATGGTTTCTGCGAGCGACACCACATCCATGTCCCTTGGGAGAATGAGGTGGGTTGCCAGCTCAAGTGTCTCAGAACCGCACTGAGTGAGGAAACAGGAGCGCTTCTGGTTTCCGTCGGTGACCTTCTGCGCGGCCATTGTGTGGCAGAACCGGCGTTCGTATATTGCCCATTTTTCTGGATGCGCTGGGTTGAATGGGTCCATGTTGCTGCTGTGTGTGGACGCCATCCCATCCCATCCTCGTCGTCAGTTTAGTGTTCAAGGAATGAAGAGTCAAAAGACGACGAATGAAGTAGTGAAATTCAGCTCTTTATTAGTGGGGTTTGAACACAGTTTGAATGGGGCAAAACTCGGACTTATATACACTATAAACAGTAACAGTAACAATAATACAACAAGCTCATTGGCTAACAGAGAGCCACATTTTTCAATCCACTTATTTGCACTCAGAACTTGGCTTTTATACCTTGCCAATATAGACTTATTTACAGTCGACAGGATTTGTTATCCGTTCGACTGCGGAGCGAGTGCTGCATAAATTGTGAGTGTCTCCGCGTCTGTAATGAAGATATTTTGACTTCTAAGAACAGGGGAGGAAAGAGGCACAGGAGAGATTGTAAACAGAAGAGAGGTTGCAGGGGAGGAAGGCAATTAAGGTTAAAGACACAGCATCATAAATTAAAGACACAGCATCACAAACTACTGCTTCCCAGCATTTTTTATGTGAATGTCAGATCTTTGGTGAACAAGCTGGAAGAGTGGAAGCTGTGGATAGCAACTGAGAGAACTGTCAGTGACTGCTGTCTTCTGCTGCTTACAGAGACTTGGTTGACACCACTTATTCCGGAATCTGCCATAGAACTAACAGGCTACACAGTGTTTCGTCATGATAGGACAGAGGACTCTGGTAAAAGAAGAAGAGGGGGGTTGTGTGCATATGTGAATAGCTGTTGGTGTACAAATCCCATTGTGATAGCCAGTCACTGTTCTCCAACTGTGAAATTTATGATGCTTAAATGCAGACCTATATATATCCCCCGTGAATTTACAGTAGTATTGATAACTATAGTGTATATTGCACCTGATGCCAATATCAACAAAGCATTTGGTCTTTTGCACGATGTTATTAGTAGACAACAATGCAAATATCCTGAGGCTGCACTCATTGTATGTGGGGACTTCAACCAGGCGGATTTGAAAGTGGTCCTACCTAAATTCTATCAGCATATAAAGTGTGCAACCAGGGGAGAAAGGACTTTGGACAGGTTGTACACAAATGTCAAACAGGCATACAGGGCTGAACCGTTGGCGCACTTGGGCCAATCTGATCATGTGTCCCTGCTCCTGACTCCTGCATACATCCCATTGAGGAAACGGACACCAATAATAAAGAAGGATATTACGATATGGCCGGCAGAAGTGTCTCAACAGCTACAGGATTGCTTTTATGACACAGACTGGGAGATATCTGACCAACAGGATGTAGAGATTCATACGGAGGTAGTGTTGGATTACATCAGATTCTGCACTGACAATGTAACACAAAAGCGCCGGATAAAGATCTATCCAAACAGGAAGCCCTGGATGACAAGGGAGGTCCAGGTGTTGCTAAAGGCAAGGAATACTGCTTTTAGAATTGGAGTTAGGTTGCTGTATAGCCTAGCCAGAGCGGATCTAAAGAGAGGCAT
Organism: Bradypodion pumilum; assembly: GCA_035047305.1. Classification (NCBI taxonomy): domain Eukaryota; kingdom Metazoa; phylum Chordata; class Lepidosauria; order Squamata; family Chamaeleonidae; genus Bradypodion; species Bradypodion pumilum. The sequence goes on along the minus strand of JAWDJD010000001.1, from coordinate 385,925,265 downwards.
CGGTGTGGCCAAGGAGGCATATAGACAGAGGCTGGGAAATCATTTACAGAGTAACGACACCAGGCAGGTGTGGCGAGGTGTACAGGAATTGACTGGGTATAAACCTAAAGGCTCCCTGGCAGGTGAGAGAGGGGCATCACTGGCAGAGGAGTTGAATGTCTTTTTTGCCCGCTTTGAAACAACATCAGCAGTGATATCTTCAGAGGCTTCGTCACCATCACTACCATCACCATCATTGGTACAAAGGAATGTTGTATTCAGTGTGGAAGAAGGAGAGAGGAGGAAGGTGTTGAAGGGAATTAACCCAAGAAAAGCCACAGGGCCGGACGGAGTAGCTGGAAGAGTATTGAAAGACTGTGCAGATCAACTAGCAGGAGTTTTTACGGGGATATTGAATCAATCCCTATCTCAGGCTATTGTTCCATTCTGCGTAAAGTCTTCTATTATAGTTCCAATACCAAAAAAAAAATCTAAACTGTAAAATTTGAATGATTTTCGTCCAGTGGCACTCACACCTGTAATCATGAAGTGTTATCGCTTGCCTATCAGAGGGACTGGATGCATTCCAATTTGCCTATAAAATGAAAAGATCAGCAGAGGATGCTGTGGTGATTGCCCTTCATGCTGTTCTTGCACATTTGGAGCAGCGGAGGGGTTATGCCAGATTGCTCTTTGGGGATTTCAGCTCGGCATTCAACACCATTCTATCGCAGTGTTTGATATCTAAGTTGAGAGATCTGGGGTTCCCGCCATCACTTTGTGGGTGGATATTGGATTTTCTGTCAGAACGCTCCCAGAGGGTCCGGTTGGGTCCTTATACCTCTAATATGCTTAGTACAAATACAGGAACACCACAGGGATGTGTGCTTAGCCCGCTCATTTATATTCTCTATACATTTGACTGTTACTCTGTCCACCCTAGCAATAGGATTGTCAAATTTGCAGATGACACAACTGTGATCGGGTTCATCTCTGATAAGGAGGGCGAGACGGCCTATAGAGATGAGGTGGAGCGGTTGACAAAGTCGTGTAGAACCAATAATCTGCTCCTCAACATAAAGAAAACAAAGGAGCTTGTGGTGGATTTTAGGAGGCAGAGAACCGATGTCCAGCCACTTTTGATTGACGGGACCTGTGTGGAGAGGGTAGCAACGTTCAGATTTCTGGTCATTGAGATACAGGAGGATCTGTCCTGGAGTGCCAACACAAGGGGGCTTGCGAAGAAGGCGCAGCAGAGACTGTATTTTTTGGGGGGCGTGTCATGATGGAGGGCTGAGAGGGACGAGCTTTTCTCCGCTCGGAAAGGAGAGAAAAGAAAGTGACTTTTTTAAAGTGAAAATAGACCCTGAAACCGGCTGAAAAATGGATTAGGAAAAAGAGAAGGAAAATTAGTAGTGGAAAATATATTGGATGCTCCAAAGCAGCGCCGAGAAAAAGAGGTAGGACAGAGTTTCGATCTTGAGAGCGGGGGGATGGGCGACCTGTAATGGCGACGAGTCCCCAGAGCTCTGGATCGAAGAACGGAAATTCTGGAAACGGGAGGAAAGCGGCGTTCTAGTAAAAGAGCTTAAAAGTATGGGCAAAGCATAAGTGGACGTCGGAATTAAAAGTAAATCTGTTGGGGGGCCGAAAGAGATTTTGTAGCGGGCTCATTTGGTCTCGCCGCCCCCCCCCCCGATCGGAGACGTACGGAGCTTCGAGGCGCTGGAAAGGAGCAAAGGGGAAAGCGAAGAAGTTTGACGGTGAGCAAAGTTGTAAAGACTTATAAAGAGAAAGGGGGAAATAGAAAGCAGAAGTAAAGAGACTGATTTTTTCTTATTTTTTTTTCTTCCCTTTTGAAATGTTTTATGCCGGTGGGAGTGGATAAATTAACGGCCAAGTAAAAGGGGCAGGATAGTATTCCCTGCTTTCCCTCTTTTGTTAATTTTTTTTCCCCTTTCCTTGCCTCCCCCTCCCGCTATTGTGCTGTGGTCTAAGAGAACTGGTTTTTAAAGAAGAAGAGAGACGATAAGCCTGTCCCTGCATACATTTTTTCGGAGATACAAAGAGAAGCAAGAAGCTGTTGTGGCGTAGCTCTCTGAGAAATAAATTGCTTGTAGATTGGAACTTTGGAGAACAGGAAAGTGAACTCATCAGTGTTATCTTTGTCTCTGCTGACTCTCCCTTTTTCCCCCCTTAAAAGAGATTTGGAAATCGTTTGCAATTTACAATAGAGAGTTGGCTCCCCCTACAGTTAAATTTTGGAGATAAAAATTTTTTTTTAATTGCTGTTATTTTTGTTTGGTTTTTTTTTTTCTCTTGGCTGGTTTGAAGCTTTTTAATTTTTAAATATTTTTTCAAATAAGATTTTTCTAATCGTTTCTTTTTTTTTTTTTAATTTCTTCCTCTTTTTTTCTTTTTTTCTTGTTCTTTTTTGTTTTTATTTTTATTTTATTTTGAATTTTGTGGGGAGGGGAAATATTAAAGTAGATAAAAATATAAGAGGGAAATTAATTAAATTTAAATTGGGACAACGGAAGTTTGAACGACTCTCTGGGTATACATGTGAGTGTATATGTGTCTGTAAATACACGCGCATATATAGGACAGAGAGAGGGAGGGGGAGGTGATAAGGGTTAAGTACTGTATTTGGAAAGTTTAATAAAATTGGTTAGAGATAAAATATATGGTGAATTTTGAATGATTAAACTTTATATGTAAATTGATAATAAGCAGTTAGAAATATATTTGAATGAAACGGCAGGGGAGAGGGAAAGAGAAAGAGAAGAAATTGGCTTGGACAAGAGAGCAAAGACCAACGTCCTCCGATAGAAGTTTCAGGAGGCTTACAAGATTGGATGAGGAGAAAGAAGAAATGAAAAAAGCAATGCAACAAGAGATAAAGGATTTGGAGGAACAAGAGACAGTGAAAAAGATGGCACAACAACTACAGCAGCAGCAGCAACAGAAGACAATAATATCACCAACGGCGTCTACTCCATCTGTGGTAAAATCAATCGTGATAACAACAGCAAAAGTAACAACGACAACAACAGCTATGTCAACAGTGTCAACGACAGCGGCGATAGCAGGAACAACACCAACAACGATCGTAACCACGTCCACGGCCACAACACCAACGACATCGGCGACAGGGGGAGGAGAAGGAACTAAATCTGAATTTGAAATTCTTAACGAGAGATTTGATACCCTGGGGAATAATATTGGAAATATGTTTGCTCGATCTAGAACAGAATGGAAGAAGGATTTGCAAGATGTAGTAGTAAACATTATGAAGGGAATTGAAGACATGAAAGAGGAAACAAAGACCATTAAAAAAGAGCAAGAAGAGATAAAAAAAGATCAAGCAATGATAAAAGTAGAGGTCATGGACTTAAAAAAGAAAGAAAAGGAAAGAGAAAATAAAGTTGGGGACCATGAAAAGAGATTGGAAAATGTAGAAGAACAATTAAGAAAAGCAAATGTTATAATTCGAAAATTCCCAGAGAATTCACCAGACAAATTAAAAGAAAGAATAGTGAAATGGCTTGACGAAATTATGGAAGATGGCTTCACGCCGCATGAAGTGGTAAATGTATTCAGGCTTGGTTCAAGAAGGGGCAAAACTGGGTCAAGGAATGTCATGTTAAAATTTGCTAATGTATCAGATAAACTGAGGTTAATGGCGCTTATACGTGAAAAAGGACCAGAGGTTTTAAAAGTAGAAGGCCATGACATTGAAGTGTACAACGACATTCCAATGGAGGATCGTTTCTGGAGACAGTCGATGAAGCCAATCACAAAAAGATTCCAGGAAAGGGGAATAAGATACAATTGGAAATTCCCAAGACAATTAAGTTTTTTTTATCTGGGAAGAAGATATTTAATCAATGAGGATATTAATGTCTTGGACGTAATGATAGAGGCCAAATTATTGGAAGCAGGAACTAAAGAGTGGTTTGATTTGAAGGAAGAATTGATTATATCTGGTGGTTATAGAAGAAGGGATAGCAATGGAAACGAGAATATGCCAAAAGGGGCAGAAGGAGGAATAGCTCCGGACGGGGAGTAGGTTCAGGCCCAATCCAGACTCCTATGCATGACTGCACCCCCCCCCTCCCCCCTCTGAATTTTGGAGGCCATTTGTAAAAAAGAAATGGGGAGGGAGAGTAGTAGATTGTTTAGTGTATTTTTTCTTTTAGATGTTTTTTCCTTTTTTATTATTATTATTACTTTTTTGTATAAGGTGAAGGAAATGTTATATGTTGATCACATGTCCGTAGGAGGAAGTGGGAACTGTAAAAAAAGGGAGGGAGATACATAATAGATGAAGGATATAAAAGTATTAACATGGAACGTGAAAGGTACTGGTTGTCAAGTGAAGAGAAGGAGGTTGGAAGCGGCACTTAGAAAAGATAGACCGGATATAATTTTTCTTCAGGAGACCCATCAGAATTCGGAAAAAACCAATAAATTATTCTTAGGATGGACCCAAGTTTACGAAAAATCATATGGCTCCTCAAAGGCTAGGGGGGTCGCAACTTTGATATCAAATAGAGCGGGATTCGAGATAATAAAAAGTATATCAGACCCAGAAGGTAGATACTTGATAATAAAGGGGAAGATAGAAGAAGAGGAAATAACGTTGGTGAATTTGTATGTGCCAAATGAACATCAAAACAGGTTTTTAAATAAGATATATCGAATACTAGAGAAAGAAAAAACAACAAAAATGATTGTAGGGGGAGATTTCAATCTAGTAGGATCAAATATAGATAGCACGAATATGAAGAGAAGTGTAGGTGGAAATAAGACGTTTGTGTTAAATAACTGGTTGAAATCCTTGGGGTTGAAAGATACATGGAGAGTACTCAAAGGACAGGAAAGGGCCTATACGTATTTTTCACAAGTGTACAATACATATTCCAGAATAGACTACATATTTGTTACGGATAATTTGATAAGTAATTTAGATGGTATAGAAATTGGAATATTCAAAGAATCGGATCATGCAAAAGTATTGGTGGAATTGAAAATAGATGTTATAAAGAGCCCGAAAAATTGGAGATATAACGCCAGATTGTTTAGAGATAAAAAAAGTAAAGATCAAATGGTAGAAAAATGGGAAGAAAATTGGAAGTGGAATGATACAGGGGAAGTACGAATTGGTACCGTATGGGATACTATGAAAGCAATATTTAGGGGTGAAAGTATTAGGTTGGCAAGTATTAGAAATAAACAGTTAAAAAGTAAGCAAGAAGAAACAGAAAAAGAGATTAAAAGGTTACAGGAGATACATGCAATAACCAAGGATAGAAAAGTATATGAAAAGATGCAGGGACTAAGGAAGGAATTAATTGGAAATGATATAGAAAAGGTGAAAAGAGACCTAACATATTTAAAAAGAGAATATTTTGAATACAGTAATAAAAATTCAAAAATGTTGGCAAGAGCGGCTAAAGAAAAGAGAGGCAGAAGAGAAATAGGGATATTAGTGGATAAGGAGGGTATAAGGCATAATAAGATTAAAGATAAATGCAAGGTGGTCAGAGAATTTTACCAATCCCTATACTCTAAAAAGAGAATAAACCTAGATAAATTAAAAGATAGATTGGAAATGCAAATTAAAAATAAAATAAGCCAAGAGCATAAACAAAGAATGGAAGAATTAATAACTGAAAAAGAGATAAAAAAGTAATAAACAAATTGAAAGTAGATAAAGCACCTGGCGAGGATGGATTACCTGCTGAGTTTTATAAAGAATTTAAGGAGATAGTAATCCCGAAATTGTTAAAACTTTATAATGGTATTCTTAAAGGGGAACAGGTACCTGCATCGTGGTATAGAACAATAATTGTCCTATTACCAAAACCGGGAAAAGATTTAGAAAAAGTAGAATCATACAGACCTATATCCCTGATTAATCAAGATGCTAAGATTTTTACAGCTATACTGGCAAACAGATTGAATAGTTTTATGGATAAATATATAAATAAAGACCAGGCCGGCTTTGTGAAAGGGAGATATATGACAGATTTAGTAAGGCGAGTTCTAAATTTAATAGACGTGGCAAGACAAAATAAAGAGAAAGTAGGTATATTATCATTAGATATTTTTAAAGCATTTGATTCTGTACAATGGGTAACAATTATCGAGATAATTAAGAGCTATGGATTCGGTAACAGGTTTATAAAGACAATAGAACAACTGTACCAACAAGGATACGCTAAAATCAGGGTTAACGACGGTTTAACAGAAGAATTAAGATTAGAGGCAGGAACAAGGCAAGGATGTCCCCTATCTCCAATTCTATTTATTATGGCGATGGAAATACTAGCTAATATAATAAGAGAAGACAAAAATATAGAAGGAATACTGGAAAATAAAATTAGTTTATATGCAGACGATACTTTGTTAATTATGAAACACCCCAGAAGAACCATGGAAAGGATTCAAAAGCATTTAAAGGATTTTGAACAAATTACAGGTTTGAAGGTAAACTGGGAAAAATCAGAATTAATTTTAAATAATATTGAAAAAGAAGAGCAAAGGAAAATCAGGGATGAATTTAAATTACAGATTAAAGGGAGCTTGAAATACCTGGGGATAAATATATCCAATAATTTAGAGGACCTGAAAAGACTAAATTATGATAAACAAAAGAAGGAACTTAAGATTAAAATTTCACAATATCAAAAACTGAAGTTGTCTTGGTTCGGCAGAATAGCACTGACTAAAATGATGTTACTACCAAAACTAAATTTTTTATTTGATGCCTTACCAATTCAGCTGACAGATAAGGATATTGAGGAATTTCAAAAACTATTTGATAGTTATTGTAATGGGGGACGCAGACCTAGAATTTTAAAGAAAATGTGGTATTTACCTCAAAAAGAAGGCGGTTTAGGAATGCCTAATTTAAAGAGTTATTATAAAGCCTTCCAGATAAAGAATGTAGTTAAGATACTGATGAAGGAGTCGGTTATCTGGGAGGGAATCGAGATGAACGAAGTAAAGGAAGTTGGTAAGAGTTTTTTTTTAGACAAGGAAATAGGAAAAATATCGATTAAAAACAGAATGATGAGATCTATGTTGGGAGTATGGAAGAAAGTTAAAATGAAATTGGCCCCGAATATCTCACCGATAATTGAAATAGAAGACTTGAATAACTTCCCAATAAGATTGGATAACGAGATTAAGGAAATTTTGTCGACAAATAGGGTTCTCCTATTGAAAGATTGGATACGAGTCTGCAAAGATGATGTGAGGAAAAGAGAGCTATATACCCAGATGAAGCTGAATTGGTTTCAGATAATTATGGTGAATAAGTGGAATAATAAATACTGGAGAGAACGAAGCCTAGAAAGAGACAGGACGGAATTTGAGGAATTAGTTTGGAAAATTAGGAGGGAGGAAACTGGTATTAAAGGGCTGGTTAGTAAAATTTATAAAATAATAAACACAGAAGGTAACCCACAAGAAACATTAAGAAATACATGGGAACAGGACTTGAACTTGAAAATAACGGAAAAGGAATGGCAAAATAAATGGAAAAAAAGAATTATGAGATCCCTATCGGTCAGAATAAAGGAACACAATTTTAAAATGTTATGGAGGTGGTATCTGACACCCGTGAGACTGCACCAGATGGATAAGAAGAACAATAAAATGTGTTGGAGATGTAAAAACAGTTTGGGCACATATGTTCATATGTGGTATGAATGTAAAGAGGTAGAAAACTTTTGGACAAAAATAGAGATCGAGATAGGGAAAATTATGGGAGTACGTCTCAGATTGGGACCAGATACCATCTTACTGACAGATGTTGAGAATATTAAAATAGATAATGATAAGAAAGAGTTGTTGTCTATGATGTTAGTAATGGCAAGAATGTGTATTGCAAAAAATTGGAAAAGTGATACAATGTTAAAAGTGCAGGATTGGTACGGGCAGATGTGGGATCTCGCATTGAATGAAAAACTAACATGGGAATTAAATCTTAAGAAAGGTATAATAAAAGAAAGTAGATTTTGGAAAATATGGCGAAAATTCGTGGAATACTCAATGACAAGAGATGAAATAAAAAAAATTGACACCAGACCAAACGAAATTTTGGGAACAATAGAAATGAATGGGAGATCCCACAACCTCCTAGGACAATGTATATAGCACTAGGGTGATGAAGTCCGTAAGTGTATGTAACATACAGTCTGTCTTATCATTTATATTATAATTTTATTTTTATTAATTTTTTGTTATTTTTTTCTGTTATGTATAAAATGTTTGTTTCATGTCTTATGCTTTAAAAAATCAATAAAAATTTAATTAAAAAAAAAAAGAGACTGTATTTTTTGAGAACTCTAAGGAAAAACCATCTTCCACAAAAGCTGCTGCTTGCCTTCTATCGCTGCGCTATTGAGAGCATGCTCACTTATGGCTTAAGTGTGTGGTATGGGAGTAGTACTCATCGGGATAGGATAAAGTTGCACAGAATTATTAAAACAGCGGAGAGTATCATCGGCTGTCCACTCTCCACTTTAGAACAAATTTACACCATCAGGTGCCACAGAAAAGCATTAGATATAGTAGGAGACCCATCGCATCCTGGCCACTGCTTTTTTGAGCTTCTGCCATTGGGACGGAGATATAGAACAATGAAGGTAAAAATGAGCCATCTCAAGAACAGTTTCTTCTCCAGAGCAATTTTGGCCTTAAATGGAAACTCTGGACTCTGGCCATCTTATCTTATTTTAAAATTTTAAAATTTTTAGATTTAAAATTTTTAGGATTTTTGAATTTTGGAATTTTGAAATTTTGAAATTTTAAAGTTTTGAAGTTTTTAAATTTTGAAATTGTACTGTATGGTACTATCTTAATTGGTGTTTCTGTAGCTGTTTTAATTTAAGGGGTATGCCTTATTCGAGTTGATATATAGCAACCGAGAAATTTTGTTGTTCCCGCAAGGGGACAATGACAATAAAGATTTATCTATCTATCTAATAGATACATGAGAAAAGATACATTCCGCTCCTATAAACAGTAACAGTAACAATAATACAACAAGCCCATTGGCTAACAGAGTGTGCACCTTTTTTGATCCACTTATTTGCATAAGAATAGATACATGAGAAAAGATACATTCCGCTCCTGTCAGAAAACACAGTTAACATACATAACAACTACAAATGAGAGAAAGTGAGAGGGAGTGGATGAGAAGGTGACACCTGCTTCAAGTAAGCCTTGCTTCTCTTCATTGTTTGTATCTAGATAGCACAATTGCAGCAAAGGTGGATGCCACCCTACCTTATTCTACCTTACACCTTTCCTTGTGACCTCATCCATTCTCTTCTCCTGCCTGCTGTGGCACACTACCAGAGTGCTGTTTGCTGCAGTAGAAGGTGGCAACAAGACTAAGGCAGAAAGGAGCCAGGGCTATGTCTGGTTGGTTGTACCATCTTTCCCATATAAAATTGTTGTTAAAGAGACACTTCTGCAGAATGTGATTTGGTAGTTATGCAAAATATGAAGCCAGCCCTTTCCCTATCATTTTTGGTGATGTTTGCTCTCTTCAGTTCCATGAGGTATACTCATGAAGAGTTCTTCACAATGGGGCTATATCTTCAGATGTGAATGCATGCAACTAGCTAGTTGTATACGTCCTAGTAATTCTGGCTTTTTGATACATAAGAATTTAAATTGCAGATATGGCAATTAACAAAAACCTGAGAGGGCAATGAAGAACACAGGAGATCTCCTGGTCCTCCACACAGATCTTAAACAATATACTGAATGCAATACTATTCTTCTGAAATGTATTAGGTTGAAATACACAGTTCTTCACATGAAGTGGGCTTTGTAAAACACAGCCAGATTTAATTGAGTGTTATGTAATAATGTTGCTTAGCACTTGCAGAGACCTTTTCTTCAACTCAGTATACTTTGCAAACATTAGCTAATTCATCCATGTGACACCCAGGGAAGGTATGTGAGAGGAAATCACTTTGACTGCAGTGAAAGCTCTCTAAGGGTTCACGTACAACTCTCAGTCAACAAAAAGATTTGCTGTGTTAGCAGCAAGTCTGGAAGCACAATTTATACAAGGTTACAAAGCACCAGAGCAAGCCCGTATGACCATTCAGAAACGCTTCTTTTTCAAGTGACAGTAAGGATACATGGAAGACATAAAGCAGTGGCTGAATTGCAGCCAAGTGCCTAACCTATTCTGCAGAGGCTGGCATAAGATCTATAGGGTGATAACAGTAAGATACAACAATGCAGCAATAAGGGAGAGGGAGGAGAGGGGGAGGCGTACTCCAAATCTGGATTTGGAAGAATTTGCCACTTCCAAATCAGCTGTTATTTATTTGCCTATTACTGTAAACTTCTCACATATTATGTCAAGGAACTTCTCACATATTATGTTATTGAATAAACAAATTCAAGAAAACTTGGAGTCCGAATTATTACAACACAGTGCTGAGGATGGGTGATCTTATTCATACCGAGGGGCTATTGTCCACGGCAGAAGGAAGGCCAATACAGCTGGAGTCTGTAATGGACCAGACTCACTGTTCTGGAGAAAGCTGCAGGAGTAGGACCTTCTTTTTATTTTTATTATGTGACACTAGCTTGGTAGCGGTCAGGATATTTTCCCCTTTCCTCAATTTAACTGAAAGTGTTGAATGACAACTTGTTGTCCTGCATTCTCTCACACCTTTATGGCAGACTACAGAGTAGCTATAGCCCATTAAAATGTGTTGGAGCTGTTTTGGCAAAAACTAAACAAAACAAACCTCTATTATGTACAGAGGCATAAACTTGAGACATAAAATCAAGACAATTTAAGCACCAAAAAAGCAAGGAACTATAAAATGGAGTAGTTTTCACTTCTAACAGGGTGCATGGTGGCCTTAACTCACATTGTAGTAAAAGAACATCAGGAATTTGAGAGGACTCCTGAGGTATGAAGCCTTTTAGCATTTTGACTCTTAATTGTTACTGTTTTTACAGGTACTAGTGGTATAAAAAGCACACATGCAATTTTAGCTTGATGTAACTTACTAAAAAGTACTAGTCTGTCCTGGAACATGCTGTTGAGATGTTTCCCCTTCATGCTATCCCACCCCAGTCCATAATATTTCTTCCCACATCCTCATTTCTTCTTCCCATGGATCGCCAAAAAACCCTTTTTAAGCAACTGCTCCATTGTACATCCTATATCCAGCTCTGACTGAAAAGCCCATTATCAGAACAACATTGAACTTTAACTATGGTTGGATGTGGGCAACAGGCATCTACCTAGAACATCTAAGTCTGGGCATGTTAATTCTGAACAGATCCCAAAGTAATCCAGAGCAACGTTCTTTTGTAAAATATCAGACTACCTTCCCCCTCATTTTTTAAGGAAACATCATAATGAATATTGAACTTATAAGAAAATAAAGACTTTTGTACTTTTGGAATAATTTTTCCAGAAAGCATTAATTACCTGATTTGTGGCTGTATGAACTAATTCAAGTCTGTAGGAGGAACTGCACAGTTGTCTGAAAAACAGAAGCATATACAAATTCACTAGTCTGTCCATTATCATATATGAGAGTCAGTTTGCCTTGAAAAGAAAGCAGGGACCCATAACATAAGAACATAAGAACATAAGAACAGCCTTGCTGGAACAGGCCACAGCCCATCCAGTCCAGCATTCTGTCTCACACAGTGGCTCACCATTTCCTTCAGGGTATTCCCAAGGAGGTGCCTTCACCTTCTTAGGATTCCCTGGAATGGCATTGAGAGATATTCTGCCTATCTCTCCAACCCAGAGGTCGTCCTTAAGTATCCATAATTATAGCCATTGATACCCTTGTCCTCCATGAACTTGTCTAATCCTTTCTTAAAGCTGTCAAGACTGACAGCTGTCACCACTTCTTCTGGCAGGGAGTTCCATAGACCAGTAATCCTCTGGGTGAAAAAGTACTTTCTCTTATTTGTTTGAGAACTAGTACCCAAAAGTTTCATCGAGTGTCCCCTAGTTCTAGTGTTGTGCGATAGGGAAAACAGTTTTTCCTTATCTACTTTGTCCAAACCGTGCATGATTTTATAAACTTCAATCAGGTCACCTCTTAGACGCCGTCGTTCAAGAGTGAAAAGGCCCAACCGTTGCAGCCTCAGATGGTAAGGAAGGTGTTCCAGTCCCCTAATCATTCTGGTTGCCCTCCTCTGTACTTTCTCCAACTCCATAATATCCTTCTGGAGGTATGGCGACCAGAACTGTACACAGTATTCCAGATGGGGCCTCACCATAGATTTATAAAGAGGCAAAATAACACTTGCTGACTTATTTTCTATACCCTTCCTAATGATCCCTAACATTGAGTTTGCTTTTTTCACTGCTGAGGCACACTGGGTTGACACCTTCATTGAGCTGTCCACCAGGACACCAAGGTCCCTTTCCTGGTTTGTCGCAGAGAGTTCAGACCCCATCAGTTTATAAATGTAATTGGGGTTCTTTGCCCCAACATGCATCACTCTGCACTTACTAATGTTGAAGCTCATTTGCCACTGTTTTGCCCACTCCCCCAGTGTCAAGAGATCCCTCTGGAGCTCCTCACAATCTCTCAAGGTTTTCACTACCCTGTATAATTTAGTGTCGTCAGCAAATTTGGCTACCTTGCTTTTTACTCCTACCTCTAGATCATTTATGAAGAGGTTGAAAAGCAGGGGTCCCAGTACTGAACCTTGGGGGACCCCACTCTTTACTTCCCTCCACTTGGAGAAGTGTCCATTTAGTGCTACCCTCTGTTTCCTGTCCCTTAGCCAGTTGCTGATCCAGGACAAGACCTGTCCCTTTATTCCATGACTGGTAAGTTTATTCAACAGCCTTTGGTGTGGGACCTTGTCAAAAGCCTTCTGAAAGTCCAGATAAACAATGTCAACTGGATCCCCCTTATCCACATGCTTGTTGACACTCTCAAAAAATTCCAACAAATGAGTGAGGCATGATTTGCCCTTGCAAAAGCCATGTTGGCTCTGCTTTAGCAGCGCCTTCTCTTCTATGTGCCTATTAATTCTATCTTTTAGGATGGTTTCCATCACTTTACCTGGGACACATGTCAAACTGACAGGTCGGTAATTTCCTGGATCACCCCTGGATCCTTTTTTGAAAATTGGTGTTACATTCGCTACCTTCCAGTCATCAGGCACAAAGCCTGATTTGAGGGAAAGATTATATATTTTGGCTAGGATATCAGCAATTTCATCTTTAAGTTCCCTGAGAACTCGTGGATGGATGCCATCTGGTCCTGGGGATTTGTTAGTGTTTAGCTTAACAAGACATGCAAGGACCTCCTCCCTGGTTATTTCTATCTTGCTTAATTCTTCGGTTTCCCTCCCTACGAAGATAGGTTCTGTTTTGGGCATGTGGTCTCTATCTTCTTCAGTAAATACTGAAGCAAAGAATTCATTGAGTCTCTCTGCAATCTCTGTTTCCTCTTTAATAACCCCTTGCCTTCCATTGTCATCTAATGGTCCAATGGCCTTCCTAGTTGGGTTCTTACTTCTAATGTACTTAAAGAAGTCTTTGTTATTCCTCTGAGTATTTTTAGCTATACGCTCCTCAAAGTCTTGCTTTGCTTTCCTGATTGTTGCCTTGCATTTGTTCTGCCAGAATTTATGTTTCTGCCTGCTGTCCTCATTTGGACAAGCCTTCCATCTTCTAAATGAGCTTTTCTTGCTCTTGATCACTTCCCGAACAGCTCCTGTAAGCCACATTGGAGTCCTCTTGGACCTGGCAGTGCCCTTTTTCCTTTTGGGTATGCATTCCAATTGGGCCTCTGTTATTGTTTTTATAAACAACCTCCATGCCTCTTGGAGTGTTTGGACTCTCTCAATTTTCCCTTTCAGTTTCTTTTTTACTAGTTTCCTCATCTTTGGGAAATTTCCTTTTTGAAAATTTAAGGTCTCTGTGTTAGATTTTATCAGTGACTTGCGGTCTATGATCAAGTTAAACATAATTGAGTTGTGGTCACTGTTCCCTATTGGATCAGTCACATTAACATCTTGCACCAGATCCTGAGTATTACTCAGGATCAAGTCAAGGATTCTTGTACCTCTAGTTGGGTCTTCAACCATCTGTCCCAGGGAACAATCATTTAGCATATCTAGGAACTTTATCTCTTTATCATGTGCTGAACAACAGTTCACCCAGTCTATGTGAGGGTAATTGAAGTCCCCCATTATAACCAGGCTTCCCTTCTTGGATGCCTCCTTTACAACATTCTCCAACTGCCAGTCTCCCTCAAGAGTTTGGGTCGGAGGCCGATAGTATATGCCTACTGTTAGACCATCCTTGTGGCCTGGTACTCTTACCCACAGAGCTTCTAATGGTGACTCTAAATCACCTAGATATTCCAATTCATACGATTTTATCACTTCTTTGACATACAAGGCTACACCACCTCCCGTTTGCCCCTTCCTATCCTTCCTGTACAGTTTGTAGCCTGGGATAACTGTATCCCATTGGTTATCATCCGTCCACCAGGTTTCAGTGATACCAATAATATCAATATTTTTATCTATTGCTAAGTATTCCAGCTCCCCTATTTTGTTCCGGAGGCTTCTGGCATTTGTATACAAGCATTTATATATGCTTTTCTGACACAGTCTTTTGTGTCCAGTTGCATTGTTAGACTGCCTCTTGCATCCTTCTGCTAGAATGCTAGTGACTAGCTCCTCGCTCTGCTCAGTAATTTTTGCATCCTCCTCACTACCCAAGTACACACTTTCCCGAACCGGATGCTGCCCAGCTCCTGTCGGCTTTCCCCCAGTTATCAGTTTAAAAGCTGCTCTGCAGCCTTTTTGATGTTGAGTGCCAGCAATCTGGTCCCATCATGGTTTAAATGCAACCCATCCCTCCTGAACAGATTTGGCTTGTCCCAAAATGTTCTCCAGTTCCTGACAAATCTGAAGCCCTCCTCTCGACACCACCGCCTCATCCACGCATTGAGGCTTCTGAGCTCTGCCTGCCTGGTAGGTCCTGCGCGAGGGACAGGCAGCACTTCTGAAAATGCTACCTTGGAAGTCCGGGACTTCAATCTTCTTCCTAACAACCTAAATTTGGCTTCCAGGACAGACCGCTTGGCCTTCCCAACATCATTAGTACCAACGTGTACCATGACAACTGGCTCGTTCCCAGTTCTCTCTAACAATCTATCTAGATTTCTTGTGATGTCTGCAACTTTTGCACCTGGCAGGCAAGTCACCATACGGTTATCATGTGCATCACAAATCCATTTCTCTGTATTTCTAATTATTGAATCGCCTAGTACAAGGAGCCTCTCTCCTGCAATCTGTTCATCTACATGCACCTCATCAACCATATTAAGGGAGAGAAACTCAGTTTGTTCCTGTTGTTTATCTTCCTGGATCTCATCAAGTGTGATGAAGGAGAGATCATCAGGTGGAACCAGTTGTTCCTCTGTGTGTTCCTCGTCAGGTGTGATAAGGGAAAGAGCCTCAAATTTATTCTGTAATTTCAGACTCTCAGAGTGATCCCCTACTCTTCTCCTCCTTTGAGTCACATTCCTCCAACCATCTCCCTCCTGAGTTAGTGAAGGGCCTTCTCCCTCAGAACTGTGCCCTGTCTCTTCTTTGTCCAGCATAGTCAGCTCCGCTCTGTCCAAGAACAGCTCAAGCATGTTCCCACAAATGCTGAAAGGAGTATGTGGCCTAGACTTTTGTAGCAAAAGACCAATAAAAATCACAGTTAGAATTGCAACAGGAAATTGCAGCAGGCTAGGCAGAATCCTGGTACTGTACTTCTTTTTCCAGGAAGGGGATGGAGAAACCCTGTAATTGGATTAATTTTCCTAGGATCTCAGGGGGGAAATTACTAGCAGTCTTTCCCATCCAATCAGTGACTGAAGATTACACCTGTTTTCTGAAATTCAGATATATATGTGGTAGTGATACTGAGGAAAGGGGCTCTTCCATTACAATAAAGATGTGCCAACCCTAATGAGGAAGAAGAATGATATATGGGAGCAGACAGAGCTGCTGCCTTTCAGAAAAGAATTAAAAACCTGGTTGGCGGGGCAGGTGTGGGGCTCAGATGGAAGAGTGGCCCCCGCCTGTTGGCTTATAAAATGAAGCCTCCCCATCTTTTTAAATGAGGGCAGTTTTAATGTGGTTAGTTTTTAATAGGTGGGTGGGTATGTTGGGGTTTTAATTGTTTTTAATATGTATGTTTTAATCCTGTTGTGAGTCCCCATAACATGGGGAGCAAACACCAAAGATCTGATGAAGAGAGCACAGCAGAGGTTATACTTCTTGAGAATCCTCAGGAAGAACAATCTTTCAAAGGACCTGCTGTTGGCATTCTACCACTGTACCATAGAGTGTGTTAACCTATGGTCTGTGTGTATGGTTTGGGAGTTGTACAGCTAGGGAAAGAACAATGCTGTCCAGGGTCATAAAGACTGCGGAGGGGATAATCGGGCATACTCTTCCCACTCTAGATCAAATCTATGCCACCAGGTGTTATAAGAAAGCTGTAGAGATTGTGCAAGATAGTACGCACCCCGGAAATGATCTCTTTCAGCTTCTGCCTTCTAGAAGAAGGTATAGGGTCATAAAGACCAGGATCAGCCGCTTGAGAAATAGTTTCTATCCAAAAGCGGTCCTGGCTTTGAATGCAGTGCAATGCAGTCTATGAGGGAGCTTCTGTATATAGTTTTTAGAGCTTTTAGAGTTTTTAGAGCTTTAGAGCTTTAGAGCTTTTTAGGGGTTAAATGTGTATATGTGGGGTGCGAGTATGTCGATAATTTTGTATAGTTGTATTCTGTTTAGGTTTTGTTGGGTTGATAAGTGTTTTTTCCCCCAATCTCGTTGTTCTGTGCAGGACAATGACAATAAAGATTTATCTATCTAACATGGAAGCTGAAGTAAAATGTGTGCTGTGCATATACAGAACACATTTAGACGCATTCTGCACATGTGCAGTACACAATTTTTTCCACTTCCTGATTTCTCGAGGGCATCGCGGACCTGATGAAATGGCTTCAGGGGCCAGGTCTGGCTCACGGGCTGTAGGTTGCAAATGCCTGCTCTAAACAATTAATTGTTTAATACCATGCTTGACGCATTGTATTGCTCTTCTCATTTCTTCAGTCTTAAGTAATTTATGGTACTGTATGGGTGTTTTCAAAAAGAATCCAAAGATACAACACTTCTTTCTAACTGTAACTTCACATTTCCACAGATGTAGTTCTCTTAGCCTCTGGCCTAGACACTTCATGTGTGTGATCTTTTCAAGAATCTTTCCTCTACCAGCACCCAACCATTGAGTGAACCGTCTGGACCACAGGATATAGGGTTGCCATAATTCTATCCAACCAACCAGGACAGCCACGTGATGTCATTGCATTCTTCAAACTGTGCATGCACTGGACAGGGCTGTCAGGGAGACCATAGCTCTAACACCCCGTGGAATCCCCATCCAGGGCAGACAGCCTTTGTCAGTTTAAAATCAAGTGTAGTCAAGAGGTTTTTCCCCATGTGATTCTTCTTGCAAAAGACTATGCTTGATGATTTTATTTTTATTTTTTGAATAAAATTTCTTGCGTCACTCTTGAAACCACCCTTCCTCTCTCTGAAGTCACCCCACCCTCTCCTTCACACACATCCCACTGAAATAGACTCACCCTCAAACCCCACACGAGGATCCCTTGGAAGAAAGTTCTAAAGAGGGGCTCAGAATGGCAATGCAGTCCATGGCACCTCCGTTTCCCACGGAAGGAGAAAAGCAGGAGACAGGAAGGGACTTATTGTGGAGGACCTTTATGATAGAGACTCTTCACTTTCTGTCCACCCTGTTCCCTTTCTCTAGGAATTCCAACCCTATGCAATTAACCCTTTGCAGTCATGTGAAGAAGGAATCCTCCGTCCCAGTGTATGGTGGCGGTTTGGTTTCTTAGAAACTTTCAAGGAAAAGGGCTGAGGATGACTCCTTGTCCCCCAAACTTCAAGGTGAGCCAAGGGACTTTTGCAAAGAGTTATTTCACTGCCCCAGTGCCTTTTTTTCAATTATCTTGCTTGCAAGTGTCTCCCCTCCCCAGTGGGCTTCTCAGGGTGCTGTTTAGCCTTCGCCGTTTTCAAGCAGGATAATTGAAAGAAAGGCAGGGAGACAGTGAATTAACTCTTTCCAAAAATCTCTCAGTGAGGGGTGATCTTGCTTCCTTTGTTCAAATTTAAAAATCCAGGACTTTTACAGGTTTTTTTCTTGAACCGGCTTGAATCCTGGAAAATCCCGGGAAACCGGGACATATGGCAACCCTAACAGGATAAGACAGAGGTCCTGTGAACCTCCATCTCCCCTCCAATGATAGGCATCAGCAGATTTTCTCAGAGTAGAAGCAACTTGATAAAGGCACAGAATTTCTTCAGCTCTTTTTATATCAGGCCATGCAAAGCTTTAATTTAAGGTAAACAGCAGTACTGGAATTGGTTCATTAACCGAGGAAGTCCCTGGTAACGCTCTATTTTCACTTCTTCAATTGCCTCTTATTTTTGGGGGAAAGAGTTCCTTGTCATGCAGAAACTCACATATTATGCTGTGAAATAGTGCTATTTTATTATCCTTGCCCTTTTGTGTAGCTGTTTTTGAAACCCATAATCTTAATGTTCCATTTTTATAATAGCTGTAGGTATGGTCTACTTACTCAGGCTAGTCAAATAATTGAAAGAGACATTATTCTACTGTTCCTCCTGGAGCAGATGTAAAAGCAATATATTATGGTCATTCAGAGACACTTTCTAGTGAACTTTCTAGCAATGCTAAAGCAGCTACCCTCTGACTAGATATAACACTGAAAATAGAAAAACTGTGGGTTTTTTGAGGAGATGGGAAAGGATGTGTCCAAAAGAATGGAAGGGTGGGAGAATCTACGGGCTTGTCAAATGTTGCTCTTGTATAAAATAGGTCACACACAGCATTCACCGAGATTCACTACTGCTCTCACAACACCAAAGTTCCTTAACCATCCCTCATCAAATACTGTTATGTTATTTTTCTCTCTCAACCTTTTCCAGTCAAGAGGGTGTTGTGCCTCTGAACTGGCTTTTACAAACAACAACACAGATGACTAGCATTCTATAGCAAGTCTGTACTGAGACAGGACATGCCAATGAAAAAGATACAATGGATATGAAAGCTTACCATGAACAGACAATGTGGTATTTCAGAAAGATAGAATGTACAAAAAGAAAAGGAGAAAAAATGGCTATGAAAGCAAAGACTAGAGAGAAAGCAACTGTTAAGGAAATGTGGACAATTCAACATGGACTGTGCTGTCTTCATCCTTTTTAGAATACAGTAATACCTCGGATAACGTTCGCATTGGATAACGTTTGCATCGGTTAACGATGTGAAATTGGGAGAGGGGAGAAATGCATTGGGTAACCTTATTGTAGCGTTATCCAATGCATCATGTTTGGCCCTCCGGGAAGGGGACCAGCCGGAGTGCCAGAGGGTGAGTGCAGAGACACCCGCCGGCCTCCAGGAAGGGAACCGGACAAGCACCTGGCCGCTTCCCTTCCTGGAGGGTCGGTGGGTGAGTGCAGAGTGCCGGCATATGGGTACTCCATTTGATGGCTGCCTTCTCCGGAAGATGGCCAGCGTACAGGCACTCCATTTGCCGCCTGCCTTCTGGAGAAGGCAAGGCAGGATGCCCAAGCCTGCCCCAAGTGAAGCCTCCTGCAACCGCCCTCGGCTTACTGACCTCAGTCAAGTTTTTTTCTCCATCCCGCTCATAGGAAGCCCAACGCTCCACTTCTTTTGGCATCAGCGCTCATTCCCACCTCTTCCGGAAGGCCCAGTGGATGGACGCTCTACTGTCTCACTCTCCCTGGGCGTACGTGCCAAGTGTGCCTTCTTCGCCTTGCCTTCTCCAAACACTGGTGCCAAAAGGAAGGGGAGCGTTGGGCTTCCTGTGAGCGGGATGGAGAAAAGACTTGACTGAGATCGGTAAGCTTGGAGCGCCTGTATGCCGGCTGCCTTCTGGAGAAGGAAATGCCAGCTGGCCACCTTGCCTTCTCCAGAAGGCAGCTACTGAATGGAACACCCGTATGCTGACTGCCTTCCGGAGAAGGCAAGGCCGGCCGGCTGCCTTGCCTTTTTTAACATTATGCATTAAACAATGCTAAAAATTGGATAACGTTAAGACTTGTGGAACCAAGTCTTAACGTTATCTGAAGTATTACTGTATTATAACTCACCTTAGATATCTCATCCCAAGGGTACAGAAGTTGCCAACTTTAGAAACAAATTCTCAAACAATATGGGCCAGAAGAAATCACTCTCAAATTCTTTAACTTTTATGATTTCATGAAGGAATACACTGACCTAAATAATATTCCTACAATTGGTTGGACATAAGCACAAGGCAGCCTTTGTTCTGTGATTGTGAAAGGAAGGGATCAATATTCTGTATACTAGCCAATACATAACCAAGAAATTCCTACAGGCAACTGTACATAATATTGCATATCCGTAATGATTCATTAATATTAAACCGGTATTGAAGCGAAAATGAAACACTGAGTAATAAATTCATTTTTCTCTAGTGAAGGAAAACTTGTTTTTCACACATCTCTACTCCCCACCATCACCAAGGCTAACACAATAAAGGTAAAGGTTCACCCTTGCTCGAAAGCCAATCATATCCAACTCTAGGGTTCAGTGCTCATCTGTGTTTATAGCTGAAGAGCCAACACTATCTGCATTTGCAGACATTTCCGTGGTCATGTGGCAGGCATGGTGACTAGACACCAGAGCACATGGAATGCTGTTTACCTTCCTCCCGAAGTGGTCCCTATCTAAAGTGGACCCTTGAATAACGACATTACTTGATTCCCCAAGTAGCGTCGCTATCTGAATAACATCGTTATTCGAATAACGACAAAAAACATCGTTATTCAAATAACGACGGTAAAAATACCGTCGTTATTCGAATAACGGCATTATTCGAATAATCACATTGGGAGCGTCGTAGCATCGTTAATCGAAAATGACGCTATTCGAACACGTTGTTAATCGAGGGTCCACTGTACTTGCATTTTCTTGCTTTTGAACTGCTAGGTTGGCAGGAGTTTGGACAAAGATGGGAGCTCATTCCGTCCTGCAGTATTCAGGTATTGAACTGCTGACCTGCCACCTTCCAGCCAGAATCTTAACCACATGAGCCACTGCAGTCCTGCTAACAGTGCATGAATTTGAACCTAAAACAAAGACCAAAGCAAACAGTGCACATGAAAATGTAAAAGCTAAACGATCACCCTTCTAATATCAGTATCATTATAAAGGGCACCACCCAGGAATACTACTTATATTTCCATGTTTCTAGTGTTGCACATTCACATGCTATAGGAAAACACCAATATTTTATCCAATAATGTCTGAAACAGGTGTGGAAGCTTCCCAAACAAAACACAGACCCTGCCATTTTGAGGACAGCTGTGACGGCAGCACCATCACAATTTCCAGAAATATTTAGAGGCATCCATATTTCAAAGAAAAATCTGAGGTTCAGATGAACTGAAGGAGTAGCTTAGATCTCTATTGTGTATCTAGGTCTAAAACACAGCAAGAAGTGCCAGTTATGTTATTCCTAAGATGTTGGGAAGAGTGAGCAATTGGGCCCCATTCCTCCGATCATTTTGACATTCAATCAGGAGTCTTTTACCCAGCTGAGTTACAGGTACACTGATACTGCCACATTATGGCATGGAGGCCAGTTACCTTCCACAACCACCAGAGCTGAGGAAATACTATGGTTAGCTGAGAAGCTAAGTGCTTCCCATCTACACGCCAACTTTCAGGAAACCAGGTTTCAGTGATATAAATAAATAAATAAATCACTCCTAGTTCTTGAACACTGCTCAGAAAAGTACTCAGTATGTAAGTGTCTCCGTGGCTGCTTAACTGGAACTACTCTGGGACTTCTCAACATCAGATGATTAGACCTAGAACTTGCATTAGTTTAGTATACCTTAATCATACAATTGTTTTTTGGCCTAAAGCAAGACATATTTCAGACTTTAATTAGGAGGACTCTTACTGCATTCAGTGAAGAAAGCATTATGCAACCATTTCATTCTTTTTCTTTAATGGATTTTGTCTAGTATGAAGTATGGAGCAGGAAGATACAAGTCAGTGTGGCAATATAAAGAAGAATTCCAATGAAGATGCTGTTGTGTAGTCCTCCTTCCCATAAATGTCCATGAATGTGGGAGATTAAACAATTAAACTAGGGTGACTGAAGTCATCAATAGTAGACTATTGCAATCTAGACCAGTGTTTCCCAATCTTTTGTTCTTGAACTTCAATTCCCCAAAGCACTGATTAGAAATCAGTATGGTATAGAAATTTAAATAATAATAATAATAATTAGCCAATGTACTGATTTAGGCTTCTGGGAATTGAAGTCCAGGAACCAAAGGTCAGGAAACACTGCTCTAGATTCAAATTTCCCCAAGAATTGAAGTCCACCAGTGTTCCGGGGAACATAGTTTTGGAAACACTGATCTAGACTAATCCTAAAAGACAAGATACTTAAAGGCTAACAGCCTGTCTGAAGTGCTATAAAAATGGTTTAACTCTTAGGAAAAGGTTACTCAGGTTAACATTATGTTCCACTAAGCTTCCTGAATTCACCTGAAAAATAATTCAAAGAAGCAACTTTAAATATTGGTTTCCACTAAGAAGCTCTGATTGTTGCCAATATTTCCTATTCTAATATACAACAAAAAAAATGTTGAAGAAGAAGCCTTGTCTACCTTTTCTCTAAAAAATGCAAAAGAGCTTCTACAGAGCTGATCCTACAGTGGACTCAATAGAAGTACAGTGGAACCTCATATAACAAATGCCTCATATAGCAAAAAAACTCACATAACAAAAAAAGATTAAAAGCATGGCACCTCATGTAACAAAAATTTTCGCTATGCAAAAATTGTGCTTCCTATGAGAAAAACTCATATAATGAAAATCTTTATGGAAAAACTTGCATAACAAAAAAATAGAAATTTTTGTTATACGAGTTTTTACATAGAAATTTTTGTTATGTGAAAAAACCATATAATGAAAAAATTGCATAGCGAACACTCGTAGAATGATTTTTCCCCATTATACGAGGTTCCACTGTATTAGAACAGGAAGTAATTATGGCTAAGAATAATGTCAGATTAGGAAAAGGAGAAGAAAATATCCATTAGAGAGATTAATGATATTAAAGCAAGACTGATAAAGAATTTGAGGAGCTCTTTAAAGAGTATGAAGGGAATTCTACTGAATAAAATAATCTAGTGTCTGTATCATAATGCAAAGAAGCCAAGTACAAATTTCCATTACCTCTGGTAAACATCACAGAATGAAACATGTATTTACTTTAAGAACAGAAAGAGTTTTAGGAGCTGTTCTCCCAGGATGATGGCAGCAGAATCCTAACCACTTTCAGATTGCTCTCCAAAGGTGGTACCATGACTTACCTGGTAGAGTCCTAAAAGGAGGACATGCTTGAGTCAAAGGCTTTCTGAGAATGATCTGGAGGTCTCTTCCCACAATCCTAGGTTACAGACACTTGAGGCAGAAACGAGCTAGCCTGTCCAAAGAAAAATTCTAGGAGGGAAATTCCCACCAACCCACTAGCAATACTGAAAGATCAAAGCTCAATTAAGGTGGAGTCAGCATCTGCAACAAAAAAAACCCAACACTTCTTAATAGGTGAATGTGAGCTGAGGCTGCATGCAAATTTAAAACAAAGATATATGTGGTAGTCAGAAGCAACATTGGTTTCTTATTTACCAGCTTTTTAGCCCTCTTTCCTTGACCGATCACTTTGTAATATACAGTGGAACCTCATGCAACAATCGCCCCATATAGCAACAAAATCGCATAAGAATTAGGTTTTTTGGGGGAAATAACGCCCCGCATAACAATTTTCCCATGGGAAAAAATGTACAACTATTTTTCAATGGAAAAAACCACTTAGTGAAAAAAATTTGTTGTATGATGCATCCCATAGGGAAATTCACTATACAATGCATGCATCGTATAGCAATTGTTTCATACAACAACAAGTCCCATGGAACGGATTAAAATCGTTGTATGAGGTACCACTGTACATGTTTGTTCCTCAACTGCATGGTTGACCAAGTAAGGCCTTGATTTATTTAGATTATGATGGGGGAGAGGGGGCATATCTACCATAGGTTCTACCTGTAACCATGGAAATGTCCTGCCAGAGGAGACCTCAAAATAAGGTATTTGAGAGTGATAACTTCAGGGTTCTTCTCATTGACTCATCTGGCCGGAACACATCTCCTTCCTGTTTGCTGTACACCAGGGCTCCTGGTGGATGGACAGTCAGATGTCCTGCTTACTGTTGTAGTGGAAAGATCAACATAGTATGATGGCAAACTCTATTAGAGATGCAGGTAAGGGTGCTGAAACTATTATATGCATATTCTTGTTCCTGGCTCTTAACCTCAGGACAGAAAGAAGGTAAAAGAGAAAAATACCCATCTTTTACTTCTTAGAAAGTACAGTAGAACCTCGGATAAAGTCCAAACTCGGTTCTACAAGTTTGGACTTTATCCGAATTTGGTCTTTATCTGAATCAAATGGGTGATAGATCGGATAACGTCCAAAAAATGGATGTTACCTGAAGTTCCTATACCACATACCTCGGATAATGTCAATTTTTAATGGTTTTTTACTTTATACAATACATCACGTGTGCATGAAAATCGCGACTTTATCCGAATCATACCCAGCTTTTATTTTCATTAAAGAACCCAGTTACTTTTAATATCAACATTTTAAGTGAAAACATCCATACTAAGCTCCAACAGACATAACGTTTCCAAAGAACAAAACTATACTATATGCTTGAGAAAAATTAGGAAAGCACAGAAAATGTAATTTTGACATCACAAAGTTACATGACATGAAAACAAATGGTAAAAGAGAGAGTCTCTGTTGTGTATAGAATGTAACTACTCTAATGTGCCTTTAAGTCAAGTTAATGATACGAATGAGTGAATGTAACAATCCTTATCATGTATAAGAAACAATGTAACCAACCGCACTGGGACGCGAGCTAGTGACCACTGGGGGCAGTAGCGAGCATTCAGCTCACATGGTACAAATTCTCCAAATACCCACAGCCGCAGGAAATATTCCCGCCACGACCTCACCTGGACAAGAAGGGCGTGACTAAGGGTGACGTCATGCAGACAGTAGCCAATGAGCTACCGAGGAGCCACATTCAAATGTATAGCCACCGTATAAAATGAGCTGTTTGTCCACCATTACCTCATGTTCATTCTGGAGTCCATGCAATAAAGATGTGTTAAGCCTAACTGCGGCTGTTCCTATTGTCTTGGTTTCCAAACACCAAATTGGCAACGAAGGTGGGATATGGCTTCCCACGGAAACTAGACACCACACCAACAACCGATTTTCGACGTTAATCAACCCGAATGATGGGACTGGTTTGAGATGCATTTTCGAGGCACGCTGGTGGTAGCCGACATCACGGACGAGGGGAAGAAAAATGGCCTGCTCATCACGTCCACAGCGTGTCCTTAGGGCACCCCCATTTCTTTGTGGAGGTACTGTTGCACGGGGTCCCAGTTAGGATGGAGATAGACTCAGGGTCTTCCTACTCCATTATTTCCCAGAGGAAGTTCTTGCGCATTTCCCCCAATGCACGACCCAAACTCAAGGCACTGAAGTCTAACTTGCGAGACATGCAAGGAAATAGTATCCCAGTTATGGGGGTGGGAAAATTTAAGGTAGAGTACAAGCAGTACACCCGAGAACTCCCTCTAGTTGTTCTGAAGGAGGGGGCCTGCTGCCTCCTGGGGACACAATGGTTTAAGCCCCTGGGATTATTCATTGGGGGTGTGCATGCCGTTGGGACTGCTCCAATCCAAGAAGTGTGTAACGCGCACCCCGAGGTATTCAAGAAGGGGCTCGGAAAATTCAAGGGGCCCCCAGTCGCGTTCGACCTGGATCCGGAGATCCGCCCAATACGGCTCAAACCACGAAGGGTGCCCTTCGCCCTAAAGGACAAAATAGAGGCGGAACTAGAAAAGTTGGTGGGCCAGGGGATCTTGGTCCCAGTGGACTCTGCGGAGTGGGAAACCCCTATTGTCACAGCGTTAAAGGCTAACGGGGAGGTTCGGATTTGCGTTGATTACAAGTGCACCATCAATAAGGCAATACGCCCAAATGCATACCCGGTGCTGGTAGTCAGCCACTTGTTAGCCAGGTTACACGGAGGGAAGTGTTTTGCTAAATTGGACCTGGCGCAGGCGTACCAGCAGCTAACTGTAACTCCAGCTGCAGCCGTCGCGCAGATGATAATTACCGACAAAGGGGCATTTAAGGTAACGTGCCTACTGTTCGGCGTGAACTCGACGCCAGGAGTTTTCCAGTCCTTAGTGGAGCAACTCTTAAAGGTTTTGCCAGGTGTCTCCCATATTTTGATGACGTTTTGATAACGGGGGGGGGGGGATAAGTCAGAACTGGCCGAAAGACTAGACAGAGTACTGACCGCATTCGAGAAGGTGGGGCTGAGGTTACGGAAAGACAAATGTGTGTTCTTTGCGAAAGAAGTGGAGTTTCTAGGGTTCCGTATAACCCCAAACGGCATAAAACCCTCCGAATCAAAGGTGTCTGCCATTCAAAATACCCCTCGCCCCACCGCAAAACCCGAGTTACAATCCTTCCTGGGGCTGTTGAACTTTTACCATTTCTTCCTGCCCAGAAAGGCGTCGGTAGCAGAGCCACTCCATAGGCTACTCAAAAAAGATGCGGTTTGGTGATGGGGCGAGAGTCAGGAGCAATCATTCAATGAGCTAAAACAGCTCTTGTCCTCAGAGGCCGTTCTGACCCATTTCGATCCCAAGAAACCAGTGGTTTTGGTCTGCGATGCCTCACCAGTGGGGGTGCGGGCCATCCTGTGCCACGTGTTGGAGAGCGGGCGGGAAGCCCCGGTGGCCTTCTATTAGAGATCACTTTCAAAGGCGGAGCAAAACTATGCGCAGACAGACAGGGAGGCACTTGCGATAATTGCAGGGACAAAGAAGTTTCATGATTTTCTATATGGTCACCCGTTCACCATCGTGACCGACCACAAGCCCCTGTTAAGCATTTTCACCACGGATAAGCCCACGCCACAGATTCTGTCCCCTAGAATGCTTCGATGGGCCATTTTCCTAAACGCATATTGGAGCACATTAGTTTACCGGCCAGGAAAGGACATAAGCCATGTGGGCACACTCTCTAGGTCACCCCTGCCCCACGTTGGGGACCCTGAGTGTAGAACAGGACCATCAGGTGCTTCTGATAGAGGTTCTGGATTCGCCTCCAATAATATCCACCGACATCGCTAAGGTGACAGGGAGAGATAAGACATTGGCCCTAGTGTGTTCATGGGTGCAGAAAGGGTGGCCAACGACTTCCCCCGCAGAGGAATTCACACTGTATTTTAGGAAGAGAATTGAGCTTTCCACTGAGAGGGGTTGCCTCCTTTGGGGTCAGCGGGTGGTCATTCCTGAGTCTTTGAGAGCAAGAGTGCTCAAGCTACTGCACGTCAGCCACCCGGGAATTGTTCACTCTAAAGCCCTGGCCAGGAGCTATTTCTGGTGGCCCCAATTAGATGCTGACATAGAGCACATGGTGAACTCTTGCGAGAGTTGCCAAAGCTCTCAGCCCGAAGAGTCCCGACTTCCACATAGAGAATGGGACACAGCCAAGGGGCCATGGTCTCACCTACACATAGATTTCGCAGGTCCTTTCAGAGGGTCCCTTTTCCTTCTCATAGTTGATGCGTACTCCAAGTGGTTAGAAGTTATTCCAATGGCTAACACCTCATCGGCCGCAACCATAAAGCAATTGCACAGGGTGTTTAGTTCCTTCGGAATACCCGACGTGCTTGTGAGCGATAACGCGAGTACTTTCACGTCCACTGAATTCCAGGCGTTCATCGAAATAAATGCCATTCAGCACATCACCTCTGCCCCATTTCACCCAGCGACCAATGGCCAGGTAGAACGCCTCGTTCATATGACAAAGGAGGCGCTGAAGCGCATGGGCCCCGGGGATCTGAACTTGCAGCTATGCCAATTCCTGTTGGGTTATAGGGTGATGCTGCTGGCGTCAGGTTACTCACCTGCAGAACTCCTCATGCACAGGAAACTGACCACGATGCTCACTAGGTTGGACCCTACCAGGGTGGAGGATACTGGGAGGAACATAGGAATAGGGGACACTAAGAGTTTTGAAATAGGTGCCCCCATCCATTGCAGGAATTACGCAGCCGCAGGGCCAGCCTGGGTCCCGGGAGTAGTCATTGGCCAAAGAGGGCCTGTCTCATACTGCGTTGAGACCAGCACAGGTCTACTCTGGAGGAGGAATGCGGATCAACTCCAGCACCGGGTTCCCAGTACGCGGGGCACAGAAACCGCACAACAAAACTCAACGATAGGGTCCTCCCCCACCCGCTTATCCCAAGGGGGAGAAGATGGGGACCGGCGATCCCCGCCAAGGGGGGAAGGGGTAGTTACAAATCCGGATCCTTTGGGCAACACCGGCAGGAGCGAGATGAGGAATGAGTTTGTCCTTGTAGATATCCCAGAAGATGAAAGGAATGAGTTTGTCCCCGTAGATATCCCAGAAGATTAGTTTGATTTTGAGTTACAAAACTGGGGGGGGATTGGAGTGATCTCCCACCCGTCCAAGCGAGAAGCGGGGTTTTTCGTTAACCCCCAATGCCCCCAGTTTTTCCACATTGGAGTTTACCTCTGCCCCACGTGCCCAGCCAGAAGCTGCACAGCTGCAGCAAGTTGCTAACGAGTTTCCCTCTCCTGTTGCAGGACAAGAACCCAGGGAATAGAGAAGCGCTAGCTCCCCCAAGACAAGCCAGTCAGCCGCGCGCCCAAGGCGCTCGCGCGAAAAACCATATTGGATGAGAGACTTCGTCTCATCCTAAAGGGGAGGGGTGTTGTGCATAGAATGTAACTGCTCTAATGTGCCTTTAAGTCAAGTTAACCATACGAATGAGTAAATGTAACAATCTTTATCATGTATAAGAAACAATGTAACCAACCACACTGGGACGCGAGCTAGTGACTACTGGGGGCAGTAGCGAGCATCCAGCTCACTTAGTACAAATTCTCCAAATACCCACAGCCGCGGGAAAGATTCCCGCCACGACCTCACCTGGACAAGAAGGGCGTGACTAAGGGTGACGTCACGCAGACAGTAGCCAATGAGCTACCGAGGAGCCACATTCAAATATATAGCCACCGTATAAAATGAGCTGTTTGTCCACCATTACCTCATGTTCGTTCTGGAGTTCATGCAATAAAGATGTGTTAAGCCTAACTGCGGCTGTTCCTATTGTCTTGGTTTCCAAACACCAAAATTGAGATTAAAAGAGTTGAGATTAAAAGAGTTGAGATTAAAAGGCCCTAATGCATCTGTTAGAACAAAATTTAATATAAGATACAGGCTTATTTTTGGAGAAATACAGTAGAAACGTAACACTTCCAAAGTTTTCACCCAATAATTGCACTGAAATTTTCAGTCAGGGCCTGAAGAGTTCCTCTCCATTGTAATTTCCAAGGTCTTGTTAATTATATCCAGTTTAATGGAAAACCATCATGTAATTAGCAGTGATTGCTGTTCATTGGTATACTTTGTTACAGGCATTTTAACTTGTAACTTGATCAATTGCCCAATGAATTTTGCAAAACCTCATTACAAAACTATTAATAATCCAAATACAAAATCTCTAGCTAAAACAGCAATGTTTTAATGGTAAGAATGTAGCCAGATATACATTAAATGAACTTGATGAAATATTAGCAGTAAAAAAAAATCTTATTTTTCAGTAAACATTTTAATAGTATATTCTTCTAGGAGCATCCAGAAATTTCAACAAAAAGGGTCTTCTTGCAATAAAGCAATAAATTATAAGTTTTTTAAAAACCTCCGAGACTTGACCTTTGACAATAAAGTTGGTAATCCTTTCTTCTTTATTAGGCAAATTAAGAAAGATTACTATTAAGAAGGGATTGGTTAAAGGTGGATAAAAATGACATAATAGAAAGTGTCAACCGGAATCTTGCTAAAGGAAATCCATAGATCAGAAACAGATTGAAGGCCAGGAAATGGATTGTAGAGACTAAAAGCTTCTCCACAATCGGTTTAAAGATTCTTCATAGTGTTTTATGCCTTCAAGCTTTTCCTCAAGTTGTTACTATCCCAGGAATGTGTAGTTTACCAACCAATCACAACCCAATTTCTGCTATCCTTAACTATTTATTCATTAATTCATTCATTCAATTTGTATAGCTGCCCCAATCGACATGCAACTTTGGGTGGCGTACATAAAATCCCCAATGTTTAAACTATAGAAACCCTTAAAATTCCTAAAAACACTGAAAAAAATACCTCCCACCCGCACTAATTAAAATCTAGTTAAAAAATTTTAAAAGGATGAGTGATCCTGCTCTAAATGAGCGGATGTGTGTGTGAGTTTGCTCCCTCTCCCTTTCCCCACACCTGCCCTGCCAGCCAGGTTTCCAGCTCTTTCTTGAAAGGCAGCAACTCTGTCTGGAGACACAGTTCAACTGGCAGGAGGTTCCATAGGGTTCAGCCATGAAGACTGTTCTGAGAATATAATGCAGTGGCTTCTCCTCTGCCTTCCACATCACAGCATGACACCCGTACCACTGATCCAGTTCCACAAGTCACTTTCTGGTCCTGAGCCCTTTTGGCACACAAAGCCCTCCTCAGCCCCAGGCCAGTATTGATGAAGCTGCTGCACTCCATCAAGATGGATTCAAGTGGGATTTAATCCATTTGGGGACCATCACCCTTCCCTGTGGACTTTGGCACCCAAGGTCATTAGTCCTCAGGATTGACAGGTTAGTTAACCATTGCCTCAGACTCAGCATTGAGTCGCTGGCAGTATGGTCTATTCTACTACCATAGCAGGACAACCTGGCCAGACAGATGCCTACAAAAAAGTTATATACCGCTTGCAAAAACCCACTAGCTTTCTTGTTGGAAGCACAGGCTACAGGGAGCACTTGTCTTCCTTCTCAGTAGAATGACACTCTTGAAAGACAGCTGCAAAACCTGTCATGCACTCTTTGTAGGCCACGTTTCCCAGTAACACCAGTGGAATTAGGAGAGTGACAATGGTGATGTGCTTTTGGCAATAATCAGAGGCAGCTTGTAGGAATGCATTGCAAGCTGTGTATTGCCAATCCTCAGGGTAAACTATTATTTCTCAAGATGAACGATCATCATTTTTTACAATTAGTGCAATGGGGAGAAAGTGGCTGTGGGAGCACTATGATGATTAGCAAAAAAAGCACTCTATGGTCCACTTCCTGAGTAGTCACTGGTCATCTCCAACTCCTGTAAAACATAAATGCCTCTGAAGAAACAGTCTGCAGTCATCCAGATTATTTAAGAAAAGATGTATAGATGGTACCATTTCGTTCTTAATGATAACAGAAGCATGCTAAGTTATCAGTATATAGAGGTTGCTTGGAAGTTTGCAATTAAAAATTTAGCAGCATTTTTAACAGAAACAAATTATAACATCTACACCGGCTGAAGCATAAACTGGAAGAATTTTACAACATGACCCATTGGGATGTAACACTAATAGCCTGGAGATGCAACTAACCTCCCGTTAATTGATGGACAGCTCATTAAACATCCAGGTCCAGGAAATTTCTTCTTTCATTTCCTATCCCCTTCACCAACACTTCTAATGGTCCCAGTGTTGCATTTTACAGGCTGCCAAAAAAGAGAGGAGGAAATACCACCCTGATATTTCTGTGGAGCCTTGAGTGCCACCTTTCCTTCTTTTATTCTTTATGTCTCAGGCATAAATTTAGTCCACACCATGTTCTTCTACAAAAAATGGTTGTGTCTATCTAATAATAATATATTTGTCTTTCTTCCCCACTTCACAGCTATCCAACAAGAGTCACTTCGTCTTCACTGATTTATCTGTGCATAAGATAAATGAAAACCAGAAGAGGAAAAAAGAATGACAGAAGAATTCCTCACATTAGTCTCTGTGTTGTTAAGTGCTTCTTACTCTCTAAACTGCTGAAAGTGATGAATCTAGAGGGAACATTTTAGTCAGCTTTGGTTCCCTTCAGAAGGAGGAATCACAAGTGAATTAAGCCTTTAAAAAAGAGCTGAGCTAATTTAGAAACTTTGAAGATAAGCACAGGAAAAGGAGGACAGTTTGGCACTCTGAGGTCAACACTCTTATGGACAGCAAATTCTCTACTTCCACATCTTGTTTCCCTGAAAGACATACCAGATATCATGAGGTCCAAATCTCACTTTCTCTTTTTGACTCCAAACAATGGTCCTCTGTACACAAAAACTTAGTTTACATTGTCTTAGAGGATGGTCAGGTAGGGATATAAGAATCAGGGCTCTCAACTGGTGGTCTGCTTGAAAAGAAAGGGTTTCCATTTTGATCACTGGACTTAGTAAGGTAAAGGTAATGGTCACCCTTGCTCAAAGGCCAGTCGTATCTGACTCTAGGGTTCAGTGCTCATCTGTTTCATAGCTGAAGAGCCAGCGCTGTCTGCTTCTGCAGACGTTTCCGTAGACATGTGGCAGGCATGACTAGAGTGCACGGAATGCTGTTTACCTTCCTACCGAAGTGGTCCCTATTTATCTACTTGCAATTTCTTGCTTTTGAACTGGATTTATACTTACCATTTAAATCTAGTGTGTTATGGAAATCTGAACTAGACAAAATCACATTCCACACGCTAAGACAGATTTAGGAGTTTTATTAATATTAATATTAACAGATTCAGGAAAGCTTTACCAAGCTAATATTCCCTGAATGAATATACATCTTCAGAGTCATCCTTTTATAGCATAAAAATGTGGAAATTTCTACACATTACATCACTATGGGTAAAGCCAAAATTATTAATTAATCTTCTGACATTTCATTAAGTTCAGGTTAGAACATTCAGTGTTTGTTGTTTAGAACATGTCATATAAGGAACATGTCTCATGTCACATCATGTCACACAAATATTATTTACGGTTCCCTGTCAGCTGTACAAACTGTGCTGAGCTTGTGGACAAAAAAGGCTTCTATTTACTTAGCCATGTCATCAGATCTACGTGGCAGGTCAATCTGATCTGTTTCAACTCTACAGAGAACTGAGAAAATATTTTTTACTTTTAAAACAGAATTAATATTATCTTAATATCTTAATTCTTTCACCCCTATTTCAAGTGAAATCTGTCCTGTTTTACCATACTCTAAAAGGGAGAACCTGGATCAGATTTTGAGAGAGTTGTTTGTCCTTTGAGGAGTTTTAAAATATGGAAAATTCTTCAAATAAAGCCTTTCTGCACAGGCACCTCCAGCCACGCTTGGTGTAGTTCTGTGTCTTTTTGCTTAAGCGATCTCTTAGGATAAGGACTGGGCAAGTCAAAATTCAAACAAAACAGCAGGCTGGCAAGATAAATTTATGTACAGATTTAGGTGACATTATCAGCCAGCAAGTCAAGTGGTTTGTTTGGCATGAGTTACAGCTCTGAATCAGATAATTCATATGACTTTGGATTTTAATAGTGTGCAATTATTATATGCCATCCTTTTTAAAAAAAATGAAATCCATTGTAGTAAGTAAAGAATACAGATAGTACTAGATAATGGGAAACTATGTCTATTTAGTTTCTACACAAGTATATGCAAAAATCATTATACTGCTGGGAACAATGTATCTGACAGAATTTAAGAACAGAGCTGCAAACCAGCTGAAGAATAGCATTTAGGAAAAGAGCTAGCTAGCATAAGGAGGTTCTCATTGCCCAGTTTATGCCCGATTGTGGTTCAAAAATACCATAATCTTTGAGGAGGCTCTTTCTGCTGCTTAACTATACGGCGAAACGCAATGCTTTTGGGGTAATGAAGTTCTTTCCGTTTCTTGCCGTTTGTGGGGCTGAGGCCCCCGTTCCGGTTTTCTAAAACCTTCGTTGACCTGCGTAGCCACTTCGGCCGTGGGCACGAAGGGTGGGTGCGGGTCAGTAGGGCGACGCATAGAAACCTATAGCCAGTTCCAACGGTTAACCCTTGGATTTATAGGTTAAGATGACTGAATGAGCTACAACTGGGAATAGGCAAAGAATCACCACTCACATGATCTACAAGAAAGCTATAAACTGTGTATTATTTGAACATGAGGCCTTAATTAGGAATTCATCAATATCTTCCAGAATTAACCCATTTTTTCAAGATCCTTATCCACACAGAGTCCCGCCTATGCTCAAAATGCAGGAATTTTCCCACTCACTGTTGTTCAGATTTAAGCAGCTATCCTATTCAGTTTGTTAAGAATAAATCCCACTGAACATCATAGGACTTCCAATCTGAGTGAACAGTACAGGACTAAAATGATATGGCTTCCTAGCTTTATATCATGCATAAGGCAAATAGAGATAATTTCTGGGTTAAGGAAAGATAAGGATACGAGATCACCGTCCAGTTTGTACAATGACCCACCCTGCCAATTCTTTTGTTGGATGTAGAAGAGGGAATGCATACTCTGCGCCTACTCCATGTGTCGCAGCCCCACCACAGGAGGTTTTCAGCAAGGCTTAACCAGAACGCCCCTGGGGTTTCATGTGTGAGAAATCATTGCCTGGCCTCGCAGCTCCTGAAGGTCCCAAACTTGAAGCTGTAGCTGATAGTGGCCTGGACACCAAATTAAAGGTTGAGGTAGGGTCCCTGATTGGTACCTTTGACCCTTTTTTGAGGATTCCTTAGCTGTGAAAGACTTTTCCAACCGTCCTAACTACACTTTTGGATGTGTCCAATTTTTGTTGTGAAAGCTCTTGGACAGGGTAGGCCTGAAACTGGTTTTAATTTTGTTTTCAGATATCCTATTTTCCTTTGTCCACCAGTTGACCTCAGTTTCTTCCCCTTAGGACCATTTCCCACTAGGAGAACAGGGCACTAAAATAACATGTAATAAGAATTGATAGTAACATCATAGTTTTTATACAGAACTATGAAGAACTGTCCTGTTAATGTAACATTCCTCTCAGAATAGAGGAAAGACTGCATAAATTGGTTCTTCAGTACATAGACTTCCATGTAAATGGTCAAAATTACAGGTGAAACTTGGGAAATTAGAATATCGTGCAAATGTTCATTCATTTTATTTAAAAGGTGTAACAAATATATGAGATAGACTCACTACATGCAAAGGGAGATATGTAATGCCTTAATTCAATATAATTGTGATGATCATGGCGTACAGCGTATATGAGATTATGTGATGATTATGGAGTACATGAGATTGGGGGGTTGGAGTTTTCATAAGCTGTAAACCATAAGCATCAATATTATAACAAAGTAAGGCTTGAACTATCTCGCTTTTCATGTAATGAGTCTATCTCATATATTTGTTTCACCTTTTAAGTTGCATTATTGAGCTGAATGAACATTTGCACGATATTCTAATTTTCCAAGTTTCACCTGTATATTACCTAAGTCATTAGAAGTAAAAAACAGAGTCCTGCTCCAGATAAGTATAAGTGTCTGAACACTGGCCATGCATATCAATACCTATTTTCAAATATTTGCAGTTATTTTTATTGATCAGGCTACAAAAGTGTTGAAAACAGAGAAAATCATTACAATGAACATTCCTTATGCACAATCTATATAAAGATTTTTAATTCAATGGGAAATTGATCTCAAAGTCGTGTCTATTAAGCACTGATTAGTAGAAGACAGCAGTAGTGACAGCAACAGAGTACTGAGACCAAAAAACAGTTGAGCTTCCCAAACAATGCAGTAAACACTGTGGACACATTGCTACTGTCACCTCCAGACACAGTCTTCAATCCAAAAGGTTAAGTTGGAGGTATTTCTATTTGGGCCATTAAGACAACAATCCTAAACACACGACAACTGTGGAATGCATATGAGCACAGCAACGGTCTGTTTTAGGTAAACACTAGCAGGGGTACCCGGCATTGCCCAGGTGGGGATCCACCTGGGACTCTGGAGGCCAGCTGGAACAACTGCAGGCATCAGGACAGACTTCAACACCGGCGTCCTGAGCCCTCCCTCCCTCCTCCTCCCTGTGCCTTGGCCTTGAGCAGGGGTTTAAAGAGAGGCTATGCTGGAGGGGCTTCTCCATTGCCTGGGACTCTGGAGGCCAGCTGGAACAACTGCAGACATCAGGGCAGCCTCCAACACCGGCGTCCTGAGCCCTCCCTCCCTCCTCCTCCCTATGCCTTGGCCTTGAGCAGGGGTTTAAAGAGAGGCTATGCTGGAGGGGCTTCTCCATTGCCTGGGACTCTGGAGGCCAGCTGGAACAACTGCAGGCATCAGGACAGACTTCAACACCGGCGTCCTGAGCCCTCCCTCCCTCCTCCTCCCTGTGCCTTGGCCTTGAGCAGGGGTTTAAAGAGAGGCTATGCTGGAGGGGCTTCTCCATTGCCTGGGACTCTGGAGGCCAGCTGGAACAACTGCAGACATCAGGGCAGCCTCCAACACCGGCGTCCTGAGCCCTCCCTCCCTCCTCCTCCCTGTGCCTTGGCCTTGAGCAGGGGTTTAAAGAGAGGCTATGCTGGAGGGGCTTCTCCATTGCCTGGGACTCTGGAGGCCAGCTGGAACAACTGCAGACAGGGCAGCCTCCAACACCTGAGCCCTCCCTCCCTCCCTCCTGAGCCCTCCCTCCCTCCTCCTCCCTATGCCTTGAGTGGAGGAGGTGGGGAGTTGAAAGTTCTACGGCCCACTGGGGGCGATGGGGGGAGATATGTGCCAAAAGTGGGGAGGAGATGGTGGAGGGAGGGAGGGAGAGTTAGAAGGATTGAGGGACTAACTTGCCTGCCAGGGAATAGCAGCAGCAGTCTGTCTGGGGCTGGCTTGGAGGTCCATGGGGGATAAAATTAAGGTGACGATTCGAGATGGCCTTGAAAAGCCGGCCCACTGCCGTCGCTACTGTGGGTGGAATGTCTCACCCCAGTTGAGGGCTCAAGGTAGATTTGGAAGAATGCCCCACCACTTCCATCACCGCTGGAGCCTTGCGGAGGGTGGTGGGGGGAGTGGGTGGGGCGGTTTTATATGGGGGTGGGAGGGAGGGAGGGAGAGACTGCCCGGCCAGCCAGCCGGGAAGGAGAGGCAGCATTCTGTCCAAGGCAATCAGGGAGGCTCCCGAGGCCAATATAGAGGTTGTGATGGGCATGGGGCGATATAGCGGGTACCGAGGGGCGGGCCGCACTCGGGGAATGCGGGGCAGATGCTTAGTATCTGTCCCTCGTTCCAGCCCCCCGGTTACACCTCTAGGTCCTGAGCAGCTGACCCAGGGTGACCCTGCCCTTAGGCTGCTGCTGATGAATGCCAGGTCGGTATGTAATAAGGCCCCCCTGATACAAGATTCCATTATGGGGGAGCGGGCCGACCTGGCATGTATCACTGAGACCTGGCTGAGACCAGAGGATGGGGTTCCTCTGCCAGAAATGTGTCCAGCTGGGTTCAGTATTTGGCACCAGCCTAGGGATGAGGGTAAGGGCGGTGGCGTTGCCATCATAGCCAGGGAGTCACTGGGAGTCGCCAGGGCTACCGCTCCACAAATTCTGGGTTGTGAGGCCCTGCTTCTGCGTCTGGGCTCTAAGGGTCAGTTGGGAGTCTTACTCCTGTACCTGCCCCCTTGCAGGGTAAGGGACTCCCTGCCTGAGCTCCTCGAGGCCGTCTCAGCGTTGGCGTTGGAGTTCCCTAGACTGATGGTTCTGGGGGACTTCAATTTGCCTTCGCTGGGGACTGGCTCCGAGGTGGCTCAGGAGTTCATGGCTTCCATGGCAGCTATGGACCTGATTCAGGTAATTCAGGGCCCGACCAGGGGCAGTGGCCACACACCAGATTTAATCTTTTTGTCGGAGCAGTGGCAGAGTGATCTGAGACTACGGAAACTAGACATAACACCTGTGCCATGGTCAGATCATTATTTGGTGGCTCTAGACTTCCTGGGTGCGACGCTTCATCGTAGGGAGGCAGGGCCTATTAGAATGGCCCGCCCCCGGCAACTGATGGATCCTGATGGATTCCAGAGGGAACTGGGGGATTTCCCTCTGGATCGGCAACACGATTCGCCCGAGGCGCTGGTTGACCTGTGGAACAGGATGACAACAGCGGCCTTGGATGAAATCGCACCACTACGGCCTCTCAGAGCTCATGGAGCTAGGTCATCTCCGTGGTTCACAGATGAACTGCGGGAGCTCAAACGGGCAAAGAGACGCCTAGAGCGCCGCTGGGTGAAGACCCAGAGAGACTCCGATTGGACACTAGCTAGAGCCGCTATTAGGGCCTATCTAGTGGCGATGGAGGTGGTGAGGCGGCAATACTTCACCACCCTTATTGCCTCTGCTGATAATCGCCCAGCCACCCTGTTCCGGATTACCAGGTCTCTCCTTGGTAGGGGGACCCCGGTGCCTGGTTGGCAGGGGTCGGCTGAGGACTTTGCTGACCATCTAGTGGAGAAAATCGATCGGATTCGCTCGGGGTTTAATCCTGGCGTGGATGGGGAGAGTCCGGAGGGAGCTGGAGCACAGTCTTGCCATACCATCTGGGACCGGTTTGATCCAGTTGCCCCTGATGAAGTGGACAGGCTCCTGGCAGCTGTGCGCGCCACTACCTGCCCATTGGACCCCTGTCCCACCTGGTTGGTGAAAGCCTCCAAGGCGGTGACAGGTGGCTGGGTTGGGGCTATGATCAATGCATCATTGCAGGAGGGGGTGTTTCCTGCACCTTTAAAACATGCCTTGGTGCACCCCCTCCTGAAGAAACCTTCCCTCGACCCAGCTGTCCTAACCAACTATAGGCCTGTCTCCAACCTCCCCTTTTTAGGGAAGGTGTTGGAGAAGGCAGTGGCGCGTCGGCTGCAGGGGGTACTGGATGAAGCGGATTACCTGGACCCCTTTCAGTCAGGATTCAGGCCTGGATATGGTACCGAGACGGCATTGGTCGCACTGATGGATGATCTCTGGCGGGAGCGGGACGGTGGTCACCCATCCGTCCTTGCTCTTCTTGACCTCTCAGCGGCTTTCGATACCGTTGACCACGGTATCCTTCTGGAACGGCTCCAAGGATTGGGAATCCAGGGCACTGTGTGGTCCTGGTTTTCCTCATTTCTGAGGGGTCGGACCCAGTCGGTGTGGTTGGGGAGTGAGAGGTCGAGTCCTAGGCCCCTCAAATGGGGGGTGCCTCAGGGCTCGGTGCTCTCTCCTCTCCTATTTAACATCTACATGAAGCCGCTGGGTGAGATCATTC
Source organism: Bradypodion pumilum (assembly GCA_035047305.1). NCBI lineage: Eukaryota > Metazoa > Chordata > Lepidosauria > Squamata > Chamaeleonidae > Bradypodion > Bradypodion pumilum. Next base: position 385,885,879 of record JAWDJD010000001.1, on the reverse strand, counting down.
GTTCCCATGGGGTGCGGTACCATCAGTACGCGGATGACACTCAGTTGTACATCTCGGCCCATGGGGACCCCAGTGATGCCATCAAAGTCCTTTCCAGGTGCCTGGAAGCTGTTGGGGTCTGGATGGGGGCTAACGGGCTACAACTGAATCCCAGCAAGACTGAGTGGCTATGGATAAGGGGTCCTGCGTTAACCCGGGAGCTTCCATCGTTGGTTCTGGATGGGGCTATTTTGCCCCAGACAGACCCGGTGCGCAACTTGGGGGTCCTCCTGGATTCGCGGCTACTGCTAGAAGAACAGGTGGCGGCTGTGACCAGGAGGGCTTTCGCCCAACTTCGGGTGATTCGCCAGTTGCGCCCACTCCTGGACCGGGACTCCTTGCTCATGGTCACTCACGCTCTGGTCACCTCCAGACTAGATTATTGCAATGCGCTCTACATGGGGCTGCCCTTGACGACCATTCGGAGGCTACAGCTGGTCCAGAATGCAGCAGCCAGGGTGGTGATGGGGTGTGGGCGTTATGCCCATGCTTTGCCACTGCTCCGGGAGCTGCACTGGTTGCCAGTTTGTCTCCGGGTGCAATTCAAGGTGCTGGTTTTGACCTTTAAAGCCCTATATGGTAGTGGGCCGGGTTACCTAAGAGACCGCATCGCCCTGAGGACGTCTGTCCGTCCAACCAGAGCGGACCGGAAGGGCTCTCTAATTGTTCCATCAGCCAGAGGGGCTCGCCTCTCTGGCACAAGGAGGAGAGCCTTCTCCGTGTCTGCGCCGGCCCTCTGGAACCTCCTGCCAACAGAGCTACGTCTCCGGACGGAATTGCTGCCTTTCAGAAAAGAACTTAAAACCTGGCTGGCGGGTCAAGTGTGGGGTGCAGGTGGAAGGGTAACCTCCATTGGGTGGTTGGTGTAGAAGAACTCTTCCCCATGGTGCCTTTGGATCCTGCAGCCCTTGTTTTTAGGGGGTGGGTAGTTTTAACTGTTTTTAACATGTGTTTTTTAATTTTTATTGTGAACCGCCCTGAGTTGGCTTTGGCCGAGTGAGCGGTATATAAATGTGACAATTAAATTAAATTAAAATTAAATTAACCCAGGCATGGAGCAATCCAGGCAATACACATCCACACATGACACACCCACACAATACACCCCCACATGCAAGACACACTCACAACACACACACAGGACACACACAACCTACACACAACCCACTCCCACCAATGCCACCCACTGCACACACAACACACACCCACACACAGCACCCACACACAATATACACAACACACAGCCACACAATACAACACACACACAGACAACCCTACACACCCCACCCAGACCCAACACTCATGACACAACACACCCATACAGCACACACTGATACAACATACACAGACACAATACACCCCCAGACACAGTACACACTACCCACACACACAACCTACACACAACCCACTCCCACCAATGCCACCCACTGCACACATGACACAACATGTACCCACACAACACCCACACCCACACAACACACACACACACAACTTCCCCACACAACACACACGCCACACAATACAACACACACAGAGACACACAACACACACCCAAACACACCCCACCCAGACCCAACACTCATGACACAACACACCCATACAGCACACACTGACACAACACACACCCACACTATACACCCCCAGACACAGTACACACTCCAATCCCAACACACACACAACCTACAGAACCCACTCCCACCACTGACACCCACAGCACAACACACACTGACACACAATACACACCGCACCCAGACCCAACACTCACAACACAACATACCCATACAGCACATAGTGACCCAACACACACCCACACAATAACCCCCCATACACAACACACACTTGAGGGGGGGCGCCCGCCCACCCTAACAGCACGCGGCCAGCATTGGGGGTGATGGAAGAAGTCGCCTGGCTGTGTCTTGCGGCGGGGGGGAGCAATGGGTTGTTTGGCGTGGTGAGGTCCACCATGCCATGCAGCCCGCACCTCCATTGCCCCCCAGGCACAAGACATAACCGGGTGGCTTTGTCCGCCCCCCATTGATGACTGCGCATGGAGAGCAGGGCCGGGGGGTTTCAGTTGACTGCCCCCTCCGGTCGGCAGCTGCCTAACCGCACGTGGCCTGCATTTGGAGGCAAAGATACCCGGGCCGGCCGGTTGCATCTTGTGTTGGGGGGAGCAATGGCAGCATGGGTTTTTCGGCAGAGTGAGGTCCACCACGCCAAACAACCATTGCTCCCCCGGCGCAAGATGCAACTGGCCGGCCCGGGCATCTTCGTCCGCCCCCCAATTGCTGGGCGTGTGCAGAGCAGGAGCACGGGGGTGTTCGGCTGACCGGCCATTCCCCCTCCCCCACCGGTTGGTGGCTGCCAATCCGTGTGCAGCCAGCATTGGGGGTGGACGAAGCCGCCCGCCTGTTTGTGTCTTGCCTGTGACAGGAGGAGCAATGGCGGCACAGGTTGTTCAGCGGGGTGATGGCCGCCACGCCAAATCACCGGTGCTGCCCTTGTGCCTCCAGACGCCAGACGCAAACAGGCAGGTGGCTTCGGCTGTCCCTACCCCATTGCTGGCCGCACGCAGAGAAGCAACCACCGACTGGAGGGGGGAATGAGGAATGACCGGTCAGCCAAAACCGCCCCTCCAGCACCTGCTCTCCATGTGCGGCCAGCAAGGGGGGATAGACGAAGCCGGGCGGTTGCGTCTTGTGCCGGGGGGAGCAATGACGGTGTGGGTTGATTGCCATGGTGGCCCTCACCCCGCCAAACAACCCGTGCCACCCTTTCTCCCCCCACCGCAAGACGCAACCGCCCAGCTTCGTCCTTCACCATCACTGCTGGCCGCGCACGGAAAGGTTGGCGCTGGGGGGTTGGCTGACTGTGCGTCCCCCCTTTCCCCATCTGGTTGGTGCCCCTTTGTTCCCCCCTCCCCAAGGAGTGCCTCAGGTGGATGGAAGGGGCAGTCGAGGAGGCTCCCAACCTGTGTGCGACTCCACGCAGGTGCAGAAGCCTGCCAGGAGTACCTTGCGGCCACGCTGGTTGCAACTCCGGGCTGTCTTCTGTGCCTGCATGGAGTCGTGTGCATGCTTGGTGCCACCTCCCCGGCCCTCGCTTGCTGCCGGGGGGGGGGACTTGTGAGGCCATTTTTGGGGTGTGGGACCCCAAGGAATGCTGCTGCTATCCCGCACCAGCCCAGCAAAGCACCCCAGGTAGGCGGGGAGTACGTTTCTGGGGTGGGGGGCAAAGGTGTCATGGCGTTGCAGCCCCAAACGCGACGACATCTCGGTTTTAGGTATATAGATATAATAAGATTGTGCTGCAAGACTTAAACCAAAATATCATTGTAACTTGCTTTGAAATTTGTCTACTATAGTAAAGGGGACGAACAAAAGATCTCCAGGGGAAAGACTGCCAATGTAAACAAAACGATTAGAAGCATAATCTGTCACAAAATATCAAATCATGATTAATACTGAAACTCCTACAAAAAAGAGTAATTGAACAATAGATTCTCTGGAGAATGTGTGCTAAAATTGCTGAAAATGTTTTCTCAGAAGCTATTCTCTAACACTTCAACTTTGTTTATACAGTACATATATCTGCATTCCCAAACACAGTTGCCCTCTTTTTCTTGTCTCTCCCATGTGTTTCTGACAACACAAAAAAAAAATTGGCAGGTACAACTTTCACTACTATATACCAGGGAGATCTTTTGTGAGTAGTCCATTTTTGGTCCACTGTCAAACACAGACAATTAAAAACTGAGATAAGAAATCTCAGTTGAGCTGAGAAAATTTGCAACACCCTTTTAAAACTCATAATCAATATACTTATTTTCAATAGAGGGAAAACAAAGAGCATAATACAGGTTGCCTCCATTATCTACAGAGAATATGTTCTGAGACCTTCTATGAATATCTGAAACTATGGACGAGAATGAACCCTATAGATAGATAGATAGATAGATAGATAGATAGATAGATAGATAGATAGATAGATAGATAGATAGATAGATAGATAGATAGATAGATAGATAGATAGATAGATAGATAAATCTTTATTGTCATTGTCTTGCACAGAACAACGAGATTGGGAGAAAAACACTTATCAACCCAACAAAACCTAAACAAAATACAACTATACAAAATTATCAACATACTCCCAACCCACATATACACAGTTAACCCCTAAAAAGCTCTAAAGCTCTAAAAACTATATACAGAAGCTCCCTCATAGACTGCATTGCACTGCATTCAAAGCCAGAACCGCTTTTGGGTAGAAACTATTTCTCAAGCGGCTGGTCCTGGTCTTTATGACCCTATACCTTCTTCTAGAAGGCAGAAGCTGAAAGAGATCATTTCCGGGGTGCGTACTATCTTGCACAATCTCTACAGCTTTCTTATAACACCTGGTGGCATAGATTTGATCTAGAGTGGGAAGAGTACGCCCGATTATCCCCTCGGCAGTTTTTATGACCCTGGACAGCATTGTTCTTTCCCTAGCTGTACAACTCCCAAACCATACACACAGACCATAGGTTAACAAACTCTCTATGGTACAGTGGTAGAATGCCAACAGCAGGTCCTTTGAAAGGTTGTTCTTCCTGAGGATTCTCAAGAAGTATAACTTCTGTTGTGCTCTCTTCATCAGATCTTTGGTGTTTGCTCCCCATGTTAGATCATCCCTCAGCTCCATTCCCAGAAATCGAAACACCGAGACCTGTTCCACACAATTCCCTTCAATAATAAGTGGCTGGATATTCAATTTGCATTTTCTAAAGTCCACAATGATCTCTTTTGTCTTTTTTACATTGAGGAATAAATTGTTTTCCCTACACCACTCCGTCAGCATCACAACCTCCTTCCTGTAAGCCGACTCCCCCTCCCCAGCAGTAATCAGACCAACCACCGTTGTGTCGTCTGCAAACTTGATGATCTTATTGCTGGAGTAACTGGGAACACAATCATATGTGTAAAGCGTGTACAGAAGTGGGCTCAGCACACACCCCTGCGGTGTCCCCATACTTATACTGAGATCCGCAGAGACATGAGAGCCCATCCTGACCCGTTGGGAACGATCTGATAGAAATTCTAGTATCCACCTGCATAAGCATGGCGGAAGCCCCAGATCTAATAATTTGGGCACCAGTCTATGCGGAAGAATAGTATTAAAAGCAGAACTAAAATCTACAAATAACAGTCTCGCATAAGTTCCTTGTTTCCCAAATGGGTTAGAACAGCATGTAGGGCCGTAGCCCTATATTTAACACATATACCTGAATCATGGGGAAAAAATATTTTGCACATGAAGGAAAAGTTTCTAGCTCAAAAAGTACTTGCACAAATTTCACAAAAAGATCACCCTTTTAAAAATAAAATTCTCATAATCACAGGCAGCAGGTAATCTTTTTGAAATGTTAATTTCAATTCATATTCAATTTTTATTTGAAGCAACAAAATATGTAAATATTCATGTCCTTAATTTTTCCTACCAATTACTTTGTCTGTCTGTTCCTCGTTGCCACAAGTAGCTAAGGAGGGAATTGTGAAACAGTATTTTCATCAAATTGTTATAGTTCCTGCCATCAAAGACATTTTATCCTTATCTGTCCTGTTCACTCTTTTTCTCTGACAACATTGCAAAGTATGCTGCAAAAAGATGTAGCAAATTGCTACATTCTTCTTTCAACTTCAGATAGCTCAGTGGTTTAGATACCTAGCTACATAGCCAGAGGCTGGAAGTATGATTTTGCTACTGTGCCTTTCAGGACAAGAACCAGCCTATGTAGCCCTGGATAAACTGGACAATCCGAGGGTGCCCCCAGGCGTGAATGGTAAATCACTTCTGAGTAGCTTCTATCTAAAGAACCCTGGAAAAAATTAACTTGACAGCACACAATTATTATTATAGCTGTGACCCTTCTGAATTAATGTGGAGTAGAAGTGCCAGATGTAAGAAACAGCCAAATAGAACAGCCATCAGTAATGAAGCCGTCACAATATTTGAAAGTGGTGGGAGCTGATTTCTACATATTTAAGGCTGCAGCATTAAACACCCTTACTTGGAATTCTCACTCTATTTAGCGGGATTTACTCTCAGGTGTAACAATAAATTTGGAAGTATAGATGCTCATTCTGATAGTCTCAATAGCCATCTTGCCCCATAAAGAGTACAAACATTCAGCCCAGTGAACATCAACAATTGAGGAAGATGTCTTTAGTGACATTAATAGCTCTAAATCAGGGATCCCCAACCTATGACTTGTGGGCCGGATCCAGCCCATGACACCATTTTACCCGACCTGCTCCCTCACTCCAGCTGCTGCTTCCACCGTTGACACTGCCACTGCTTCCGCTGTTGCCGCCACCACTGCACCTGCCACCTCAATCCTTGTCCTCTCCGCTTGGCTTGGCATGTCCCTGCCGGCACTTCATAGCAGGGCGGATGTTGTAAGGCTTACAACATCCACCCTGCTACAGAGCGCCATTAGGGACACACCAAGCCAAGCAGATGGGACAAGGATTGAGGAGAAAGAGGAGGTGGTGGCGGTAGCAGCGGCTGCCCATGGCCGGCTGTGTTTTTTCTAACAGATGCTGGTGGATGCCCACATCTTTCTTGGGGGCTGCTCTTTCCCGGCAGACACACATGGCCATCTGCATCTTTCCAGGGGGCTGCTCTGGCTGAGCGTGGGCAAGAAGAACAGCCTGGACCCCTCCTTGACCCACGCCATGCAGTTCCTCCAGGCCAGTAAGCAGGGAAGCTGTGTAGGGGGAGTGGGGGTGGCTTGGGGTGGTCCCGCTGCCGCCACTGGTGATAAAGGGGGCTAAGGGTGGTTCTGGTGGTGGCGGCGGCGGTGGGACCATTAGTCTGGGCCCTCAACAGTCTGAGGGGGCATGAACTGGCCCTTGGCTTCAAAAGGTTGAGGACCCCTGGTCTAAATTGTCCATTCAAGTCTAAACCACCCTCAAATAATTTGCATTACCACAGTAATAGACTTCACCATTATACTGCTTCCAGGAAAATCATTTTTTTTTTATCCTCAGTTTCTGTGAAGATTCTGATTAAGTTATCAGAGGGAAACCTGGAAAGGATGGCAGATTATATCAGAGAACCTCCTGTTCAAAAAGTCCCAGGGTCTCTATCCTGTAAATCCTTACTCACTACACTACTAGATTTATTTTCCATGAAACTTTTGGGTACTAGTTCTCAAACAAACAAGAGAAAGTACTTTTTCACCCAGAGGATTACTGGTCTATGGAACTCCCTGCCAGAAGAAGTGGTGACAACTGTCAGTCTTGACAGCTTTAAGAAAGGATTAGACAAGTTCATGGAGGACAAGGGTATCAATGGCTATAATTATGAATACCTAAGGACAACCTCTGGGTTGGAGAGATAGGCAAGATTTCTCTCCAGGGAATCCTAAGCAGGTGAAGGCATCTATTTGGGAATACCCTGAAGCAAATGGTGAGCCACTGTGTGAGACAGAATGCTGGACTGGATGGGCTGTTGCCTGTTCCAGCAAGGCCGATCTTACATTTTTATTTTTCAAGTGAATGTATGTATGTATGTATGTATGTATGTATGTATGTATGTATGTATGTATGTATGTATGTATGTATGTATGTATGTATGTATGTATGTATGTATGTATGTAGGTATGTAGGTAGGTTGGTTGGTTGGTTGGTTGGTTGGTTTGCATTTATATCCTGTCCATCTGGAATATTTTCTAGGCAGCTTACTAGGTGCTCATTTTTTTTTACAAGATGTTAAACATAAAGAATAAACAAATGGAATAAATGTATAAATAACAACAAAAAAAACGATTTCCTTTCTCACACATTTAAAAAACCCTCTGAAATGAATCCTGCAGCCTCGATTTTTTTTATCTATGACTAAGAGGTGGTTTCCTCCACCTATTAGAAATTAGGCTCAGAACTATAGTACCAGCCACAACTGGGCAAGATGTGGCCCTCCCAATTTTGGTGGATTTATATCCTTCATCATCCCTCACCACCAACTATGATGTCTAAGTTGATGAGAGTTACCCAGACCTGATACAGATGGACTAAAACACTGACCAACCATCCAACACAGTAGCAAAATCATTCTATCATCGGCTTCCCCTGTGTACTCCAATTTACATTGTTTGTATACTAATATTATGTTAGGTTTGTGGTCATGTCTGCTACATGACCACGGAAACGTCTGCAAAAGCAGACAGCGCTGGCTCTTCGGCTTTGAAACAGAGATGAGCACTGCACCCTAGAGTTGGATATGACTGGCTTTCCCTCGAGGGAAACCTTGTGGCAATAACACAGCTTGTGCTGATTGTCTTGGTTATTATGATACCTCTCATCTGCCCACAACACAGCAGGTTCAAGTCCTACCTTTTGTGAAGGGAAGGGATGTTATTTGGCTGGAATTAGAATCTATTGCTAGAATAATAAGATTTTCGATATCCAAACTATATGGCTACTTTAGTAAAAAAAAAATATGGAAGCAACCAGTAGAAACTGTGCCTCTTCATATCTGGCTTTTTTTGCAATTTAAGGCAGCACGCTAGCGGTTTGAAGAAACATATGTACCCAAAGTTTTCCAATTTGCTATTCATTATTCTTACAAACCTTTCTTGTTTGCTTTAATTGTGACCAGTACTCAAAAAGAGGGGAAATATATCCCACCCATACAACTTTAGGTGAAATTATCCGTAAGAGCAGCAAAATGTGAGGATAGAGGCATGTTTCAATAAGTGGTAGCAAAGAAGGTTGTTGGTAGAAGCAACAATAGCACTAAAACCCCAAAGTATTTACACTCTAAGCCAGTGATGGGGAATCTTGGCACTCCAGGTGTTCTTGCACTCCAATTACCAGAAGCCCAAGTTGGCACTCCTGCTGATCAGGGTTTATGGGAATTACAGTTCCAGAACACCTGGAATGCCAAGGTTCACCATCACTGTTCTAAGCAATAATTTTCCAAGAAGAGCAATTCAAAACTAGGTGTTCAGCAGGCCTAACACTCATTCTTAATATCTATATCACTAATGTAGTAAATAACTTCATAGTTCATCATTTCTCTTCCCCATTCATAACTATAAAGTTAAACTAGCATTTTTTTGCCCAGCCTTGCCGGGCAGGTATAATTTGTGTGTTAGTGGTTGGGGTGGTTTTGGGGTGTGCGCGCACGCATACATGCACATACACACACACACACACAGGGGGGAGCTCCGCATTCATCCCATTGCCTGTCAGAGAAATCCACCCCCTTCTCCGACAGGCAAGGGTGAAATGGAGCTCCGCATTCGGCCCATTGCCTGTCGGAGAAGGGGTTTGCTTTCTATGACAGGCAATGGAACGAACATGGAGCTCCATTTTGCCTTGTCTGTCAGAGAGGGGGCAGTTTTCCGACAGGCATGGGTGAAACAGAGCTCCACATTCGGCCCTTGCCTGTCAGAGGAAGCAAGCCCCTTCTCCAACAGACAAGGGCCGAATGTGGAAGGGGCTCGCTTCCCTCCAGGAGGCGAAGACAGATAAAAATTTCCAGAGGAAACTCCCACAGTTCTCACAGGAATCCATCCATATCCATTAGTCGCTGGGGGCGGGCCAGTTTAACAGGCCCCGCCTCCCTGCGATATAATGTCACCACCACAAAGTCAAGAGCCACCAGACAGTGATCTGGTGGGACTTCTGGTGGTAGTGGGAGCTTCTGGAAGTGTCGGGGTGGCCACCACGGGCCAGATTAATGAGCTCCATGGGCCGAATTAGGCCCATGGGCCATAGGTTGGAAACCCCTGATATAGGAGATTGTACAAGATACAATTTCAGTCCATTAATAGCTTTCTCCCTGTCAAAGTACTCCTAAAAGCCCTTTGAAGGGCAGATATGGGTCTTCTCTCAATTATGGCCAGAGTGATTATGGCTGATTATTTACTACTCATGTACAATTTAACTAACTAAAGTTGTGTTTTGCAGAATAATTGGCAACTGGAGGGGAGATCAGGGGAGATCATGCCACACAATATAAATAGCCTATAAAAGGGGGATTTCCAGTTTTCAATATGGCATGTGTGTTTCAGAAGTAATACTCATTGAAAGATGTTCTCTACTCTTTTGTTTTTCCTTGAGACATTACTTTCCTTAGTCACAATTTATTGGGCTCTTTTACTCTTTCTCTATTGGCAAGAGGAATGTCTCCTAAAGTGTTTTTTTGGAAATTTACCGGCATGTCAGTGGGCACTGTAACTGGTGTCTCTGTTTTCTTCATCCTATCAGCATCCAACCTTCAAGCCACCTTTCCTAATCCACTGTTTATATTTCTTGTTCAAGTGAGTCTTCACCTTGGTCCATATATTTCTTTTATACTCTGCCTTATATTTTTGCTTGAATTGCATTGTAGTGACTAGCATTTGGAGGCAAGGCATAACTTGTCAAGGTCAAAGAAATGCAGCCAAATGAAAAGCAAACCCTCATAGGTGTGTGCAGCTTCTTCAACTAGTAGAGCTGAGTTGCAAAAAGATATACTGTGTCCCATTAATCTGCAATTACACACTGACAGGAATTGTCAACCTCATGAAGAACCTATTCAGCAGAACTAAATAAACTGTAAGAATCCTTCACACTGTATGCTATAAACAAAACTCATATACAATCTAGCAGATGCAGTGAGAATTCTTCACCTGTGTTAGCATCACCTTCATTTGCCCTCTGAAATCTTAAAATAAGGCAGAAGGATTGTGCCCAGGTTCAGAAGCTTTACAATATGGCTTATCCCTGCCCTCCTAGGTAATAGTGCTCCCCTGCTGTGTCTTTTCCAGCCCTATATCCAAGCTTATGCATTCCAGATGGAGATCAGCCCTCAGCTCCAACTTCCTATGGCTAATCACTGACCTTTTAATTGCTATCCCAAATCAGGGGAGATTTTACCAACCAGCTGGAAGCAGGTGTTATTCTCCAGGGGATTTAGTGGACTAGCATATTGGAAAAACTGTTGCAGCTGGCCCTAGATTATTATTATGAGAGCCACATCATTCACATTAAAAAAATCTTACTTACCAGGCATGTGCACATACGCACACATGCAACAACCCCTCCCACATATATTAATCCTCAACAATGAGGAGAGATGGATCCCCTTGACCTCCCTTCTCTTCTCTTCCGTTCTCTGGCCATCTGCTCCTCCATATCTCTGATTAAGATTACTAAAGGCCGAAGATCTGTTTAGCTGCAGACTAGACAGAAATTAAACAGGTTAAACACCTCTGTCAGTATAAATATAACTAGATATAAACGCATGTTTCTCCTTGTCTCTCTTGTTCTTATTTGAAGATAGCAGCAAATGTATCTCTCTTTATTTTTCCTTAACTTTAAAATATTTCAGCAAATGAGCAGACCTGGATTGTTGTTGAAAAGCAGTAGCTGGGTATCTCAGGAGACAGCTTAAATCATTTCAGCTCAGCGGCATCTTCTCTAAACATCTTGGGGCAGACAAATGCAGCTGACCTTGCCACAGGTTCCTCTGTAAGGATAAAACTCTTCTCCTATCCCTGCAACCACAACAGGGAAGAGGTTCACCTTTACCAATCAGCTTGGAGAACAAAGGTCTCCAACAGGAATGTGAGATGGAAAGATTTATCATGAGAAGGAGCTTATATTTGCTGTTGGAGCTTGTACTGGTACATGTTCTTTTTGCATTATGTATGAAATTTCAAGTAAAATGATGAATGATGGATGTAAAGGTCCGCATTACAATGAATTCCCACCGTTCCTTGTCTATCTCCACTGTGTGCAAAAGATATCTGTCATAATGCTTTCTAACAGAACTTCTGTATAAAATTTAAGTACAAGGACAGCAAGGGACACATTTCCATCCCAGTGTCAAACGAGTAGGACTCTTCAACATCGACTTAGCAAAAGATAAAACATTGGTTTAAGAATGCATTGATGAAATTTGTTTACCAAAAATTTAAACATTGCATGGTTATATAGCCTCATGCTACATACTGTATTTTAAAAGTTATCTTTATTTCATGTCAATAACCATTGGACTATAATGTATTTTAAATTTAAAAAACTATCTTTGGGTAGATCATTTATCAAAAAGCATTGTATTTTTAAAAATCCATTTAAAAAACTGAATTTAAATTTTAAAATCTGATTTAAATTTTAAAATCCATTTTTTATTTTTGTTTTTAAAAATCATTGATTTTTATTAAACTTGTGTGTAGAAGTGGAGGGGGATAGACTGTGAAGGAAACTGCATCTTTTACAAGTACAGTAGAACCTCGGATAAAGTCCAAACTCCGTTCCACAAGTTTGGACTTTATCCGAATCAAATGGGCGATGCATTGGATATCGTCCAAAAAATTGACTTTATCCAAGGTTCCTATACCAAATACCTCAGATAACTTCCATTTTTAGCGGTTTTGGACTTTATGCAATGCATCACGTGTGCATGAAAACCGCGCCTATATCCGAATCGGACTTTATCTGAGGTACCACTGTTTTCTATATAAAGTATATTTTCATGCTGACTTTTTAAAACTTTTGCATTTGCAAGGCAAGGTATTATTATTATTTCCATCATATACAGCCTAAGACGTGATCCCTGGATGATGATGATGATACCACCTGAGAAAGCACAAGAGAGGCCTCCCACACACTCTCCCCAAGGGCCTTCCTTTCTTCCCCTCTTTGGGGAAGGAGTGTATGGCACAAAGATGAGGGCAGGGGGTCCCCATTCAGGAAATGGCCATCCATGCCATATCCATTCCAGATATTGGCTATCATCATGGCGATAGACTACCTGTTCTTAACTCCTTGGAACAATTCTTGTCACACCAGTCTCTCAGATTCTTCAGCCATGAAGTCCATATATGTTCAGGCCCTCTCTTCCCAGGGGTCTTTCCTTGCAGAGCGAGTTGGAGTATTCATACATACATATCTTTATTCGACCGTCAGTCAGCACAATTGGAGTATTCTCCATGATATCCTTAGCAGCCATCTGTAGATCTACATTTCAAAAGCTTCAATTCTCTTTTCAGATGCTTTAGTCAATGTCCAAGCTTTGACTCCTTATAGCAACACTGGGAATATGTAACATCTCACTATTTAGATATTTATAGCAAGAGTTAGATCTCTACTGTATAATAAATGTTAGATTTTTAAGAAGGTGGATCATGCTTTTTCTATTCTTATTTTAATGCCAAAGAATATTCAAATTATTGAACAGTTGTGCTCATCCCACATGCTAGCAAGGTTATGCTCAAGATAATACAGGATAGACTTCAAAAGCACATGGAGAGAGAATTACCAGAAGTGCAAGCTGGTTTCTGAAGAGGCAGGGGAACTAGAGACCACATTGCCAATATACGTTGGAACATGAAGAAAATAAAGGAATATCAGAAACAAGTCTACTTCTGTTTCATTGACTACACCAAGGCCTTTGACTGTATGGACCACAACAAAATGTGGCAAATAATTAAAGAGATGGAAATATCAGAACACCTTATATGCCTCATGAGAAATCTGCAAGAAAACAAAACCACTCAAAATAGATGCAATTAGTCAAAAATGGTCAAAAATAGTAATCTTGAAATCTTGTAATATTTAATGAAGTTCTAAAACAGAAGACAAAATTAAATAGGTTGACGTCACCAAAATAAGTATATCAGTCCAAACTAAGTATTCAGTCCAAGGTGAATGTTCCAAAATAAAGAGTTATTTCACAATGTTCACATCAACTTTTGCATTCAAAGTAAATAAGCTGTTTTTGAAGATATTCAATAATTCTGGTTATCACATCACCATAGAAGTAAGTTCATTCAATGTAATATCTAAAGCAAATGGAAAACTTCTCGACATCCATCCGGTAATGAATATTTCAATAAGGTTATCTTCGTCAAGAGAACGATTACTGAAATGCATAAGGACATAGCATGTCATAACATCCATAAATAACAGTTTTGGAAAAGATAAGAGAAATCTGTACAAGAGTCAAGAAGCAACAGTTAGGACAGTATACAGAAAGATGGAGTGGTTTGGAATAGGAAAAAGAGTAAGACAAGGATGCATTTTGTCACCCTGCTTATTTAACTTATATACAGAGCACATAATGAGTAATGCGGGATGGACGAATCACAAGTAGGAATCAAAATTGCTGTGAGAAACATCAACAATTTGAGATATGCAGATTATACTACCCTAATGGCAGAAAGTGAGGAAGACCTAAAGAAGCTCCTGCTTAGGTTGAAAGAAGAGAGTGCAAAAGTTGGCTTGAGACTCAACATTAACCAAGATACAGTAATGGCAACAGGCCCTATCAGCACCTGGAAAATAGATGGGGAAGAGGTAGAAGCAGTGACAGACTTTACATTCTTAGGATCCAAGATCACTGCAGATGGGGATTGCAGCCATGAAATAAAAAGACAACTGTTTCTTGGGATGCAAGCTATGAGAAATTTAGGGAATATAATTAAAAGCAGAGTCATCACCTGGAAAACAAAAGTCCACATAGTCAAAGCAATGGTATTCCCAGTGGTAATGTATGGTTGTGAGAGCTGGACCACAAGAAAAGCTGAACGCAGAAGAATAGACGCCTTTGAAATGTGGTGTTGGAGGAGAGTTTTCAGAGTACCCTGGACAGCGAGGAGAACAAATAGGTAGATCTTAGAAGAAATCAACCCTGACTGCTCCTTAGATGGTCAAATAGTAAAGATGAAGCTAAAGTACTTTGGACATCAAATGAGAAGAGAGGATTCACTTGAGGAAGCCTTGATGCTGGTAAAGGTGAAGGGCAAAAGAAGAAGGGGGTGGCAGAAAATGAAATGGCTAGATGGCATTGTTGATGCAATGGGAACAGAGCTAGGCAAGTTGAGGAGGATGGTGGAGGACAAAGGTGCCTGGTGGGCAATGGTCCAAAGGGTTGCAAAGGGTCGGAATTGACTTATAATGTAAACAGGGAGATGTCTCCTCCCTTTAAAGAATGTAAACAGCATAACTAAGGATGCAATACAGTACTCACTTTGTTCTGAATAAGCAGAATATAAAATATGCAAGGCAAGGATCTTCTATGAATAGTGTTTTTCTTTTGTGACTCAAATTTTCTAACACTCTACTACTACTACTACTACTACTACTACTACTACTACTACTACTACTACTACTACTACTACTACTACTACTACTACTACTACTACTACTACTACTACTAAAATGCCTAAGCTGTGGAGCATGTGGATATAAAAATGAACTCCTACAGCCTTTCACAGCACAACTGAATAATGCAAAATACTGGTTTCTTGATCTGCAACATTTTATTTGTTTCATTTATTTCCTGTTTCGAAAACAATAACTATTTTCCTCCTTCAAGCAAAAACAAAAGTGGAGGGGGAAAACCTGGGCAAGAGCAAGAAAAGAGAATGAATCTCAGGGGACAGAGATACCATGACAACAGCTCAGACTTTAGAAGACAGTGGCTAGAAACAATGAGTGAACTCAAGGATGTGTTCTGTATATGATTGTGCAAGAATCAAGTGTATGAATTTCAGATAAGAAAACAAAAGAAAATGACAAGAATGAAGCGCGAATTGTATCTAGTCCAGGATCACCTCATTCTCTCCTAAGTACTATTAACCAATCCAGTTAATTCCTGCTTAAATGTAGCTACCCTTACCTGTATATAAGTCGCTATGGCGCAGTTGAAATTGTGTTCGTATGACCAAATAAATTTATGTGTTTGGCCCGTTATGCTGGCTGCTGCTCGTTATTTCAAGAACACTAAACTTATCAACAGTAAACTGATGTTACACGGCTCTATCTCTTCTTCAGTTCATTTGCACTTGATGCCATCCAGTCCCTTTAGTACTGCCTGACTGCCATACAAGATTGGATGAAGACAAACAGGCTGAAACTGAATCTAGACAAAACAGAAATCCTTTGAGGTACTTTTGAAAATGCAACTGTTTACAGAAGCTTTTGGAGTGATCCTTTGTTAGGAATTCTCCTAGAATGGTTGTATCAAGCGGTCTTGATCATTCCTGCTGCTACCTGCTGCTGTTCCTACTATTATATTTGTTTTGATTGACTGATTGATTGATTGATTGAATTTATGACCAGATGGAGAGATATTGAGAAAGAAACAATGGCTCTCTAGTTAGGGAATAGGACCATCAGTTTGTAAATAATTTCAGTTATCAGTCTGTAGGGTAACATTAGCATTGTTGACCAAGTCCCCTTCATGTTGGATCTCCTTCAGTGCTAACTGGATACCGCAATCCCTAGATGTCAATTAACTGAAGTATATACAAAAGAAGATCTAATAAATCACTGAGATAACTTCACTGAAGTAGCCCACTTCTGGTAAAAAAAAATCTAGTTCCACAACTCTCTATTATTAACAAAGAAAGACTGGTTTCTTTGAATAGAATCTTTATGTGCAGAATTCCCTATAGGACTATAATAATTAATATTTTTGTGTCATTAAATCAATTTTGACTTCTAGCTATCTTTTTCAGGGTTTTCTAGGTAGAGAATACTCAGAGGTTCTTCTGGGAGTTCTCTGGAACTATGCAGCTTGCCCAAAGTTACACAGGCTGGTTATTCTGGGATGCACAATGGGAAATTGTGCCAACTATATAAACCAACTATATAAAGACAATGAATGCACACAATCTTTCAGCATATGAGAACAGTGAAATTGCCCTGCCCTGCGCTTCGCTGCCTTGCCTTCCCCGCCTTGCCTTGCTTGCTTGCATGATAATTCTCACAATCCAACAAGCGACCATGTTGACCGGAATGTTTTCGAGAAGGTAGAACAAAAAGTAATTACTTTAAGCACTATACCAGATCTGGGATATCTAAAAGGAACCAGACAATGCCACATATCCCACTTTGTCCTACTGTTGTTAAGAGGCTCCCATAATGGTGCAGCTGGTTTCACTGTACTGTCTTCTACCCAAAGCATGGTGATATACAGGTTGACTCACTAATGGATATATCTGAAGTTCTAGGTCTAGAACCCATTTAGAACCCACAGTCCAGTATTTAAACTCTTTCTGGACATCCTAAATTACAAGTTAGAAAACTTAATTTGTGATGCATTATATCATACTCAGTTATGCCAAGAATCCACTATATACTGTACCTCCTTCTCTCACACTGATTCAATCACAGAAACAGAAATTATAACTATTGTAAAAACACTTCAGTTATTTGGATGTGCTGCTCACTGCTTAAAAACAACAACAAAATAAATCACTAAATAGTACAGCATTCATCCAATGCATAGAAGAAATTAGAAAACCATGAGCATGACTACAATTACAGCACTTATTAATCACATCCAGCCACCTGGGTGTTCCCACTGTCAAAGTTAATAGCTGCTCCATAGTCCACATTTCTCTATACTTCTCTTCAATACGTCACTACCCAAGGTAAGTTCAGCAAATGTACAGGTTGCAAACTGGCAATGAGCAGTCATTAAAATAAAAAATATACCAAATACAAGCATAAACTTTACAGAAATAAATTATCATGAATTTGTAGAATATTTTTAAAAATGTTCTAGTAATACATAAACAGACCAAGCATTTAAAGGACAAACAAACTGCTTATAATTAACAGAATCCTCTTGGTGTTTGCTCAGGGATTCCATAATTTGCTTTGGCTATTTGTGGCTGGTCCTGTCTGAAAAGCTCAGTGATTTAGGGGTCTAGCTGTGGAGTCAGAGGTCAGGAATTCAAAAGGAGCCAACCTCTGTAGCCTTTGGAAAATTGCACAGTCCCAGGGTTCCCCCAGAAGAAGAAAGTGTTAGCCACCTCTGAGTTCTCTCTACCTAGCAAACTCTGAAAATTGCCATTATAAGTCAGAATTAGATTAACAGCATATTATTATTATTTGCAGCTAATTGACAAGGTGCCTGACCTCTCTCTGCTGCAAACCTACTCATCTATCTCATGCCCTGCATGCACCTGTCAATAAGCCATAGTTAGCCACAGGAAGTTATAATACTCCTTCTACAAATACCAATAGGATTCCAGCCATTGCCATATTGTGTTAGACACTTTTAAGAATCTGTTTTGTTCCACATACATTTACAGTATAGCATAAATTATTATTCAAGTGTTATCATTATGATCAATCCCCATTAGTTCTGCATTGATTCAACAGATCGTCTATATGACCTATTGAAGGGTGAGGGCTCTTTGGTAATATTTGAATTGAGCATTGAGTTTTTTACATAAATGACATAGATTAATTCACCACCTTAGAGAAATCATAGTTAATTGATAATATTTAATGACAGACAGCTCTAGAAATTAACTGCTCACACTCCGAAGCTTTGGAAAGTCAGTTTCTATGAGCTTATACCCATTAATTTTTTATTATTGTGTACTTCCTGTTTGCTTTGTCAATAAGTAAATGCTCGTTTGCTTGCTTTGTTGCAACCATGGGAGTTCTGGGGTACACATCAATGACTAAAAACCTGTTCATTAGAAGCAGAAAAGTATCTGAACGAAGTTAACTACATTCTACTTTTAGTATATGGGAACAGACAATAACTACTGTACTCCAAATTTAGTTTAAAATCTTTGAAGAAAAGTACTGCATGCATCTAAGCTAAGGCATGGAGATTTTTTTGCTCTTAATAGCAACAAATAAAAACAAGAGCAAAAAACCTTGAGCCATTACAATCAATAGATTTGATCTTCCTATCACGTGGTTACAGGATGCAAGGTATGTATATAAGCGAACAAAATATACTTCCTTTTGATATGATTGCTTCACCTTTATTTATACAAATATTATGTGTTAGCTGATTAAGTAAGGCAAACAGAACGAAATAGTTCTTTACTGAAGTTTCCTTAACCAAGTCACTGGAAAATGATATCGCTGTGATCCAGGTTATCCCAAATTAATCATCCAAGATACAACACAGCACTTTTATTCCCCTTTGTTTCAAACTCCCTTTCACAACTGATTTTAGGCATACAGTAGAACCTCTGATGAAGTCCAAACTCCATTCCACAAGTTTGGACTTTATCCGATTTTGGACTTTATCCGAATCAAATGGGCGATGCATCGGACAACGTCCTAAAAATGGACTTTATCCGAGGTTCCTATACCAAATACCTCGGATAACGTCCATTTTTAGCGGTTTTGGACTTTATGCAATGCATCACGTGTGCATGAAAACCGCGACTTTATCCGAATCGGACTTTATCCGAATCGGACTTTATCCGAATCGGACTTTATCCGAGGTACCACTGTATATTACAAAAACCTATGGAGCATTCATGTTTGGACAGTGTAAAATGCAGGCCTCCAAGCTATTTCACAGGATTACTCCTCCCCCTCCCCCCTACAAAAAAGGTAGGAAGCCATGTTTGCTCGATTAAACAAAAATGACATACAAAATCAATTTAATAGTTTGAAAAGACAAATTATTGCAAAAATGAGGAAGTGGGAACAAGCCATGACTAAACCCACTGACTGGATGAAATTCTAATTAATTCCTCTTGAAGAGATGTTGCCTTGAGGAGCAAATAATCCCTTTGATGTAAAGGAAGGCAGGTGGGAAAGACAACAAAGGAGATAGAGATTACCTGAGGTTTGTCTGAGCCACCCTGCCTGAAGGCTTTTCCTACCACAGAGCCTCTCCCACCAACTTGTTCCAGGATGGCCAGTGTCCATCTCAATCATTTCTTAACATGGTACTTAATATGTTATTCCAAAGACTTCTGAGAACAGTAGGTGGCTGCCCAGCTACTCCTGAACACAAGGACACCACTATTCTGGACAAATTATCAGATCTGTCTATGCTGATGATGGACATGAGGAAGTCACCTTGTGCCCAATAAGTGACTACTGCAGAGTGCACAGAACACACGTTCAACACCATGCGTACAGCATTTCAGTACTATCTATGTGCAGCTCCATACAGTGATTCTGAACCAGTGTGTGAGAAAGGAAATCTGCCTATGCAAAGCTATCATTGTATCCTCCCCTTGACTACTCTGATTTTTCCTTGGTCCCCTTGGTCCACATCCCTACTTTTTTCTTGGTTTACTTGATCATAGACACTCAAGGAGACACAGGAGTAGAAAACCACTCCTTAAACATCTCACATTTCTCAGAAACCCTAATAGGGACACCATAAAGTTTGAAGCAACACAGTGGCATTAATAACAAAATACAGGTGAAACTTGGAAAATTAGAATATCGTGCAAATGTTCATTCAGTTCAGTAATGCAACTTAAAAGGTGAAACAAATATATGAGATAGACTCATTGCATGCAAAGCGAGATAGTTCAAGCCTTACTTTGTTATAATATTGATGCTTATGGCTTACAGCTTATAATATTGATGCTTATGGCTCATAGTTTATGAATACCCCAACCCCCCAATCTCATGTACCCCATAATCATCACATAATCTCATGTATGCTGTATGCCATGATCATCACAATTATATAACGAATTAAGGCATGACATCTCTCGCTTTGCATGTAGTGAGTCTATCTCATATATTTGTTTCACCTTTTAAGTGAAATGAATGAACATTTCCACGATATTCTAATTTTCCGAGTTTCACCTGTATCTCTTCTGATTATCTTTCTCCTCTCTCTCTCTTTCTCTCTTTCTGGATATATGCCAAAGACAAATTGAATCATTATAGACAGCAAGCTGGTATTTGCCATATACCTTTCTCTAAAAATGCACACATATTGATCTTACCATTTACAAAGAGGGCTCTATTTTCTGCATATAAGAGAAGCAAGCAGATGAAGGAGCAATGAAACATGATCTGCAAAAGCCAGTCGTATCCAACTCTAGGGTTCAGTGCTCATCCAGTGCTGTGTCTGCAGAAGTTTCTGTGGACATTTGGTAGGCATGACTAAACACTGGAGTGCATGGAAGGCTGTTTACCTTCCCACCAAAGTGGTACCTGTTTATCTACTTGCAATTTCTTGTTTTCAGACTGCTAGGTTGTCGGGTGCTGGGACAGACACAGGAGCTCACTCCATCATGCAGCACTCTGATCTCGAACTGCTGACTTGCCAAACTATCAGTCATCAAGTTCAGCATCTTAACCACTAAGCCACCGCAGTCCCTGCTACTACCAACTCGCTGTTAAACAGCACTTCTTTGTATTTTTTTACAGATTAAAAGTAGATACTTGGCTGGAAATTCACTCAGCTGTTTTCCAAAATGCTGAGCTGCACTTGGGAACACTTTCCCCTGTCCTCATTTTCTTGCATCACACAATAGATATTGACAAGTTGAGCATCACCTCTCATATACCATACGTAAGACTTCTTTTTCTTAAGTCTCTTAAGGTCACTCGGATTTACTCCGCTTTGTTTCTCAAGGACTTCAATTCGTCACTGTCAGCTTGGTCAGAATTGGATAATTCATTTACAGTGGCTGGAGGCCTGAGTTGGAATTCCAGTCCTCAACAGCCAAGATCATCTTTTCCCTGGCATTTGGAAATCACAAATATGGATTTATCTGTAATTGCAATTACTGCATATGCATTTCAAGCAAGGTTAATTCTATCCTTTGCTATCATGTTCTTAATAGCTCTCTACTGTATATTACATCAGGAGGATCATGTTTTGCAGAACTAATTACATGGACTACTATCAAACTCTCTGACACACAATCCATTTTGGCATGACATATTTATGCTGTTGAAGATTTCACTGTATTACGTGAAACAGACACTGGTCTTTTTAAATGCACTGTGATACAAACATGGTGGTCCTTTTATCAAAGTTGTTGTATATTGTTGTTGCTCATGCTGTTGTTCAGGCACACAGACAAGTCTGACCTTTCACAATCCCATGGACCACAGCACATCAGGTTCCTCTGTCATCTGCCAACCTCTGTTGCCTGCCCAGATCCATGTCCACCATGTCAACGATGAGGTCTAACCAGTTCAACCTCTGCCACCACCCCCTTCTCCTTTTGCCTTCAATCTTTCCTAGCTTCAGGGCCTTCTCCAGTGAGTCCTCTCTTTCCATTTCATGGCCAAAGTATCTGAGCTTCTGCATCACAAAAATCTTCTCCACCACCTTAGTTCAAAGGTGTCTATTCATCTGCACTCAGCCTTCCTTATGGTCTAGCTCTCACAGCAATACATTACTACTGGGAAGATAATCACTGTAGCAATGTAGACTTCTGCCACCCTATCCATTACACCACCTCAGAATTTACTGTGGGAGATTTGATGTTAGCTGTCCAAAATACTTGTCATGTTGCTTGGCATTGGATGGAAATTATTAGGAGTTGATAATACTGTTATCCATGCTATGAAAAGATGTTTCTGAAGAAGTGGCTTTTAACCAATG
This sequence comes from Bradypodion pumilum, assembly GCA_035047305.1. Taxonomy (NCBI): domain Eukaryota; kingdom Metazoa; phylum Chordata; class Lepidosauria; order Squamata; family Chamaeleonidae; genus Bradypodion; species Bradypodion pumilum. The sequence goes on along the minus strand of JAWDJD010000001.1, from coordinate 385,863,505 downwards.
GAAATTCACTCTGAAATAAATTTGTTCACCTTTAAGGTGCCTTAGCGAGCCCTTTCGAGCCGGTCCCCACCATCTCCAGCTGGGCCGGTGAGGGAGGAGGAAGACCAGCCGGGCGGGGAGAGGCCAGCCAGTCGCCCCAACGCGAGCCCTTCCGAGCCGGTCCCCACCATCTCCAGCCGGGCCGGCAAGGGAGGAGGAAGACCAGCCAGGCGGGGAGAGGCCAGCCAGTCGCCCCAACGCGAGCCCTTTCGAGCCGGTCCCCACCAGCTCCAGCCGGGCCGGCAAGGGAGGAGGAAGACCAGCCGGGCGGGGAGAGGCCAGCCAGTCGCCCCAACGCGAGCCCTTCCGAGCCGGTCCCCACCATCTCCAGCCGGGCCGGCAAGGGAGGAGGAAGAACAGCCGGGCGGGGAGAGGCCAGCCAGTCGCCCCAACGCGAGCCCTTTCGAGCCGGTCCCCACCAGCTCCAGCCGGGCCGGCAAGGGAGGAGGAAGACCAGCCGGGCGGGGAGAGGCCAGCCAGTCGCCCCAACGCGAGCCCTTCCGAGCCGGTCCCCACCAGCTCCAGCCGGGCCGGCAAGGGAGGAGGAAGACCAGCCGGGCGGGGAGAGGCCAGCCAGTCGCCCCAACGCGAGCCCTTCCGAGCCGGTCCCCACCAGCTCCAGCCGGGCCGGCAAGGGAGGAGGAAGACCAGCCGGGCGGGGAGAGGCCAGCCAGTTGCCCCAACGCGAGCCCTTTCAAGCCGGTCCCCACCATCTCCAGCCGGGCCGGTGAGGGAGGAGGAAGACCAGCCGGGCGGGGAGAGGCCAGCCAGTCGCCCCAACGCGAGCCCTTCCGAGCCGGTCCCCACCATCTCCAGCCGGGCCGGCAAGGGAGGAGGAAGACCAGCCGGGCGGGGAGAGGCCAGCCAGTCGCCCCAACGCGAGCCCTTTCGAGCCGGTCCCCACCAGCTCCAGCCGGGCCGGCAAGGGAGGAGGAAGACCAGCCGGGCGGGGAGAGGCCAGCCAGTCGCCCCAACGCGAGCCCTTCCGAGCCGGTCCCCACCATCTCCAGCCGGGCCGGCAAGGGAGGAGGAAGAACAGCCGGGCGGGGAGAGGCCAGCCAGTCGCCCCAACGCGAGCCCTTTCGAGCCGGTCCCCACCAGCTCCAGCCGGGCCGGCAAGGGAGGAGGAAGACCAGCCGGGCGGGGAGAGGCCAGCCAGTCGCCCCAACGCGAGCCCTTCCGAGCCGGTCCCCACCAGCTCCAGCCGGGCCGGCAAGGGAGGAGGAAGACCAGCCGGGCGGGGAGAGGCCAGCCAGTCGCCCCAGCGCGAGCCCTTCCGAGCCGGTCCCCACCATCTCCAGCCGGGCCGGTGAGGGAGGAGGAAGACCAGCCGGGCGGGGAGAGGCCAGCCAGTCGCCCCGACGAGAGCCTTTTCCAAGCCCTGAAAACAACCAAGCGCCGAAGGAGAGGTCCAATTGGCAGAAGGGAAGAAGGCAAAGGAGTTAAACCAGGGGGTGAGACTCAGAGCCTCATACAAAGGATAAGTAGTTAAATATGCAGAAATGTTGATGACTTAATATAGTAACTCACATAAAGACTTTAAAATGACTTAATATAGCAACTGACATAGAGACTGTGCTTTAAAGTGTGATAATATGCATGATAATATGTTGTCTTAAATGTTTTTAAACTTTAAAAACTGTGATAAAATGTATGAGGAGAGAAAAATGGCGCAGACACCGGCAACCACGCCATAAATCTTGCCAAGAGAACCCTATTGACCAAAACAAAAGGCAAAACAAAAGGGCAGGCTAGGTGATACAAGATGCTTAACACCACAGAGTGGAGGAAGGGGAGGAACAGGAAAGGGGGAGGGGAAATGCAATGTTGTAAGGAGCAATACTGCATAGGGACATGGAATGTGAGATCAATGAACCAAGGTAAACTGGAAGTGGTAAAAAATGAGATGGAAAGAATAAGCATTGACATCTTGGGCATCAGTGAGCTAAAATGGACAGGGATGGGTGAATTCAGCTCTGGAAACCATCATATCTACTATTGTGGACAAGAAAACCTTAGAAGGCATGGAGTAGCCATAATTGTCAATAAGAGAGTAAGAAAAGCAGTAATGGGATATAACCTCAAAAATGACAGAATGATGTCAGTCAGAATTCAAGGCAAACCTTTCAATATCACCGTAATCCAAGTCTATGCACCAACCACTAGTGCAGATGAAGCCACAGTGGACCAGTTCTATGAGGACCTAGAACACCTCATAGAACAGACACCAAGAAATGATGTCCAAATTATATTAGGAGACTGGAATGCCAAAGTAGGAAATCAAAAAGTGGAGGGAATAACAGGCAAGTTTGGTCTTGGAGTACAGAACGAAGCAGGGCAAAGATTGATAGAGTTCTGCCAAGAGAACGCACTGGTCATAGCAAACACTCTCTTCCAGCAACACAAGAGGCGACTTTACACATGGACATCACCAGATGGCCAACACCGAAACCAAATTGACTACATACTCTGCAGCCAAAGATGGAGAACCTCCATACAATCAGCAAAAACAAGACCTGGAGCAGACTGTGGCTCAGATCACAACCTACTGATCGCAAAATTCAGGTTAAGACTAAAGAAAATAGGGAAAACAAGAAGACCAGACAGATATCACCTAGACAGCATCCCTAAAGAATACACGGTGGAGGTGATGAACAGATATAATGGCCTGGACGCAATAGACAGAGTGCCAGAAGAATTATGGACAGAGATAAAGGACATCATGCAGGAAGCAGCAAAGAAAACCATACCAAAAGAAAAGAAGCGTAAGAAAGCAAAATGGTTGTCTGATGAGGCTCTTAAAATAGCAGAGGAAAGAAGGAAGGCGAAAGTCAAAAGAGAAAGGAAAAAATACAACCTTCTGAACACAGAATTTCAAAGAAAAGCAAGGAGAGATAAGGAAAACTACCTAAAAGAACAGTGCAAAGAAATGGAGGAAAACAACAAAAGAGGCAGGACTAGAGATCTCTTCAGAAAAATCGGGGAAATAAAGGGAACATTTAAAGCAAAAATGACCATGATAAGGGACAAAGACGGAAAAGAGCTAGCTGATGCAGAAGAGATAAAGAAAAGATGGAAAGAGTACACAGAGGAACTCTACAAAAAGGACCTCAACACTCCTGATAACCACAATGATGAAAAAACTGAACTCGAGCCAGACATCCTGGAGAGCGAAGTTATAAAGGCCCTAAAGAGCACTGCAAACAACAAAGCTAGTGGATATGATGGTATCCCAGTCGAATTTTTCAAAGCGCTAAAAGATGATGGCGTCAAATTACTGCACTCAATATGCCAGCAAATCTGGAAAACAAAACAGTGGCCACAGGATTGGAAAAGATCAGTACACGTCCCAATCCCAAAAAAGGGCAACGCCAAAGAATGCTCAAATTACCGAACAATTGCACTCATCCCACACGCCAGCAAGGTGATGCTCAAGATAATACAGGACAGACTTCAGCAACATGTGGAGAGAGAACTACCAGAGGTGCAGGCCGGTTTCAGAAGAGGCAGGGGGACTAGAGACCACATTGCCAACATACGTTGGATCATGGAGAAAACAAAGGAATACCAGAAACAAGTTTACTTTTGTTTCATTGATTACACTAAGGCATTTGACTGTGTGGACCACAACAAGATGTGGCAAGTAATTAAAGAGATGGGAATACCAGAGCACATCATATGCCTCCTGAGAAATCTGTACATGAACCAAGAAGCAACAGTTAGGACAGAACACGGAATGACAGAGTGGTTTGGAATAGGAAAAGGAGTAAGACAAGGCTGCATTTTATCACCCTGCTTATTCAATCTATACACAGAGCACATAATGCGAAATGCAGGGATGGAGGAATCACAATATGGGATTAAAATTGCTGGGAGAAACATAAACAATCTGAGATATGCAGACGATACCACCCTAATGGCAGAAAGTGAGGAAGACCTAAAGAACCTCTTGATTGGGCTGAAGGAGGAGAGTGCAAAAGCTGGTTTGAGACTCAATATCAAGAAAACCAAGGTAATGGCAACAGGCCAATCAGTTCCTGGAAAATAGATGGGGAAGAAGTAGAAGCAGTGACAGATTTTACTTTCCTGGGATCAAAGATTACGGCAGATGGGGATTGCAGCCATGAAATAAAAAGGCGACTGATTCTTGGGAGACAAGCCATGAGAAACCTGGGGAACATAGTGAAAAGCAGAGACATCACATTGCAAACAAAAATTAGAATAGTCAAAGCAATGGTATTCCCAGTGGTAATGTACGGATGTGAGAGCTGGACAATTAGGAAAGCTGAACGCAGAAGAATAGATGCCTTTGAAATGTGGTGTTGGAGGAGAGTTTTGAGAGTACCCTGGACAGCGAGGAGAACAAATAGGTCAATCTTAGAAGAAATCAACACTGACTGCTCATTGGAAGGGCTAATAGTAAAGACGAAGCTAAAGTATTTTGGACATCAAATGAGAAGGGAGGATTCACTTGAGAAGGCCCTGATGTTGGGAAAGGTGGAGGGCAAAAGAAGAAGGGGGAGGCCAAAGATGAGATGGCTAGATGGTATTGTAGACACAATGGGCACAGAACTGGGAGTGCTGAGGGGGATGGTGGAGGACAGAGGTGCCTGGAGAACAATGGTCCATAGGGTCGCAAAGGGTCGGAACCGACTGTGCGACTGAACAACAACAATGTAGACTTTTGTCGGCAGGGTGATACCTCTGCTTTTTATCATGCTGCCGAGGTTTGGCATAGCTTGCCTTTCAAGGAGTAAGCATCTTTTTATTTCAATTTATTCATGCACATGGACTCACATGTAAAGGCAAAAGCAAAACAATGGGATCTTTTACAGAGTTGTGGCTGAAAGGGGATTCCAAAAAAGAGGGGAAATGTATTTAAAGAAGAAGGAAGGGGAAATAGCCTGACCACTATTAATAGTCAACATTACAACCTTTACTTTACGTAAATGTCTCTGACTTTGAAAATAATGTGTTGGTAATACAGTAACAGGTCAAAGTGCCACCAATAAATATAATTCTTTAAAATTAATGTTTTAAAAATAATTATAATGTTTTTGATGCTAAACATTGTTATTTTATGCCCTCTCCAGAGAACATACGCATGCTCACCATTGCCCCTAAAGAGGGAAATAGTGGATTTATAAGCAGTGGTTACCACATTTGGAGGCAAGATATTTTCAGACTACTACCTCCAGAAGCCATAGAACCACAGAAACAATGGCCACACCTTCTCATAAGTATTGTAAAAGAACATGTGGGCATTGAGAGTAAATTACTTTTACATATGTTTCTTCACCATAACCTTACAAAAGATAAATGTTGAAATAAATCTTATCTTTCTCTCCTCAACAAGTATTCCAGGCCACAGTTACCAATCTCCTACCACCCAGAAAACCCTGTTGGGACAGTCACATAACTGAAATGTGTTTGAAGATTAAACTTCAATTATTTTTACGGCCTCTGCTTTGTGAGATATCTATCACTGCGTAGCAGGAATAAATGTCTTGTTTGCAGTAAAAAAATCTCATCTGCAAGTAAGTAAAAGAGCTATGTTAATTATATTTAAGTCCTCTTTGAGATTAAAAGACAGGTTGTTTCATTTGCAAAACACAGAATGTATAGAAAAATAACACTGAACAGAGGGGGGATGTTAACAGCCATTCTCATTCACCAATGAAAAATCTTTATCCGCACAGAGTTGTTAAAAAGATAAATTGGAGATGAGGAGAGTCCTAAGCCTTGAACTCAGTGAAACAAAAGCAAGATATATATGTATAACAAATAAATGCTTGCAAATGAATGCAAAATAAAAGAAAATATGTACTAGCTTGTAGAAAATGGCAGGCAGCAAATTACAACAGAAAGAGCCAGTAACCAAATTTAAATGGTTGGGTTAAGTTTAGTCAGGGCCATCCTCTTAAATGTGTGGCAGAGAGCAGTGGTGGGCATCAGCAAGTTCGCACCAGTATACGTGTATCGGTAGTAAAAATGGCTGGCCCCACCCACCTCCCCGCCCCACCCCGCCCACCACCACCTCCTCCTAGAAGAGGCTTCTGAGGGAGCTGCCTCCATTTCCCCCTTCATCAAAGGTTTTTCCTGGGCTCCATTTCACCCCAAAGCACTTCAGGGTTAAACAGAACCCAGGAAAAGCCTTGGAGGAAGGGAGAAATGGCTTCAGAAGGGGCTCTTTGCTATAGAGCTATGAAAATAGAAGCCTCTTCTATTTTCATCACTCCATAGAGAACCTCTGAAGCCATTTCCCCCTTGTCCAAGGCTTTTCCTGGGCTCCATTTCACCCCAAAGCACATCCCCAGCCATTCCGGAGTGGCTGGGGAGGCACTTTGGGATGAAACAGAGCCCTGGAAAAGCCTTGGACAAAGGGGAAATGGCTTCAGAGGTTCACTATAGAGTGATAAAAATAGAAGAGGCTTCTATTTTCATAGCTCTATAGCGAAAAGCAGTCACATGGCCAACAGGCCACGCCCACCCAGTCACATGGCCACACCCACAGTGTTGAAGGAGGTTTTTTTATGCTCACCACTGGTAGAGAGTATGTGTTTACACCAAGTGCCACAGCATCAGAAGGAGAGAAATGTTTTCAGAGGCTGAGCTCAAGGCAGTAACAGACACTGAAACAGAGGATACAATTAGATCAGTATTTCAATGGCTGGACTCAGAACAGGTCAGAACCAACATATGCAAACCTTTAACCTGGTGAATGAAAAGAAACCCCAAATAGAGCCCTTGTTATTTGACTTAATTTACACTACGGAGCCCCCTCTTGGATGTGACCTCAAAGTGATGGGGGGAGTTGACCGCGTCACGAAAACCAAAAGGGTAGACTCCATTATTTATTTATTTATTTATTTTATTATACCTCACTCTCCTGGTACAAGCACCACTCAGAGTGGCTTACAACATATAATACACAACATACAATAAATGCAAAAGAGTACAATACACTAAAACACAACCCAAATAAAAATATCACTAAAATCCCCATCTAAAACTATTTAAACCCAGTAAAACCATCTGATAAAAAAAACCTTAACCTCTCTCCACCCACATTAAAAGGCTATCATGAAAAGCCAGCGGGCTTGAGAAGTGGAGCCATTCGTGCCCTACACTCGCTGGCATAGCCATGTTTTTAGTGCTCTTCTGAAGGGGAGCAGCTCTGTCTGGAGGCGCAACTCAGCTAGCATGAGGTTCCAAAGGGCCAGGGCAGACACACAGAAGGTTTGGACTCCTTGTAGGGTCACCTAAGGCATAATGGTCAAATATGAGGTACCAGATGAAGAAGCACCTGCCCTCCTCAGGATTAACAGTCACATCAGTAGAAGAGAATGAGTAATTCAGTGGTGATGGGAGCAGAAAACATCTGAAGGGCTGCTAGGGGGAATGAGCTGTAGCAAAAAGTGACATTGGTGGAGGATCTTTCATTGACAATGGTACTGGCACTCAAGCTAACTTTTGTTAGTATTGGGCAGAATATTTCTTCCAATTATTAGATATTCCAAAATGAAACAAGGGATGGTGCTGGAAGATGAGATCTCCATATCAAAAGGCAGAAATAATTAATTGAAATTAATCAAAAGCTTATTTGTGCTCCAGGTTCCTAGGCTCCCTTGGGCTCTTTTCTGTCCTGGAGAAGGCCTTCATAGCTTCAAGATTGGGAGGAGAAGGAGAGAGCCTTTAATAATCCAAAATAGTCTATCTGGTGATGTCTACCACCAAAACTAAGAATGACAGCAGAAATCCAGCCAATTATTTTTACTACTGACGACTCTCCCTGTCCTCTATCTTGAAGCTCCCAAAGGTTTCTTCAGAGAGATAGGAAGCTTTAAATTAATTAAAATTGGTGGTATCTGGCATCCAGATCTGGTTTCCACCAACGTAACTACACTAGCAGGATTCTGCCCACAGTGGGTGTATATCATTCCTAAGAAATCAGACATCGATTAGTCATTACAACTGCAATTCTGGCCAGAGTTCAAGATTTCTGTTCTTAAAATCCAATTAAGCAATTACACTATGTTTCCACACCTCTGAACCTATTGTTTAATGGATGGGAAGACAAGCTGTTACCTATTTCAAATGCAATCTTTCCTTTTCAGTAGCCGCCATCCGATATTTCTGACCTGCCTTTTCAGTCAGTTTCATTCTGTCCACCCACTTTGATCCATTCCACCTCCTGTTCTTCTGTTGCCAGATACTCTACAGTGAGCATCCAAAGTTTACAGAGAAGAAATCACTTGCACGCTGGCTTTCAAAGCACTAGAGGCAAATTCATTACAATGCATGGATATATATAAGCAAGAATAATACAGACAAACAAAACCAGGAACAATTATTATAGTTATCCAACCAGTCTACTTAAACATTTTTGTTAAACACAATATCAGTGATGCGCTGCAAAATAATAATAATACCCCCACCATGGGTGTGGCTAACTGTGGGCGTGGCTAACTCTGTGGGCCATGTCTACTTGGCTTCCCTACACCATGGCCTGAGGTAGGGAGGTGGGCGTGGCCAGCCAAGTGGGCATGGCTTGGGGGAATTTCTGCTACCGGTGCCCCGACACCTCTGGGCACCTGGAGCAGCTCAACACTGCACAGTACATATGTGTAGGTTTTAATCTAACCCTCTTTTTTTAAAGAAAGTGGGCCTCTTACATAGTTCTTCATATTCACAGTCCAAACAGGCAAGAAAATACATTACTAGAAAGAAACCTGCAGAACCATGAAATTCAGTTTTTCTCCCACACAAATGCTATCATTGTTTTCTTTTACTCAAAGGAGTCGGTAGCAAGTCTGCCTCCAGCAGAAATATTATCAAAATGCCACTCCAGTGCCTGTTCAGTTGTCACTGGCATCATTTTGCAAAGACAAAAGTTGTACAGATAGCAGATAAGGACGTGAAAGGAAAACTACTCCAGAGGCAAATGTTTTACATGTGGAAAATGCAGCTTCACAGTGGTTTTCTGTAGCAGGGAACTTTGAAGTGGTAACATGTCAGGAGACAGAACAAACTAATGCCCTTGAAGAGGATGTGATACTAAAACATTACAAAGGAGTGAATCAAAAATCCTGAATAAATGTTCAGTACTTGGAAGCTATGCTCTGGTGAGTTTAGTGGGACATAATCCCACACATGGGATTAGACTGATATAAACTAAAATAAATGGGGTCCTTGTGATCTCTTTATACTACAGTGAAGTGTGTAGCGCCTTATTTACCTGTTTTGTTGCAGGAATACTGGGTTTTGTCGTGGAAACAAACTACATAACCAACTGTGAAGGCAAAACTATCACCTAGGGGACTGATACCCATCAGGAAAGTTTTCAAAACTCACTTTGATCAAAAAAGTGCAACCAATATCTCCTTTAATACCTGCCTCTCCTACCATTAATTCAACTTAAATTTTGTGAATTCACTGGAAAATTTACAGCCTCTATCATGTGAAAATGCCTATCAGAAGAAATGTCATAGACTCGTGTTATCGATTTAATTCTTTCCTTAGCTTATTATCCCCATTAAGGCTCCCATCAATTAATTATTCTTAAGCAAATGATGTGCAGCGATGTGCAGTGAGTTCTCTTTCCTCCAGGCTCAGTGATAGTGGGAAAATATATTGCATATGCTCAAAACGCATCTTAATATTTTCTCATTGTCCTAAATTAAATCTGCACTCGACATCTAAGCACTTGTTTTTATTTTTTCAAAATAATGTCAGCAATTAATCTTTATATAACACATATACATATTCTCTACAGTACTCACTAAAACACTATGATGCATTTGCATTGCACTCATGCATCCTAGCTTTTTGCCTAGGGAATAAAGGACATGGAACAGGAATCCATCCATCTTCTTGACTACTACATGCAGGGATCTATCCAGATGATAAGCCTGGTTGCTGTTGTTCTGCGCTGAATACGCTGTGGGGAAAATCAGGACTTTAATAATAAATGGGGGGGGGACCCTCAGCTCATTGGAAAGAAGGTGAGATATAAATGTAACAAAAGGAGAGGGAGATAGTAATATGAGAAAGCAGGTAACTGAGGACTTGCAGAAAAAGCAGCATGCACCAGTGAAATAGCTTTTTATTCTGCTTAAAATCTCTTGTGAATTCAAGTAACATACAAATGGCTAAAAATTACGCAGATAATGAAACGGCAAAGTCCACATCAGAGCCGTTTAGCCTGAGACACAGACAAAGGAAGCCCTTTCCAGAATCTCATTCATTCCCCAAGTGTCAGTTTAGTCCTTTTCATTGGTAATTAACTGCTACAGTTTCCTCCTGTTGCTTCTTCTCAATGCAAGAGAAGGTACTACTAGCCATCAAACCATATCCACTGACTGATCAAGTGTTCGCATTCGGAGGCTTCTGAGATCTTTACATGTGCTGCACTGTATTATCTCTCTCCGTAAAGGCACTCCAAGAAGAAATACCTTTAACAGGTATTAAGAGGGCTGGCAGCTGTATTAAGGCAGGGAGAGGTGGCTGCAAAGACCTTCCACCCAGCCCCTTTCCCAAAGGCCTCCTTCGCTGGACCAGGAAGGAGAAGAGAGGGCTGGCAGCTGTATCAAAGCAGGGAGAGGTGGCTGCAAAGACCTTCCACCCAGCCCCTTTCCCAAAGGCCTCCTTCGCTGGACCAGGAAGAAGAGAGGGCCGGCAGCTGTATCAAGGCAGGAAGAGGTGGCTGCAAAGACCTTCCATCCAGCCCCTTTCCCTGCTCCCTGCTCGTTCCAGAAGCCCATGCCACCGGCTCCCGGGATTTGAGGCAGGTGGGAGCCATCGCTTCTGCCTCCGCCCTCCCCACCTGGGGGGAAGAAAAAGGAGACGCCGACGCCGCAGCTCGCCAACGCTCCCTGCTCGTTCCAGGAGCCCATGCCACCGGCTCCTGGGATTTGAGGCAGGTGGGAGCTATCGCTTCTGCCTCCGCCCTCCCCACCTGGGGGGAAGAAAAAGGAGACGCCGACGCCACGGCTCGCCAACGCTCCCTGCTCATTCCAGGAGCCCATGCCACCGGCTCCCGGGATTTGAGGCAGGTGGGAGCCATCGCTTCTGCCTCCGCCCTCCCCACCTGGGAGGAAGAAAAAGGAAACGCCGACGCCGGGGCTCGCCAACGCTCCCTGCTCTTTCTAGGAGCCCATGCCACCGGCTCCCGGGATTTGAGGCAGGTGGGAGCCATCGCTTCTGCCTCCGCCCTCCCCACCTGGGAGGAAGAAAAAGGAGACGCCGACGCCGGGGCTCGCCAGCGTTCCCTGCTCGTTCCGGGAGCTCATGCTTGTTGCTGGAACCGGGGGGGGGGGTTGTGGATGGGGTGGGAAGAGAGAGAGTTGGTCCTGCCAGCCAGGAAGGAGGGGCAGCATTCCATCTAGGGGGGTTCCAGGGATCCATATAGGTGTTGTGACGGGCATGGGGTGGTATGGCGGGTACCGTGGGGCGGGCCGCACTCGGGAAATGCGGGTCCGATGTTTAAGTGCGGTCCCTCATTCCAGCCCTGCAGGTACATCTCTGGGCCCTGAGCAGCAGATCCAGAGTGACCCCGCCCTTAGGCTGCTGCTGGTGAATGCCAGATCGGTCTGTAATAAGGCCCCCCTGATCCAAGATTCTATCCAGGAGGAGCGGGCCGACCTGGCATGAATCACCGAAACCTGGCTGACACCTGAGGATGGAGTACCTCTTTCGGACATGTGTCCAGCTGGGTTCAGTATTTGGCACCAGCCTAGAGGTGAGGGGAGGGGCGGTGGTGTCGCCATTGTTGCCAGGGAGTCTTTGGGAATTGCTAGGGCCACTGCTCCACAAGTGTCTGGTTGTGAGGCCCTGCTTCCACGGTTGGGCCCCAAGGGTCAGTTGGGGATCTTTCTCCTGTACCTGCCCCCTTGCAGGGTAAGGGATGCCCTGCCTGAGCTCCTCAAAGCAGCCTCGATGCTGGCGTTGGAGTTCCCGAGGCTTATGGTTCTGGGGGACTTCAATTTGCCATCATTGGGGATGGCTTCTGAGGTGGCAAGGGAGTTCATGGCTTCCATGGCAGCCTCAGGTAATTCGGGGTCCGACCAGGGGCAGTGGTCACATGCCAGACTTAGTTTTCTTGTCAGAGCAGTGGCAGAGTGATCTGAGATTACAGGATTTAGTCATCTCACATGTGCCATGGTCAGATCACTATCTGGTGACTCTTGGCTTTCTGGGGGCAACGCTTCATCGTAGGGAGGCAGGGCCTATTAAAATGGCCCGCCCTCAGCGACTAATGGATCCAGATGGATTCCAGAGGGAACTGGGGGATGTTCCTCTGGATCGGCTACACGATTCACCCGAGGCACTTGTCGACCTGTGGAACAGGACGACAACAGCAGCCTTGGATGAAATCGTGCCACTGCGGCCTCTCCGCGCCCGTGGGGTTAGGTCATCCCCGTGGTTCACGGATGAACTGCGGGAACTCAAACGGGCAAAGAGACGGCTAGAGCGCCACTGGGTGAAGACCCAGGATGACTCCGATTGGACACTAGCTAGAGCTGCTATTAGGGCCTACCTAGTGGTGATGGGGGTGGTGAGGTGGCAATACTTCACCACCCTTATTGCCTCCGCTGATAATCGCCCAGCCGCCCTGTTCCGGGTAACCAGGTCCCTCCTCGGTAGGGGGAGATCGGTGCCCGGTTGGCAGGGTTCGGCTGAGGACTTTGCTGACCATCTGGTGGAGAAAATCGATCGGATTCGTTCAGGGCTGAATCCCGGCATGGATGGGGAGGGTCGGGGGGGCACCGGAGCACAGTCTTGCTGTACGATCTGGGATCGGTTTGATCCTGTTGTCCCTGATGAAGTGGACAGGCTCCTTGCAGCTGTGCGTGCCACTACATGTCCTTTGGACCCTTGTCCCACCTGGTTGGTGAAAGCCTCCAAGGTGGTGACAGGTGGCTGGGTCGGGGCAATAATAAATGCATCATTACGGGAGGGGGTATTACCTGCACTGCTAAAACATGCTTTGGTGCGCCCCCTCCTGAAGAAAATATACCTTGACCCAGCTGTCCTTAACAACTACAGGCCGGTTTCCAACCTGCCCTTTCTGGGTAAGGTTTTGAAGATGGCGGTGGCGCGCCAGCTGCAGAGTGTCCTGGAGGAAGCGGATTATCTAGACCCCTTTCAATCAGGATTCAGGCCCGGGTATGGTACGGAGACGGCATTGGTCACACTGATGGATGATCTCTGGTGGGAGCGGGACGGGGGTTATCCATCCGTCCTTGCTCTTCTTGACCTCTCAGCGGCCTTCGATACCGTCGACCACGGTATCCTTCTGGAACGGCTCAAAGGACTGGGGATCCAGGGCACCGTGTTGTCCTGGTTTTCCTCTTTTCTGGAGGGCCGTACCCAGTCAGTGTGGTTAGAGAGTGAGAGGTCCAGCCCTAGGCTTCTCAAGTATGGGGTGCCTCAGGGTTCGGTGCTCTCTCCTCTCCTATTTAACATATACATGAAGCCACTGGGTGAGATCATTCGTTCCCACGGGGTGTGGTACCATCAGTACGCGGATGACACTCAGTTGTACATCTCGGCCCGTGGGGACCCCAGTGATGCTGTTGAAATCCTATCCGGATGCCTGGAGGCCATTGGGGTCTGGATGGGGGCCAATGGGCTTCGGCTGAATCCCAGCAAGACAGAGTGGCTGTAGATAAGGGGCCCCATGTTATCCAGGGAGTTACCATCTTTGGTACTGGATGGGGCTGATTTGCCCCAGACAGACCCAGTGCGCAACTTGGGGGTCCTTCTGGACTTACGGCTGCTGCTAGAAGAACAGGTAGCGGCTGTGGCCAGGAGGGCTTTTGCCCAACTTCGGGTGATTCGCCAGTTGCGCACGCTCCTGGACCGGGGCTCCTTGCTTATGGTCACCCATGCTCTGGTCACTTCCCGACTAGATTATTGTAATGCGCTCTACATGGGGCTGCCCTTGACGACCATTCGGAGGCTGCAGCTGGTCCAGAATGCGGCAGCCCGGGTGGTGATGGGATGTGGGCGATATGCCCATGCCTCACCGCTACTTCCGGGAGCTGCACTGGTTACCAGTTTGTCTCCGGGTGCAATTCAAGGTGCTGGTTTTGACCTTTAAAGCCCTATATGGCAGTGGGCCAGGATACCTTAGAGACCACATCGTCCCAAGAGTCAAGGGGCTCTCTAATAGTGCCATCAGCTAGGGGTGCACATCTATCCAGCACCCGAAGGAGGGCCTTCTCCGTGTCCGCACCAACTCTCTGGAACCTCCTGCCAACAGATCTAAGACTTCAAAGAGAATTGCTGCCCTTCAGGAAAGGATTGAAGACCTGGCTGGCAGGGTAGGTGTGGGGCTCGAATGGGAACATGGTCCCCGCCTGCTGGCTTATGTAAACAATTAAGAACTCTCTCTTCTTCTTCTTTTTATAGTGGGTGGGTGGGATGTGGGTCTTTTAAAGTGTTTTTATGTGTTTTTAGAACTTGTTGTAATGCCGCCCTGAGTCGGGTTCTGCCTGAGTGGGCGGCATATATAAATATTACTATTAAATTAAATTAAATTAAATTAACAGGCTGTGAAGAAAACTGGGGGGAAGCTCAAGAATGGATTTTCTCTTTTCTTTACAGGGCTGCACAAAAGCAGGCAAGAAAAAGAAATGGGTTCCTTAACCTGAAGAGCTGACTTCAACTATTTTAAATATATTATCTGTAGTCCAGTAAGGTACATGGTGTTCTACAAAAGTATTAAAGAGCAAAATCCTTCCACAAAGGATTCATGGTCTAATTTTTAAAAAAAATAGTAGCCGTATTAGTCTGCGTTTCAAGAATGTCAAAGAGAAAGTAAAACAAAAACAAAAAACGTTGTAGTGCTTTAAAGACTAAGTGCTGTATTTTAATGTTAGCTTTCGTGGATCAAGTCCACTTCATCAGACATGGTCTAAATTTAACACAGGGAAACAATATTGAAGGAAAGTATCTGCATTTTAATAACACATAAAAATTGCAGCAGCAGAAAGCCTGTCTGCAAAAAGCAATTTGCACAAAACAACACTTTCTCGTGAGCACAATCCAGAACACGTCAAAGAAATTGCTAATGGCTTGAAGATATACTTTTATTTTGGAGCCATTAGCAACTGCAGCCAATCCTCATTGCCCAAACATCTCTACTAGCTAGCTAAGCAGCAGTACTCTGTTTTCAGAATTTTTGCTTATCATCAAATAAAACTAGAGGCTCTCTGATCAAACCTCTATTGAAAATGTCTCTTTTGGAGCCCTGGTCACACTGGGATTCAAACAAGTTCAGGATTAATTTAGAAAATGGAGTTGGCAGGTCTTTGTCAAAGGATAAGCCCTTCACTTTACAAGCTTCCTTCCTTTTGGTGGGCAGTTATTTTAGTGGGCAAAGCTGGCAAAACACTATGGTACACTGATTGGAAGTGGCTAGAACAGTAGAGAACAAAGTTTGCAATGATGAAAGCCGAGCAACAGTAGTCTGCTCACAAAATTTAGCCATCCCAGGTTAACAGGAAGTATCATTTGATAGCCAAAGTCATTGCTACAAAAAGAAAGGTAAGAGAAGTGCCTAAGGATTGTATTTATCATATTTCAGCTTAAAGAGATTCTTCTTCGTTCATATCTTGATTGAAATCTGGAATGCCAAAATGAAGCCACTTTCTTCACTTTGTGGAAGCCCAAACATAAGTCCCACCAGTGCACGTTTCTGGCAGCAATCGACAAACCAGTAAATGAGCTGGATTCTGTGTCTGTCCACATTCACACTGTGTGCAGTTGTCTGCCAGCAGCTCCTACTTGAGCATGATGGTCTTTCATTTAGGGACTCCAACCCTCAGCCTACTCAGGGTCCTCGAAGTCATGTAGGGGAGGTTGAGATCTTCAGCTATATCCTCAGTGGTGGGCTCCAAAAAATTTTACAAACTAACTGTGGGCATGGCATGATGGGCGTGGCCAGGGGAAAAGCCCTGTGTTGTACCCAAATTAGGACAACTTTATTTCAAAACTTGGATGGGCCAGAATTTCTGCTACTGGTTCTGGCGAACTGGTGTGAACCTGCTGATGCCCACCACTGTATATCCTCCCTTAATGTTGTTCCTTGTCCAGCGAGCTCCTTTCTCCATTTTCTAATTTGGTTTTGTTCTTGTGTACCCTCAAGAATGTTTGCTCTTGCCATAAAGCTCTTCTCTAGATCTGAGCCGGTGGACTTGAGGTTCATATCCATTCAGAGGATGTTGAGGGTCATTCTCTTGCTTAGTTCTCTCAGCATCTGCTGCTATTTCTCTACTGATCTTAGGTGGAACAATACCAACAAACGGGCATATTTTCTCAACTGGTGTAGGTTTGAGGTATCCTGTCACTATAAGCATGGCTTCATTAACAGCGGTGGCAGCTTGTTTTGCGTGTGTGGATGTGCTCCATACTGGAGCAGCATACTCTACTGCACAGACACTCAGGGCAGGTGGATCAGACCAAAGGAACTGAAGTGTGAAGAGATACAGGTAGTGCATACAGAAGGAATACAAACATACTTATCTATTCCACCAGAATGTTTGTCAATGGGTACTATCTGAGCTTGTATATGAACTTCAGTCTTGTTTTCCTAATGCCTGAACAAGCCATTTTCAGAAACAGACCAATGAGCAGTTACTTTGTATTCATAAACTACTGCCCAGCTCTCAAGACCTTCTTCCAGGGAAAGACATGTCTACCACACAGACAAAAACAAATTGAACTGTCGTTCTTCACTGCCATAGCCACCTATAAATAATGTCACACTTTATTTTTTAAAATTTATTAAAGTAAATAAATATATAAATCATGGCTCCCATTTTTCTGTTTTCTGCTGTGGACTATAAATCCGACTGTCACAAGTTGATTTATTTGTCTTCTGCAACCTTGCTCTGACTTACATTCTCTCTGTGAGAATCCAGCAACAATAAATCTAACACAACTGTAGGGAGTTCACATGAATTAAATGCAATGCAACCTTCCATGGCTTCTGAAATTCCCCTTCTAAAAAATAAAATAAAAAATAAATAAATGCAGGGATCAAGACAGAAACTGGCAGATATAAAATAAACTTTTACACACTGATCTGGTAGATATGACAATTCCCAAAACAACAAGAAAGCTAAAAGGCCTTTCGTACTTGGAATGGAATCCTAATGCTCCTATTCACCACAGAAGCATCAAATAAATTAGTTTTATGTAGAAAAAACTATGCTGTGAATTTTATCTTCAGAAAAATCTAAGTGATTTGTCATGGTTTAGAACAGGGGTGTCCAAACTATGGTCCATGGGTCAGATATGGCCTGCAATACCAATTCATTAGGCACCCTCATCACTCCCGGAAGTGGATGGGGAATGTGCCCACCAATGTGCATGCACATCCAGAACCACTCCCAGGAGTGGTTCTGGACACCCCTGTGCATGCACAAACGTGTCCGTGCCATTCCCGGGAGTGGTTCCAGATGCGCATGCACAAACACGCCCTCTTCCAGGGGCGTGATCTGTCTCGTTCAGCTGCTCTGGGGAGGGTGGTCAGGCCCCCAGGCATAAAAGGAATACAGTTGTACAGCACATTAAGAGTGATACTGGAGCCCTTACTGACAGATGCACCTTTCTTTGGAGCTGTGACAATATTTTTCATCCAGAAACCTCATTTGGAACCAGGGCACTCCTGATTTAGAACAAAAATATGCGGCACGACTCAGCTTTATCAGCTTTTATGAGGATTGGGCTGAATATTCTTCAAAAATATGTGTGTTGTGAAAAAAGGGCACAACTAGGAACCAGTTGGTACTGCGATGGCTTAGTGGTTAAGACGCTTTAATGTTTGGGAATCAAGACAATGGAAGCAGCTGTAGACTAGCCTAACACATCTTTATTGCATGGAGTACAGTACGAACATGTGGTAATGGCGGACAAACAGCTCCTTTTATGCGGTGGCTATACAATTGAATATGGCTCTTCGACAGGGCATTGGCTACTGTCCATGTGACGTCATCCTTAGTCATGCCCTTCTTGTCCAGGTGAGGTGAGCGCGGGAATCTTTCCCGCACAGCTGAAGGCATTTGAGGAATGTGTACCATGTGAGCTGGGCGCTCGCTACTGCCCCCGGTGGCCACTAGCTTGCGTCCTCATACAGAAGGTTACAGTGTTACTATTAGAGATTGTTACATCCACTCATTCGTGTGGTTACAATTATATTTAATACACAACAGACGCTAAACTTTACAACTGGAAGGTTGGCAGGTCAGCAGTTCAAGACCCAAATGCTGCACGAGGGAGTGAGGTCATGTCTCTGTCCCAGCTCCTGCCAACTGAGCAGTTTGTAAGCAAGACATTGCCAGTAGATAAATAGGTACTGCTTTGGCAAAAAAAAAAACACGACCCCGGAAACATCTGCAGACGCAGACAGCGCTGGTTCTTTGACTGTACACAGAGATGAACACTGAACCCTAGAGTTGGATATGACTGGCTTTCAAGAGGGTGACCTTTACCTTTAGGAACCAGTTGCCATTTCTCCCAAGCTACCCATGCCAAGCCTTGTTTAGTTGCAATGGTGGCAGAGGCAGTTCCAACATCTCTGCTAGCTGGAGATCAGCCTCAGAATAAAAGAGGTACAGAATAAAGGAGGTAGGCCAACACCTACCACTGCTAGCCTGTGGACTGGTTTCAAACATCACACAAGGAAATGAAATAGGGACAAGAGGAATGGCAACAAAGATCTTCTGGGCTCACTAGTACACACAGAGTAAAGTTTTCTGTTTAAATAGCCCAAAGTGAACTTAAAAGTTATTATGGTGGCCACCACACTGCTCTTCAATGCCCATGGAGGTGACTGGGGACCCACACACCTGGTCGTTAATCTGGGGGTCCTTCGGGGTTTGGTTCTGTCCACCTACTATTTAACAATACATGAAACTACCATATGGTTTGCTTGGAGTTTGGAGTTTTAGTGCCATGAATGCACAGATGCAAAGTGTGCAGCAGATCAGCATTGTAAACAAGCTTACAACAGAACACAGCAGCTAGTGGTGTCGGAATATGAGATAAGAAGATCGAGTAACACAAATCATCTAAATGTGTCTTGAATGTTGATGTGCTGTCAGTCTATAGCACTCCTTTTCTCCCCACCAAAAAATAAGTCAAACACAAAAATGTTTAAAGATCTCCAGTATAACTAGTGAACACAAAGCTTGCAGGGAAATAAAATGTCTCCAATGTTTTTGCCTTGAGCATGAAAGATGATATACCATTGGGCCAGAAAGTAAGGCAGAAATCAGGTGCCAAAACAACAACAACACAATTCTGTGCTTCTGTCAATTCATTTTTAAAAGTAAAAACATGAACACACTTAAAGAGGGAGAAACAGATTGTTTTGATAAAAACCAGACAAGTGGTAGCTCCTTTAAACTTATTTTGAGACACAGCCCAGAAAAATCAAGACATAAACCAGGGGTGCCCAAACTACGGCCCACAGGCCATAGTGACCGGTCCGCGGACGTGACCGGTCCGCGGCACCCCTGGCATAAATGAGTAAAAATTGACTTTCATTGTAATTCTTAGAACTTTATTATAAACGATGCTATAATCAAATGTGGCTTTTAATAAATTCCTCTGATCGTGAAAAAGGATTGCATGAACTTTGACAGGGCTCCATATGTGACCTCTCTGAGATTAGGCTTTTGTATACAATGACAAGCATTTTAAATGAACAGGCCAGGCTATGAATATATAATTATTACAAGCTATATCGAAATTAGCAACTGGAGTATTTGTATAAGGACAGTGATGCCCATATTCATGTTACTGAAATGATCCTCTTATGTTTTATTTAGAAAAGTGGTCCACAGATTCTTTTAAATACTAGCTTAAAGAGTATTTTCACTTTCAGACTTAAAAATAAAAATATCCACTGCTTTCAGGCAGCCGAGTGTGGCAAAACCTTTCGCATGTAGCATGTCAGGCAATGTGTGCCATCAAACTAAAAGCACTGATCATGTTTAGCCACCAAGAGTCACTGTTGATTCATTCACCAACATAGCCCAAGACTGCTGCTAAATAGAAAAATGAACTGCATGGTTGTTGTTCTCAAGAATTGAAAATTAAAGAGATTATGCCTCAAGCAGTCACTAATGAAACCAAAAGACAAACCTTGCAATGAGTCTTCATCTAGATTTAAGGGCAAAGACAGCATTCTGGACATGATTATCCAAAATGCCTGTATACAGAGAACAAAAAAACACCTGGACTCTGGGGAAAATTACAGCAATGCCCTTTGCTAAGTAAAAGGTAAGAGAAGCTCTACCAACCCATACCAAGCTGCATAAGATTGAGCATTCAAGCTGATCTGACACCACATAATTAGACCATTCACACCAACAACAGGAAAAAATTCTCTACAAATGGTCTATAAAATTATGTTCGGTCAAAGGGGTTTGCAGCCTTAAGAATGGGAAACTACATTAAATCAGGTGACAAAACAGTAAAGTATTTAATAACAATCACTGGGGTAGGGAGTTAGGTTAACAATCAGGAAAAAAAATACCTCGCGGTACAAACTATTTGTTTAGGACAAGAAATATCTTGCATTGTGAACCCATCAGGTGTCAACTGGGAGATCGTTCCACATACTAAGTACCATGGTGGAGGAGACCATTCACTCAAGTAAACAGCTTCACTACCCCGCAGTATAGGAAGCAGGCTCTTGCTGCCACCAACCAAGGTGGCACAGAGGAAAACAACTGCTCAAATAACCTCATCTTAGCCTATTCATGGTCTTATAATAACATGTTGAACCTGGTTTAGCAGATACCTAGCAGCCACTAGGACAGGGATTGCTGGCGTACAATAGTAAATGCCACTAAGCAGCCTATTTCTGTTTCCCTTATGCTTTAGCAGACTAACACAGTACAGGAGGGTGGTTCTTTCTGCCAGCTCTGGATTATTGATTCAAGAACACCACACCATCCATCTAGCTCCGTGATGGCGAACCTTGGCACTCCAGATGTTCTTGGACTTCAATTCCCAGAAGCCCAAGCCCCCGTGAATCCACATGAATGGGTTTTCTGCAATTCATCTGGCCCACGCCGCCCTCATCGCTCTGGGAAGCGGAAGTAAAACGTGCCTGTACGGAAGCAGAAATAAAACGGGCATGTTTTATTTCCGCTTCTGGGAGTGATACGGGTGGTGCAGGCAGGAGGAATTGCAGTAAATCCATTTGTGTGGATTCACGGGGGCTTGGGCTTCTGGGAATTGAAGTCCAAGAACATCTGGAGTGCCAAGGTTCACCATCATGGATCTAGATGCACAGGTGGTTACCACACTACAGCATCCAAGTACAGTGCCTACATTCACTAATTCCCCTGTTCAAAAAAATATATCATCTACCATTTCATGATGGGAAAACAAGATACTGAGTTTTTTAAAAAAAATATCAACATGATTGAAGTCATCTTGTAAATAAATACATCTAGATTTATAATTTTAATTTATGGAAAGTTGCCTCAAGATCAAAAAGGCAATATGTGATAGAGACAGTAAAGTTCCCATGCAATATATAATTCACAAAAATCAACTACTCTTTCACATAAATTATATACTGTATATTATAGTCTGTATTATCTGCACAATTCATCTCCCATTGTTCACAAACTGAGAAATGTGTTGCAGTGAAAAATTATGTTCTAGCACTTCATAGTCGGTAAAATGACTGACATAGAGAGCATTCTCACAGCAACTATAAAGGGACCTTCCTAGATCAAGATTGTCAAAGATTTTCAGGAGAAGAGTGTTCTACTCATTGTCTACCATAAGCTTTTCTCCTAAGTTTCAAGTGACCCATAAAATAAATATTCTAGACAAACTCCAACATAAAACTACAGATATTCATCTTTCCAAGGCATGTGCTTTTATTCATTTAGGGATGGGTGCAGATTATAATTCCCTTTCCTGTGACAAGAGTTAGTAAAATAAGCAATGCAAAGATGACTAAGTCATCAACAAAAATTGTTGTAAACCAGGGGTTGGCAACCTTTTTAAGTTGGGGGTGAGTCACACTCCCTCAGACAGTTGAGGGGGCCAGACTGGTGGCCCCCCCTCCATAAACGCTGCCATAAATGCATCTGCTGTCATAAATGCATCCACAGCCCAATTCTTACATATCAACACAACTATTATACCGTACCTCAAAGCAACCCTGTTGAAGCTGATCCAGTCTGATCCAGAAGAGAATGTAAAAGTGGAATGTCAAGAGACTTTAAACACATGAAGTTCACAAATGGTATTTTAAAAGATGGAGTTAAATATAATGGGATTAAAATCAGTAAAAAAAAAATAGTAAATTCCAAAATAGTAATGAAAGGCAGTATGGATTATTTCCCCTTAAGACAGACATCTGCTTTATAATTTACATGTAAATTATACCCTGTGTTACTTCTGCTTGATTTAATGGGGAAAGTAATCAGAGAGACAACATTTGAGTATTTTAGCAAAAAAAGGAACTGTAAATAAGCAAGTACCTTCTTACATAAAGATGTTATAAGTAATAAGAGTAGCATCGAGGATAGCTTGCTAGAAAATTTTGTTCTGAAGCTTTCTTATAATCCTCTATATTTTTCAGTGACCCACAAAGTTCCTTTTTATCACCCATGTACAAGGCTGCAGGAAGAAGCTACCCAAGAATTTGTCATTTTCTCTTATCCCCCATACTAATGAGCAGTGTTTTCCATTGTAAACTAACAGGTGGTCACTTTCATCAAGTCTTTATGAAGTGAAACCCAATCTGAATAAATTAGGCAGATTGGTGGCTGACTCTCAACCCATCCACGGTGTAGGGAAGTTGAGTTGCCTCTTTCCTGATGGATGTCACCATCTCTGATTGAGGTTTCCAGCCCGGTGTACCCCTATCCCCTCATATACCATCTATCTGCAAGCATGTCTCCTGTCAGTTACATTTTAAGATTAAGCTTCTACCTTTTCTCAGGACAACTATCTATCAATGATCATCCCTGTAAACTCACTAACACTCGACATAATGGATGATCCGTTAATGATAGTGTAATCCAAAATTCCAGAGACTGCAAAATGAGACACAACAGCTTCCTAAAGGGCTGTTTGGTGAAAAGACATTACTTACAGTGCACAGTATCTGGGACTGCAGTGGCTCAAGCAGCTAAGATGCTGACTGGGAGGTGGAAGGTCAGCAGTTCGATTCCAGAGTACTGCAGGATGGAATGAGCTCCTGTCTTTGTCCTAGCTCCTGCCAATCTAGCAGTTTGAAAGCAAGAAATTGCAAGTAGATAAATAGGGACCACTTCAGTGGGAAGGTAACAGCGTTCCGCGTGCTCCGGTGTCTAGTCATGCCTGCCACATGAGCACAGAAACATCTGCAGAAGCAGACAGCGCTGGCTCTTCGGCTTTGAAACAGAGATGAGCACTGAATCCTAGAGTCGGATACAACTGGCTTTCGAGCAAGGGAAACCTTTACTTTTACTTTACAGTGTATCTGTTATAGTGTATCAGCTATAACCATGTCATCCCTTTTACAGACACCTACTTACTATTTGACATTCACAAAGAACATCTTGTGTGCTTTGCAGTTAAAAGGTACGTAGCAGAGGCTTTCCAGGGACAGCATCAGCTGTTTTACATTTTATGCCCAATTCGATTTAGAGATTAAATCTGGCCTGCTTACATTCTATTGAAAAATAGTGTGCATGGCTGTAACTGCTTCCATGTCTAGGCCAGGTTTAAAACTGCCAAAAATGAAGGTACAGTAATACCTCATACAAAGTCCACTTCATACAACATCGCCTACCTCCTTGAAAAAAGTTGCCTCATACAAAGTCGTGCGACTTTGTATGAGGCATTGGGGTTTTCCCAGGTTGCATTGTGCCTGGGCAGTAAAAAAGGTAGGACAGATGTGTGCATTGCTCTTGTGGGTTTTGCATGAGGCAAAGAGTGTTTAGGAGTGGTTTTGAGCGTCATCTTAGAATTTTTTGGATTTTTTCATCAGAATTTTTAGAAGTATTCCTGGGATTTTTGCAGCATTCTTCAGGATAATCAGGGTTATTTGACAAGTTTTTGTAATGTTTTTAGCCTTTAGACAATGATTTCTTAAAGTTCTGTCAGTTTCCTGTCTGTTTCCTTGACTTTGCCTTGAAGTCTGTGCTGTTACAGTACAATGTATCTCTATGGAAACGACGTTGTATGAGGCATCGCGGCAAGGATTTGGACGTTGTATGAGGCATCGTGGCTAGGATTTTGCATGCCTCATACAAAGTCCAAATCCGTATAAAGTCCAAACTTGTGGAACCAAGTTTGGACCTTGTATGAGGTATCACTGTACCAGGGTACACCTGCTTGTGGTTCAAAATACCACAATCTTTGAGGAAGCTCTTTCTGTGTAACTAAAGCAAGAGGATATAAAATGCCACTAATAAGTGGATACATGCATGATGTACAATATCCTTACCATCTCTAGATTAATTCAAATCTTTTTTTAAAAAAAAATCCAGTTTATGAATGTGGGATATTGTGCTTCTGTATCCATCATGCAAGACTCAAGGAAATTGTCCAATATTGCTACACAATATTGTGCTCACATTGCCAGCACCTATCTTCCAATTTCCAAAACTTTTCCTTGAGTAGAGGTAATCTGAGAAAGAAAAAATTACAGTATTTAGGACCAAAGATTCTAGGAACATGTTGTGTGCATGTTTTCAAAAAGATGTCCCCTCACCTTTTGAAAGTCCACCTATTACCAATTAAGATGGATTGCCCAGCTGCATCCATTTCTGGACAAGGGATCACTCATAACAGTAGCGTATTCATTTATAGATTACTATAATGCTCTCTATGTGGGGCTGCTCTTGAGTCTGATACAGCAGTTGCCAGATTAATTATAGGGAGTAGAATATTTGACCACACCTCCCAAGTTTTGTTAGGTCTGTGCTGCCTCTTGTGGTGTACCATGCCAACTTCAATGTTCTGATGTTAGCATTTAAAGCACTTAATGGTTTGGGACCTCAGTACCTATCGGAGTACCTCTCCCAGAAAATATCTACCCATACAATCCAGCCTTCACAAGCCTTAAAGCTACAGGTTGCCACTCAGAGAGATGTTAAACAAGTATTGAATTGGAATTGTGCTTTCTCAGAAATGGGTCCACTATTGTGGAGCAAGTTAGATGCTGAGATCTCCCACACCTTTTCCAGAGTTTTAAGATAGGTTTAAAAACAGACCTTTTTATGGAGGCCTTAGGAAATATCCTTCCTGAATTTGCGGCTATCAAAGCTCTAAAAGATGATGGCATCAAATTACTGCATTCAATATGCCAGCAGATTTGGAAAACAAAACAGTGGCCACAGGATTGGAAAAGATCAGTATACGTCCCAATCGCAAAAAAGGGCAATGCCAAAGAATGTTCAAATTATCGAACAATTGTGCTCATCCCACACGCCAGCAAGGTGATGCTCAAGATAATACAGGATAGACTTCAGCAGCATGTGGAGAGAGAATTACCAGAGGTGCAGGCTGGTTTCAGAAGAGGCAGGGGGACTAGAGACCACATTGCCAACATATGTTGGATCATGGAGAAAACAAAGGAATACCAGAAACAAGTTTACTTTTGTTTTATTGACTACACTAAGGCATTTGACTGTGTGGACCACAACAAGATGTGGCAAGTAATTAAAGAGATGGGAATACCAGAGCACCTCATATGCCTCCTGAGAAATCTGTACATGAATCAAGAAGCAACAGTTAGGACAGAGTATGGAATGACGGACTGGTTTGGAATAGGAAAAGGAGTAAGACAAGGCTGCATTTTGTCACCCTGCTTATTCAACTTATACACAGAGCACATAATGCGCAATGCAGGGATGGAGGAATCACAATATGGGATAAAAATTGCTGGGAGAAACATCAACAATCTGAGATATGCAGACGATACCACCCTAATGGCAGAAAGTGAGGAAGACCTAAAGAACCTCTTGATTGGGCTGAAGGAAGAGAGTGCAAAAGCTGGCTTAAGACTCAATATCAAGAAAACCAAGATAATGGCAACAGGCCCAATCAGTTCCTGGAAAATAGATGGGGAAGAAGTAGAAGCAGTGACAGATTTTACATTCTTGGGATCAAAGATCACTGCAGATGGGGATTGCAGCCATGAAATAAAAAGGCGACTGATTCTCGGTAGACAAGCTATGAGAAACCTGGGGAACATGGTGAAAAGCAGAGACTTCACCTTGAAAACAAAAATTAGAATAGTCAAAGCAATTGTATTCCCAGTAGTAATGTACGGATGTGAGAGCTGGACAATTAGGAAAGCTGAACGCAGAAGAATAGATGCCTTTGAAATGTGGTGTTGGAGGAGAGTTTTGAGGGTACCCTGGACAGCGAGGAGAACAAATAGGTCAATCTTAGAAGAAATCAACCCTGACTGCTCATTAGAAGGTCAAATAGTAAAGATGAGGCTAAAGTACTTTGGGCATCAAATGAGAAGGGAGGACTCACTTGAGAAGGCTGTGATCTTGGGAAGGGTGGAGGGCAAAAGAGGAAGGGGGAGGCCAAAGATGAGATGGATAGATGGTATTGTAGACACAGTGGGCACAGAACTGGGAGGACTGAGGGGGATGGTGGAGGACAGAGGCGCCTGGAGAACAGTGGTCCATAGGGTTGCAAAGGGTCGGACTCAACTGTGCGACTGAACAACAACAAAATGAGGCTTTTCTTGTGTTGATCACCACTTGACTATATGTTGTTTAGTTTGTTTGATTTTGATTATATACTATGGGCGCCATTTGATTTTGTGGATTGGATTATTTTGGGATTATTATTTTATTTCACCACCATGTGAATTGCTAGTCACTAAACTGGGCAGTATAAAAGTATCATACAGACATACAAGGATTGCTTGGAGTTAGCAAACAATGTCACTGGAAACAAAGGTTTTTTTTAAAAAAAATTACCTTGTATAGTGACAGAAAAAGTGGAATGGTTAAGACTTTAACAGGATATAGGCAGACATAATTTGAATATATCTTAAAAAACTGTATGCTAATTCTCTGAAGATATGGTACATGGAAAACATCCCCATTTCTGGTGGAGAGACACTAAATTACTTTCTTTAAAGCAAGTCTGGTTTTTTTTACTCTTAAAAAAACCCTCATCTTTTGATTCCTTATTTCTGTGACCTTTCTTTGCTCTACTGCTCTGCAAACATTTCACTTTCCTACCAAGGAAGGTGCAACAATGTATTTTCTTTGCAAAGCTCTTGCTGGGATGTCTGTCTCAAGCATGTTACATGTGATTTTTAAAAGGCACTGTTTATCATAAAACCACAGTATGATGCAGTTGAAAGGGGAGCTATAAGGCCAATGAGTGCAACCCCCTGCTCAATGCAGAAATCCAAATTAAAGTTTATCTGACTGATGGCTGTCTAATTTTATCTTGAATGCCTCCAGCAATGGAGCATTCATTACATCCCATGGTAATTGATTCCATTTTTGTACTGCTCTAGGTTCACCCAAATTCCTATACCATCCACATCAGGCTTCTCTACCTGAAGCAGAGAACAGAGGAACAGGCAGATACTGAATACTGAGCAACAACAGGACTAGATGCTCAGGATTGGATGCTGTCTCTTTCTCCTCCATCTGAGCCAGAGGCCTCATCTACACAGTCTGTGGGTAGACTAAACTTTCCACTGCAGAGGGCTGGTAAACCAACATGGAGGTAAAGTAGAAGACAGACCTGCCCTATTGATGCCATATTCTCCTCTATCTGGGCCCAAGGTTTGATCTACAAAGCGGAGGGGCTCTCTAATAGTGCCATCAGCTAGGGGTGCACATGTATCCAGCACCCGAAGGAGGGCCTTCTCCGTGTCCGCACCAACCCTCTCGAACCTCCTGCCAACAGATAGTTCGGTTTCACTTACCAGTGATAACTTTCGTTCTTCGAGTATATAGTTTGTGAATACACACTCATGGGTTATGCGCCTGCGCAGAACGGCCGATCGGAGGCTTGAAAAGCTATTGGTCAAAAGTTTTGGCGGTAAGACCGCCCACCGTACTGCCCACCCTGAGGCGCCCGCGCGCCATTTTACCTCAGTTCCATACTTAAGCCAAGCACAGGATAAACCAACTGATCTCATCCGTGCAGCTCAAGAGGGGAGGCAGGGTGGGTAGTGTGTATTCACAAACTATATACTCGAAGAACGAAAGTTATCACTGGTAAGTGAAACCGAACTTTCTCCTTCGTATAGTTTGTGAATCCACACTCATGGGAGATTAGCAAGCTCACACTTACTTGGTCGGTGGGCAGTCGGATGAGATGATCCCACGATGAGCTGAAGATCCCGTAGGTGGACCCGTCAGGGGCGTTGAGTCCGGAGCCCTCTGGTGAGGACGACACGGCCAAGCCTGGCGTCCGCAGTGGCTTTGGTGTCCACCCTGTAGTGCTGGACAAATGTGGAAGGTCTGGACCAGGTGGCAGCCTTACATATGTCCTCAAGCGGTGTGCCCTCCAGAAAGGCAGTGGATGTGGCAACCGCCCTGGTGGAATGCGCCCTGACATGCGGTGGAGGTGGCAGTGAGGCTGACTCGTAGGCCAGGTAGATGGTAGAGGTGATCCATTTGGAGAACCTTTGAGCAGAGATGGGTTCACCCTTGGACTTTCCCCCATAAGCCACAAAGAGGCGTTGCGACTTCCTGAACTCTCTAGTCCTGCTGGTGTAAAACAATAAAGCTCGTTTCACATCCAGTGTGTGCCAAGTCCTTTCTTGGGCGTTAGTGGGGTTCTGGAAGAAGGTTGGCAAGGAGATAGTTTGTGCCATGTGAAACTTGGAGACCACCTTGGGCAGGAAGGTGATGTCCGCTTGGAGGACGACGCGGTCGTTGAAGAACTGGAGAAAGGGTGCATCTGCTCGCAGAGCAACCAGTTCACCAGCTCGTCGTGCAGACGTGATAGCCACCAGGAATGCCGTCTTCCATGTGAGGAGACGAACATCGGCGGTAGCCATGGGCTCGAAGGGGGTCGTGGTGAGCGCGTTGAGAACGGTGGACAGTGACCATTGAGCCGTCGGTGTCTGGGCCGGCGGAAAAGCGTTCCTTAGTCCCTTGAGGAAGCGTTTTACCGTTTGGTCGCGGAAGGCCCCAGAAGCGGGCGAGCCAGCAGGAGAGTGCGCTACTACTGCTGCGAGATGCACTCGGATGGAGGTGGTGCTAAGGCCAGACTCCGCCAGCTGGAGGAGGTAGGTTAAGATGTCCTGCAGTCCCACCTGCGGGGGGGGGCGTTGGCCGGGAGGCCAGGAAAGCACAAAAACGCCTGTATTTGGAAGCGTAGGACTTCCTTGTGGAAGGGCGCCGCGCTAGTTCAAGGATCCTGGACAGTCTGGGGTTATCCTCCACGCGGTGAGGTGGAGGCTGGGCAGGTCCGAATGGTGCAGCTGGCCGTGCTCCATTTGGAGGAGCGTCGGTGACTCCGGCAGTGTGCGATACTGCGACGACATGCGCAACAGTAGCGGAAACCAGGGTTGGCGCGGCCATGCTGGCGCCACCAGAATTGCATTGGCTCTGTGTTGATACATCCTGGTGAGTACCTTCTGGACCAGAGGAAACGGAGGAAAGGCATAGAGATAGTCCTGATCCCACCGTTTCATGAAGGCATCGCCTTCGGAGTTCAGTCTGATGCCTGCTCTGGAGCAGTACCTGCTGAGTTTCCTGTTGGACTCCGATGCAAAGAGGTCGATGCTTGGCGTCCCCCAGGCCTCGCAAAGCGACTGGAACACTCCGTCGTCCAGCTCCCATTCGTGGGTCGTCGAGGTGAGACGGCTCAGGTGGTCTGCCAAAACATTCAGTGTGCCCTGAATGTGCACTCCAATTGGGAAAATGTGCCTCTCCAGGCACCATTCCCACAACTGCACTGCAAGGTACAGGAGGGTGGTGGACCGTGTTCCTCCCTGCTTGTTGAGGTACGCCACCGCCGTGGTATTGTCCGAGGCCACTTGAACCGCCTTGCCGGTGAGCAGAGTCTCGAAGGAACGCAGAGCCTTCCAAATGGCCAGCAGTTCCAAGTAATTTATGTGGTGCACCGTTTCGTGTGGTGTCCAGGTGTCATTGACCGTGAGAGTCCCGCAAGCAGCGCCCCAGCCGAGGTTGCTCGCGTCGGTCAGTATCTGCAACGAGGGTTGCGGGGGGTAGAAACTCTTCCCCGTGGCCACGTTGAGTGGTGTAGACCACCACAGCAGTTGGTCCCTCAGTTCTGGAGATGGGGTCAACCGTTTGGACTGGCTCTCCCGAAGTGCGTCGAACTCGTGAAGGAGCCACGATTGCAGGGACCTGAATTTCAACTTGGCATGGGGAATCACTGCCGTCGTTGAGGCCATCAGGCCTAGAAGTCTCTGAGCCTTTTTCGCCCGGATGCACGGTTTGGTGCGCAGTTCGCTCACCCCCTGCGCAATGTCCTGTAAGCGTTTTTGGGGGGCGTAGGCTCTCGTAGTAAGCGAGTCGAGTACCGCTCCGATGTACTCGACGCGCTGGGAGGGAGTCAACTTCGACTTGGTGAAGTTGATCCTGAGGCCGAGACTCTCCATGAGGTGAACCGTGTATTGTGTGTCCCGAACGGCCGATGATTTGGTGGGGGAGACGATCAACCAATCGTCGATGTACGGGAAGACCCTGATGCCCCGTTGGCGGAGGAATGCAGCCACCGGAGCCATGCATTTGGTGAAGACCCGCGGTGCCGTGGCCAGACCGAATGGTAGGCATCGGTACTGGTACACGGAATTGTCGATACGGAAGCGGAGAAACCGTCTGTGTTCCTCGAGGATGGAGACGTGGAAGTAGGCATCCTTGAGGTCTATGACTGTGAACCAGTCCCCTTTGTTGATGAGGGGGAGGACGGTCTGTAGGGTCACCATCCGGAACTTCCTGGTGTGGATGCATTTGTTCAGGCGGCGCAGGTCCAGGATAGGGCGAAGGCCTCCGTCCTTCTTCTGGACCACGAAGTACCTCGAGTAGAAGCCGTTGTCCCAGTCGGACGGTGTTACCCGCTCGATGGCTCCCTTGGAGAGAAGGGTTGATATTTCTTCCTCCAAATGGGGGGACGAGGTGGTGAGACGATGTCTTCCTACCCGAGGCACCCGCACGAACTCGATGGCGTAGCCAGAGGACAAGATCTTTAAGACCCACTGGTCGTCCGTGATGCCCGACCATACCTGGAGGAAGTTCCGGAGGGGAAGGTACGGGATGTGGAGCGAGAGAGACTCGGCCGTCGCAGCTTCAAACGCGGGGCTTGGGCCTCGCCCCCGAACGTTTGTCCTGTCCGTAGGGCCGGTAGCGGGGTTTGTGCTGTCGCCGCTGTTTGTAGGAGCTGGATCTAGGCTGCTCCGTCGGTCCCTGCTGCTGCGGGTTGCCCTGGAACCGCCGTGTGAAGGGCTGGAACCTCGGCCTGGCGGGCGGAGCCGGCGTGGTGAGCCCCAGAAACTTCGCCGTGGAATTGGTCTGGCACATCTCATTCAGGACCTTATCGGTGTCCTGACCGAAGAGGCCCTGCCCGTCGAAGGGAAACTCCTCGATGAGCTTCTTCATAGCGTCATCGAGGGAAGTGTCCCTGAGCCAAGCATGGCGACGGAGGTAGATTGCGGAGGCCATGTCCTTTGCCGCATA
Source organism: Bradypodion pumilum (assembly GCA_035047305.1). Lineage (NCBI taxonomy): Eukaryota > Metazoa > Chordata > Lepidosauria > Squamata > Chamaeleonidae > Bradypodion > Bradypodion pumilum. The sequence goes on along the minus strand of JAWDJD010000001.1, from coordinate 385,831,793 downwards.
ATCGTTGATATGCCGGGCAGTGCGCATCAGCTGCTCGGCGACGAAGTCCCCCTCGGTGGCCAGCGCGTCAATCCGCTTTTGGGCGTCGGCGGGCAGTTTCGCCATCTCAACCTTCACCTGCTCCCAGAGGTGAGATTGGTACAGGCCCATGGCGGCCGAGTAGTTGGCGGCCCGGAAGAATAGGGAGCCGGTGGCGTAAAACTTACGCCCCACCGCGTCCAGTTTCTTTCCCTCCGGCGTCGACGGGACCGGGAATCCGCTGGTGGCCGTCCTATGCTGGAAGGCCTTGACCACCAGGGAATTTGGCAGGGGGTGAGCCTGCAGGAACTCGACGTTCTCGTCCAGGACCCGGTACATGCTGTCGAGCCTGGACGAAACGGAGTGCGCCGCCAAAGGTTTCTTCCATGTCGCCCTCGCCGAGGTCATCATGGAGGGGAGCATGGTTATGTGGACCGGCCGCACAGCACGTCTGTCGAGCTTCGCGGTCATCTGATCCTCACCCTCCAACGGCGGTTGATCGACCTTCAGGTTGAGGGCGGTGCCCAGCCTTGTGAGCATGGCGGTCAGTGAGCGCTGGTCCTCACCACGCGGTGGGTCCACTGATCCGATAGCCTGCTCCGGCGTGCGCTCGGCGTCGACGTCTCCCTCGTCCTCCTCCGACGACGAGCTGGACTCATCGGAGGACGAGGGAGGCAGTCTTTCATCCACGTCGGGACCGCGCCAGTACGGCCTGGGCGGGCCGGCGGGATGGGCGTCCACCGCATCAACGTCCGGACCACACCATGACGGGTTGGGTGGGCCGGCGGAGCGGGCACTCGACCCACGGGAGGTCGGTGGGGCCACGGCAGGGCCGGGATGCCCGGGGCTTGCGGTGGTCAGAACCGGAGCCGCAGAGGCCACAGGCGTGGAGGCCTGGAACCTGGTCGCAAACGACGCCATGACCTGGAACATTTCTCGGACGAGGGCCATCTGAGACGCGTCCGAGTCCGCTGACGGTGGAGCTCCGGTAGCCGGCGGGATGGTGGACCACGAAACGGTGGGCGTCGAAACGGTGGCCGGCGTCGGTGTCGGCGAAACGGTTGTCGGAACGGTGACGACCGCGTCGTCCGTCGGTGTCCTGGGCCGTGGAGAGACGGAGGCCTGCCTCGGCGAGGGGTTTCTTCCCCGAGGAGGAGAGGGGAGCACCTGAAGTGGGCGAGCTGGAGCCCCAGCCCTGCGTCCTTTATCAGGTGACCCGGAAGACGACCGTCCTCCCCAGATGGAGGATCCCGGAGAAGGACATCGGGCAGTCGAGAACGGCGGCGAAGGCCCGGGAGAGGCGGGTGTGCGCGGGGTGGGAGGAAGCGACCGTCTCTTCTCCGACCCACGCTTGCGCTTCTTCTCACCGTTCCTGTCCTTCTTCTTCTTCTTCCTCATCGGAAGCACGGAGGAAGAGGCCGGCGGTGGCTGGGCGGCAGCGGCGGATGTGGAAGCGGACGCGGCGGGAGCCAGAGCGAGCTCCATCAGATGAGCCTTGAGGCGATTGCTTCGGTTCTGCACCGCGAGGCGCGTAAACTTTTTGCAATGCGGGCAAGACTGGCTCTGATGCGACTCTCCCAAACAAAAAAGGCACAGGCTGTGTCCGTCGGAAGCCGGGAACTTCTTAAGGCAAGCCGTGCACTGTTTAAACGCTGCAGCCATCAACCGCGGAAAAATTCTTCCAGTGGAAGTTTCTGGAGGCAAGTACCCCGAAGGGCGGACCAGCCGCCACCCCCTTGAGGGGGGAGACGGTGATCGATGCGAAAAAATTGGCTACTGAATCCACTCGAGAGAAGAGACAGAGCCAGGGTGGCGATCCTGCCCAGAGGACAAGATCACCGAGAAAAATTTTAGAAATTGCCAAAAAGACTTTCCCTCAGAAGGGCGAAAAAATTGAGGAAGCTCTCAACGATCGTCCTGCTGCTACGGCGGAAAGAAGAGAACTGAGGTAAAATGGCGCGCGGGCGCCTCAGGGTGGGCGGTACGGTGGGCGGTCTTACTGCCAAAACTTTTGACCAATAGCTTTTCAAGCCTCCGATCGGCCGTTCTGCGCAGGCGCATAACCCATGAGTGTGGATTCACAAACTATACGAAGGAGAACTAAGACTTCAAAGAGAATTGCTGCCCTTCAGGAAAGGATTGAAGACCTGGCTGGCAGGGCAGGTGTGGGGCCCGAATGGGAACACGGTCCCCGCCTGCTGGCTTATGTAAACAATTTTCTTCTTTTTATAGTGGGTGGGATGGGTGGGTGGGATATGGGTCTTTTAAAGTGGGTGGAATATGGGTCTTTTAAAGTGTTTTTATGTGTTTTAGAACTTGTTGTAATGCCGCCCTAAGTCGGGTTCTACCTGAGTGGGCGGCATATATATAAATATGACTATTAAATTAAATTTAAATTAAATTTGTTTACACAGACTTTCTAACTAGCATAGCATACTCATGATGACTAAGCCTCTGGCCTAGATGGAGAAGAAGGATTGTATCCAGTGAGTTGATCTGTTTGTGTGGGCCATAGATCTCATGTACTAAAGCCCAAATAGATCAGTTCTTTATCTGGATGACTTCTCTTGCTCCATATGGGTCAGAGACATACACCAGGCTTTCTCTGGCAGTGAACACAAGAAGAAACTGTAGTCCATCTTGGCTGCTGACACTGATGTCATGAAAATTAAGGCTAGTTTTTGCTATGTAAAGATTGTCATCCTTTATCTTGCTGGGCATCCTTTACCATATGTGGGCATGATATTGCAAGATAGGGCAAGACCATTTCCTGGTGTTTGGAGTTATGCATACAGAAGCAACACCCACAAGAATAAACTGGAGTTTTTTTAAAAAAAAAAAGATTGAACATGATCATGATTGTCCTTGTGAGACCACAGAGTGCATGTACAGTAAAACCCCAAGTTACAACGGAAGTCCGTTCCAACAGCCTCTGTTGTAACCTGAAAAAATTGTAAACCGAAACATCCATAGTGATGCACTGAAAAATAAAAAAGGGGTCCTGAATTGATCGTTGTAAACAAAACAAAAACATTAAAAATTTGTAAACCAGGATGGCATTTCCATAGGATTTGCCGTTGTAAACCGCAACAAACTTAAACCGAAGTGGTTGTATCCGGAGTTTTACTGTACTTCTTATTAACTTAACATCCTAAAATATAAAAGCATTAGAAGTATTTCCAAAGGGAGCACCAGCAATAGAAGACTGTACAACTGTTGACTTCAGGAAATGTTACTGCAGACAACATTCGCTTACACAATAAAACTGCTTTGTCCAAGCAGTGGATACCACTTGAAGGTTAGAATCCCACATGGAAGAAGCTTCTAAAAATACATTAGGATTTAATTAAATGCTGAGCATTTAAAGACAATTAAGAGTCAGAGCCTCTAACTCCTTCTTTCCTTAAAAGGTCTTTTAGGGGTTTATGTTTCTTTAATTTCCCCCTGGGATTTTTTATTCTGATTTTTCTATGAAACTGCAAAAACCAAAACAGTGTTTGTGCAGTAAGTGGCAAGCAGTAAAAACTGTCAAGAAGGAAAGTAAACAAAGGAATTGTGTGACAGATTTATGAGTAAAGACGCATACATTTTTAACAGAAAGCAAACCTTAGAAGAGCAAAATAAACTTATTGGTTTTCAGACAAGACTCTGGTAAGTGCTTTGCTTCACAAAACATCGATATAAAAGACAATTCTGTATAATCTTGCTTCATCTTCTTTCCATGTCTACAGTCTAGATACTTAGCCAGAGGCACTCACTACCAAGGCAGCAATTATACAGAGGGTGCCAAAAATGTATACTATACACATTTTAAGAGATGTTATCTATATCTTACTTTTTGAAGTTGAATTGAATTATGGTAACAATCTGTAGTATGATGTTCACACAAAAGAATGAATGCTAGTGTCACAGTGTGACAGGCAGGACAGTCAAAGAAAACGGTAGAAGCATGGTTGTCATTCGAGGAGCGCAAGACCATTTTGAAGTGGTATTTGAAATTTGAGAACTTTGTGGAAATACAACAAGAAAGGTGTAAGTATGCAACAGAACTTCCAACATAGCTAACAACTGCATCCATTAGTGATAAGTCTGAGACACATGGTAAGGTGTGTGATGTGCACAAGGGAAGATTCAGGAGACCATTCACAGCAACAAGTCCAGCTTCTTCTGCTATGGTGTTGGAACAGTCTACACCAGGGGTGCCCAAACTTTTTGTGCTGCAGGCCTGACCACGCTCCCGGAAGCAGGTGCATTTGCGCATGCACATGTACAACAACTTCCAGCACATGCACATTTGCACATGCATGGGCACATCTGCAACCACTTCTGGGTGCGACATGGGCACATTTGCACATATGCATCCATGTCTGCAAGCACTTTCAGGAGTGGAGCGGGCATGCTTGCACATGCAAGGGCATATCTGCAAGCACTTCCAGGAGCAGTGCAGGTATGTTTGTGCATGCACTGGAGCGTCCCCATCCACTTCCGGGAGCAGCAAGGGCTGTGCGGGCTCGATGAATTGGTGTTGGGGGCCGGATCCACCCCATGGGCCATAGTTTGGGCATCCCTAGTCTACACATTCGCCACAGAAGGCTTTTTGGTAATGATCAATTTTACTTCCAACAAAATGGCACCCCACCACACGTATTCATATTCATATTCATATTCATATTCAATTGTTGTTGTTGTTGTTGTTGTTGTTGTTGTTGTTGTTGTTGTTGTTGTTGTTGTTGTTGTTGTTGTTGTTGTTGTTGTTGTTGTTGTTGTTGTTGTTGTTGTTGTTGTTGTTGTTGTTGTTGTTGTTATTATTATTATTATTATTATTATTATTATTATTATTATTATTATTATTATTATTATTGCTGCCCACTTGCCGTAGCGACTCAGGGCAGCTTACAAACAATACATTACATTACTTTCTCTAAGCATTTGATCCAAGTGTGTTTATTAGCTGGGCTAAAAAGGGAGAACTAGGGAGACTTGCATTCAAACAGAGAGGCCTACAATTTTCCCCGCATTGCTATGCAGCTGCTACAAATAACTTAACACCACCATCATAGAGCTCTACATTATGATTACAAGTAAAAGGTACTTCCTCTAAGCATGTTGTACAGGACCAAGGCTAGCCTTATGCACTAGGAATCTTTTAGATACTCTGGCAGCTGTGTGGAATACCATCATAAGCAAAAGCTTTTTCACAATCCTGCATGCACATCCTATAGCAAATGCTCTGTGGTCATAGGGTTGCCATAATTCTCTCCCGCCAAACCCGGGAGAGCCATTGCATTCTTCAAACTGCACATGCGTTGGACAGGGCTGTCAGGGAGACTGTGGTTCTAAGACCCCGCATAATTTTAATTTAATTTAATTTAATTTAATTTAATAGTCATATTTATATATGCCGCCCACTCAGGTAGACCCTGACTCAGGGTGGTATTACAACAAGTTCTAAAAACACATAAAATGCTTTAAAACCCCATATCCCACCCGCTTCAAAAAAACCATATCCCAACCACCCATCCCACCCACTATAAAAAAGAAGAGAGAGTTCTTAAGTGTTTACATAAGCCAGGGCAGACAGGGAATACCCACCCAATGCAATTAACCCATTGTGGTCATGTGAAGAAGGAATCGCCCATCCCAGTGTATGGTGGAGGTTTGGCCCCTTAGATATGGGTATTTCTTGCTCCCTCCCAGCTTTCAAGGAAAAGGGCTGAGGACGACTCCTTGTCTCCCAAACTTCAAGGTGAGCCAAGGGATTTTTGCAAAGAGTTATTTCACTGCCTCCGTGCCTTTCTTTCAATTATCTCGCTTGCAAGTGTCTCCTCTCCCCGGCAGGCTTCTCAGAGTGCTGTTTAGCCTTCACAGTTTTCAAGCAAGATAATTGAAAGAGAGGCAGGGAGGCTGTGAATTAACTCTTTGCAAAAATCCCTTGGTGAGGGATGATCTTGCTTCCTTTGTTCAAATTTAAAAATCTGGGACTTTTACATGTTTTTTCTTGAACCGGCTGGGATAGCTTGAATCCGGGAAAATCCTGGAAAACCGGGACATATGGCAACCCTATGTGGTCAGGAAAAAGAGAAAAAAGGGTTGGGGAATATAACAGTTGGAATCTGCTTTTACTGCACTGGCTTAACTTGAAACATATGGCTTTAATAAATCCACTTAATTTTATAGGTGTCCTGAGTCACTCCAAGCATGTCAGTCAGAAAGCAGGATACAAATACTGTACAGTGGAACCTCATATAACAAACGCCCCCTATAGTGACTAAATCGCATAACGAATAGGTTTTTAAAGAAAATGGCGCCCTACATAATTTTAAATGGGGAAAACCCCTTAGCTAAAAAAATGGTACGATTTTTCCCCAACAACAAAATTACATAGCAAACAGACCCATAGAACAAATTAAAATTGTTATATGGGATTTTATTGTGTGTGCATATACTACAAGAGCCATTTCAGTCTTCTGGGTGGTAGATTAACCAAAACACAAATATTGGAGCCTGGTATTGAGGAAACAATACTTTTCCACAGTAACCTCTTATGACAGATTAGTTCAAACTGTCTCCATAATCTCATTTTAGCCCTACAATCACTCTTTACTACATAAGCTCAATCTTTTGAACTGACAGAAGAAACCATACAGTTACCATTTTGCTGTTTGCACCATATGCCTACCTCTTCTTCTCCTTCTCCTTTCACACACATACACTTTACATACATATGCAAACATATAAATAATTCCATATTGTCCCTGTCTTGCTCAACCTTTCCCTGCTTTGACTGCCATTGTATTTATTTATTCTGACTCTTTAAAATCTTGTGTTCTTCTAAGGAGCTCATCGCATTGGTGTTGATGTTTTGCCACCCCATTCACTCTTCACAATAATCTGGAGAGGTACCCCAGTCTACGAGTTTCAGGATGGTTCAACAGTCACCTAAGGAGCAGTGGGTCGTAAGTGAAGATCACAATCACTTTAACCTTACAATACTATACAACCACTCTACCTACAACACTGTAGCAGGTCCTTCTGTATTACATAAGTTATCAGGCGCCCTTGGCTCAATAGTCTGGACACTTTCTGTGTAAACTATTCCTGTAGGTAACACCTCAACAACCTCTTACTATTATCATTAGATCTGTGAATACAAAAGCAAAGACCCCTGGTCCTGAACAGAAGGACAAAGATCTTTCAGTGATGGCCTGACGTTTATTCTAGTATGAACATCAACATGTCTTCAACAGTACATAGACACTGTTTTCTTCTGCCATGTCACACTGATCAGCTTCTTCTGCAACTCTTTGTTCCATTTCTCCTTTCTTATAGATTGTCTTTAAATTATAGGCTTGAGTACAGTGCCTAGACACAGAATGTGATTTATGTACAGTACCTTCTTAATGTAAACACTCAAGAAATATATAGCACTAAAAATAAACACTGCCCACTGAATGGAACAGTGCTGAGGTCACTTCCATTAACACATACCTTAACAAATACATCAAGCATAACCTTGAAGCTGTTTTGTGCCTAGAGACAGTTTTTCATTTTTAGGAAATAGCACTGCAGCTCAAACCACCAGTAGACTGAAGAAGCAATATCCATAACACATACACAGAGACCATCAATGGTTGTTGCTTTCTAATCCCACAACCTGTCTATTTCTATGATTTACTTTAAGTGTAAGAGATGTGCCTTATTTTTTTGAAGGTACATCTTTTACCCCTCACCAGAGTCTTGATGCTGCAGATAAATTTTAGTCAACCTCCACTGCAAATACTTACACATATAATAAATATGATTGGTTAAAATGCGGGGTTATAATATTAAAAGGATTTTCCAGCAGATGGAGAAACATTTTAATATGTTGTAAAAACAACAACAGAGTCTTATGGCAACTGAAATATTAACAAATTTTAGGAGCACACATTTTGCTTGACTCCAACACCCTTATATTTAGATGAATCTAAATGAGAGAGTTGGCGTCTACACCAGCACATGCTTTGAAAATGTGTCTGATTTCCAGGTGGTACATGAGTCTAATATTTAAAGACTATCGTTAAGTATTTCTCAATTACTTAGGAATTCCCTTTAGTGGAGGAAATGCCACTGGAAACCATCATATTGGGCCGAACGGCAAAATGAGCAGAGGAGGAACTCTGATTCCCAGCGGCCATGGAGGCAGAAGAGACTATGCTAGATGGACTGGCTGTGAAGGCGCACAACGTCCATATCATCAAGGCTGCGGCAGTCCATTGCAGTCCCGGTGTTAAATCCTGTATGTCTCATTTCATATGTGCTGCAGGAGATGGCTCCATGATCACAGTGTGTGGATCACTTCATGGCAACCTGGGATCCACCTTAAACAAATTCATGCAAATGGCATTTTTTCCTGCTTCAGGAAAAAAATACATTCTCGGATATGAGTTGCAGCCGACTTGTTGTTGTTCAGTCGCACAGTCAATTCCAACCCTTTGCAACCACATGGACCATTGCCCGCCAGGCACCCCTATCCTCCACCATCCTCCTCAACCCACCCACCTCTGTGCCCATTGCATCAACAATACCATCTAGCCATCTCATTTTCTGCCATCCCCTTCTTTTGCCCTCAACCTTTCCCAGCATCAAGGTCTTCTCAAGTAAGTCCTCCCTTCTCATTTGATGCCCAAAGTCCTTTAGCCTCATGTTTACTATTTGAACTTCCAATGAGCAGTCAGGGTTGATTTCTTCTAAGATTGACCTATTTGTTCTCCTCGCTGTCCAGGGTACCCTCAAAACTCTCCTCCAACACCACATTTCAAAGGCATCTATTCTTCTGCGTTCAGCTTTCCTAATTGTCCAGCTCTCACATCTGTACATTACCACTGGGAATACCATTGCTTTGACTATTCTAATTTTTGTTTGCAATGTGATGTCTCTGCTTTTTACTATGTTCCCCAGGTTTCTCATAGCTTGTCTCCCAAGAATCAGTCACCTTTTTATTTCATGGCTGCAGTCCCCATCTGCAGTGATCTTAGATCCTAAGAAAGTAAAATCTGTCACTGCTTCTACTTCTTCCCCATCTATTTTCCAGGGACTGATAGGGTCTGTTGCCATTATCTTGGTTTTCTTAATGATGAGTCTCAAGCCAGCTTTTGCACTCTCTCCTTTTAACCTATGCAGGAACTTCTTTAGATCTTCCTCACTTTCTGCCATTAGGGTAGTATCATCTGCATATCTCAAATTGTTGATGTTTCTCCAGCAATTTTGATTCCAGCTTGTGATTCATTCATCCCTGCATTGTGCATTATGTGCTCTGCATATAAGTTAAATAAGCAGGATGACAAAATGCAGCCTTGTCTTACTCCTTTTCCTGTTCCAAACCACTCCGTCATTCCGTATCCTGTCCTAACTGTTGCTTCTTGACTCATGTACAGATTTCTCATGAGGCATATATATGAGCAGACTTAGGAAGCATCTATTACTATTAAAACTATAGTCATACTAATAACAGGCATAAATATTTGGGCATGTATGGTATGAAACATAAACAAGTGAAATTTATATGTAGCCTGTCATAATCAGAATTTAGATGAAGTTTCCATGCACATAAGGTTCTCACCATTTTACAAATCTTAAAAGATCTTATGTAGCAGTCTTCTGGGTCAATAGGCTTTCCAAAGACCCCCTAAGCCTGTAAGGACACAGCAGTTCAATAGGCATCCTACTGCATTTATCTTAACAGATTTGCTGTCCAGACCTATTTGCTAAATCAAGGCTCCCTTCCAATCCCACCTCAAACAGAATTATCTTAAAACTCTCATGCTGTCTGCCTGTCTCTACTTCATTGCCTAACCCACATATTACTTCCCTTCCACAATTGCTTTCTTAATGTTACTAATACACAGTTAGCAATTAAAGTAATATCTCAGTCAAGAGCCAGCAGCAGTTGGAAGATTCCAAACACAACTCTTTATACATTTTGAACATAAAAAACTACTTGTCACATGTTCAGGGCAACTGTACCCAATGTTTTGAGAACACATTTCATCTTTTCAATGGTAACAGAGCGACAACTAGTGGCAATTCCTATTACTGCTTCTTGATCTGTCCTCATGCCCTTCCCTCTGGGGGCCCAATGAATATATCAAAATATCTTGCCCTAAAGCCACTACAAAACAAAGAAAGGCATTCCAGAGATGAAACAATCTGTATGTGGAAGTAGTACTGAGAAGTAGCATGAAGTTGACACTAACACACAAGTTGTATAAATGGTGACTGATTATACAATTGACCACCGACTCCCCTTTTCCCTCTCAACACCAGGCAACCATCTCCATTCTTCATTTTATTCATTCATTTATTTATTGTTCATATTTGTATCGCTGCCCCCTCACCAAAGCAACTCTGGGCAGCTAACAGATAAGGTATAAAAGATATAAAAAAGAAATGCCACAGAACTTTTAAATAATTTCACTTAGGGATTAGGAATTTTGTACCACTGCCTCCTCACAAAATTCATACAGTTGAAGCACCCTCCTAATTTGTGCTTTAGACCAGTGGTTCCCAAAGTGGGGCACACCCACCCACAGGAAGACTTCAAGTTCCAGAAGCCTAAGTCAGTAAATTGGCTGATCATTGCTTTGGGGAATTGACTTTAGTCTTCTGGGAATTGAAGTCCAAAAACCAAAGGTTGGGAAACACTAATTTAGACTATCATTTTAAGTAAATTAAACAAAAGTAACTGAATTTAATAGTTGATGTGAATGAAAGAAAGAAGTGAGACTAATTTATTTCATTTCATTTATTTTGCAATGAATTTAATATAAGGAATATGTTCTATTCTATTAATTTAAAATAAATCATTCTTATTAAGTAGTACTTTTCAGTAGATAATGGTAGATATTAAGGTCTTAATATTTACTATATTTAATTTTATGACATTCATTTTATCATTTTATCTATACTTTACTTTCTCCATCCTGGTTAAGATCTTCTGCACTGTAATGGGACATATTGAAATAATAATTATTTTATTGTTAATATTTACTTGCTGACAGTTTGATTTTGAATGTTGATGATCCAGGTTTTTCTATGTATAGAGGACTCAGAACTCAGTACCCAAAGGTACACATACTGGCTCTTTTCCTAGGATACACAATAGGAAATTGTTCTCCTAGCCTCTGGCTCCCCTAAATCCCTAAACTATCTAGTCAGCTGAGATGTATTGAACTTCTATATTACACGTAATGTTTAATTAACAATGTTTAATTGGGATAGTATGCAGTTTTAATGCAAACCCATTCTCCCTTCTGATGACAAATGTTCTTTTTGGGGAATGACCCTTATCCTCAACCTTGGGAACATCTTTCCACCTTCTTCATGATGCACCAATTGTTGCTCTATGCTCACCTAGCCTAGCCTAGCAACCAGGGGCATGAGACATACCTCTAAAAACAGGCCAGTGGCTTATCAGAAAGCCACAGTCCACCTTCTGCCAACTCTTGTTAATCCTGTAATGAAACTGATTTTTGCAGCACCTGAGACAAACTCCATAGTCCTATTATTACTGTAGAAAAGCTTGATCATGATGTTGCATAAGCCAAAAAAGAAGTCATATGAAACCCAAAACCAGGTGGTGTTGCCTATATTAATTTCAGATATCAGCTCATCAGCTTTGGTACATTCTTTCAATATCTCCAAATATGTCTGCCTATAAAGAATTACTTTGTTTGCAAATATTTATAAACAACTCAAAATGATATGTGATCATATTAAAACATACCATACAAATATACACAGAATTAAAATGCACTATTTAAGTTATCACTAAAATATAAGTTGAACTACACAACTCCAACCAGAACAGATGGTTCACCCAGCTCCCAGATGTAGGAGCTGCTCATATTCAAGAATACAGTGGTACCTCAGTTAATATAATTAATGCATGCTCCAGGAAACTTCTTACAGCGAAAATTACTTTAACCAAAATGCGGTTTCCCATTGAAAACCAAATAATCCATTCCGGATCTCACAAAAAAAGGCAACAAAAACTGTTCTAACTGTTCAAAACTCATTGTAAGGTGCCCTTTGGAATTTTTAACCACAAGAGATGTGAACAGACAAAAAATGTTTCCCTCCACTTATTTCTGCGCTCTGGAAGGGATTGGTGCAATTGGTTTTCAATGCATTTCAATGCATTTTCAGCACTTCTAGTGGCCAGCTCTGGTAACTCACTCCCGACGATCAGCTGTTAGTTCCCCTGCCACCCTGGAAATGCAGAACACTGCTTTTAAATTGTCGAAACATGGCAAAAAATTCCAGGAACTGAGCAGAAATGCTCTGAATATCGGCCTGCTGCCATGGAAAGTGGAGGTGGTGGGGTGCCCAAGCAGCCCAAAAAAGCTTCGTTATGTGAAATAAATCCTTAAACCAAGCTACTATTTACTCCGGATTTCCTTTCGCAAACCAGTTATTATGTTAACTGAGCTGTCCGTAAATCGAGGTTCCACTGTACTATCATACCAGAATTCAACTTCAGTTCAATGTGCACCTAGCTACCACCAGGAAACTCTATAGCTGTACCTGCTTCAGAAGTGGCAAATAAACAGAGTTGGGGACACTTCATTGCAAACCTCGAAAATAATCCCTTCCAATAGCTTCACACAAATAATAGATAATACTGAACATGAGATGGGATCCTTTGGAACTGTATACTCCAAGATTGTGGTATTTTTGAACCACATTCGGGTGTACCCTGGTAACAGCAACCTTGTGTTGCTGGCTGATCTTCCTCACACTTGGTCAGGCAAAAGGAACTGCAGATTGGACTCGCCAAAAGGTAGCTTCATTTTGGCAGTTTCACGCCTGTCCTAAACACAGAAGAAGAAGTACAGTTAGAACTTCCATGCAGCCATGGAAACTAACTAGGAAGTGACATTGGGAAAACACTTCCTGAACATCTCATGTACCACAAAAACCTTACCTGGTTTGCCATAAAACAGAAGCCACTTGATAGCACATAAAATACAATCTTCATGGGATCCAGGATCACTGCAGATGGTGACTGCAGCCATGAAAGAAAAAGATGCTTACTTCTTGAGAGGCAAAATGTAGACATCACCATGCCAACAAAAGTCCATATAGTCAAAGTAATGGTATTCCCAGTAGTAATATAGGACTGTGAGAGCTGGACCATAAGGAAGGCTGAGCGCAAAAGAATAGACGCCTTTGAACTGTGGTGTTGGAGGAGACTCTTAAGAGTACCCTGGACTGCAAGGAGATCAAATCAGTCCATCCTGAAGGAAATCAATCCTGACTGCTCATTAGAAGGACAAGTGCTGAAGATGAAGCTCAAGTACTTTGGCCACCAAGTGGGAAGAGAGGATTCACTTGAAAAGGCCTTGATGCTGGAAAAGATCGATGGCAAAGGGTGAAGGGGGCGGCAGAGGATGAGGTGGCTAGATGGAATCATTGACGCAATGGGCATAGATCTGTGACAGCTGCAGGGAATGACAGAGGAGTCTGGCATGCAGTGGTCCATGGGGTCACAAAGGATTGGAATCAACTGTGCGACTGAACAACAAAATCAGTCTCGCTTTCTCTCACACAGCCGCATGCACTTACCATACAACACAGGGATGGGCAATTCCAGAGATCCAGAGGATGCAAACCCCCACAGCTGCACCCCATTCCAGTGCTCCCTACATCTCCCCAATACCTCCCTCATTTTTGTTCCTTTTACTCTTGAAAAGCTTCTTCCACCCTCCATTAGATACAGCAGCAATTTCGCTATGTTCCCTTTTCACTCATCAGACATGTGTTTCGTTTTTCTTCCCAAACCAGAAGGAATAGAAAGTTGCTCTCAGTTTTGGGAAAGATCTACCCCTGCAGAGGGCACTGAGAACATCCTGAAATTGTCCACGCCCAGTGGGACCCTGAGGCATAGCTGTCAAGTTTTGGATTTGAAAATAAGGGAACAGAACGGGAAACTTGACAGCTGTGCTTATCCTGTGCAGCTCTCCAGTGGCAACATTAGAGCATTGCAGTCTGACTGATACGGACAGCCGCCGGAAAGAATGTAAAATACGGGAGGTTCCCGGTCAATACAGGACACTTGACAGCTATGCCCTGAGGTGGCGTGAGAGGCCTTAAAGAAAAAAAATGGAAGGATGGTTTGGAGACCTGTTGGAGATGCCAGGAAGCACAAGAATCTGGGAGCAGCATTTCTATCCATACTGATGGAAGAGAAAGAAGGGCAAGGAAAAGCTGTAGCTTTTCAGCTTTTAAGTCACAACTGAAAATAGTCAATTGCCCAATTAACTTTTGTTGTTGTTCAGTCGTACAGTCGATTCCGACCCTTTGCAACCCTATGGACCATTGATCTCCAAGCACCCCTGTCCTCCACCATCCTCCTCAGCCCACTCAGCTCGGTGCCCGCTGCGTCCACAATGCCATCTAGCCATCTCATCCTTGGACGTCCCCTTTTTCTTTTGCCCTCCACCTTTCCCAGCATCAAGGCTTTCTCAAGAGAATCCTCTCTTCTCATTTGGTGTCCAAAGTACTTCAGCTTCATCTTTACTATTTGACCTTCTAAGGAGCAGTCAGGACTGATTTCATTCAAGATTGACCTATTTGTTCTCCTCGCTGTCCAGGGTACTCTAAAAACTCTCCTCCAACACCACATCTCAAAGGCGTCTACTCTTCTGCGCTCAGCCTTCCTAATGGTCCAGCTCTCGCAACCATACATTACCACTGGGAATACCATTGCTTTGACTGTACGGATTTTTGTTTGCAAGGTGATGTCTCTGCTTTTCACTATGTTCCCCAGGTTTCTCATGGCTTGTCTCCCTAGAATCAGTCGCCTCTTTATTTCATGGCTGCAATCCCCATCTGCAGTGATCCTAGATCCCAAGAAAGTAAAATCTGTCACTGCTTCTACTTCTTCCCCGTTTACTTTCCAGGTGCTGATTGGGCCTGTTGCCATTATCTTGGTTTTCTTGATGTTAAGTCTCAGGCCAGCTTTTGCACTCTCCTCTTTCAACCTAATCAGGAGCTTCTTTAAATCTTCCTCACTTTCTGCCATTAGGGTGGTATCGTCTGCATATCTCAAATTGTTGATGTTTCTCCCAACAATTTTTATCCCATATTGTGATTCCACCATCCCTGCATTGCACATTATGTGCTCTGTTTATAGGTTGAAAAGGTAGGGTGATAAAATGCAGCCTTGTCTTACTCCTTTTCCTATTCCAAACCATTCTGTCATTCCGTGTTCTGTCCTAACTGTTGCTTCTTGACTCTTGTACAGATTTCTCATGAGGCATATGAGGTGTTCTGGTATTCCCATTTCTTTAAGTACTTGCCACATTTTATTGTAGTCCACACAGTCAAAGGCCTTGGTGTAGTCAATAAAGCAGAGGTATACTTGTTTCTAATATTCCTTTGTTTTCTCCATGATCCACCGTATATTGGCAATGTGATCTCTACTCCCCATGCCTCTTCTGAACCCTGCCTGCACCTCTGGCAATTGTCTCTCCACGTGCTGCTGAAGTCTATCCTGTATTATCTTGAGCATCACCTTGCTAGCATGTGGGATGAGCGCAATTGTTCGATAATTTGAACACTCTTTGGCACTACCCTTCTTTGGGATTGGAACGTATACTGATCTTTTCCAATCCTTTGGCCACTGTTTTGATTTCCAGAACTGCTGGCATATCGAATGCAGTAATTTGATTTGGTCATCTTTTAGAGCTTTGAAAAATTCAACTGGGATACTGTAATCTCCACTAGCTTTGTTGTTTGCAGTGCTTTTTAGGGCCTTTCTAACTTCACTCTCTAGGATGTCTGGCTCAGGTTCACTGTTCTCATTATTGTGATTATCAGTGGAGTTGAGGTGATTTTTGTAAAGTTCCTCTGTGTATTCTTTCCATCTTTTCTTAATCTCTTCTGCATCAGCTAACTCCTTGCCATCTTTGTCCCTTATCATGGTCATTTTTGCTTTGAATGTTCCCTTGATTTCCCGATCTCTAGTCCAACCTCTTGTGTTGTTTTCCTCTATTTCTTTGCACTGTTCATTTAAATAGATTTCCTTGTCTCTCCTTGCTTTTCTTTGAAATTCTGTATTCAAGTGATTGTATTTTTTCTTTTCTCCTTTGCCTTTTGCATTCCTTCTTTCCTCTGCTATTTTAAGAGTCTCATCAGACAACCACTTTGCTTTCTTATGCTTCTTTTCTTTTGGTATGGTTTTCCTTGCTGCCTCCTGCATGATGTCCCGCACATCTGTCCATAATTCTTCTGGCACTCTGTCTATCAATTCCAAACCATTAAATCTGTTCCTCACCTCCACCGTGTATTCCTTAGGGATGTTGTCTAGGTCATATCTGTCTGGCTTGATTGTTTTCCCTATTTTCTTTAGTCTATGTCTGAATTTTGCTATTAGTAGGTTGTGATCTGAGCCACAGTCTGCTCCAGGGGCCCAATCAACTGAAAGTGTATAAATTTTTTCCTCTGTTTTAAATCACAAACTAGTCAGATAGGTGCATTCAGGCTGATAAGCCAGTGTAAAACTGTATGGAATCAGTCGCATTTGCAGATTAAAGGTGTGATCAGATAGTGATATAGGATTGCACAGACAAGTGTCATTTAACTGGATGCAATCTTTAATGTGAATGTTTCCATTCACATATGATCAGGACCTAATGCTGCAAAGAAAGAGGAGTCCTGCCACCAGACGAAACTTAACTGGTGATGAAAATTTCAGGCTGGTTTGCAATATCTGGTTGCATGAAAATAAACTGAACCAGTCTGTGCCATAGGCAGTCCAGAAAATGTGCTGAGCTGCCAACTGATCACATCCTCATTTATAAGATGACTCTACTCTCTTTTTAAAAAGTGGGCTTGGTGCCCACTATTTCAAAAACCATGCTGTATCTTGTAGGTATGTGAGTGAAGAAGCTGCAAAGTCAACTTACTCACCATTCAGTTTACACTCAGCCCACCAAAAAGCAGCAGCTGCTACAGTTTTTCTGCATTTGGATCTCTCACTTTATGACCCTTCTAGCTTTAACGCAGGTTAATCAATTTATTCATTATGTGCCATCAAGTCAACTCTGACTTAAGGTGATCACTTTCAGGTTTTTCTAGGTAGAGAGCCCTCAGAGGTGGTTTACCATTCGCTTCTTCTGGGGGTGTCCTGGGACTGTGGAGCTTGACCAAGTGGGGAACTGAACACCCAAACAATATCTAACTCACTGAGCTATCCAGCCAGCTTGACTCAAATGCCGAAGTGGTAAAATAGCCATTTGAAATACACAAAATGTCTTATTAGCATAGAATATTTAAAGGTTAGTATTTAATATTATTCTGTAAGTCAGACATATACTTCCTCCATTCCTAGTTTGCAGCACACATATGGCAGTTTGATTCATTCATTATGAGCAAAACAATGCTAATTTGGCATCTCCGTGGCTCAGTGCACATTATAGAGGCTTGTGGCAGAACACCAAATTGGAAGATGTATCTATAGTGATTTAGATAAAATGTCTCTCATATGAAAACCATGTTGGACAAAGAAAAGAGATTATCCAGACAATGTACTTGTGAGAATTTGTGTTGTTTGTATTTTGGTAAGCCATGCTGATAAAATAAATGCATAAGCACAATTTTGGACATTAATTTTGAATAGGGGATTTGGATTTGGGAGAATTGTCATTATGCTAATAAGGGGCAGAAACCTTTCCGCCTTAATCATAACATTGGTTCTTAGAACACAACGGCTGTGTGAATGTGGAGAGATACAGAATCTGGCTCATTTACTGATCTGTCGCTTAATGCCAGAAACATGCACCAATGAGGACTAAAGTTTGGCCAATGACAAAGCCAAGAAAGTGGCTTCCTTTTGGCAGTCCAGGGTTTGATCAGGACACAGAAGAGGCACACAAATAACTGGAAAAGAAAAATGTTGTAAACATGGCTAGATGGTGCAGACATTCCTATCACAGTTGTCAATATTGCAGACAATAAACCATTTAATCGCTTGGGAAGGGTAGCCATGATGTGATATATTTGGCAGATTTTATGTTTGGGAAAGGAAAGTGATACATACAGTATACAGAAAAGGAAATAGACCAAGAAAAGGAATAGATGGACGAAGATATTGGAAGGACGGGAAGATTTTTCCTAGTGGGTAATGGAGTGGATATCAGTCATAATCAAACTGTGTTCTGGAAAGCCATAGGAACCTCTGGAATTTCCACATCACTCTTCCTTGTGAAAATCATTAATGGCAAATAACTGCCTGAGAAGGATAGCATACCTACTATTACTGTTGTTCTCAGGCAATCTACAGCTGCATGGAAGCGTTGAGTCTGTTTGTATGATGCATTAATTATTATTATTTTAAAATAACTTTTAAGAAGCCCCATCCTCTGAAAAACCTATATACAATGTACACAGATGGGATAAGGTAAGATACAACAGATAGGCACATCTAAAGGGTGCATGGCTAGAACAGGGATGCTTTTCTGATCCACAGAAGACATTTTCAGTCATATCAACTGAAATAGTGCAACAGTTTAAAATACAGCTGTGAAGAATTTTTAAACTGTTGCATGGTTTAAAGCCAAGATGGGACGATGTTCCAAAACTGTTGAACCCATCACTCTCCCTCTACAGAAGAGGATATGAGGGACAACACGTCTGGCCAGTCCCAATACTCCGAAAGAGGCCAGCATCTCACTGCAGGCAAGCAAATAAGAGAAAGCTTCCTTCTGAACAGGAAGTCTGAAAAGAAACAGTACATATGAGAGTCACAGTAATTTAACTCCTATATAAAGGCATTACTAACCAAAATGTTTATTGCTGTAAGGAAAACTCAGTCTTCTCCTCAGGACAGCTTCATATCTCAGCTACCACATTTTGCTACTTCAATATGCTCAAAGCACTGAGTTCTCAGATTAAAGGTGAAATTGCAAACCAATTTGCTCATGTTTTAAAGACAAGAAGCTAAATGGATGTGCAGCACATTGCCATTTTCACAAAGGAAAGGAAGGTTGCCAGGGGCTTAAATATATGCAAGAAATACCTATAAATGTAATTGCACACTGCGACATTGGAAGATCCCCACTGATTTATACAAGAGAGCTGAGCCACACTCAAAGTCAATATAAGCATTAGGAAACAGTCTCATCAAGCTTTCCTCGGTCCACAGGTTCCCCTGGGCAGATCTACAGTAACCGAAACAGAATATATTTTCTAAAGGTCTAATTTTCTGCCATTCTCCAAATCTATGCCCTGCTTTCCAAGTAAATGAACTAAGCCATAAGTATAAACCTAGCAAAATAAGCCATAAATTATGTGACAGGTGGCTAATATAAAAATATGCATTTTTAATTCCTCTAATTTTGCTGGCATATATCAAATGCAGATAACTCCTCCAGCTTGTTCTGCCTTGTGCATAGAAACAAAGTGCCTTCGATATAACTTTTTAATATTCTCTTCCAATAAATGGTTATGCATTTCATAGTCTCTGAAGGAATCACAGATTTCCCATTAACTACTCTGACAAAAAAAGTTTTTAAGACTACCTGTATATATGAATATTTACAGGACTGAAGTCATTTTTCCCTACCAAAAACTATACAAAATCCTCATCTTTTAGCACTGATTCTGACAAAAACACGAAAGGTTAAAAACACACTTGGTAAACAAAGCCTCTTGTTTTTTAACTCCATTTTAAGCAGATGTATATGCCACATATACATACTGCGGTGGCTCAGTGGTTAAGACACTGAAGTTGACGACTAGAAGGTCGGCAGGTCGCCAGTTCAAGACCCGAGAGTCAGATGTGACTAGCTTTCGAGTAGGGGTGACCTTTAGTTTTAATTTTCTTAATGACCGCTTCTTTACATCTCTCTGTGATCCACAAAAATGACAGAATGTTGCTAATGGAATTGTATGTAGGAAAGAGGTATTTTGTAGTACTACTTTTTCTCAGAAATTCACCACAAGCAAAACATTTTCAGGAAATGTTATAAAATGTTTTATTTCGTTAATTAAACCACCACTAAGTAATTTCAGTTCAGAAAATCTTGCACATGTAACATTTTCCACTCCCTGACTTTGATTCTGATATGATGTGCTGGCAATATTTTTAGGCTAAAATAAATGAATATATCAATATAGCCAACTCTTTGATAACTTTGTACAGCCAGTAACAGCATGACTAATTTAGATACACTGATTTAATAAACTGAACAGTAGAGTTTTCATTAATATCAAGTATATTCTATAATCTGTTCTTTTCTAAAGACTAACTTCTGTGGACTTTTACTGAAATTGTCTTTATCTTTTCCTGGACCATCTAGCATTCCAAATATTACGCAAAAAGTTATAAAAAAATTAACCTTATATTTTCTTCATGCAGTAGTGATTTTTAAACTAAATGATAAATGGCCTTAAACTGGAAAGTGAACTTTGTATCAGTTCAATATGGATTATAATTATAAAGTGACCTGCTAGAGGCAGCCACGAGACCACTCCAGCTGGGGGTGAGGAGGACCAGGCGGCTGGCGGGAAAGCAGCCATCTACTGCCGCCGCCACAGAGAGGCTGCCCGGGGCCAGAGGCAGCCGCGAGACCACCCCAGCCGGGGGCGAGGAGGACCAGGCGGGCGGCGGGGAAAGCCACCTCCTGCTGCCAGCCGAGCACTGGAGACCACGCGGCAGAAGGGAAGAAAACAGAAGAGGAAAGCCAAGGGGCGGGAGGCCCATGCAAAGGATAAGTAACTGATAGACAATAATGTAGCTGATCTAATATAGCAACTGACATAGAGACTTTACACTGACTTAATTTATAGAAACTGACATAGTGTGTTGTAAATGGTGATAATGCATATGATAATATGTTGTTAAAAATGTTTTAAACTTTGTTTTAAATATGTGTGATGGGAGAAAAATGGCGTAGACACCGGTAAACCACGCCACAAAGCTTGCCAAGAGAACCCTATTGACCAAAACAAAAGGCAAAACAAAGGAGCAGGCTAGATGATACAGGATGCTTAGCACAACAGAGTGGAGGAAGGGGAGGGACAGGAAAGGGGGAGGGGAAATGCAATGTTGCAAGGAACAATACTGCATAGGGACAAGGAATGTGAGATCAATGAATCAAGGCAAACTGGAAGTGGTAAAAAATGAGATGGAAAGAATAAGCATTGACATTCTGGGAATCAGTGAGCTAAAATGGACAGGGATGGGCGAATTCAGGTTGAGAAACCATCACATCTACTACTGTGGACAAGAAAACCTTAGAAGAAATGGAGTAGCCATAATTGTCAATAAAAGAGTGAGAAAAGCAGTAATGGGATACGAAAAGATGGAAAGAGTACACAGAGGAACTCTACAAAAAGGACCTCAACACTCCTGATAATCACAATGATGAAGAAATTGAACTTGAGCCAGACATCCTGGAGAGCGAAGTCATAAAGGCCCTAAAAAGCACTGCAAACAACAAAGCTAGTGGAGATGATGGTATCCCGGCTGAATTTTTCAAAGCTCTAAAAGATGATGGCGTCAAATTACTGCATGCAATATGCCAGCAGATCTGGAAAACAAAACAGTGGCCACAGGATTGGAAAAGATCAGTATACGTCCCAATCCCAAAAAAGGGCAATGCCAAAGAATGTTCAAATTACTGAACAATTGCACTCATCCCACACGCCAGCAAGGTGATGCTCAAGATAATACAGGATAGACTTCAGCAGCATGTGGAGAGAGAATTACCAGAGGTGCAGGCTGGTTTCAGAAGAGGCAGGGGGACTAGAGACCACATTGCCAACATACGTTGGATCATGGAGAAAACAAAGAAATGCCAGAAACAAGTTTACTTTTGTTTTATTGACTACACTAAGGCATTTGATTGTGTGGACCATAACAAGATGCAGCAAGTAATTAAAGAGATGGGAATACCAGAGGACCTCATATGCCTCCTAAGAAATCTGTACAAGAATCAAGAAGCAACAGTTAGGACAGAACACGGAATGACGGAATGGTTTGGAATAGGAAAAGGAGTAAGACAAGGCTGCATTTTGTCACCCTGCTTATTCAACTTATACACAGAGCACATAATGCGCAATGCAGGGATGGAGGAATCACAATATGGGATTAAAATCGCTGGGAGAAACATCAACCATCTGAGATATGCAGACGATACCACCCTAATGGCAGAAAGTGAGGAAGACCTAAAGAACCTCTTGATTGGGGTGAAGGAAGAGAGTGCAAAAGCTGGCTTGAGACTCAATATCAAGAAAACCAAGATAATGGCAACAGGCCCAATCAGTTCCTGGAAAATAGATGGGGAAGAAGTAGAAGCAGTAACAGACTTTACATTCTTAGGAGCAAAGATCACTGCAGATGGGGATTGCAACCATGAAATAAAAAGGCGACTGATTCTTGGGAAACAAGCTATGAGAAACCTGGGGAACATAGTGAAAAGCAGAGACATCACCTTGAAAACAAAAATTAGAATAGTCAAAGCAATGGTATTCCCAGGGTTATGTACGGATGCGAGAGCTGGACAATTTGGAAAGCTGAACGCAGAAGAATAGATGCCTTTGAAATGTGGTGTTGGAGGAGAGTTTTGAGAGTCCCCTGGACAGCGAGGAGAACAAATAAGTCAATCTTAGAAGAAATCAACCGGGACTGCTCATTGGAAGGTCAAATAGTAAAAATGAAGTTAAAGTACTTTGGACATCAAATGAGAAGGGAGGACTCACTTGAGAAGGCCTTGATGCTGGGAAAGGTGGAGGGCAAAAGAAAAAGGGGGAGGCCAAAGATGAGATGGCTAGATGGTATTGTAGACACAATGGGCACAGAACTGGGAAGGCTGAGGGGGGATGGTGGAGGACAGAGGCGCCTGGAGGACAATGGTCCGTAGGGTCGCAAAGGGTCGGAATCGACTGTGCGACTGAACAACAACAGAAATAAAATATATTGGCTTTATGTCTTCATTCTGTTTTGTATATGCATAGCCTTTAAATTTATTTGCCTTGGAAATTCAAGTTGCTTCAGACCTGCAGATCTCTGCAAGTATCTGAAAAATTCAAGAGAAAAGAAGCCTGCATATGTCTCAGGGCTTATTCAGATATTCCTAAAATGCTTCCATTTGTCTTCCCTATTTCTTCCTCAGTGTGATCTTCAAATTCCTGGAGACAGGCAGTGGTTTTAAAGAGATTATTACAGTGTGATTGATGGTAAGTGTCTCTAAATTATATTTTTCCCATCCTATTGTGATTCTTGATCAGACTGGTTCTGTAGATTTTTGAACCAGTACAAACAACTATAGCACCAGTACAAACAACTATAGCACGTTATATAATAACTCAGTAAGTTAACTAACTAATTATATTAATATATTAAATATGTACACTGTTGTATGAGTGCCAAAATTGAATTCACAGTGATGCCTTCGCCAAGCTGATTTCAGCCTTCTGTGATAAATCTTGTCTATTTCCAACCTGTTCCACCTTGTCTTCTACACAGAGCTAAGGAAAAAGACTGTTCTGAGGGGAGAATAACATTTTACTAATTACAAAACACTGTGGTTGTCTATTTAGAAAAGTTAGTCATGACCTGAAAGGTCTTTCCTGGTTAACATAGTTGTCTAAGTAGGAAGAGTGCGTATTTTAGGCAACATCTTAAATGTTCTGCTTCATACCCCTTAACTTTAGAATACTATTTTGTGTGTGGAATATTGGCTAAGGATCAGCTAAGACAAGATGTTATTACTGTACAATATTTACATATGCTTCCCATTACTCCCTTCTCTAGTAACAATCAGTGTTATGATAGATCTAATGGGAATTTATGGATGGGTGGGTGGAATCTCTCACCCTATTGGGTAGGTTACTAACATGTCACAAAATGAATTGAGGTAGATCCTGACTTGGCCTTTCCAAAAGAAACATTGATAAAAAGTATGGAGCACATGTATGAACATTCACATGTATGGAGATACACCCATAAGGGATATTTGAACCATGGCAATAGTATATCTTGAAACAGGATAGGGTGAGTATATCACACTCACAATATAGTTGACTAAACATAGATGGCTTATGGCAACTGACATAGTGACTGTACAAGAAACTGACTTACATAGAGACCTGATATAGTGGACTTTTTCTTTCTTTCTTTCTTTCCCTTTCATTAATTAGTTCAACTTTTACTTTGATACTATGTGATAAACTGTGATATTGTGCATGATAATACTTTGTTTTAAAACTGTTTAAACTGTGATAACATGTGTGATGGGAAAAGACTGGCGTAGAGACCGGCAAGGCACGCCACAAAGTTTGCCAAGAGAACCCTATGGACCAAAACAAAAGGCAAAACAAGGGGATGCTCAGCACAGCAGATCTGAAAAGGGGGAGGGATACGAAAGGGAGAGGAGAAATACAGTGTTGCAGGGAACAATACTGCATAGGGACATGGAATGTGAGGTCTATGAATCAAGGAAAACTGGAAGTGGTAAAAAATGAGATGGAAAGAATAAGCATTGACATCTTGGGCATCAGTGAGCTAAAATGGACAGGGATGGGTGAATTCAGCTCTGGAAACCATCATATCTACTACTGTGGGCAAGAAAACCTTAGAAGAAATGGAGTAGCCATAATTGTCAATAAAAGAGTGAGAAAAGCAGTAATGGGATACAATCTAAAAAATCACAGAATGATGTCAGTCAGATTTCAAGGCAAACCTTTCAATGTCACTGTGATCCAAATATACGCACCAACCACTGGTGCAGATGAAGCCACAATGGACCAGTTCTATGAGGACCTAGAACACCTCATAGAACAGACACCAAGAAATGATGTCCAAATTATATTAGGAGACTGGAATGCCAAAGTAGGAAATCAAAAAGTGGAGGGAATAACAGGTAAATTTGGTCTTGGAACACAGAATGAAGCAGGGCAAAGATTGATAGAGTTCTGCCAAGAGAACGCACTGGTCATAGCAAACACTCTCTTCCAGCAACACAAGAGGCGACTTTACACATGGACATCACCAGATGGCCAACACCGAAACCAGATTGACTACATACTCTGCAGCCAAAGATGGAGAACCTCCATACAGTCAGCAAAAACAAGACCTGGAGCAGACTGTGGCTCAGATCACAACCTACTGATCGCAAAATTCAGGCTTAGACTAAAGAAAATAGGGAAAACACGGAGGCCAGAAAGATATCACCTAGACAGCATCCCTAAAGAATACACGGTGGAGGTGATGAACAGATTTAATGGCTTAGACTCGGTAGACAGAGTACCAGAAGAATTATGGACGGAGATGAGGGACATCATGCAGGAAGCAGCAAAGAAAACCATACCAAAAGAAAAGAAGAGTAAGAAAGCAAAGTGGTTGTCTGATGAGGCTCTTAAAATAGCAGAGGAAAGAAGGAACACAAAAGTCAAAGGAGAAAGGAAAAACTACAATCATTTGAACACAGAATTTCAAAGAAAAGCAAGGAGAGATAAGGAAAACTACCTAAAAGAACAGTGCAGAGAAATGGAGGAAAACAACAAAAAAGGCAGAACCAGAGATCTTTTTTAAAAAAACGGGGAAATCAAGGGAACATTTAAAGCAAAAATGACCATGATAAGGGACAAAGACGGAAAGGAGCTAGCTGATGCAGAAGAAATTAAGAAAAGATGGAAAGAGTACACAGATGAACTTTACGAAAAGGACCTCAACACTCCTGATAATCACAATGATGAAGAAATTGAACTTGAGCCAGACATCCTGGAGAGCGAAGTCATAAAGGCCCTAAAGAGCACTGCAAACAACAAAGCTAGTGGAGATGATGGTATCCCAGTTGAATTTTTCAAAGCGCTAAAAGATGATGGCGTCAAATTACTGCATTCAATATGTCAGCAGATTTGGAAAACAAAACAGTGGCCACAGGATTGGAAAAGATCAGTATACGTCCCAATCCCAAAAAAGGGCAATGCCAAAGAATGTTCAAATTATCGAAAAATCGCGCTCATCCCACATGCCAGCAAGGTGATGCTCAAGATAATACAGGATAGACTTCAGCAGCATGTGGAGAGAGAATTACCAGGGGTGCAGGCTGGTTTCAGAAGAGGCAGGGGGACTAGAGACCACATCGCCAACATACGCTGGATCATGGAGAAAACAAAGGAATACCAGAAACAAGTTTACTTTTGTTTTATTGACTACACTAAGGCATTTGACTGTGTGGACCACAACAAGATGTGACAAGTAATTAAAGAGATGGGAATACCAGAGAAGCAGTGCAGGGATGGAGGAATCACAATATGGGATTAAAATCGCTGGGAAAAACATCAATAATCTGAGATATGCAGACGATACCACCCTAATGGCAGAAAGTGAGGAAGACCTAAAGAATCTCTTGATTGGGCTGAAGGAGGAGAGTGCAAAAGCTGGCTTGAGACTCAATATCAAGAAAACCAAGATAATGGCAACAGGCCCAATCAGTTCCTGGAAAATAGACGGGGAAGAAGTAGAAGCAGTGACAGATTTTACTTTCTTAGGATCAAAGATCACTGCAGATGGGGATTGTAGCCATGAAATAAAAAGGCGACTGATTCTTGGGAGACAAGCGATGAGAAACCTGGGGAACATAGTGAAAAGCAGAGAGATTCAACAATACAGTATATAAATAATATGGACTCAAAAAAAGCGAAGTCATATGTCTGATCCTTAGTGCCTGTAGACTGTCTTGGAGCTGTGGAGTAATGGAACTCCAGCAGGAACAACGTGAGGGAACTCTTGGGTGAGAGAACAGGCTAACAGAAGTCCCAAGCCAGAAACCATAAATTTAGGAGAGAAGCATAGGCTAGCAGGATTCTCTGGCTAAATCTTGGATTCTAGGAAGCCGAAAGTGATTTCAGCTCAGAAACGATGAAATCAGCCCAAAGAGACTTAGCAGGGAACAGCAGAAGGAGGCTTCGGTCAGAAATAGACAGAGCAAGAAGAAGTACTTGAGAACATTTACGTCCGAACCACTAATAAGGCTACAGTGTGTCTTTTCACCTGGATTTGGCATGGCTGACTAAAGTGATCTGGCTCCTTGTTAGACATGTGTCCAGTTAACCTATTCTGCCCTGTTCTTAATCTTGCCTACCTGGCTAAGTCTACCCAGTACTCAGTGATGACAACAAAATTAGCATAGGCCATTGGATAATCATTGTGATATAGTGGATAGAATGATGGGCTAGGACTCAGGAAGTCCTGGGTTCAAATCCAGCCATGGAAGTTTATTAAGGGTGTGTACCCGGTTAAACCATTTCTTAAATATCTCACTTAACTTGAGAGGCTGTTAAGGTCAATATAATTCAGTTGTCACTTGAAGGCAAATAACACTTTGGTTAAACAGGAAGAAGATGGGCAGACTCTGTTTACAAAAATGCAGAACATTTTAGAAGGGTTTTTCTGCCAGGCCTCCAGACAATCCTTATGGAACCCCTGCCCCTAAAGATTCAGTCTTTATGTTATCACTGCAGTAGGGCTGTCCTGTGAGATGAATTTATGGCTATGATATTCAAATCTTCTGTGTAATTTTGATAGCATTTGTTTAGAATAAGGGTTCCCAACCTAAGGTTCATGGGCCTTATCCAGCCCACGACTCCATTTCACGTGGGGCCCCCACCCCTCCAAGGGCATTCGAGAAATAAAATGGCCACTACTTTGAAGCTGTTGGGACAAAATGGCCACTGCCGCCGCCCTATCATGCAGGCAGGGCAAAGTGGCTGTCCAGCCATCAAAGCTGACTGAGGGAACATGACCTGGCCCCCGGCTTGAAAAGGTTGGGAACCCCTGATTTAGAAAAACATTCCTGTTATTTTATCCTGGTGCTTGTCCTGCTTTGAGACCAGAGGCTATTTCTTCTCAGCCACAGTGCTTAACCTATGCTTACTTGTCCTTCTCCTGACAAGTTTTCTGTTAAAACAGTCTGTAGTATGCACCTACATTTCTTAATAAAAAGGAAACTTTGCAAGTGTGTAGTACAAACACTACCAGCTTTGTTCATTTGTTCATTCATTACATATACACCCCACCTGACTACTAAAAGATAGCATTCAAGGTGGCTTAAAAGTTATTAAAAGGAAGGAAAAAAGGTAAATTTAGAAATTTTAAAATATATTTCATTTAACCCTATTGAAAGAAAACTCAAATAAAACCTTAATGAAATAAATCTGCCCAACCACAAAAATCAGCACAATGCTTTAAAAACATTTAAAGCTCTGGCAGTGTAATGGTTAAACTGCTGTACTGCAGCCTAAGGTTGTGAGTTCACACTTGACCAGGGCCCAAGGTTCATTCAGCTTTCCATTCTTCTGAGGTCAGCAAAATGAGTACCCAGCATGTTGGGAGCAAGATGCTAATAAACTTGTGAACCCCCAGAGAGTGCACTAAGAGCTATGGGGTGGTATATAATGTAATTGCTATTGCTGAAACTTTAACATTATGAAGGACACAGATTAGAAACAGTACTGCAGGGCAGGTTAAACTTCAAATGCCTCTCTGAAAGATGTGTTCTTACTCTCTTCTGGAAGGAAGTCAAAGGGGACACAGCCACAACTCAGAAGGGAGTGCATTCCACATCCTATGAACCATCCATGAGACAACATCACTGCTGGTAAGCACCGAAGCCGTTGCTTGCAGCCATTAAGGCCAGAAATGTCCTCCCAGTGTTTTCACATGACACCTCTTATAATCTAGAACTCCTGCATATCTTTGCACCATTGTGGACTCTGCATATCCTTCCACTCACCTGCAGGTTCAGTTTTGCATGCTGCAAATAAATATTACCCTTGAAACCCTTTTGTTATTTTAGAAGTTCCCCATGCTGAGCAAGGAATGAATGATTTCACTGTTTAATTTTTGTTCCTTTTCAGCAATGTAAACAGTCACTTCTGTTTTTACTTCAAGTGGAAATATTGAATGCCAAAATCCAGTTGGAATCTGTATTAAGTCTATCACAGGTAAAGTAGTCACATTACAGGATAGCATTGCTACATCTGCCTAAAAAATCCGTTGTTAAGGGGCTGCAGTGGCTCAGTGGTTAAGAAGTTCACCTTGTTAGCTGGAAGGCTGGCAAGTCGGCAGTTCAAGACCCAGGGAATGCATGATGGACTGAGCACCCAGCTCTGTCCCAGCTCTTGGGGACATGAAAGGAGCCTCATTTGGGTATCCTCTGAGCAGAGTTTCTCCAGCAAAAATCCTTTCAATCCAGAATAATTTCTGACATGAAATTATTATTATATCTGTTGTTTTTAAAAGAAGAGCCCTAGTCCCTTTTCTGATTTAACCATTCTATTTTTTTTATTGTATTGCTTCCAAAGGGATTTGTCAAGTTATCATTATTACTATAATTGTTGTGCACAATTCTTGTTTATATGAATAGTATTTGGATCTGGCCCCAAATTATAATCTACAAGTGTATGATTAGGTGTTTGAGGCACTCTGGTGTTTAGATAATATTGGATCCATCATTTAATGGGAAAGACAGTCCTTTAACTCCAGCTGTGTTCAGGAGTGGAAAATGAATGAGAAAAATTCTTTTGCTTCCAACTTGTGACTGGTTTCAACTGTTTCTCATTGTATGTAGCTTATAGGTAAAAAGTTGCCCTTGCTGGAAAGCTAGTCATATCCGACTCTAGGGTTCGGTGCCAAAGAGCCAGTGCTGTCTGCATCTGCAGATGTTTCCATGAACATGTGGCAGGCATGACTAGACACCGGAGTGCACAGAATGCTGTTTACCTTCCCACCACTGAAGGGGTCCCTATTTATCTACTTGCAATTTCTTGCTTTTGAACTGTTAGGTTGGCAGGAGCTGGGAAAGAGATGGGTGCTCATTCTGTCATGCAGTACTCGGGTCTCAAACTGCTGAACTGCTAACCACCAAGCCACTGCAGTCCCATGCTTTTAGCCACAGTTACATGCTTTAAAAATAACACATTTGCCTTGGAGTTGATACCAGTGAAATAAAGTGATTTATCATTTGTAACACAAGGATGGTTATCTGAAACTCTCTTGAGGGGTTGTTTACTTTAAACTGATATTTATATTTGCGTCATGTTAAATTGTACTGATTTTATGTTTGTGTGTTGAAATGAATGTATGTTTCCCTCAGAATATTTAGAAATGCAAACATGTGACTACCCTACCAGAAGCACAATACTAAAAATCAATGCAAATTGGAACAGTGGCATAACATTCCATCATTGGGCAAGACCCAGCTGGCAAAAAGTAAGTGCGGTAAGCTTACGGCCCCGGTAAGCATAACACTCCCATGTATGTATGTATGTATGTATGTATGTATGTATGTATGTATGTATGTATGTATGTATGTATGTATGTATGTATGTATGTATGTATGTATGTATGTAAACCAGGGTGGTTTACCATTCCCTTCTTCTGAGGCTGCTCTTTTTTTTACTTGGAGAGAGGGCTTTTATGGTTTGGTGGGAATTTAAATTCAATGATAGCGATCAAGATTCTTTAATTGTCCTGTGAACCACTCTGAGTCCCAGTTCCCAGAGAAAAGCAGGATATAAATCAAGTAACTGATTCAATATTTTGCTTCCAGAGTCCACAATACCTAGACAGAGGACTCTTAACTCTACCAATCAAAAGATATTGTGTGGCTATTCAATATTTCCCTTCCATGATGGATTTTCAGTTAGAAGAAAAAGCTATGAGAAAACATCAGAATGTTAGAAATAGAAAATAATAAACTCTGGTCCAAAATGTCCTCCCCAATAGAAGCTTTTCTGAAAGCAACATCACTCAACGCGGTGACAAAAGTATAGAGTAGGGGTGCCCAAACTATGGCCCGTGAGCCGGATCCAGCCTGCAGCGTCAATTAATCCAGCCCATGCCGCCGTTCTGCTCCCAGAATTAAAACATGCATGTGTGGACACAGAACGCCCCCATGCATGCAAAGAACATTGCCGTAAATGACCCATGGCTGTCGCAAACGTGGCATACTCAACCACCTGACCAGTCCACAGCCTGAAAAGTTTGGGCACCCCTGATATAAAGGATTCCCTCCACAAGAACTTGACGAGGAAGGATCTTGGAATTGTTGTAGATCATAGGCTAAATAAGAGTCAACCGTGTGATGTGGCAGCAAAAAGGCCAAAAATACTGTTTTAGGCTGCATTAACAGAAATATAGTCTCCAAAACCCGTGAGGTACAAGTCCCCCTCCTATTCAATACTAGTTAGACCACATCTAGAGTACTGTGCCCAATTCTGGGCACCACATTTTAAGGAAGATGCAAATAAATTAGAGCAGGAACAGAGAAGCGCGACAAGGATGATCAGAGGACTGGAAATCAAGCCATATGAGGAAAGACTGAAGGAACTGTGCATGTGTAGCCTTGAGAAAAGGAAACTGAGAGGGAATATGATTGCACTCTTCAAATACCTGAAAGATAACCATAAAGAGGAAGCTCAGGATCTGTCCTCCATCATCCCAGAGCACAGGACATATAATAACAGGCTGGAAGTTTTGTTGTTGTTGTTCTGTCGCACAGTCAGCTCTGACTCTTTGCGACCCCATGGACCATTGCTCTCCAGGCACGCCTGTCCTCCACCATCCTCCTCAGTCTACACAGCCCTGTGCCCATTGTGTCTACAATACCATCCAGCCATCTCATCTTCAGCCGTCCCCTTCTTCTTTTGCCCTCTACCTTTCCCAGCATCAAGGCTTTCTCAAGTGAATCCTTTCTTCTCATTTGATGTCCAAAATACTTTAGCTTCATCTTTATTATTTGTCCTTCTAATGAGCAGTCAGGGCTAATCTCTTCTAATATTGACCTATTTGTTCTCCTCGCTTTCCAGGGTACTCTCAAAACTCTCCTCCAGCACCACATCTCAAAGGCATCTATTTTTCTTTGCTCAGCCTTTCTAATGGTCCAGCTCTCACAACCATACATTACCACCGGGAATACCATTGCTTTGACTATGCGGACCTTTGTTTGCAGTGAGATGTCTCTACTTTTGACTATGTTCCCCAGGTTTCTCATAGCCTGTCTCCCAAGAATTAATCGCCTTTTTATTTCATGGCTGCAACCTCCATCTGCAGTGATCTTTGATCCTAAGAAAGTAAAATATGTCACTGCTTCTACTTCTTCCCCACCTATTTTCCAGGGGCTGATATGGCCTGTTGCCATTATCTTGGTTTTCTTGATATTGAGTCTAAGGCCAGCTTTTGCACTCTCTTCTTTCAACCTAATCAGGAGCTTCTTTAGGTCTTCCTCACTTTCTGCCATCAGGGTGGTATCATCTGCATATCTCAAATTGTTGATGTTTCTCCCAGCAATTTTGATCCCATATTGTAATTCCTCCATCCCTGCATTGTGCATTATGTGCTCTGTGTATAAGTTGAATAAGCAGGGTGACAAAATGCAGCCTTGTCTTACTCCTTTTCCTATTCCAAACCACTCCGTCATTCCATACTCTGTCCTAACTGTTGCTTCTTGACTCATGTACAGATTTCTCATGAGGCATATAAGGTGTTCTCTTTAATTACTTGCCACATTTTGTTGTGATCCACACAATCAAAGGCCTTGGTGTAGTCAATGAAGCAGAAGTAAACTTGTTTCTGATATTCCTTTGTTTCTCCATGATCCAACGTATGTTGGCAATGTGGTCTCTGGTCCCCTACCTCTTCTGAAACCAGCCTGCACCTCTACTAGTTCTCTTTCTACATGCTGCTGCAGTCTATCCTGTATTATCTTGAGCATCACTTTGCTAGCATCACTTGCTGGCATGTGGGATGAGCGCGATTGTTCGATAATTTGAACATTCTTTGGCATTGCCCTTTTTTGGGATTGGGACATATACCGATGTTTTCCAATCCTGTGGCCACTGTTTTGTTTTCCAAATCTGCTGGCATATAGCATGCAATAGCTCGATTCCATCATCTTTTAGGGCTTTGAAGAATTCAACTGGGATACCATCATCTCCACTGGCTTTGTTATTTGCCATGCTTTTTAGGGCCTTTCTGACTTCACTCTCTAGGATGTCTGGTTCAAGTTCAATTCCCCCCTCATTGTTATTATCCGGGTTTAGGGTCTTTTTTGTAGAGTTCCTCTGTGTACTCTTTCTATCTTTTCTTTATCTCTTCTGCATCCGCTAAGTCCTTTCCATCTTTGTCTTTTATCGTGGTCATTTTTGCTTTGAACATTCCCTTGACTTCCCCAATTTTTTAAAGAGGTCTCTAGTCCTGCCTCTTATGTTATTTTCCTCTATTTCTTTGCACTGTTCATTTAGGTAGGTTTCCTTATCTATCCTTTCTTTTCTTTGAAATTCTTTATTTAAGTGCTTGTATTTTTTCCTTTCTCCTTTGCCTTTTGCATTCCTTCTTTCCTCTGCTATTTTAAGAGCCTCCTCCGACAACCACTTTGCTTTTTTGCGTTTCTTTTCTTTTGGTATGGTTTTCCTTGCTGCCTCTTGCATAATGTCTAGCATCTCTGTCCATAATTCTTCTGGTACTCTGTCTATCTGGTCTAAACCATTGAATCTGTTCCTCACCTCCACCGTGTATTCCTTGAGTATGTTGTTTAGATCATATCTATCCTGCCTATTTGTTTTCCCTATTTTCTTCAGTCTGAGCCTGAATTTTGCAATCAGTAGATTGTGATCTGAGCCACAGACTGCTCCAGGTCTTGTTTTTGCTGACTGTATAGAGGTTCTCCATTTTTGGCTGCAGAGTATGTAATCAATTTGTTTTCTATGTTGGCCATCTGGTGATGTCCATGTGTAGAGTCTCCTCTTGTGTTGCTGGAAAATGGTGTTTGCTATGACTAGTGTGTTATCTTGGCAGAACTCTATCAGTCTTTGCCCTGCTTCGTTTTGTGTTCCAAGACCAAACTTGCCTGTTATTCCCTCCACTTTTTGATTTCCTACTTTTGCATTCCAGTCTCCTAAGATAATGTGGACGTCATTTCTTGGTGTCTGTTCTATGAGATGTTGTTGGTCCTCATAGAACTGCTCTACTGTGGCTTCATCTGCACTAGTGGTTGGTGCGTATATTTGGATTACAGTGATATTAAATGGTTTGCCTTGTATTCTAACTGACATCATTCTATCATTTTTGAGATTGTATCCCATTACTGCTTTTCTCACCCTTTTATTTACAGTTATGGCCACTCCATTTTTTCTGAGGTTTTCTTGTCCACAGTAGTAGATATGATGGTTTCCAGAGCTGAATTCGCCCATCCCTGTCCATTTTAGCTTGCTAATTCCCAAGATGTCAATGCTTATTCTTTCTATTTCCTTTTTTACCACTTCCAGCTTTCCTTGGTTCATAGATCTTACATTCCATGTCCCTATGCAATATTGTTCCTTACAACACTGTATTTCTCCTCCTCTCCTGCCCATCCCTTTCTTTCCATCTAATGTGCTGAGCATCCTGTTCCCTCTGATTTGTCCCTTTGTTTTGCCTTTGCTTTGTTCCTTAGGGTTCTCTTGGTACACTTCCTGGCGTGCTTTGCCAGTTTCTACGCCATTTTTCTCCCATCATACATATTTTCACAGTTTAAAACAATGTAACATCATTCATATTATCACAGTTAAGAACATAATATCAGTGTCCTGGGGCCCGCCCCCTCTCGGTGGGGAATTTAAAAGACCGGGAGGCAACCGGACTGCTGCTACTGCCTCCGGTCTCCACTGCGGGTGTGGCGGAGCGGCCCCCACAGCACCTGGACACCGAAAGCAACACCACCACCAGTGACCTGGGCCCCGCCCCCCTTGGCTGGGGATTTAAGAGACCGGGAGGCAACCGGATTGCTGCCGCTGCCTCCGGTCTTCACTGCGGACATGGCGGAGCGGCCCCCGCAGCACCTAGATGCTGAGAGCAACATCACCACCGGTGTCCTGGGACATGCCCCACCCCTTGGCAGGGGATTTAAAAGACTTCTTGCCACTGACATCCCCTGGCTCCGACATCACCAGTGGACATGAAGCAGCAAGAGCTGCAGCGGCCGGGTGGTGGAGTCTCGCTCCCGCCCTCCTTCTCCGGGCCCTGCTCCCCCATTTAGACCTTTAGAGGTTGCTGGGATGTCAGCACCTCTACTTTTCTTTTGGACTTGCCGAGGTTGGGGAATGCACAGCGGGGTGTTGCTGTGTCGGTATCGTTACGGTTTTTTTTCCTATTGTATTATGTATTGTACTTTGTAATTTTGTAACTTTGCCTATTATTATTGTACAGTAATGCCTCATACAATGTCCAAACTTCGTTCCACAAGTTAGGATGTTGTATGAATTCCGACTTTGTATGAGGCATGCAAAATCCTAACAGTGATGCCTCATACAATGTCCAAATTATTGCCACCGATGCTTTGTATAACGTCATTCCCATATAGATACATTGTAACAGCACAAACTGCAGGGCAAAGTCAAAGAAACACAGGAAACTAACAGAACTTTAAGAGGGGCCAGAGGGGTGCATTTTTCCACCAGCGCCCCCCCGATAATAATAATAATAATAATAATAATAATAATAATAATAATAATAATAATAATAATAATAATAATAATAATAATAATAATAATAATAATAATAATAATAATAATAATAATAATAATAATAATAATAATAATAATAATAATTTATATACTGTACCCAATTCTCTGCCCAAAGGGAGACTCAATGCGGTTTACATCTCCGAAGGCGGGGAGCCGCTTTTGGGGCCGCGGAGAGGCGAGCCCCAGGTGTGGTGAGTTCTTTCTTCCCTGCCTCCTCCAGCCGCCTGCCGGTCCCAAAAGCGGCTCCCTGCCTCCAACAGACCCCACCTACGCCAGGGCTGGGAGGCCCCACGGAGTTCAACCGGCAGCTGGCTGGAGGAGGCAGGGAAAGAAAGAACTTGCCACACTTGGGGCTCACCTCTCTGGCGAGTTCTTTCTTCCCCGCCTCCTCTGGCCGGCTACCGGTTGAACTCGGTGGGGCCTCCCAGCCCTAGCGTCGGCAGGGTCCATTGGAGGCGGGGAGCCACTTTTGGGGCCAGGGAGAGGCGAGCCCCAAGTGCGGTGAGTTCTTTCTTTCCCCGCCTCCTCCGGCCGGCTGCCAGTCGAGCTCCTTGGGGCCTCCCAGCCCCGGCGTTGCTGGGGTCCGTTGAAGGCAGGGAGCCGCTTTTGTGGCCGTGGAGAGGCGAGCCCCAAGTGTGGTGAGTTCTTTCTTTCCCTGCCTCCTCCAGCCGGCTGCCGGTCGAGCTCCGTGGGGCCTCCAAGCTGCAAGTCCAAACTCCTGCGGTAAAAACCCTAATACCTCATACAACGTCCGGCGACGTTGTATGAGGCAACTTTTCCCCCAGAATTGGGCGACGTTGTATGGATCCAACGTTGTATGAAGTGGACGTTGTATGAGGTATTACTGTATTTCTAAGTAACTTTGTACCTATACCTTTTATTACTGTCGTTCTAAATATTGTGTCTTTGAAGGCTGTACCTTTAACTTGTATGGGCTGCTTTGGGTTGAGGAAAGCAGGGTATAAATAAACATTATTATCATTATTATCGTCATTATTATTATTATCGTCAAACACACAGCTAACAAGATAACAATGCTGGATTTTGTATCATAAATCACTAGTTGAACACTTCCCAAGCGTTTAGGAATGCGTGATATATCGGTGAATTATGCGAGCAGATCCCAGCAGGGTGGCCTTTTGTAGCTGACTGATGGTG
Organism: Bradypodion pumilum; assembly: GCA_035047305.1. Taxonomy (NCBI): domain Eukaryota; kingdom Metazoa; phylum Chordata; class Lepidosauria; order Squamata; family Chamaeleonidae; genus Bradypodion; species Bradypodion pumilum. The sequence goes on along the minus strand of JAWDJD010000001.1, from coordinate 385,795,064 downwards.
ATCTTGTCAACTCCAATTGTTTCTAAGTGCCTGCCTAGGTCTTTAGGCACAGCACCCAGTGATGATGATGATGATGATGATGATGATGATGATGATGATTATTATTATTATTATTATTATTATTATTATTATTATTATTATTATTATTATTATTATTATTATTATTTCCTAAGTGTAATGAAAAAGGACTTAAGAATAGGAATTAGATCATCTCATTAGTACACACTGACTTTAGAATATAATAGAATAAAGAAATTAATATGGCTGCTCTATAAATTATACTGCTTCTTTCCTGAAGATACACCTGATCCAGAACATCTTCAAATAGTGATAATACTTCAAGCAGTATTATCCTTTGAGTTAAATCAGTATACTTCAGTTTACAGAATTTTGCAGTGATTTTACTATCATGCAATTCATTCTTTGTTTCTGATATTATGTGCTTTGATCATTCCTAATAAAATAAATGAATAAATCAGTATTATCAGCCTTCTTATATCTTTGTATAACTTGTGATAGGAAGCTTAAATTAGACAGACTAATGTTTAACAAATTGAAGAATAAAGTCATAGTACCAAATGAAATGACAACTTTTCTGCATCACTATTCAGGAAATGCATGCATAAGTAATAACAAGGAGACATTATTAATATTGGCGGCGGCAACTCATATTCGAGAATGCATTTTTCCTGAATCAGGAAAAATGCCATTGGCGTGAATTTGTTTAAGGTGGATCCCAGCTTGCCACGAAGTGACCCGCACATTATGATCATGGAGCCATCTCCTGTGGCACATATGAAATGAGACATGCAGGATTTAACACCAAGACTGCAATGGATTGCCCCAGCCTTGAGGATATTATCAAAGTGCGCCTTCACAGCCAGTCCATCTGGCATGGCCTCTTCCATCTCCATGTCTGTTTGGAATCAGAATTCCTCCTCCATTCATTTTGCCATTGGGCCCAATATGATGGTTTCTAGTGGCATTTCCTCGACTGAGGGGACCATCATTTCACCTAAAGGGGCTCATCCACCCCTACAGAGACAATGCTCAAAAGTGGTTTATTGTTCCCTTCTTCTGATGACACTTTGGGATTGTGCAGCTTGCTCAAGGCTACATAGGCTGGCACCACCCCAGGAAGCACAGCAGGAAATCGAATTACCCACCTCTGGCTTCAGAGATCTAACTCAGTAACTATCCAACCGGATCGTGGAAGTCACAGATTTCAATTATTTTACACTACACACCAGGTTGGACCACTAAGCCATCCGCACCAGTACTTTATGAGCCAGCAGGTGTCCAGATTTTCAGGCAGAAACTGCCCTAGCCCTACTGGAAATATATATACAGTAGCTTAATCTCAGCTCCTGTCTTTCTAGTAGATCAGCTAAAACAAGATGTCTAATACATATAAATCTAGATTTAGCTTCTCAACAATGTATTTTTTAAAAAAAACCCATCCCTTTATCCATCACAAGTTGTACCAAAATGTTTCAAAACCGAGAACTGCAGGTAACAATCAGCATATACATTCATGCAGAAGACTTACGAGAGAAATGCCAAATTATACCCTGAAATGTTTACTAACATTTCTTCCACAAAAATAAGCACTGCTTAGTAGAAGTAACCAGCTTTTGCTATCACTTCAACAGAAAGTAATTTAAATGTACTATGTGCCAAGCACAGCAATGAGCAAAAATGCAGGTGAAGAAGGTGCCATTCCAACAAGAAAATCGAATTAATCAAGCAAAGTTGAGACAAAAATGCTAAAACAGGATAGCTTAAAAGAGATCAGACTGTGAACATAATAGGAGATACAGATGATATACTGTAGTTAAACAGCTTCTTGTTAGGGAAAAGAAAGGGGCAATGTACATTGTCACATGATTGCTTAAAGACAAATTTTACCCTAAACTAAGCTCAAAATCCTGATAAGGTGAGCTAGCTATGACCTTCAAGAAATTAATGAAATGTTACTGTTTCAAAAAAGATTGGTTATTCTTTAATCAAATTCTGATCACTGTAACATGCTTGTTGTGACTAATTTAAATCCCACTAACTTCGATGGCCTGAAGCTTGACCAACCTAGCGTGGAAGAATCCAACTGAATATATTTTACAAAGTAGCTTTAGAAAAATAACATCTTGGACTAGAGCTCTCTCAACAAATCTTTGGGTGTAGAAGTACATATGAACTGCTGAGCACCACTGAATCACACCCATTCACACAAATAGAACAGATAGCCAAATGAGTCTTCATTAAATGTCCCTTTAGGGACAGAGCAGAGGAGGAACTCTGATTCCCAATGGTCACGGAGGGGGAAGAGGCTATGCCAGGTGGACTGGCTGTGAAGGCACACCTTGTCAATATCCTCAATGCTGTGGTAGTCCATTGCAGTCCCAATGTTGAATCCTGCACATCTCTTTGTGTGCCACGGTAGATGGCTCCAAGATTATTGTGTGTGGGTCACTTCATGGCAAGCTGGGATCCACCTTAAATAAATTCACGTCAATAGCATTTTTCCTGCTTCAGGAAAAAATGAATTCTCGGATACGGTTTGCTGTCAACGACGACGACAATGACGAAATGTCACTGGAAGCACCTAAGAACTTGCTTTGTTTATCTTCTCAACACACCTGTCTACTTTTCTGTTATTCAGCCTGAAGGAAGGAGGCTGTCTGTGCTTTCTACAGGAAATGAAATGCAGCAAATAAAATATTTTCTTACGTCCTAACAGCTCTTTGTGAGGTTTAGAGAACTGAAAAAGGTCACAAGGGAAGAGAAGGGCTCCAAGCAACTAGCTATTCAACGGGAAAGTACAGACCCCTGCCAGCTTGATATATTCCAGTCACCGGGATTCTAATTGGCACCAACAGGGCCATGGCAACTGAAGCACACACTTGAGCTGTCAGCACCTTGAGGCATTGCTGCAGGGAAGAGCCTGGAAAAACCCAAAGCAAAGATCCTCACAGTAGGTGGAAGGGAGTCTGTGAATCATTTTTAACTATGTGCTGATGCCTAAATCACTTATCTAAAGCGAGCGTAGGGGTGGCAAAATGATTCTGCTCTTCCAGAACAGCGGTTCCCAGCCTACAGCCCACAGGCCTAATCCGGCTCATGGTGCCAATTAATCCAGCCCATGGTGGGGACCTAGGCATCACTGGAAGCTCCCACCACTACCAGAAATGCCAAAACTGCAGTGAAAAAGTTCTGCCCCTCCCCCACTGCCATGGGAAGCAGCAAAAAATGCCACAATTGTGCCCACTACCGCTGCGGAAACACGAAGTGCCAAAACACTGCGTTTTCGCTACCAACACACAGCGAAAATGCAACAAAAAATTTACCAAAATATGCCCGAAATGTTCCCCCCTCCACCCTGCCACCATGGGAAGTGGAGTAGGCTGCAAAAGCAGCTGAAAAAACACCATGATAGCACCCGCCACCACAACCGGAAGTGCCAAAATGTCGCACTTTCGCTGTCAAAACACAGCAAAAATGCAGCAAATAAAATTAACGAAATGCAGCAAAAATGTTCCCCCCTCCCCCCTGCCACCTTGGGAAGTGGTGGCGGATGCAAAAGCAGCCGAAAAAACGCCGTGATAATGCCCGCCACCGCCGAAACCGAAAGTGCCAAAACACTGCAAAAATGCAGCAAAGAAAATTACCAAAATGCGACAAAAATGTACCACCCCACTGCCACCATGGGAAGTGGCAGAGGCGGCAAAAGCAGCCGAAAAAACACCATGATAGCACCCGCCATGGAAACCAGAAGCACCGGGAGGAAACATGCCTCTGGCCCATGCAGCTGTGTGTCAGGGCAGGTCCAACCCATGGCACAATAATGTTAGCCACCCCTGTTCTAGAGACTATACTTCCAAAAGCAAAATTAGGTAATTTAAATGGAATTTTTCATGGATATTATTTTGCTGGTCATATTGGGTACCTCTCTCATTCCTCCACTCCTTACAGAGATCTCCTGAACCTTCAACTCTCTTCCTTAAAAAAAAAAAGGTTCCTGTTTTAAAATGTTGCCTAAAATTAACTTCCTCATCTCTGGAAATAAACATCTCTAGCTGAATTGCAATCTAGCCTCAGAACTGGTGGTGGGGGTGGCGGGGATGGCTATAGTTGCCCTACAAGATGGCCTAAGATGGAAAGGGAATAGTACAAACATCACAACTTTTGTATTGCTGCACCCCTCAAAAACTTTCAGTTCTATTGATCATGGTATCTTTTCTAGCTAAGTCCAGGTTGGGATATATGAGCATTTCAATATCCTGATTCTACTTTTCTTTCAACAGTTAATTTCAAAAGGTGATGCTAAGGGTCCTGCCCTGTGGGGTACATCAGGGACTTTACTTCATCCACCGTCGTAACCCATATCTACAGGTATATGAATCTGGGAGGAGGAGTTATCTAGAGGTACAGTACCAAGGGATTTCTGCTACTACGGGATTCCTTTGAAGTTTATTTTATTTCCAATGATTTTCAGCACCAACATGAATTTAAGGGGAGATGTTATCTGAAGATATCAGCTGACATGTCACCAATATTGAAATGGAACCTAGAATTATATCCGCTTTCTGTGTAATACAGGCAAAGCAGCTAATTTCTAAACCAATGCGCCAGGGGAGGCGCATGTTTTTGGCTGTAGCACTGCCCAGGGACCTTGGACGAAGGTCAGAACCGAGCGGATAAGGTCCTCAGACTCTCCTGCTGCTGGTAGAGGTGGAAAATGGACTCCACAGGTGGCTGGACAAACCACTCAGGAAGAAACAGCAGTGTGGAAAAGGTAGGGAGATCGCTTTGTCACCTTTGTGGGGGTGGGGGACAATCATGTCTGGCATTTTTTGGCTTTTGGGGGCAGTTTTTGGATTTTGTTTTGGTCCGGTAGGGACTGTTTCCCCTTTGTGGGGGTGGAGGACAATCATGTCTAGCTTTTTTTGCATATTTTGCATGTTAGCACTTTGCCATCTTCATCAGCTTTCAGACTGTTTCCATGCATTTCAAGCCGCTGTTTTTCATTTTTAAAGCTCTAAATAGTTTGGGAGCAGATTACCTCAAGAAGAATCTCCTTGCCTATCTAGCTCCTAGGATTTTAAGGCATTGTGTCTAAGAAATGCCTTCTAGAGTGGACTGCCAGGCAGGGAAAGGCCTTTTGGTGACAGGGAAAGATCTTATCATTCTCCCAGGTATTCAAAAATGTTTTGGGTTTTTAAAAAATTTGTACTGTTTTGTTTTTACTGGTGGTTTTCCTTTGGTTGTGAGTGCCAGAGTGTTTAGTTTTGACCTTTAAAGCCCTACATGGTAGTGGGCCAGGATACATAAGAGACCGCATCGTCCCCAGAGTGTCTGTCCGTCCAACCATAGCGGACCGGAAGGGCTCTCTAATAGTGCCATCTGCCAGAGGGGCTCGCCTCTCTGGCACACAAAGGAGGGCCTTTTCTGTGTCTGCACCAGCCTTGTGGAACCTCCTGCCAGTAGAGTTGCGGGAGCAGATGGAGCTGCTGCATTTCAGAAGAGAATTAAAAACCTGGTTAACAGGGCAGGTGTGGGGCTCAGATGGAAGAGTGGCCCCCGCCTGTTGGCTTATAAAATGAAGCCCCCCATCTTTTTAATACAGGCAGTTTTAATGTGGTTAGTTTTAATAGGTGGGTGGGTATGTTGGGGTTTTTAATATGTATGTTTTAATCTTGTTGTGAGCCACCCTGAGTCGGGTTCACCTGATTGGGCGGCCTAGAAATTTGAACCATAAATAAATATAAATAAATAAATAAATCACTGTTTCAGATTTGTATTTTCTGTTTTTAACTTCCTTATAACTGTCTCAGGGAACTCCAGTTATTGGGTAGTCTAAAAGTGTATGAAATAACACACCTTTTCAACATTTCCCCAATTCTGTTTTCTCTCAGTACCTCCTCCTCTCTTGGGGGATCAAGCCAGAAGCAGCCTGAATTCCGCTCAGTTGCAAGAGCTTCATTAAGGTCTTCCCATGTGAACAACATCCAAGGCCAATGTGGCCACAGAAGTAGGATGTTGTTTTGTCAGGCCTCTGACTAGACAGGCAACACAGCTGTCAATTTCTCTCAGATGCTGAAAACAGAGATATAGTTCTCTCAAAACACCCAAGATTAGCCCACTGCAAAACACAGGAAGAGAGTAGAAAAGCTTAGTGAATTCACTTAAAGAGCCTAGGAGATATTTATAGGCACAGATGTTCTGTGCTTTCCAGTGGTTTCAACTCTATTTTCTTCAAGGATTCAGAGGTCCCTTATCAAACTACTGTAGTTGTTTTAGTATTAACAAGGATAAGGAAACTTTAGTTGCAATTCAGAATAGAAGTCTAGAAGAATCAAATTATGTGCCTATTCAGTCCAGTATGGGCAACTATGACTAGCAGCAACTTTCCAGGGTCTCAGCTATGATGGGGACGAGGGTGTCTTATTGTTTTCTACATACCTGATGGTGGGGGGAGGGGGAAACATGCCATTAAAAAAACCTTGTTCTGTATATGGGCTGGTGATAACTGGTGTTTTCTAATGTCAAGAAGCACAGTAAAAATATTGTGGAGAGGCTTTGTATGACGCGGCAACAGTAAGGTAATGATTATTTGTACCATGTATAAAAGAAAAATGTTTATGGTTGCATTTTCTCTGACATATAAGTAAGTCTTAGTATAGCAAGTGTTTCAAAATGTAGATAAACTTATTTTTATTTTTATTACTCTACAGAACTTAGATATAAATCTCCTGATGAAAGGAATTCTGAAAAGCTGAAATATCCGGAAAGGCTTTGAATGGATTTTGAGAATTTGTTGAAGATTGTATTAAGAGAGGATTTGGGGAAATTGTTGAAGATTGTATCAATATTTTTATTTGAAAAACCCATTTTTGGTCACGGAATTTATCAAATCAACCTTGTGAGTTTTTGCACAAGACATAGTATTACCGATACAATTTATTTTGAAAGTTCCCGCACATGCATAAATGTGGTTATGTCAGCTGTAAATGTGCCCATGGCTGTAGTAAATGTGGAAGCAGGTGCATTTACTTCCGCTTCCGGGGTCATGCTCCGGCCAACTCAGCTGTCTGGGGTGTGTGGTCAGGCCCATAGCATAAAAAGGTTGGGAACCTCTGAGATAGAGGGACTCCCCAGGCCATGGGGCACTGGACAACCTTCACAATGTCCATACTTTTAAACTGCGGAATCCTCTAACATGAATAAAGAATATGGCCAAATGCTTGTTAAAGTAGCTATGCTTTTTGGCATGTAATATTTGACTGTATGTGCATCACTAAAACAAACAGAGTAGGAAAATCCATGGATATATATCAAGCGCTCACCAATCCAATTGTTTTTCTTTGTGATGTCTAAATTTTAGTGTTCTTGCAATCATGTCAAACATTGATGTACACTCCAAGGAAGAAAAAGAATGTGAAAGGCAGCTACAGTATAAGCTCATTTTATTTTGTTTTTTGTTTTTTAATATATATGTTTATTTTTACTAAAACAATAAAAGAAAAAAATACAATATATAATAACTATACAAATTCATCTACGATACAAATACATTTGTGCACCCATCACCCAAGAGCCTTCCAAGTTATTCATAAATTCCACATAGTTAATCTTGTCACCTATTTCCAAAAACTATATGTATGTTTCCTGACCCGGTTGCATACCTTTTCTCTCTGTAGTGATTTTGTATTAAACCAATCTTTGACATTTCTTGACACATATGTACTTTTAAACTATATATCTACTTCCTTGATATTAACCACTATCCAGCACAGATCGACTCTTCATGCACTTACAACTCTGAAAATATTATTTTGCATCACTGGAAAGATGGATGCCTACCACCAGTAACCCTATGAATAGAAGGCCTTACAATATAATTGACATATGAATATATGGCTTATAAACAACCTCAACACAGATTTATTTTTAGATATTTGGAAGCCTTTTACAAAAGCCTTTGTTGTATAGTCACCCACACATTTGGCTTAATTTATATTTTTCTTTCTTTCTCCCCTTCTTACTTTTTCTTTCCCCCACTTTCCCCCAAATATTTAATTTTGTATATATATGTAAACTAAATTTTACCCCAACTTCTCTGATATGGGATTTGCCACATTTCTGTGTGGTTTTGTCTCCCACTATAATGCTGCCATTGCCATTTAAGTAATTCTAATCGAATTTGATTTTTTTTACCTTTATAATTATGATTATTGTTATTTATTTCTTTGTCAGATGTTGGTTTGAGTCATCTTTCTTTGTATGTAAACCACCCAGTGGTGAATTTGCACAAGATGAATGGTCTAAAAATGGAGTTAATTAGTTAGTTAGTCAGTCAGTCAAAGGAGCCTCATTTGGGCATTCCCTGAGCAGAATTTCTTCCGCAAAAATCCTTTCGGCCCAGAATAATTTCTAACATGAAATTATTATTATTAACAATTAATTACAATGGTACCTTGCTTAAAGAGCATAATGTGTTCCACTAGTTTGCTCTTTAAGCAGGTTTGCTCTTTAAGCGAAACCCCATTGTAAGTAACCAATTGTGACTTCTGGTGGTGAGGATTGCAAACCCCGATTTAGTTGTTAAGCGAGTTTTTGGTTGTTTTTAGTTAACCGAGGCAACCATTCAGAGAAAATTCTGTTCTTTAAGCGAGTTAGTCTCTAAGCGAGGCATTCTTTATGTGAGGTTTTACTGTAATTAGAAAGCAACTTACCTAAAACCAACTGGTTTCTTCTGCAAAACTGAAAATGTCTTCCCTTAGAAAATATTTCAGGAGAAGAATCTGATATTAATTAAATAACAGAGTGTTGTCTGCCTTCAACAGATGTTTTTCGCAGCATTTGCTCTAGCATTATTTAAGAAAAATAATGATGATAAAGCTTTAACAGTGCATTGTGTGGACTTTTTCCTGAACCAAACTATCCAGTTTTGAGGTATAAAATCAGAACACTCATAACATCTTCTTTGCTCATTTCTAAAAATACATTTATAACAACATTTGTTTCACAGCCACATTTTAAAATAGAAATGTGGAGTGGCAAAAGAAAAACATACCAATCTTCCATAATAAGGTCTGGCAAAAAAACAAAACATTAGGATAAATTATTTCTGGGAAGATGTAAAGAGAGAAATAACTGACTGTAGATTCAGTAAATGATAGAAAAATATTAGCTAGAGAATTTCATAAAGCATTAAAATTAGTGGAATATTGCCTTTAACGAAGGAGAGATTTTAAATATAAAAACTGCTTCATCTAACTCAAACAGTTCAGTTATTATAGAAAGGAACTAGAAAACAGGGTAAGGCCGTGAATAAAATATTTACTAAGGGGATGAAATTGCAAGTAGATAAATCTACTTGCAAGAAATTGCAAGTAGATAAATAGGGACCACTTCATTGGGAACGACGGAATGAGCTTCCATCTTTGTCCCAGATCCTGCCAACCTAGCAATTCGAAAGCAAGAAATTACAAATAGATAAATAGGGACCACTTTGGTGGGAAGGTAAACAGCATTCTGTGCACTCCAGTAGCTAGTCATACCTGCCACATGACCACGGAAGTGTCTGCAGAAGCAGACAGTGCTGGCTCTTTGGCTTCAAAACAGAGGTGAGCACTGAACCCTAGAGTCAGATACGACTGGCTTTCGAGCAAGGGAAACCTTTACCTTTAGGGGTATGAAATAAAATTGTCTTGCTGTTTCAAAGCATTAGTTTTACATTTTTCTAAGAAATTTTTTGCTTTATTGGGGACTTTATCCTCCCCCCCCCCAATGGTTTCTAAGAAAATAGGACACTGACTTATAGGACCAAGAATGGGAACTAGAAATCCCACACAAGCCAGTACACAACACAGACTTTTATTCTGCAACAGAAATTCATTTCTGGATACCACTTCAATGCTTCCTCAATGAATATTCAGCTGAATGAAGGGGGCAATTGCATGCTCCTCTATTCCATATACTGTATTTTGGATTGCCTGACAACAGGAACATTTTGAATGAACAGCATGAAAATGCCTCTTTTAGGTTTTTCTGATAATCATGTTGTCAATCATGATGCCTTGGATTATGTGGAGATCAGATTGCTTCTTTCAGATTCTCCCTTAATAATGCTAGTTATCACACTTGTCCCTTACATTTTAATCTATAATATCTTTTTGGTTTATAAAATCAGATTTCTTCTCTAAGAGGCACCAGAATGGCTAAATTCCCAGGGCACAATCCCCAAACATTCAGTAAGTGAATGGATCTCTCAGATCATGACATTTTTAAAAAAACATTAATTAATGATGCTCAATAATGCACAATAATGAATGTGTTATGAGCCCTACAAATCTTACAAAAAGGATGTCCAACCATGTAGCTTCTTATAATATCCAGTTACCAATTTCTACATTTCTACATCTCATTAAAGATTCAAACCAGATCCATAAGTATACCAATACAAAGACTGATCTTTATTTTGTGGTGACTACAATAGAAGTCCAAATCTCTTAACTACTTGAAATACAGGAATTTAAAAAAAGTATTTGCAGTGAAAATACAATTTCCATCTTCAAGGCACTGCCAAATATGTGAAGATTTATGAACTAGATTTATCATGCATGTATAAATTAAACAGGCTATGATCATAAGACTTCACTCAAAGCAACCAAAGAAAGAAAGCTAAGTTTATGGAAAACGGTATCCTGTGGATATAGGTCTGATAGGGATTATTTATAGGCCAGATGTTTATGTGACCTAAGGTTTAATGGGCAGGCTTTAATCTATGCTCCTTAAGCAATGATGTTTCTGCAACAGTAGGCTTTTTGAGATTAATAAGGAAGAATAACAAGCTTCATTTGCACATAGGCAGTGACAACAAGAAAAGGATGTGAAGCAAAGGCTCCAACCTTTGTTTTATCTGCCTGAGAAGACTTTTCAAATACAGTTCCTTCAAAATCAAGGCAATTAATGTGTTAAATGCGAACTCAAGAGAAGTGCAACTGTTTGACTGCAAATGAAGCAGAGAAAATGAGCGCTCCATGGCCTTGAACTCTTCATGTACAGGAAGCTTCAAAATCTTGGCTGGCAAAGGTTTTTTTTCCCCTGAGTATTTGTTATGTCCGGCCCTTATAAGCAATAGTCCAGACAACGATGAACAGAACAGCAATGCTGGCAGAGAAACTTGTTGGATAAACTTGTTGGAGCATGTCGGGTGGCAGAAGTTTCGAGACAACGTCGAGAGTCTCTAGCCCACAGTGGGCCAAGAACGTGGCCTTCCACAGCGCCGGATCAAGTTCTCTTACTGTGAAGTAGCTCTCCAGATGGACTTCATAGTACTGCCACAGGCGAGGCTTGCCCATGTCGAACGGTCGCAGCCACAGGGGGATTTGGTCAGCCATCTTGTCGTTCTTGAATCCCATCCTCGTTGCCAATGTTATGTCCGGCCCTTATAAACAATAGTCCAGACAACGATGAACAGAACAGCAACAAGTCTTTATTCAACAGACTTTTAGAGATGAGCTTACAAGATGTTCTGGACACAGAGATGGCTATACAATCCCAAAGGAATCAGTCCCTCCGGAAACTGCCATGTAGGAGGCAAAGGCTAGCTACTGTAGAAGCAGTAGCATAATGGAGGAGACCCAGGCTTAGCATGTTGCTGGCTACCTGTGCAGAGTGGGTAGTATAGATCTGGTCCAGTCCCACCCTTGTTTACTCGTGGGGCTTATATAGTGTCTCCTCGGTGGTGGCTCTTTGATACAAAGTAGTGACCTGCCGGATAACTGTAACTAACCAATCATAACAGGGTATGCATATAATTAACCAATGGGGAACAGGATCCAAAACTGTACCCAATCACAGGGCTTGGATTAGCATAATGAGTTTTGCAGGGCATGGAAAACACATGCTTATCAAATAACTGAGTGGGCCAGAAAGATTGCAGGGCATTTTCACCACAGCATCTGGGGAAGCAAGCACTTGTAGCAGAGGCAAGGAAAAATGGGATTATCACTGCAAAACAACAAAAAGTGCTGGAGCAGCAAGAGGAACTTCATGATTTGGCACTGGAGATTTCCATTGGAGGGTCTGCTCCTCTCGGTGGAAAAGAGTGGGATGTATTGGGTCAAGTGGTCTATGTCCTCTCAAGTTGCTCCACAAATTGCCTGCTAGCGCTGCCCAGAGTATTTGCCCACTCCCCAGGGCAACCTGCCCTCTGCTTCCCCAGTGCTACTGGCATTTCCTGTTTGGCATTCCCACTGTTCAGGGTTCCACTATTACATTCAGTACAGTCATCTCCTATTAGCTAAAGCACTGCTAGCTGTCATGCATTCTTTTTACTATCACTAGGAAAGTGACAGAGAACACAAGGATATCTTTTTAAAATGGTTTGCATGCTTGTGTTTTTCTAAAGGGTTCTCTAGTATTCGTGTTGATATAATGGTGTCTCCGATATCCAGAAATTCTGAATTTTTAAAACTCTGGATCCAAGGGCTATAATTCTGAATTCCAAAATCTGACTTAGGTAAAGTAAAGGTTTCCCTTGCTCGAAAGCCAGTCATATCCGACTCTAGGGCGCAGTGCTCATCTCTGTTTCTAAGCCGAAGAGCCAGCGCTGTCTGCTTTTGCAGACATTTCCATGGTCATGTGGCAGGCATGACTAGACACCAGAGTGCACGGAACGCTATTACCTTCCCACCGAAGTGGTCTCTATTTATCTACTTGCAATTTCTTGCTTTCGAACTGCTAGGTTGGCAGGACTTATAAATCCGAATTTTAGTCCTAGTGCACATCCTTATAAAATAGTCTGTCCCTAAATTACAGAAATCTTTGGAAGATGAACTAAGATACAGTGATGAAATCAGATTCTAGAATACAAAAACTCACAGATGTTTTAAAAATTAGCTGAAAGATGGAGGAAAATAGAACACTATGGACACAGATGCCTGATGTGTACTCTGGAGGAATGCAGCTACTATTAAACTGCATTTTGAAAAGTTTACTACAGTACTGTACTTTAAAGTAACTATGACTATTCCAACAATTTACTAGTTAGGAGTGATCCAAAGACTGAGAGAGGTCAATAAATGTTTTCACAGGGTCTGGAGAAAGGAAACGTTATTTCATTAATATTCTCAAAGGAGGACAAATTAGTTTCCATTGAAACTCATGGAATCTCTAAGAAGCAGTGTAAGATTTGTTGAGAGGGAAATCAAAGCATACAATTCTTGAAGATGGCACTTTAGAATAGAAACAATGGAAAGAAAATATCTATTCAATGTCTACCATAACAAAGTCATAAATTACAAAGTCATAACAGAACTACTCCCCTACTGTTTCGTTCTCTTTGCTTGGCCAATTTTATTTTAATACCTGTAAGAGATTAATTTAATTGAATTAAATTTTTCGCACTTGTATGCCGCCCAATCAGGGAACCCGACTCAGGGCGGGTCACATGGTAAATAAACAATATACAGTAAACCCTCGGTTAACGATGCCTTCGGTTAAAATCATTTTCAGTTAACGACGTGACTTTTTGGGAAAAGTCATCTCTTGGTTAACAATCTGGCATCATTAACCGAGGGCACCATGTTTCATATCCTACCTTACATAGCTGGAAAGTCGCCATTGGTGGGGTCCCTGTTTCAGGCTCTCTGCTTCCTCAGGAGGATCTGGGAGGCTGGGAGGAGCTATTCCGCACTATTTCCACCTTCCTAGGTGCTCCCTGTGCCATCCAACAGCTGATTAGAGTTGCGGCCACCATTTTTAAAAGAAAAAAATTCAAACAAAATGGCAGCCGCAACTATAATCAGCTGTTGGGCGGCACAGGGAGCAACTAGGAAGGCGGGAATAGTGCGGAATAGCTCCTCCCAGCCTCCCAGACCCTCCTGAGGAATCAGAGAGCCTGAAACAGACCCCACTGACAGCGATTTTCCAGCTGTATAAGGTAGGAGATCTCATCGTAGGGGTCAGAAACAGCTTGGATCGCCTCCCCCAGCCTCCCAGGGGTGGCCAGGGTGGCAGAGACCCAAAAATGGGCGAAATTTTTTTCACCCATTTTTGGGTCCCCACCACCCCTGCCACCCCTGGGAGGCTGGGGGGAGGTGATCCAAGCTGTTTCTGACCCCACCGGACCTTTTCCGACAATGCTGCAAGCAAAAACCTGCAGCAGACGAAGGGGTTTACCCCGGGGTTTCTGCTTGCAGCATCGTCGGAAAAGGTCCGGTGGGGTCGAAAACAGCTTGGATCGCCTCCCCCCAGCCTCCCAGGGGTGGCAGAGACCCAAAAATGTGTGGGGAAAATCCCAATATACACAGTAAATACACAGTAATACAATATACAAAATTCAATCTACCAAACAGCACATAATAATAAATAATATACCACAACATAAAATACCACAACACAATCCTATAACAGCCTCTCCATCCTGACCACAGGCAAATTCCAAGGGCAGCGACAGTGAGGTCCAGCCGTCCACCGCCATAGCAGCCTTTTCAAGCTCGGCCTGGGGCAGGGCCCAAGAGCGCCAGCAGGTGGAGTGGTACTGGCGCCCATGGCCAGAGGGCCTCTTTGCTCCAGCCAAGGCCAAAGTCTGTGGGCGGCAGTGGTGGAGAGTCCAGCCGCCCGCTGCTGTAGTGGCCTTTTTAAGCTTGGGCCAGGGTGGGGGCCAAAAGTGCCGGCAGGTGGAGTTCACCTGCTACCTCCTTAGTTCTTCCCCTGAAGAATGACAACACCACCTTAAATTAAATACACCATTATGAGCACAGTTTTTTTTCAAAGAAAGATCAAGCATATCCAGACATAAATGGATTCAATATAAAAGCTGCTAGAACAGATCACAACCTGGAATTCTTGAACAAGTCCTTCCAAACTCTCGGCTTAAAGCCTAAGTGGTTAATTCATTACTGGGGGGAAATTAAGCAATAAGAAAAGTTCTCTATTTAAAAAATACCTGAGCTGTTTTTAAATAATGAAAGTACATAAACTCACCAGAACAAAAACAGGAGTTTGTTGTCGGAACCAGCTCTCAATAGCCCAAAATTATAATTATTTTTTTGTGCAACTGTTGAGAAAGAGAAAAGAAGAAAGAGGATTGTGAAACAATGATAAAGGAATTCACTGCAGCTATTTCTTTAACACAACACTTTGTGCATTTAATAGCTTTACTTGTTTTTCAATTTGTTTTTCACTGTACTATATTTGGAGACCTTTTCAAAAATTCCAATCGATCTATACCTATAAGAAGGGGGTTGGGCTGTGCGTGTGCGGAATGCGTGTCCACACACGTGCAGACTATCCTGTAATGCGCCGACCACACTTACCTTTTGTCCTTGACAACATTGCCGCAAGGATCCGGAAGCCGAGAGTGGGGCCAACGCCCCATGAACACGGGAAAAAAAACTACATTTCCCAGCATCCTCCGTGCCACGGCACACAAGCGTGGAGGAGGCGGGACAGCTAGCGTGCACAAAAAAACGGCCAACACGTACAGAGGCAAGCCCGTTGGCACTCCGTTCGCCCACCCCAGGAGGACAGGGCCGAAAGAGGCACTCCATTCCGCCCACGCCACCCAGAGTGAAGGGAGCGCCTACCCTGGGGCCAAAAGCACGGCTGTCTTCGGCTCCCACCTCACGGGGGAACCGACCAAAACACTTCCCCAGGAGGCGAGGTAAGAAGAGGGCTCAAGTGACCCGACTAGAGAAGCCAGGTAGCCAATGCCACCCTTCCCTCCCCTCCTTCCTTACTCTCCCTTCGCCCTACCTTGCAACTTAGTTTCCCCCTACCCTCCTTCCTTCCCCAGCTCCTTCCGAACTTTTCTGCTTCCTACTAACCTTCCTTCCCAACAACTTTCCCTTCTTACTACCCCCTTAATTCCTTCCTTTCCTCCCTCCTTCTTCCCGTCCCTTCCCCCTACCTTCTCCACTTCCCTCCAGGGTGTTGCCTCACTGTGCCTTCCGCCCTGGAAGGAAGACCACCACCCTGGATGAGGAGGCCAACAAAGCAACAACAAGAAGAATCACTCCAGAGAAGAAGAAGATGTCCCCCCCCAAGAAGCCCCAGCCTACAAACCAAAGCCACCCCCGGGGAGACAAGACCGCAACGCCATAGCCAGAAAAGGTAAACAAAGGACACAGACGGCGGCAAGGGGTATGACCACAGAACTCACCTCAGGACAGGGGCCACCCACCCACCCGTGAACGCGAGCCACAAAGGCCTACTCTCTCACTGTAAAGGTAAAGGTCACCCTTGCTCGAAAGCCAGTCCTATCCGACTCTAGGGTTCAGTCCTCATCTCTGTTTATAGCTGGAGAGCCAGCGTTGTCTGCGTTTTGCAGACATTTCCGTGAGCATGTGGTAGGCATGCCTAGACACCGAACATTGTTTACCTTCCTACCAAAGTAGTCCTATTGATCTAGTTGCAATCTCTTGCTTATGAACTACTAGGTTGGCAGGAGCTGGAACAGAGAAGGGCGCTCAAACCGTCATGCAGTACCTGGGACTCAAACTGCTGACCTGCTCCCTTCCAGTCAGTGTCTTAACCACTTGAGCCACTGCAGTCCCCCTAAGTTTTGCTAGCTTCAAAATGCAACTACAACTCTACTTCATACTTGGTGATAAAAGACTAGTTGCTGAGGAAAGCATGATCATAGATTATGAATTGAACACACACATCTTGGATCTATCTATTTATCTGAGAGAGATAGAATCAATCTATTTATCTATTTCTATATTATTATATAATATAATCTATAACTAAAATCAAGGTCCGGTGCTGTATGTTCCTTATACAAATCCACACCCCTGCACCGATCACGCTGAAACTCGACACATACGTACCTTGGGCCGAAAAGACGGTCACTGCAGGGGTGTCAAGCCCCATGGGGAGGGGTATGCCCCCTAAATCTATCCGCAAACGGGATGCCCCCACCAACAGGAGAAAAAGCAAGGGGGAAAGCCAACTGGGGGGATTGTGATGTCATCGCCACAGCTCAACCAATTCCCAGCTGACCAGATCTGGGGCTCCGTGACATCACAGGGCTCTCTCATACTAAGCAACACCCCTGCACTGATTGCGCTGGAAACTGCATGCACGCCTACCTTCAACATCTGGGGTGGCCAGCGTGGGTAACCAACAGCCACCCTTGGGGTCCTTGCCCCCAAAAAGGGGCTACAAGCTCCCCCCCCCGGCCAGCAGAAATGACCAGGGGAGGTGACTGCACATCACACACATGCGAATCCACACATGCGCCTAACCCTGCTTGATGTTCCAGGCTGTGGCGCATGCATGAAATTCCACACATGTGCCAAAGTCTGCCCAGCATTCCAGGTGGTGCACAGCCTAGCTGCCAGTATGGACAGCAGCAATTATGGCCGCCCCTGCCCCAGCAACTGTTGGCGGCAGGCCACCACGGCATGACTCCTCTGCACTCCTGAGGCACGCCTCGGGGGGAAGGGAGAACCCACAGCAGGGGGGGCAAACGGAGAACAGGACCAGGCTGCCACTTTCCGCAGGCCTCCCCCCATGGGTCCTCTGCTCACCCACCCAAATGGAGCCTCCCTTCCACCTGACACAACACACGGGAGGACGGAGGGGCTGGGCTGTGATGGCTACCCACTGACTGTAGTCGCTGGGGAGGGCGGCGGCCAGAGTCAGGCTGAGACGGTGCCTCGTGGCAGGGCTGAGAGAGCAGCCACGACGACAGCAGACAAAAAGGTAAGGCAGCTGGGGCAGGGGCGGGCCCAGGGCTCTCCTTGGCCCAGGTAGGGTACTTCAGGGCAACGCTGGGTCCTCTGCTAGTCTACTCTAAAAGCAGGCTAAAATACATGTGAAAGAAAAATCATTGGATCTATGCAAGCACCCACTTCCACTAATCCTATGCACAAACAAAATACCTCACCTATTGACCAATCAATTCAAAAATACAGAGGAAAAGACAATATGAATTGAGTGTCATCCTCCCAGCACAACAAACCCAACAGAAAAAAGACAATTAAACAGCTAAAAGATACAACAGAAAAAAAAGGCAAGGAAAGAGCTAACCAAGCAGTGACTACCTGGCAAATAGACACACACTCGCCAAAATAACCAACAAAAGCATGACACTAAGAACAATAATGAGAGAAATGCCTTAACCTGTGCCCAACCAACAATAGCAATAACTCCCAGTTACACTCTAGCAGAGTTACAAAGTCCACCCTTCTGCCCGCTCACCCATCAAATTATACAACTTTACCAGAACAGTAATTTACACAGTAATTTAACCAAATGGCTGGGTAGCTCAGTGAGTAAGGCAGGGGTGCCCAAACTTTTTGGGTCGTGGGCTGGTCATGTGGTTCACAGGGCTGGTCACTACAGCCCAGGGGCCAGATCTGGCCCCGACACCAATTCATCTGGCCCCTGAAGCACTCACCGCTCCTGGAAGCAGAAGTAAAATGCGCCCTTCCAGGCGCGTTTTACTTCTGCTTCCAGGAGCGGCCATCACAGCCCAGCCCCTCCGTCCTCCCGTGTGTTGTGTCAGGTGGAAGGGAGGCTCCATTTGGGTGGGTGAGCAGAGTACCCATGGGGGGGAGGCCTGCGGAAAGTGGCAGCTTGGTCCTGTCCTCCGTTTGCCCCCCCCCGGCTGTGGGTTCTCCCTTACCCCCCGAGGCGTGCCTCAGGAGTGCAGAGGAGCCATGCCACGGTGGCCTGCCGCCAACAGTCGCTGGGGCAGGGGCAGCCATAATTGCTGCTGTCCATACTTCCATTTCCGGGAGTGACAAGGGTTTCGAGGGGCTGGATGAATTGGCATCGGGGGCCGGATCCGGCCCCCAGGCTGTGGTTTGGGCACTCCTGGAGTAAGGTATCCATTCATTCTAAACATTATATTGTGAACAGTGACATCTAGTTCAGATAATCTTAACCTATAAATCCAAGGGTTAACCGTTGGAACTGGCTATAGGTTGCTATGCCTCGCCCTACTTGCCTGCACTCACCCTTCGTGCACACGGCCGATCTGGGTACGCAGGTCAATGAAGGATTGAAAAAATCGGCAGTGGGGCAACAGCCCCACAAACGCGAAGAAAGGGAAACAACTTCACTTCCCAACATTCCTTGCGCCGCGCCGCACCAGAGCCAATCAGGCTGAGAGGCTCTCGCACGGCGCAGCATTTGGAAACGCGCCACAGCCAATCGAAAGAAAAGCATTTTAAAAAAAACGCAGCACAAACACAAAGCAGCAACCCATAACTACAAGCCCCAGCGTCCTGCGCGCCATGAGCGCGCAGAGCGCTGAGGAAACCGGCGCCCGAAAAATGAAAAAGAAAAACAACTCACAGCCAAGCACACACCAACCGGCTTTCTTTCCCTCACCCACGGCGCCTGAAGCTCCCGACTGGAGTTTCCCCTTTAAACAGAGGAAGCAGTTAGAAGCTTCCAGAAGCAGGGGGCAGAGCCACACCAGGCCCTCCCCTGAATTGTGACTCATAGGGGCGGAGCCACACTAGCCTTTAAAAGCTCTGAGCTCTTTCAGGGTCAGCCCTTTTGACTCTGCATGTGCTCTTAAGCAGAGCTGCTGCTGAGGAGAGCCAAACAAAGGAAGTGAGCACTGGTAAGTTTTGCAGTTGGAGTAGAGCTGCTTTAGAGGCCTCCACAAACCATGATGGGACCAGATTGCTGGCACTCAACCTCAAAAAGGCTGCAGAGCAGCTTTTAAACTGATAACTGGGGGAAAGCCGACAGGAGCTGGGCAGCATCCGGTTCGGGAAAGTGTGTACTTGGGTAGTGAGGAGGATGCAAAAATTACTGAGCAGAGCAAGGAGCTAGTCACTAGCATTCTAGCAGAAGGATGCAAGAGGCAGTCTAACAATGCAACTGGACACAAAAGACTGTGTCAGAAAAGCATATATAAATGCTTGTATACAAATGCCAGAAGCCTCCGGAACAAAATAGGGGAGCTGGAATACTTAGCAATAGATAAGAATATTGATATTATTGGTATCACTGAAACCTGGTGGACGGATGATAACCAATGGGATACAGTTATCCCAGGCTACAAACTATACAGGAAGGATAGGAAGGGGCAAACAGGAGGTGGTGTAGCCTTGTATGTCAAAGAAGTGATAAAATCGTATGAATTGGAATATCTAGGTGATTTGGAGTCACCATTGGAAGCTCTGTGGGTAAGAGTACCAGGCCACAAGGATGGTCTAACAGTAGGCATATACTATCGGCCTCCGACCCAAACTCTTGAGGGAGACTGGCAGTTGGAGAATGTTGTAAAGGAGGCATCCAAGAAGGGAAGCCTGGTTATAATGGGGGACTTCAATTACCCTCACATAGACTGGGTGAACTGTTGTTCAGCACATGATAAAGAGATAAAGTTCCTAGATATGCTAAATGATTGTTCCCTGGGACAGATGGTTGAAGACCCAACTAGAGGTACAAGAATCCTTGACTTGATCCTGAGTAATACTCAGGATCTGGTGCAAGATGTTAATGTGACTGATCCAATAGGGAACAGTGACCACAACTCAATTATGTTTAACTTGATCATAGACCGCAAGTCACTGATAAAATCTAACACAGAGACCTTAAATTTTCAAAAAGGAAATTTCCCAAAGTTGAGGAAACTAGTAAAAAAGAAGTTGAAAGGGAAAATTGAGAGAGTCCAAACACTCCAAGAGGCATGGAGGCTGTTTACAAAAACAATAACAGAGGCTCAATTGGAATGCATACCCAAAAGGAAAAAGGGCACTGCCAGGTCCAAGAGGACTCCAATGTGGCTTACAGGAGCTGTTTGGGAAGTGATCAAGAGCAAGAAAAGCTCATTTAGAAGATGGAAGGCTTGTCCAAATGAGGACAGCAGGCAGCAACATAAATTCTGGCAGAACAAATGCAAGGCAACAATCAGGAAAGCAAAGCAAGACTTTGAGGAGCGTATAGCTAAAAATACTCAGAGAAATAACAAAGACTTCTTTAAGTACATTAGAAGTAAGAACCCAACTAGGAAGGCCATTGGACCATTAGATGACAATGGAAGGCAAGGGGTTATTAAAGAGGAAACAGAGATTGCAGAGAGACTCAATGAATTCTTTGCTTCAGTATTCACTGAAGAAGACAGAGGCCACATGCCCAAAACAGAGCCTATCTTCGTAGGGAGGGAAACCGAAGAATTAAGCCAGATAGAAATAACCAGGGAGGAGGTCCTTGCATGTCTTGTTAAGCTAAACACTAGCAAATCACCAGGACCAGATGGCATCCATCCACGAGTTCTCAGGGAACTTAAAGATGAAATTGCTGATCTCCTAGCCAAAATATATAATCTTTCCCTCAAATCAGGCTTTGTGCCTGATGACTGGAAGGTAGCGAATGTAACACCAATTTTCAAAAAAGGATCCAGGGGTGATCCAGGAAATTACCGACCTGTCAGTTTGACATGTGTCCCAGGTAAAGTGATGGAAACCATCCTAAAAGATAGAATTAATGGGCACATAGAAGAGAAGGCGCTGCTAAAGGAGAGCCAACATGGCTTTTGCAAGGGCAAATCATGCCTCACTAATCTGTTGGAATTTTTTGAGAGTGTCAACAAGCATGTGGATAAGGGGGATCCAGTTGACATTGTTTATCTGGACTTTCAGGAGGCTTTTGACAAGGTCCCACACCAAAGGCTCTTGAATAAACTTACCAGTCATGGAATAAAGGGACAGGTCTTGTCCTGGATCAGCAACTGGCTAAGGGACAGGAAACAGAGGGTAGCACTAAATGGACACTTCTCCAAGTGGAGGGAAGTCAAGAGTGGGGTCCCCCAAGGTTCAGTATTGGGACCCCTGCTTTTCAACCTCTTCATAAATGATCTAGAAGTAGGAGTAAAAAGCAAGGTAGCCAAATTTGCTGACGACACTAAATTATACAGGGTAGTGAAAACTGTGAGAGATTGTGAGGAGCTCCAGAGGGATCTCTCGACACTGGGGGAGTGGGCAAAACAGTGGCAAATGAGTTTCAACATTAGTAAGTGCAGAGTGATGCATGTTGGGGCAAAGAACCCCAATTACACTTATAAACTGATGGGGTCTGAACTCTCTGCAACAAACCAGGAAAGGGACCTTGGTGTCCTGGTGGACAACTCAATGAAGGTGTCAACCCAGTGTGCCTCAGCAGTGAAAAAAGCAAACTCAATGCTAGGGATCATTAGGAAGGGTATAGAAAATAAGTCAGCAAGTGTCATTTTGCCTCTTTATAAATCTATGGTGAGGCCCCATCTGGAATACTGTGTACAGTTCTGGTCGCCATACCTCCAGAAGGATATTATGGAGCTGGAAAAAGTGCAGAGGAGGGCAACCAGAATGATTAGGGGACTGGAACACCTTCCTTACCATCTGAGGCTGCAACGGTTGGGCCTCTTCACTCTTGAACGACGACGTCTAAGAGGTGACCTGATTGAAGTTTATAAAATCATGCACGGTGTGGACAAAGTAGATAAGGAAAAACTGTTTTCCCTATCGCATAACACTAGAACTAGGGGACACTCCATGAAACCTTTGGGTACTAGTTCTCAAACAAATAAGAGAAAGTACTTTTTCACCCAGAGGATTACTGGTCTATGGAACTCCCTGCCAGAAGAAGTGGTGACAGCTGTCAGTCTTGACAGCTTTAAGAAAGGATTAGACAAGTTCATGGAGGACAAGAGTATCAATGGCTATAATTATGGATACTTAAGGACAACCTCCGGGTTGGAGAGATAGGCAGGATATCTCTCAATATCATTTCCAGGGAATCCTAAGCAGGTGAAGGCATCTGCTTGGGAATACCCTGAAGGAAATGGTGAGCCACTGTGTGAGACAGAATGCTGGACTGGATGGGCTGTGGCCTGTTCCAGCAAGGCTGTTCTTATGTTCTTATGTTCTTAATATCAGTGGGTGGGGGTTGCGATCCCCCTCTCCGCTGGCTACCCTACAGTTGGGAGGTTTGTGGGGACAAAAGGGATATATTGCCCCAACCCTTCTGGACCCACAGGAACAGGCAGAGTGGATCGATCCCCCACCCCCCCTCCTTAAAACAACTCCGTCTTTTCTTCTCTTTAAAAACGGACTTCTTTTAAGGCGGGGGGTGGGGATTCGATTCAGTCTGCCTGATCTTTTGGTTCCAGAAGTGTGGGGGCAATATACCCCTTTTCTCCCCACAAACCTCCCAACCCTAGGGTAGCCAGCGGAGAGGGGGATCGCAACCCCCACCCACTGATATTAAAGGGGAAACCCGATCTACTTTCACGACTCCACACAAACAAAGCAACATAACACACTACAGCCCCCCTCCCCCCCAACTAGCCCACCCTTCCTAACCCCCAATGACCATGCCCCCCCTCGCCACCACCGAGCCCACCCTTCCTAACCCCAACAACCACGCCCCCCTCCCCACAACCTAGCCCACCCTTCCTAACCCCCAACGAAAAACAACTCACTGCCTCACAGCCAAGCAAACACCAGCTGGCTTTCTTTCCCTCACCAACAGCGCCTGAAGCTCCCGACTGGAGTTTCCCCTTTAACATCAGTGGGTGGGGGTTGCAATCCCCCTCTCCAGTGGCTACCCTAGGGTTGGGAGGTTTGTGGGGACAAAAGGGGTATCCCCCCCAACCCTTCAGGACCCACAGGAACAGGCACAGTGGATCGATCCCCCACCCCCCTCCTTAAAACAACTCCGTCTTTTCTTCTCTTTAAAAACTGGGTGGGGATTCGATCCAGTCTGCCTGATCTTTTGGTTCCAGAAGTTTTGGGGCAATATACCCCTTTTCTCCCCACAAACCTCCCAACCCTAGGGTAGCCAGCGGAGAGGGGGGTCACAACCCCCACCCACTGATATTAAAGGGGAAACCCGATCTACTTTCACGACTTCACACAATCAAAGCACCATAACACATTAAAGCCCCCCTCCCCACCACCGAGCCCACCCTTCCTAACCCCAACGACCACGCCCCCCCTAGCCCACCCTTCCTAACCCCCAACGACCATGCCCCCCTCCCCACTACCTAACCCACCCTTCCTAACCCCCAACGACCATGCCCCTCTCCCCACCACCTAGCCCACCCTTCCTAACCCCCAATGACCACATCCCTTCCCCACCACCAAATAAATATTTTTTTAAAAAATTACTAAAAACAGTCAAACACATCCAAAAATACACAAAAACAAAAACACCAAAAACAATACGAAGTAAACAAAGACACAATCAAAAACAAAACAAACAGACAAAAAATACAAATTCCAACCCAACCCCCCGCCCACACCCACCCACCCACACACACACACAAAACAAAGAAAACAAGTAAACTTACCAAAAGATGTGCTACCTCCACCAGGACTGAAAAACAAATGAATAAAGAAAGAGACTACTTACCAGAAGAAGCTCCACCCAGAGGCCAGGAGAGAAAAAAAGTCAAAATACAATAACCCCTACCAGCACCACCTGCTGGCCACAATAGTAAAAACAATTCAAAAACACACAACAGCATAACACAAATTCACAATTTTACACAAAAGGTCACACCAATAAAAACAAGTAAAAAAATTACACTAAAACATATGTCAATAAAATACAATAGAAACTTTTAAAAATCCTGTGCTGAGTTATAACTCAAATTTAAACTCAAAACATCTAAACACATTTTAAAAACATTGAATGTAAAAAACATTTACTTTTACATTATTAAAATTATGACCTACGGTACAACTAATTAAAAAAATTCAAAAAACTAAAACATTATTCACTTACATAAAACAATTTGAAAAAATTATATCATACTTTCTTCTTTTATTAATCCTAAAAAAAACCAAAAAAGCAGATCCCAGTTAATAACAGCCAAGCCAAAAAAAATTTACATAAATAAACATTTAAAAATTTAAAATTACAGACTAAGCAATTTTTAAAAAACATTAACACAATTTAACCTTCCAACACAATTTAAAACTATTGCAAAAATAAAATTGGTTCATTTTTTATTAAAACACACGGGGGGGGGGGAAAGCCCGGCAACGCCGGGCAACCCTTGCTAGTGCACAGTATAAATATATATGTATTTTAAGGATTATTTTATTGGACATGTGGCAGGCATGACTAGACACCAGAGCGCATGGAGTGCTGTTACCTTCCCACCGAAGTGGTCCCTATTTATCTACTTGCAATTTCTTGCTTTCGAACTGCTAGGTTGGCAGGAGCTGGGACAAAGACAGGAGCTCAGCCCTGCAATACTCAGGAATCGAACCACTGATCTTCCGCCTCCCAGTCAGCATCTTAGCCACTTGAGCCACTGCACTATATGTCACTATATGTTAGAATTGACTTGGTGGTACACACTCATTATTAATTTAACCAAATAACTTTTTAAAAATCAAACCGATAAATCTCCAAATCCCACATGGGGTAAAAAAAGCAAGGAAGAAAATAAAGGCAAATATATATATACTCAACGCCTATCCCAACTAAAACTATAATACAAAATTACCCTCCTATCAAAAATCGATATCTTGTCTTTTTTTTAGTCCAGCAGGTAGCAGCAGACAGACTTGGCAGTAGCAAAAAAAGTAGTCCAAGTAAGAGAAAGACAAAATATACAGAGAGAGGGATATATCCCCATAAAATGAGTGGGGGGCATCTGAAAAATAATACAACTTGGCAGAGACAGACTGCTCTAAAAAAATAATCAAGGAAAATGGAAAGAATCCGAGATGTAGCTCAGCAGACATGCAAGAATCCAAAGGCACCAGGAGCTCAGCACAAAGTAATCCACAATGAATAAATGAAATAAAAAGTACTCATCACTGGTTTCCAGGTTCATCTACAGATTTAAAATTCCCACTCACCCTTGATGTTCTGAATGGCTGTTCGCAGCCTTCACACACACAATTTGACAGACAAAAGATGAAAGGGCACTGAAACTGTACATGAAAGATGAGCACAAACCTTTAGTCTAGACTCATTTCATAATCACAAATTATTTGTTTAGAGACTTCACTTTCACCAATTGCTGAAAGTATATGAATCACATGAAAGGTCTTTTTGTTTTGAGTCTTTCATTTAGACATAAAAGATCTGTCCCTGCATCAAATGACTAATGAGGAATGTTGCTTAACTTGACATACTAGCTTGCGCTCATTATAAATATACTATTTTAATAACGCAAGATAGTATTGTTATATTATTTATTTCTTTTAAAGAATTACAATTATTACCTTCATGTATTTGTTACATTTGACATTCCAAATTACCTTACAAGGTTAAGGCAGGTTTTAAAAATCTAATTTCTAAATAAAAATTGGAAGTGCAGCAGATTGCCCTGCATTCAAGATTTCACAGTGTTGTAATAGCAGTTTTGAATGTTAGATTGTAATACTTCTCAACAGGCCAGAAAAGCTATGATAAAAAGCTGGTAACAGAATGTTCCCAGATGGAAATCATGTGAAGCTCTACTATTGTCTCTGCCACATTTTGTCAGCCTATAAATCAGACTCGCAGTAACAAAAGTTGGTAAGCTATCGCCTAAAGCTCCTTAGTTCATGTCAGAAATTAATAAAGATAATGTGAATGTTCCCTGAGAAAATGAAGCTGTCTGACAAATTCTCAAATCCTTTTAGAGAAGCAGCATAAAATTCTTGTGTTAAATATCATAAGTAGAATCACCCTGTAAAATAGTAAGCGTTGAAACTAAATTTCTGTTTTAAATACACTAATGCATAGCAAAGTGGCACCTTTGTAAAAAAGAAAAAGAAAAAAACAAATTAACAGAAGCAAGGAGTAATTTGGATGATGGAAAGACAAATACTGTATATATAATATATGTCCTTTCCCCACTATTCTTGTTACCCTTAATGCCACTAGCTGGTAGTGTAAATCTGCAGATTGCATCTCCCGGCCTTTGGAGAATAGTTTTATCTTAAAAGGACACTGGACTGAATTCAGCCATGGCACAGGAGAAATTGAAAGATGGTATTTATGCTACATTAGGCCTAAAAACAGATTACACTTCTCACAGATTAACGTAAATTCTGCAACAAGACCAGCTGAAGCCAACTGAACAGATGTCAGGAGCTTATCCGCGCTACCAGGGTTATCTGTGGAAAAAAGATGACACATCCATGCCAAGCCAGATATGGTCATCCTGTGGCCGCACTTTAAAGTCCCTGTTCAAATAAACACTGTACAAACAGCTGTCAAGACTGAAAGGAGGTAAATGCTTCATAGACAAAAACAATAGGCTGCAAGAAGACAATGCCCACCTGATTTACAGAAATGCTTTAAAATCTTCCATCTATGTTGAATATAGATGATACCTCCTGTTTAAGTGTCCTCGCAGACTGCAAGACTATCGCCAACTAATACCATGTGCCCTGAAAGGGAGAAGCCAGGAGTACATGTCACCTGATCATGCCCGTATGGGTGCGTTTTATTTCCACTTCCAGGAGTGACGAGGGTGGCATGGGCCGGATGAATCTCAGTAAACCCATTCGTGCGGATTCACGGGAGCTTGGGCTTCTGGTAATTGAAGTCTAAGAACATCTGGAGTGCCAAGGTTCACCATCATGGCTCTATGGCATGCTTCATAGAATATGTTGGTAAGCAGGCAAAGAGAACATCAGAGCCTGCTTAAACTCCAGCTGGGCCAGTACAGTCCTGAACATGTGATTGTCAATGTAACCCTTCCAAGTGTATAAATATTGCAAGCTGTTCTGAGGATTCCAGTCTAGAAATGAAATGTACATAATCATCAACTTTTCTCCCATAGGTAGGGAAAGGCTTCTAGTATTTTGGCCATGTACAGAAAATAATGTTTTAGAGTCATGGGGCAAATTATTACTGCCAGAAGCAATTTCCCCTGCTTTAGAGTATTGCTTTTGCATATTGAGAGTAACAATATGAGGGAGTGAGTGGAGTTAGCACACCCTCTTGACTGCCCCCACGGCTTCCACACACTTCCCAAATGACTGAATAAAACAAGTGACATGATTTTTTCCTGTCGCACTACAGTCTTCCATCAATGTTACTGCTGTAATTTATTTGTGTACAGCTGATATAAACACTCAACAGATGGTTCCTATTATATGACTGACAAAGCTCCAAAAACTACTTCAAAACATAATTCTGTTAGTCAATTTCTTTCATTACTTGTTATTTTCCACACTGGTTACTTTATCACTTCTGTTCTTTTGGAAAAATTATCAGAAGTCAGTCATTCCTAGGTTGCCAACAGCCATGCCCTCATTCAGACAAAGTGAGCCAAGGTTTCAAAATCTGAAAGCTGCCTTACTGTGTTTGAAAGCTTTTGGATATCAAACAATAGGCTACTGTAAAAGCTTCCTTATAAGGAAAGACTGCAGTGGCTCAAGTGGTTATTATTATTATTATTATTATTATTATTATTATTATTATTATTATTATTATTATTATTATTATTATTATTATTATTATTATTATTATTGTTGTTGTTGTTGTTTGTTTGTTTGTTTGTTTGTTTGTTTGTTTGTTTGTTTGTTTGTTTGTTTGTTTGTTTGTTTGTTTGTTTGTTTGTTTGTTTGTTTGTTTGTTTGTTTGTTTGTTTGTTTATATCCCACCCTACTCAGCTACAAGGCTGACTCAGGGCGGCTTACAACACATCAAATAAGATACGATACAATAAGATAAAATACAGCAAAAACAAGGATACAATATACAGTAACAATATAATATAACAAGTGTAAAGCAGAAAATACAATAGAAAAGTAACAATAACAATTTAATAATACAACAGACAATGCAGTACACACTCACTCCGACCCCAAAAGTCCAAGAGTGGGGAGCGATGATCCTGCAGGCTGGAAGGCGGCAGGTCAGCAGTTCGATACCCGAATACTGCAGGACAGAATGAGTGCCCATCTTTGTCCCAGCTCCCTTTTGATTCTGCATTTGCTCTTAAGTAGAGCTGCTGCTGAGGAGAGCCAAACAAAGGAAGTGAGCACTGGTGAGTTTTGGGCGTGCTTGCAGTTGGAGTAGAGCTGCTTTAGAGGCCCGCGCGCCTAATGGTGTGTGAGATTTCAAACTAAGAACAAAGGAAGAATATATTCTTACTAGATAGAAAGGTAGTAAATGTGTACACTTTTGAGGCACTACACTGGTTAAAATGGATTCTGAGGGAACAGCTGTAGTTACCTGCAACACTTGTGCCATGTTTGTGTTCTTGCCAAAGCACATGGAGAACTACACTTGCAGCAAGTGCAAGCTGGTTGCACTACTAGAAGAGAAGGTCCAGCAGCTAGAGGCCCGCATATCTAACCATCAACAAATTAAGGAGCTTGAGCTGTTCTTGGACAGAGCGGAGCAGACTATCCTGGACAAAGAAGAGACAGGGCACAGTTCTGAGAAAGAAGGCACTTCACTAACTCAGGAGGGAGATGCTTGGAGGAATGTGACTCAAAGGAGGACGAGAGTAGGGGATCACTCTGAGAGTCTGAAATTACAGAATCAATTTGAGACTTTTTCCCTCATCACACCTGATGAGGAACACACAGAGGAACAACTGTTTCCACCTGAGGATCTCTCCTTCATCACACTTGATGAGATCCAGGAAGATAAACAACAGAAACAAACTGAAGTCCTCTCCCTTAATATGGTTGATGAGGTGCATGTAGATGAACAGATTGCAGGAGAGAGGCTCCTTGTACTAGGTGATTCAATAATTAGAAATACAGAGAGATGGATTTGTGATGCACATGATTGGATTTGTGATGCACATGATAACCGTATGGTGACTTGCCTGACAGGTGCAAAAGTTGCAGACATCACGAGAAATCTAGATAGCTTGTTAGAGAGAACTGGGAAGGAGCCAGTGGTCATGGTACATGTTGGTACCAATGATGTTGGGAAGTCTGTCCTGGAAGTCAAATTCAGGTTGTTGGGAAGAAGATTGAAGTCCTGGACTTCCAAGGTAGCATTTTCAGAAGTGCTGCCTGTTCCTCATGCAGGACCTACCAGGCAGGCAGAGCTCAGAAGCCTCAATGCGTGGATGAGCCGGTGATGTCGAGAGGAGGGCTTCAGATTTGTCAGGAACTGGAGAACATTTTGGGAAAAGCCAAATCTGTTCAGCAGGGATGGGTTGCACTTGAACCATGATGGGACCAGATTGCTGGCACTCAACATCAAAAGGGCTGCGGAGCAGCTTTAAAACTGATTACTGGGGGAAAGCCGACAGGAGCTGGGCAGCATCCGGTTCGGAAAAGTGTGTACTTGAGTAGTGAGGAGGATGCAAAAATTACTGAGCAGAGCAAGGAACTAGTTACCAGCACTCTAGCAGAAGGATGCAAGAGGCAGTCTAACAATGCAACTGGACTCAAAAGACTGTGTCAGAAAAGCATATATAAATGCTTGTATGCAAATGCCAGAAGCCTCTGGAACAAAATAGGGGAGCTGGAATACTTAGCAATAGATAAGAATATTGATATTATTGGCATTACTGAAACCTGGTGGATGGATGATAACCAATGGGATACAGTTATCCCAGGCTACAAACTGCACAGGAAGGATAGGAATGGGCAAACAGGAGGTGGTGTAGCCTTGTATGTCAAAGAAGTGATAAAATCGTATGAATTGGAATATCTAGGTGATTTGGAGTCACCATTAGAAGCTCTGTGGGTAAGAGTACCAGGCCACAAGGATGGTCTAACAGTAGGCATATACTATCGGCCTCCGACCCAAACTCCTGAGGGAGACTGGCAGTTGGAGAATGTTGTAAAGGAGGCATCCAAGAAGGGAAGCCTGGTTATAATGGGGAACTTCAATTACCCTCACATAGACTGGGTGAACTGTTGTTCAGCACATGATAAACAGATAAAGTTCCTAGATATGCTAAATGATTGTTCCCTAGGACAGATGGTTGAAGACCCAACTAGAGGTACAAGAATCCTTGACTTGGTCCTGCGTAATACTCAGGATCTGGTGCAAGATGTTAATGTGACTGATCCAATAGGGAACAGTGACCACAACTCAATTATGTTTAACTTGATCATAGACTTGATCACTGATAAAATCTAACACAGAGACCTTAAATTTTCAAAAAGGAAATTTCCCAAAGATGAGGAAACTAGTAAAAAAGAAGCTGAAAGGGAAAATTGAGAGAGTCCAAACACTCCAAGAGGCATGGAGGCTGTTTACAAAAACAATAACAGAGGTCCAATTGGAATGCATACCCAAAAGGAAAAAGGGCACTGCCAGGTCCAAGAGGACTCCAATGTGGCTTACAGGAGCTGTTCAGGAAGTGATCAAAAGCAAGAAAAGCTCATTTAGAAGATGGAAGGCTTGTCCGAATGAGGACAGCAGGCAGAAACATAAATTCTGGCAGAACAAATGCAAGGCAACAATCAGGAAAGCAAAGCAACACTTTGAGGAGCGTATAGCTAAAAATATTCAGAGAAATAACAAAGACTTCTTTAAGTACATTAGAAGCAAGAACCCAACTAGGAAGGCCATTGGACCATTAGATGGCAATGGAAGGCAAGGGGTTATTAAAGAGGAAACAGAGATTGCAGAGAGACGCAATGAATTTTTTGCTTCAGTATTCACTGAAGAAGGCAGAGACCACATGCCCAAAACAGAGCCTATCTTCGTAGGGAGGGAAACCGAAGAATTAAGCCAGATAGAAATAACCAGGGAGGAGGTCCTTGCATGTCTTGTTAAACTAAATGCTAACAAATCACCAGGACCAGATGGCATCCATCCATGAGTTCTCAGGGAACTTAAAGATGAAATTGGGATAAAGGAATAAGGTATAATTGGAAATTCCCACGACAATTAAGTTTCTTCTACCTGGGAAGACGTTATCTGATAAGCGAAGGTCCTAATGTTTTGGATGTAATGGTAGATGCAAAGTTATTGGAAGCAGGAACTAAAGAGTGGTTTGACTTGAAGGAAGAATTGATTATATCTGGTGGATATAAAAGGCAGGAAAACAACGGAAATGAGAATATGTCTAAAGGTGCGGAAGGAGGAATTGTTCTGGGTGGAGATTAGGTTCAGACCTCCTCGGGGCTCGTACAGTCTGTCGCACCTTCCCCCCCTCCCCCCTTTGTACTTCAGAGGCTATTTGTAAAAAAATGGGGAGGGTTAGTAGTAGAATGTATAGTGTGTTTTTTTTAGTTGTTCTTTTTTTTCTTTATTTGTTTAAGGTGAAGGAAGTGTTATATGTTAATCACATGCCTGTAGGAGGAAGTGGGAAATGTAAAAAATTATGGGAGGAAAGTAATAGATGAGGAATGTAAAAGTAATAACATGGAATGTGAAAGGTACTGGTTGTCAAGTGAAGAGAAGGAGATTAGAAGCAGCACTCAGAAAAGATAGACCGGATATAATCTTTCTGCAGGAAACCCATCAGAAATCGGAAGAAACCAACAAGCTATTTTTAGGATGGACTCAGTTTTATGAAAAAGCATATGGTACTTCAAAGGCTAGAGGGGTCGCAACTTTGATATCAAACAGGTTGGGATTCGAGATGGTAAAAAGTATCTCAGACCCTGAAGGCAGATATCTGATAGTAAAGGGGAAAATAGATGAGGAGGAAATAACGTTGGTGAATCTGTACGTGCCAAATGAACATCAAAATAGTTTTTTTTTTTGATAAGGTGTACCGAATATTGGAGAAAGAAAAAACAACAAAAATGATTGTAGCTGGAGATTTTAATTTAATAAGATCAAATATAGATAGTGCAAACAGAGCAAGATGTGTGGGAGGAAATAAAATGTATGTGTTAAATAATTGGTTGAAATCTCTAGGGTTGAAAGATACATGGAGGGAATTTAAAGGATTGGAAAGGGTTTATACATTTTTCTCACAAGTCTACAACACATATTCCAGAATAGATTATATATTTTGTCACTGATAATCTAATAAGAAATTTAGAAGACATAGAAATAGGAATTTTTAAAGAGTCTGATCATGCAAAAGTATTGCTGGAAATAAAAATAGAGGCTACAAAGATTAGGAAAAATTGGAGATATAATGCTAAATTGTTTAGAGATATAAAGTGTAAAGAGCAAATGGTAGAAAAATGGGAAGAAAATTGGAAATGGAATGATACAGGGGATGTTAGATTCAGTATTGTATGGGATACAATGAAAGCAATATTCAGAGGAGAAAGTATCAAGTTGGTAAACATTAAAAATAAACAGTTAAAAAGTAAGCAAGAAGAAATTGAAAAAGAGATTAAATGGCTGCAGGAGAGACATGCAATAACCAAGGATAGAAAAGTTTATGAAAGAATGCAGGGCTTAAAGAAGGAAATAATAGGAAAAGATATTGAAAAGGTGAAAAGAGATTTGGCGTATTTAAAAAGGGAATATTTTGAATACAGTAATAAAAATTCAAAACTTTTAGCAAGAGCGGCTAAGGAAAAAGAAGTAGAAGAGAAATAGGGACTTTAGTAGATAAAGATGGTACAAGATATAACAAGATTAAAGAGAAATGTAAGGTGGTTAGAGAATTTTATCAAGATCTATATTCTAAAAAGGAGGTAAATATAGATAAATTAAAAGATAAATTGGGAATGCAAATTAAAAATAAAATAAGTCAGGAACATAAACAAAAAATGGAAGAGTTAATAACTGAAAAAGAGATAAAAGAAGTAATAACTAAATTGAAAACAGATAAATCACCGGGAGAAGATGGATTATCTGCAGAATTTTATAAAGATTTCAAGGATATAGTAACTCCAAAATTGTTAAAATTGTATAATGGTATACTTAATGGGGAACAAATACCACCATCATGGTATAGAACAATAATTGTCTTGTTACCAAAACCAGGAAAAGACCCAGAAAAGGTAGAGTCATATAGGCCCATCTCTCTGATAAATCAAGATGCCAAGATTTTTACGGCGATATTGGCAAATAGATTAAACAGTTTTATGGATAAATACATAAATAAAGATCAGGCTGGATTTGTGAAAGGTAGGCACATGGCAGATTTAGTAAGGAGAGTTGTAGATCTTATTGATGTTGCAGGGCAAAATAAGGAGAAAGTTGGATTACTATCATTAGATATCTTCAAGGCATTCGACTCCTTGCAATGGATAACAATTAACGAGATAATTAGAAGTTACGGATTTGGGGATAGGTTTATAAAAACAATAGAACAATTATATCAACAAGGATACGCCAATATTAGGGTTAATGACGGTCTCACAGAGGAAGTGAGATTAGAGGCTGGGACAAGACAAGGGTGCCCTTTATCACCAATATTATTTATTATGGCGATGGAAATATTAGCAAATGCAATAAGGGAAGATAAAAGTATAGAAGGAATAATGGAAAATAAAATTAGTTTATACGCGGATAATACTTTGATAATTATGAAACACCCTAGAAGGACTTTGGAATGCATCCAAAAACATTTAAAGGAATTTGAACAAATAACAGGTCTGAAGATAAATTGGGATAAATCTGAAATGATTTTAAGTAATATTGAAAAGGATGAGCAAGGGAAAATAAGGGATGAATTTAAACTACAGATTAAAGAGAGTCTGAAATATCTAGGGATAAATATCTCTAACAAATTGGATGATTTGAAAAGATTAAACTATGATAAACAAAAGAAAGAATTTAAAGATAAAATTTTGCAATACCAAAAATTAAGATTGTCTTGGTTCGGCAGAATAGCGTTGGCTAAAATGATGTTACTACCAAAATTAAATTTTTTGTTTGATGCCTTACCAATTCAACTGACGGATAAAGAAATTAAGGAATTTCAAAAATTATTAAATAATTATTGTAATGGGGGACGCAGACCTAGAATTTCAAAGAGAATGTGGTATTTATCTCAAAAAGAAGGGGGTCTAGGAATTCCTAACTTAAAGAATTATTATAAAGCATTTCATATAAAGAATGTAGTCAAGATTTTAATGAAGGAGCCGGTTATTTGGGAGGAAATTGAAATGAAGTAACTAAAGGAAGTGGGTAAGAGTCTTTTCTTAGATAAGGAAGTATGGAAAACACCAGTTAAAAATAGAATGCTGAGGTCAATGTTGGGGGCATGGAAGAAGGTTAAAATGAAATTCGTTCCGAATATTTCACCGATAATTGAATTAGAAGATTTGAAAAAGTTTCCAATAAGAATGGACAATGAGATGAGAGAAATCTTGTTGACGAATGGGGTTTTCCTGCTGAAAGATTGGATACGAGTCTGTAAAGATAAAGTGATGAAACGAGAGCTATACACTCAAATGAAGTTGAATTGGTTTCAGATAGCGATGGTGAACAAGTGGAATAATAAATATTTGAGGGAACAGAGCTTGGAAAGACATAGGACAGAATTTGAGGAATTAGTGTGGAAGATAAGGAAGAAGGAAATTGGAATTAAAGGAATGGTTAGTAAAATTTATAAAATAATAAATACAGAAGTTAACCCACAAGAAATATTAAGAAATACATGGGAACAAGATTTGAATATGAAGATAACAGAAAAGGAATGGCAAAACAAATGGAGAAAAAGAATTATGAGATCTTTGTCGGTCAGGGTAAAGGAACATAATTTTAAAATGTTATGGAAGTGGTATTTGACCCCTATGAGATTACATCAGATGGACAAAAAGAATAATAAAATGTGTTGGAGATGTAAAAATATGTTGGGCACATATGTCCATATGTGGTATGAATGCAAGGTGGTAGAAAATTTTTGGGCAAAAATTGAGAACGAGATTGATAAAATTATGGGATTGCGTCTCAAATTGGGGCCAAATAACATTTTGCTGACGGACGTAGACAATATGAATTTAGATAATGATAAGAAAGAATTGTTGTCCATGATGCTTGTAATAGCTAGAATGTGTATTGCAAAAACTGGAAAAATGACTTAATGTTAAAGGTGGAGGAGTGGTATAAGCAGATGTGGGATCTCGCATTGAATGAAAAATTAACATGGGAGTTAAATTTTAAAAAAGGTATAATAAAAGAAAATAGATTTTGGAATATATGGCGACAATTTGTTGATTACTCATTGATGAGAGACGGAACAAATAAACTGTCACCAGACCAAATGAAATTTTGGGTACAATAGAAATTAATGGGAAATCCCACATCCTCCAGGGCAATGTACATAGCACAGGGTGATGATGTATGTAATGTGAAGAGGTCGATATTGTTTTTGGAAAATATTTTGTAAATTCTAGAACGGAAGTATAACAGGCCTTAGCAAGGTTGAAGAGGTTAATAAAAGTAAAGTATGGATATAAAAGTAGAGTTGAAAAATGTGGACTAGACTTGGAAGATAAAAAAAAAGATGAAATTGCTGATCTCCTAGCCAAAATATATAATCTTCCCTTCAAATCAGGGTTTGTGCCTGATGACTGAAAGGTAGCAAATGTAACACCAATTTTCAAAAAAGGATCCAGGGGTGATCCAGGAAATTACTGACCAATTACTGACATTGTCCCAGGTAAAGTGATGGAAACCATTCTAAAAGGTAGAATTAATAGGCACATAGAAGAGAAGGCGCTTCTAAAGGAGAGCCAACATGGCTTTTGCAAGGGCAAATCATGCCTCACTAATCTGTTGGAATTTTTGAGAGTGTCAACAAGCATGTGGATAAGGGAGATCCAGTTGACATTGTTTATCTGGACTTTCAGAAGGCTTTTGACAAGGTCCGGCACCAAAGGCTCTTGAATAAACTTACCAGTCATGGAATAAAGGGACAGGTCTTGTCCTAGATCAGCAACTGGCTAAGGGACAGGAAACAGAGGGTAGCACTAAATGGACACTTCTCCAAGTGGAGGGAAGTAAAGAGTGGGGTCCCCCAAGGTTCAGTACTGGGACCCCTGCTTTTCAACCTCTTCATAAATGATCTAGAGGTAGGAGTAAATAGCAAGGTAGCCAAATTTGCTGACGACACTAAATTATACAGGGTAGTGAACACTGTGAGAGATTGTGAGGAGCTCCACAGGGATCTCTTGACACTGGGGGAGTGGGCAAAACAGTGGCAAATGAGCTTCAACATTAGTAAGTGCAGAGTGATGCATGTTGGGGCAAAAAAAACCAATTACATTTATAAACTGATCGGGTCTGAACTCTCTGCGACAAACCAGGAAAGGGACCTTGGTGCCCTGATGGACAGCTCAATGCAAGTGTCAACCAGGGTGCCTCAGCAGTGAAAAAAGCAAACTCAATGCTAGATAGTTCTAGAACAATGCTAGAACAATATAGTTCTTCACGATCAAGATACAGTACTAAAAAAAAAAACAGAATGAAAGATTCCACTACCTTGTTTGCCTTCTCGTTTCCTGTAAAAAAAAACCAATACACACAGCCTCTTAAACATACCTCCTACTTGGGTCTTTCTTTACTTTTTTCCTCTACAACTCAAGTCATAGGACCTTTCCTCCTATAATATCATTACCACTGACACTCATTTTCTTTTCAGAAAGTGTAACCAGGTGCACTAATGATCTCCAAAATGCCAGGACTGACATTTTTCTTGTTTCCTTCAAACTCACCCATAGCAACTCAGACTCATCCAGGAAATAACCCAGTGCTTCCTGCTAATGGAAAATTTGTTTGGTTTTTTAAAATGTACATTGCACGCAATCATTCGCTATCGTCTGCTACTTGTATTCTAGTACAGTAGACCCTCGCATAACGACGTTACTTGGTTCTTCAAGTAGCGTTGTTAAGCGATTTTCATCGTTATGTGAGTTTCTCTAGAGTTTCCCGCATAACGATGTTTTTAGCGTCGTTATCTGGATAATGACGGTTATTTTAGCATTGTTGTCCAGATAACGACGCTAAAAACTTCGTTATGCAGGGGAACACGTGGCGCATAACAACGCATCGTTAAGCGAAAATGAAGCTATCCAAACGCGTCATTATGTGAGGGTTGACTGTATACATTTTTTTCCTGAAAACAGGAAAAATGCCATTGGCGTGAATTTGTTTAAGGTGGATCCCAGCTTGCCATGAAGTGACCCACACACTATGATCACGGAGCCATCTCCTGTGGCACATATGAAATGAGACAGGCAGGATTTAACACCGGGACTGCAATGGACTGCTGCAGCTTTGAAGATAATGACAAGGTGCGCCTTCACAGCCAGTCCGTCTGGCATAGCTTCTTCCACCTTCATGACCATTGGGGATCAGAATAGTCAAGTGGTTCCTCCTCCACTTTCAGGGACAGCCCATGAGAAATACACAGGTCAGGGTGAGCAGCTGTAAGGCGCAAAAAGGAAATGTATTCTGTGTGACTGGAAGTCTTGACCATATTAAGTCTGTTCCTGTTAGGCTCATATTAGTACAGAATCTCAATATGGGGGAAAATTTATATATGAAATAATAATAATAATAATAATAATAATAATAATAATAATAATAATAATAATAATAATAATAATAATAATAATAATAATAATAATAATAATAATAATAATAATAATAATAATAATAATAATAATAATAATAATAATAATGATATCGTGTCAGAGATTACTCTGGGTTGAATAGATTGTTGCTGGAGAAACTCCACTCAGGGGATGCCCAAATGAGGCTCCTATCATGTCCCCAAGTGCAGCCCCTCGGGTATCGAAACCCAACCTTCCAGTCTCCAAGCTCAGTGTCTTAACCACTAAGCCGCTGGGGGAGTCATTTGATATGAGATTGTGATCTGTTAGAAAATGATACCATAAATATAACAACACAAAAAAGCAGGAGTGGGGAGAGAAAAACAGGACAGGACAGCATGGCCTTTCCTCCATAAAATCAAGCAGGCATGACTAGGTATGATGTTAATGTCATGTTCCTGTGCCATTTGAACATGCCTAAAGGCTAAGAAACACTTTTAACACTTTTACAGTTAAGATCTTTTAATGTTTTAAGGGAATGCTTTTCACTTTCAAACTGCATGCCTGTAACTTATAACTCATATTTCAAGTACTGTACTACTTGGGTTCAGTTTGTATCTGTTACATATCTGCAATATTTTTGAATTATAGAATTTCCACCCAAGACACTTGCATGCCTAATATGGGTTCCTGTGTTTAAAGTTTCATAATCTTAAATATGCACTTACAATTCTACATCACTGTAAGATAATGCTAAAGCATTTTGGGTCACAATCTATTATATAAGGAACACCACAGAAGATGGAGGAAGGAGCTCACTGGGCAAGGAACAACATTAAAGGAGGATATAGCTGAAGAGCTCAACCTCCCCTACGTCACTTGGAGAACTCTGAATTGGATGAGGGTTGGAGTCCCTAAATGCAAGACCAACATGCTCAAGTGGGGGCTGCTGGCAAACAACAACAACACACTGGGTGAATGTGGAGATATACAGAATCAGTCTCATTTACTGGTCTGCTAATTACTGTCAGAAACATGCACTGATGAGGACTTAAGTTTGGCCAACGACAAAGCCAATAAATTGGCTTCATTTTGGTAGTCCAGTGTTTGATCAGGACACGAAAAAAGAAGAAGCATTATTTTGCCTTCTTAAAACATACGCTGCATGTTCTGACATTTCCTTGTTTAAAAAATAGCCTGTGCACTAGAAAACTCTAATCCTCTGAGCACCTACTCAATCAAAATAGGTTGCTGTTCAGGCCTCTTCCACCACATTTTCACTCTGGGAGAACTGCACACATGCATATCAAAAATTGCATATCAAAATCTATAAACAATAAGATGGAAGGACGACAACAAGTTGTCTTTCAGGGAAAATAACCTGCCATTATCAATGTGGAAAATTAGGAACTCAAGAAAAGCTTCAGAGGAAATACGGGTCCCCTTGAAACAATTCAAAATCACTAAATTTTCTGCAGGGATTGTTCTTCAAAAATAATCTTCAAGAAACATGAAATAAGATGAGTGAATGTTATCTACAATTTCAGAACCTCCCACTGAGTATTCATTGTGAGCAACATACTTTGATGTATAAATGTATAACAGTAATTGCATGCCGTCAAAGTCAATTCCAACTTACGGTGACCCTTTTCAGGATTTTCAAGATAGAAAGTACTCACAAATGGGTGGAAGTCTGTGTGCCCTGTGATTGTGAAGCTTGCCAATGACTGCACAGCCAGGCTCTTTCCCAGTAGGCACAGTTGGTAATCTAACTCCCAATGTCTTTGTTCCACAAACAGATACCTAAACCACGAAGCTATCAGACCAGGTTATAATAATTGTGTGTTAACAAGTCAATTCTGACTTTTGGTGACCCTTTCCAAGGTTTTCTCAGTACAGAATACTCAGAAGTAGTTTACCATCCTTCCTAAGGGGGAACCCTGAGACTGTGCAGCTTTCTATGAGACGCACAATGGGGAACTGAACTCTCAACTTCACAACCAGAATCTAACTAATAGAGCTGTACATACATATGTACAAATAACTCTAAATCCTATTTTGCCTTAGGACTGGGACCGTGTGTCACCAATTCAGAGTGTAATTTAGACATTTTAGCCTTCTATTGGGGTATTTCTGAACCACAATCAAGCGCACCATGGGCAACGGCAACCTTGTTTTCCTGGCTAATATTCTTACACTAAGTCAGGTGAAAGGAACTGAGGAATGAATTCACCAAAGGTAAAGGTAAACGTTGCCCTTGCTCGAAAGCCAGTTGTATCTAACTCTAAGGTTCATTGCTGCCTCAACACCGGAGTGCACAGAACACTGTGTACCTTCCCACTGAAATGGTCCCTATTTATCTACTTGCAATTTCTTGCTTTCTAACTGCTTAGTTGGCAGGAGCTGGGTCAGAGACGGGTGCGCATTCCATCATGCAGTACTCGGGTTTTTAACTGCTGACCTTCCTCCTCCCAGCCACCATCTTAACCACTTGAGCCACTGTCATTTTGGCAGTTTAAAGTCTGACCTAGACATGAAAGAAGCAACAGCAGCCTTCCATTTAGACACAAGAGCATAGTCTGATCCCTTTTGGTGTTAAGCACCTCTTAGCATTTTTACACTCTCTGGTTCACTAATCCTAAGTAGGAGGTCCACTACATGGAAACATTTAAGGATCCCAGAAGAGCAGCCCAGGTCTATGATAAAAACAACAAAGCTGAGGAAATTATAGTTAACATCTGTATTTGTGGAAACAAGAACTCTGACAAGCAGAGTACAGAAGGACACTGTCACTATGGACAGCTGTTCTCCCATTCTGTTAGAGCCAAACACAGGCTCCTTAGCGCTTTCCAACAAACTGCTGACATTGGGACAGAATTTTAAAAGGGAGTACATTTTAAAGCAGGCGGCATAGCCAGCAAGCAGTACACTATATAAGTATTTTCTGAAACAAAGGAACCTGTAGTGAATGGG
This sequence comes from Bradypodion pumilum, assembly GCA_035047305.1. Lineage (NCBI taxonomy): Eukaryota > Metazoa > Chordata > Lepidosauria > Squamata > Chamaeleonidae > Bradypodion > Bradypodion pumilum. Next base: position 385,753,776 of record JAWDJD010000001.1, on the reverse strand, counting down.
GGACTTCACAACAGATTTCCTTGCACACTCTTTTCTTTAGGTGACCAAAACATTGCCCAATGATTTGTTACAAAAGCTATTAGCTGCTAGACAAAAAACCTGTACTATTTTTCCTATGGTCAAGCCATGATTGCAGAATCACCCTCGACCTTTGGAGCAGTGCTTTCTATCCAAGAACAAATGAGTAATTGCAACATTTGGAAAATAGTATTTTTCCTATTCTTACTCCAGAGCAGAATGAGAGAAAACTCAAACACCCCCTTCCCTCCCACATCTTTTTTTTTAAAGTGTGTGTGTGGGGGGGGGGGTTTCTGGTATGCAGAAGGAGATAAATTGTTCAAAAACCTGGATCCTTCTGTAACAGTTTTAGACTTTAGAAATCCTGAAGAAAAATCAGCATGACTTAAGGGCAGGGTGACCAGACCTGCTGCTGAAATCTTTCACGAAGAGCTGTACACAAGAGTGGGGGAGTGTGGGGGCTCAGGGTGGAGAGGATTGTGTGGGGCTTGTGGGGGTGGGGAGTGGGGGTGCATGGTAGGGCAGGAGTGTGAGGGCTCAGGGCGGGGGGGGGAGTGTGGGAGCTCAGGGTGGTCACCGCTGCTACCGCTGCCGCAAGCAGCAGCAGCAGCACCCCCATACCTGTCAAGTGTCCCGGATTGGCCGGGATTTCCCATAATTCTGCACCGCTTCTTCCACTTTCCCACCGCCATTCCGTAATTTAACCGACGGGGAAAGTAGTTACTGCGTATGCGCAGAACCCTTCTGCGCATGCGCAGAAGGATTCTGCATAGGTCCCGTATTTTCCGAAGCCGTGCTTGATGGGTATGCCACCACCACCAGTCCGGCCCCTCAACATTCTGAGGGGTAATGAACCAAAGCAGTATCAGGAATGCCATTCCTTAGTAAAATTATCATCAATAAGTGAAAACTTTGAGCAGTCTGTGTTTTCCTTGAACTACACTTATTTCATAATGAAAGAAAAATTACTTCAGTTCCAGGAAGATGTGTCTAAGCCTGATTTTAAAAAATGTTTCCAAAAAAAGGCCTCAATTTGTATCACATTCAAGAGCATATGTACTTATTGACAACAAAGAAGAATCTCTCCCATTCCTCCTGTTAGGCTGCTACCCAAATGTTGTAACAGTTCCTTACATAGGAAAAGATTTGGTCAAAATTTCACATTTCAGTGAAAAGCTCAAACTCTGGTCAAACTGACATTCAGACAGCTACCAAACAACTCTTGGCCTCTCCTCAAAACCTGGAGATTCAGAGATGGGCCAAGATCATCCTGGTAGTTGTTGTTCAGAGGACAGTTCCCAAGAATGAAAATATGGAACATATAGACAGTGGCCCTTTAAGACACTTTTTGGTACTATGGGAAACTAAACTTTAGTGGCATTTTGCTATGTAAATATTCTTATAACGGATAGCAGTAATAATATTTCCATTATGTGCACAGATAATCAGAGCTACTTCCAAATTGTGGCTGGATGTATTACAGATTTTTAAGGTCTATTTCTTGTTCTTAGCATATCATCTTCCTGGCTAAGGCTTAATGTGTGTTAAGTCCCTGAACCAGCATTGTCTGTGAATCATGATTGTGGACCCCTGGCTATACCTATTCCCATATTTACTGTTCTGAACCAACTGCCTCCAGAGGTGAAGAAAGTAAATGATGAATGAGAAAAAAAATGTGGAAAAAGGAAAACTGGAAAATGTTGTCATGGGTCCAAGCACACTGCATGGTGGTCGAAGAAGCAGTAAAACTGAAAAAAAGATTTATATAAATGTTGGATAAAATCGAAGAGGGACGAAGACTATATAGACTATAGATTGCAATGTATAGATACCAACAGGATAATCAAAAAAGCAAAACAAGAATCCTGGGAATGCTTCGGAAAATCGTTAGATAACAGGAGAACAGCCCCACGAACATTTTTCACGGTAGTTAAAAATACGTGGAAAAGAAAGGAAAATTATAACCCCACTCAAATAGTTAATGACAAGCAAGGAAGACCACATTTGGAAGTAGTTCCCCCCCGAAGTTATAAAAAGGTGGAGAGAACACTTTGAAGAACTTCTCAACCCCATAGGACCATGGTGGCGAACCTTGGCACTCCAGCTGCTCTTGGACTTCAGTTCCCAGAAGCCCTGATCAGCAGGTGTACTGACTTGAGTTTCTGGTAATTGAAGTCCAAGAATAGCTGGAGTGCCAAGGTTCGCCACAACTGCCGTAGGAGAATGTCACAGTGAAACAACACAAGACTAGAAAACAACAGCACTAGAACCGAACATATTAATTGAAGAAGTAATACGAGTCATTAAACAATCACCTAAACACAAAGCACCAGGAATAGATGGACTACCAACAGAAATAATCCAAGCATCAGGGGAAAGCAGCATCAGATGGCTACACAGAATCTTCAATTCAGCATGGACACAATTAACTGCACCCACTGATTGGCAAGAAGCAATAATAATATCATTTTGGAAAAACAAAGGGAGCAAACGAGAATGCACACAATACCGAAGCATCTCACTCTTGAGCAATACATGGGAAATGTATGCCAAAATAATAGAAACAAGACTGAGACCATAGCATAAGAATAGATGGGCTTCAGAAAAAACAAAAACTGTATAGATGCAATTTTTACACTTAAAAAACCAATCCAGTTCCACAGTCACTTTCTGGTCCTGAACCCTTTTGGCACACAAAGTACCTCCAAAGCACCAGGCCAATATTAATGAAGCTGCTGCCCTCCATCAAGATGGAATCAAGTGGGATTTAATCCACTTGGGGACCATCACCCTTCCCTGTGGACTTTGCCACCCAAGACCTTTAGTCCTCAGAGTTGTCAGGTTAGTTAACTGCCACCTGACACTTGACGTTGAGTCACTGGCAGTAGGGTCTACTCTATTACCATAGCAGGATAACCTGGCCAGACATGAAGGGAGATTTATAGCCAGGTAAAATAGCAACCTCAGATAGCTGTAAAACTATTCCAATAAACACCAGCTGTTAGTTCCCAGGAACTAATGTCACCCACTCCACTGACAGAGTCAATTTCTTTTTTCCTTTTAACACTGAAACATTTCCAATATTTTGGGACAACTGCTGCTATTAAATTTGTACAGCTAGCACTCTGCTGTATTTCAAACATTATTTTCAAATAGCTTAGTTAATACTTGCTTGTTAAAACCTACTCACACAGCTCTAATGAAAACAAAATGCCTTTTAGTATTTTACAAGGACAGGGTGTGCTTTCGAAATGGCCATAAAAAGCATGACTTCAAGTTGTTCTGCATCGATTAGCATCTGCCACAAAATTTGGAGAGAAAAGATTCAGTATACCGTTAAACCGTAGGATATGTTAATTTCTCTTTATGCAAGTTAATTGCAATCACATGTTCTTGGTACTTGCCTGTTTCAGCCCAGGTCAGAAAGACATAATCCTGTTCTGAGTTTCTACTGATTTTAAGGAAAACATATTGAAGTCTTTTCCCATGCTGATTTCCCAACAGTAAGATGCAAGTACTGTGAAGAAACCAGGAGATAAATTGCTTACTCTTTCTCTCTCTTGAAATCAGATGTTTATCTGCTACATGAGCTGCCAGTCACTTCCACCATAATTACTGGCCTCTTTGCTGTTACCTGCCCTCTTTGACTAAAGAATGCCTTCTGACCTAACAATCCATGGGAGCAGGGAGAATGTATAAGGTAACGGTAAAGGTCGCCCTTGTTTGAAAGCCAGTTGTATCCAACTCTAAGGTTCAGTGCTCATCTCTGTTCATAGCCATAGAGCCAGTGCTGTCTGCGTCAGCAGACGTTTCCATGGACATGTGGCAGGCATGCCTAGACGCTGGAGTGCACAGAACGCTGTTTACCTTCACACCGAAGTGGTCCCTATTTATCTACTTGCAAAGGGGCATGATGGATTGAGCGCCCATCTTTGTCCCAGCTCTTGGGGACATGAAAGGAGCCTCATTTGGGTGTTCCCTGAGCAGTTTCTTCCACAAAAATCCTTTCAACCCAGAATAATTTCTGACGTGAAATAAATCAATAAATATTGTAATCATCATCATCATCATCGTCTACTTACTTCGGCGTGCAGCACTTGGGTCTCAAGCTGCCTATCTGCGGACCTTCCGGTCATGAAGTTCAGCGTCTTAACCATTAATCCACCACAGTCCCAGAATATGTGTGACACCTCATTATTCTCAAAGCAAACTGAGTAGTGGTTGGAGGACTCTGACTGGTGGAGGCAAGGAGAAAAGCACCCCTGCCCTTCTTCCTCTTTCTTGACAAGCATTGCTGGGGAGGGGAGTACCAATATTCCTCTTCCTGCCTCAGATCTAATGGAAGCTTTTGTCTCAGCCCTGCCCTGTCCTTGTGCTTTCCTACTCTGTGCCAGGGTCTAAATGTCACAAAGTCTTCACCACAGAACAGTCTGCACTTCAAAGGTCTCTAACCTAATGAACAGTGCATTTGTCTCCTCCTTGAACTTTTTAGGAGATGCCTCATTTCTCTCCGGATAGTTCCAACTAACATATTTCAAACCAACACTTCCTGAGTTGTAATAAGGCAGCCAGAATGAGAGGAACCGATCTGAAGAGTTAACTCTTTAACAAAATTGTGTTGTTTTAAAAATCATTGTGTTTTGTGGAGTATAAACAATTTAGGGTAAGCTTCTTCCCTGCTCAGGCTCTCACAGGTCCATAAGTTATTTTTAGGTGAAACATGCAAACATACTTTCGGAGTCACTCAGTTGTGTGTATGTGTATATATGTGGCTTCGTGCACATAAGTGAATCTCCTTCTCCCCACCCCATTCCTCTTCCCCAGAGACTGTGGATGTATTGCAGTAAGAGTTTGCAAAGAGTCTTGGAGAAATGGAAAAAGGGCGCAATGGGATAAAATAATATAGATAATAATATAAAATAATAATAATAATAAATGATATGCCTATTAAGGGACTGTGGTGGCTTAGTGGTTAAGATGCTGAACTTGACGACTGGAAAGTACTGCATGACAGAGTGAGCTCCCGTCTCTGTCCCAGCTCCTGCCAACCTAGCAGTTCGAAAGCAAGTAAATAAACAGGTACCTCTTTGGTGGGAAGATGAACAGCATTCCATGCCTCCGGTGTCTAGACATGCCTGCCACATGTCCATGGAAACATCTGCAGATGCATACAAAGGTGGCTCTTCTTTAGTGTTCCAGAAATAATGAGCAGCAGCCAGCAATACGGGCCAAACACATAACTTTATTATAGGGTTAAGAACACAATTTTAACTGCACCACAGCAACTTATATACAGGTGCGAAAAGATACGTTTTGGAGGGCTTTAACAGGAATGGTTGAAGGAGAGTGGGGTGATCGAGGACTTGTTCTCAATCATGCTTCTCAGAGTAAAATGGCATGAACCCCAATCTTGCAATACTTAGAAACTGAGGGGAACATAAAGTGGTGGACAATTTTTATTCAATACACAACACCCCTCCCCTCCTAGGATCGCACAAAACCTTTAAGCCATTGCAGGGGGCCACAGGATCTTTTTGGCCGCACTGGCACCTGGTCAGTTGGCTGAGCCCTAGGGCTCTCTGACGAATGTAAGGGTGGTTCTGCAATGGATGGTCTGCTAGGACTAATAGTATGTCGGGAGCAATGGCCCGTTTCTGAATTAGACCTAGGGAGGGGAGAAACCAACTCAAAGTCCCGTTTTGTAAATGAAGGAGCAGGAAAACGCTCAAACTCAAAACCAGAATTCGAAGGGGAAGAACCAAACTGAAAGTCCCTCCGATGACCATGAATTTTGTGGGTGTGGCCCTAAACAGAGTTGAGCACGGAACCCTACAGTCAGATACGATTGGCTTTCAAGCAAGGGCAACCTTTACCTATCATGCCTATTCCTGCAATCCTATTTAGGGTTCAGGTCTGCACATACCAAAAAAGAAAAAAGTTAACAAAAAAAGAAACCAACCAGATGAACTAAAAGACATTCCATGCTATGTGCAGATTTCTTTACATGTTAGCTAGAACCGTGCTACCTTTCTTGGAACTCTGCATAACCATTTCAAAACTAAGCAGCTTCATATCAAACATAAACAGATCAGCAAAGATGGAACCAGAGAAAGGAAGGAAAGAAGAAAGGGATGAGGGCTGGAATGTCAATTGCATCACATTGAGTGTGAACAGTGATCTCCTGAATCAAACCCTAGTCCCTGTGTGAGCACTAACTGTAATTCCAAAGGTAATACTGTACAGGAAGTTAATCAAATCAGACAATTTGACTTTCCAGCATAGTCGCACCCTTAAGTAATTTTGTGATAGGATTTCTTAGTAGCCAGGGAGATGATCATCTTGACAGACATAATCCTGGCTGCAAACTTGCTTTTCAAAATTGTTACAAACAACGAAACACATATCTACACTTTTTGCATCAAGCATTCTGTAACTAGTAACTGTAACTAGCCCTTCTAACACAGTGGTTAAACTGCAGAACTGCAGCCAAAACTCTGCTTATGATCTGAGTTCAACGCCGACAGGTTCAAGGCTAATTTAGCCTTCCATCCTTCTGAGATAAAAAAAGAGTAGCTGCTAACAGGTAGGTATCAGTCAAGGGCAGACCGATTCACAATGGCATGTATGTTGTGTGGTCGCTGGAAAAAGTAAAGAACCAGCCCGGATCAAACTGCAGGATAAATGTCCATCAGATTGCATCCTGCAAGGCTGCAGTGGTTCAGTAGTTAAGAAGCTCACCTTGTTAGCTGGAAGGCTGGCAAGTCAGCAGTTCAAGACCTGGGTACTGCATGATGGATCGAGTGCCCGTCTCTGTCCCAGCTCTTGGGGACATGAAAGGAGCCTCATTTGGGCATTCTCTGAGTGGAGTTTCTTCCATAAAAATCCTTTCAATCCAGAATAGTTTCTGACACAAAATTATTATTATTATTGCATCCTGAGATTGTGACACACAGACCTTGATCACCTGAAGCCTCCTGAGAAACTGAAGTGCACACATCCTTGCACATCTGTCCCCCCCTCTCTCTCTCTCTCACACACACACACACAATCACTTACACACAGTGAATTACTATTCAGCATATCACTTTTTAATAACCATTCTAGACTATGTTCTGTAAGACAGGGAGAACACCTCCATTCTCAGATTAATCTCTCTCTTCAGTTAGCATCTCTTGTGTAAGATCAATACATGAGGTCCCAGTGAAGTAAAAATTGCCTTTTTCCTCTGGAGACCAAAATGGTCTTTCAAGAGACATAATAGATCTTTATCTTTATAAGCCATTTAAGTAGCACAGGTGGTTTTTAGATTTCTACTGTATTACAATATGAATCTGTTGGACATCAGCAGAGAAATGTGTAGAAATTCAGCAGAGATGTTAAAAAGGGCAGCAAAGAAAAAGAAGTTTCTAGCACTGTTTTGTAGCTTCCAACCCACTGGCTAAGTATTAAGGGGCATTTTCATGGTATTTGGAGCACTTACACTTTGTATTTGCACAAAGTCATGCTTAGGCTGGTAAGATCCTAAAAATAACTTCTGCAAATTTGGAAAAAAACATAACAGATATCTGTACATAGTATATTACTAGCTGATTGCCCGGCCTTGCCGGGTGTGTGTGTGTGTTAAATTTTTTTAATTGTGGGAAGGTATGTCCCTTCTTATGATATGCTTATCTGGCTATTGTGTGTGTGTGTGTGTGTGTGTGTGTGTGTGTGTGTGTGTGTGTGTTTGGGATGCAGATGCAGAGTTTTGTTTGTCATAGATGGATTGATGTGTGCTCCGGTTGTGTTTTAACTACACTCTTAGCCTGGGTGAGCCAATATGACAAGTTGACTTTAATAAAATGAATCAAGTTACATAACAGGAGCAATATACAATGTTATATGAACAGTTTAATTGGTAAAGATGGAAATGTGAGCAATTGCTGAAAAAAAGAAGCAAAAAGCTAGCAAATCTGTGCAAAACTATAATCAGCTGCAGCTGTTGTTCTGGCCAAACTAAAAACAGGGCTATCTCCTTTTCTGCTTGTTCACATGTAGAATGGTTGCCTTCAGGGTTTTACTTTATTTACCTTCCCATCTTTCTCATACAACATCTAATTAATTTCATAATTGACCCAAGCACATTTTGTCTTTGTTACATTTTTCCACTGCCATTCATTTGCATAATGCTATCTTATCCCACTTCACCCCACTAATCAACTTAAACAGGCTATTATGTGCAAAAGAAAGCACACTTTTTGCAAAATGTGCACAGACAATTTTATCTTGATGTCTTCCTGATACACATGCAAAGACACATTTGAATGTATATGGGTGGTGACGACCCACACTGCTCCTTTAAATTGAATTTCAATTCTGATGCATATTCTTTGTCATCGTATAGAAACCTCCTACCTTCCTGAATCAAACACATTTTGAATTACATTCAGAAATGATGCTTATATGGGAGATTATCAGTGTCTCTTATTAGACAGCTGAATGTAATATCTGCTTCTGAGAAAACTCTTCAGGAAAATCCTCATATGAGAAAAACAGTCTGAACAAGTTGTATAACACTTAAAGAAGCAGGTAGGATTCAAACTCTTCACCCTAATTAGCAGCATGATCTTTATCATCAATGACCATAAAGTAATTTATCATTCCCATTCCCATGCTATATCAACATGAATTTTGATGTCTCAAGGAACATTTAACATTGTCGCTAGTTATTAAATCTTATATAACATTTCCCCTTGGGACAAAGCATTAATGTACCAATTGATAACTACTGATGTTCATTACAGTTCTCTCATAGCTCCCCAGACGTTAACTCGTTTGCTTTGGTATTGCCTACCTTCATTCTGGCCTAAAAATCAATGTTTGACAATAAAACATGCATTGAAAAGTTTTTAAAAGTGGGGAATACATGACAAAGCAAAGCTCTAATCCAATGATGGCGAATCTTTCAGAGACCGAGTGCCCAAACTGCAACCCCAAACCCACTTCTTTATTCCAAAGTGCCAACATAGCAACAGGGGAGGAAGGAAATGCTCCCAATGGGCTGCTGGGCAGAGGGGTGGAGTTAACTCTGTGCTGGGGTGACTGCATGAGTGCCCACAAAGAGGGCTCTGAGTGCCACCTCTGGCACGCTTGCCATAGGTTCGCCATCACTGCTCTAATATCTAAGTGTTTTCCTTTCTCATCAGAGAGGCATCAGCCTAAGGTAGAATACACACAACTGGCCATTGGAGAAAATGTCTTGGGATTCTATGAAAAGAAGAGATGGGCAAAGACTATGAGGCAAACCCACAGGAAGGTGGAGAGATAAAGTCAAAGACATATTACAAGAACAACAAATTATGCCAGTGGAGGCCACTAGACGTGCCAGAGCAAGAACATCATATCTTCCTCAACACTCAAAGGTGTAAAAGAAGAAGTAAAGACGAAGAGTAGTAGTAGTAGTAGTAGTTAATAAGCACCAAATTTTGAGGTGAGGATCACAGGTGGGGAATCACGCTTCTATCACCTGTTGATTGGATATTTGTTTTTAATCACAGTCAGTCTTATGTTGTTTTGCCTTCATCTTTCTCTGTCTGAGGAATCTCAACTGCTCTCCTCTATGCAAAGCCCTGTGCCTCAAACTGACACTATGTTTTCCTCATACAAGTTGAAATGAAGCTAGGAATCGTAACAGAATAAGAAATAGCTAGGAATGGGGCACAGGTTGAGAATCCCTGGTTTTAAAACTTTGCACTGAAAGTTTGCTCATTCTTTCTTTTTTGAAAAACCCACTAAGTATTAATCCAGAAGTGGCCAACTCTCACATTGCCAGCTGCTCATCTTTGAGAGCCCCTAATGCTGCTGATCTATTGAGAAATTTTTAATAATGAAAGATTTAATTAATCTCAACTGTTGTAGAGATCTAACAGCTCTGAAGAAAACATAAATGCAACTTTGCAGCGGTCCTAACAGTACATGCTGTGGGTATTATGTATTCAACTGTACCCTGCAGTAAACAAGAACAAAAACAATCCATAAAGGGTGGTAACTATGTGGGGAAAGTAGAATTATTTCATGTTTTTATGCAGGGACCTTTGGATTAGCATAGAATCTTACACAGCTAAAACATTCTTAGGTTCCTTCCTTCTGCCAGTTTACAGATAAGGCACTCTTATTTGAGAACGCGGTCTCAGTATAAGCTGGTGTTCTGTTTTCTGGAAACATGGTTATACAGCTGACTTTTCATTATTCGTATTGCAATACTAAATAAAGCTTTTTCCAGATCACTAGTCTTGTAGTATTAACTTTCATTTCAGTTTCATTCTTTAGTGTCCAGGACTTAGGTTTTGCATATTTGTCATTTCTAAAAACATCCTATTTCTATCATTGTATCTCAGAGTTTTCCCCTTAGGAACAAAGTTACTACCATAAGTGAAATGTAGAACAGGGGCAACAATGGCAGAAGCAGCTCCATACTCAAAGTCCCTCCTAACAAAGTTTTTAAAGATGTAACCCAAACTAGTGTGTCATAATCCACCACTCCAAAACCAATGGCATGGCTCCAGCTTTCTCAGTTTATTTGCATATATTTTACACTCAACTCACCTTGTCTACATCTATGTAGCACTTAGACCCTGTTTTGAGCAATAATTTTATGTAAAATTGAAGGTTTTAATAAGACTTTAAGGAACTCTTTAAAAAGACTGAGTACTTCGTGGTTTCTGACCACAAGTTAATCCAAAAGGACACAGTCTAACTGAAGGCTTCCTAACAGAATCAAGACAATTATGGTTTTATAATCCTCCAAATTTTACATAAAAATTACTGCTAAACACATTGTTAAACTGTTAAATGCATTTAACTTGGGTGGATTAAGTACTAAAACACTGCAGCTATGCCTGAACAGTAGCTGGAAGCCACACCACATTGTATGTGTTTTTTCTTTGTTTTTCTAGTGGTAGATCACACTGCAGGTTTCTTGGCTGTGGGGATGGGCTTTGTCTCCAGAGGTTTAGGGTGGCATGTCATTCCCTGGCTACCATCCAAACTACAGTTCAACTCAAGTAGAATGAGAAGTTTGATATAAAACTATGAAGAGGAGACACTGAGTGATACAAAGTGGCATAGCTATTTACATCTTCCACAGCTAGAAACTAGCATAGTAACTAACATGGCATTCACACTTTCACAGAAATTCATTATAATCTCCACTTCTACCTCCTCTGTACTAAGGGGAAAAAGTCAAGAAAAGACATGAGTGGCTATTGAAACAGAGTCAAAGGGGAGCCAGAATGGGGTATCATTCAGTCAAACCAATTGCTAACTAAAATAGAAGCAGCCAAGTGATTCCTGCTCAATCAATTCAGCAATACAGATAAAAGAAGGTACTTTGTCACACAATACACAGCTAATTAATATCCATTAACCACAAGATGTAGTGACCGCCACCAACCTAGAAAGTTTTACAAGGGAATAACACAAAGTCATGGCTTGTGAAGCTATCCATGGATACTAGTCACAAATATTATAAAAATATTATTACAAAATGTATATTACCTTTCACATTGAAGGGCAACAATGAGTTGCTGTCATCATTTCTATCATGATGCTTTCCCATAGGTATCTTACTGAACATGGCCATTATTGAAGTACTATTTCAATAATGCTTATTCAATCTATACACAGAGCACATAATGCACAATGCAGGGATGGGATCAAAATTGCTGGGAGAAACATCAACAATTTGAGATATGCAGATGACACCACCCTAATGGCAGAAAGTGAGGAAGACCTAAAGAACCTCTTGATTGGATTGAAGGAGGAGAGTGCAAAAGCTGGCTTGAGACTCAATATCAAGAAAACCAAGATAATGGCAACAGGCCCCATCAGTCCCTGGAAAATAGATGGGGAAGAAGTAGAAGCAGTGACAGATTTTACTTTCCTGGGATCTAAGATCACTGCAGATGGCGACTGTAGCCATGAAATAAAAAGACGACTGATTATGGGGAGACAAGCAATGAGAAACCTGGGGAATATAGTGAAAAGCAGAGACATCACCTTGAAAATAAAAATTCGCATAGTCAAAGTAATGGTATTCCCAGTGGTAATGTATGGGTGTGAGAGCTGGACCATTAGGAAGGCTGAGCGCAGAAGAATAGATGCCTTTGAGATGTGGTGTTGGAGGAGAGTCCTGAGAGTCCCTTGGACAGCAAAGAGAACAAATAGGTCAATACTGGAAGAAATCAATCCTGACTGTTCATTGGAGGGACAAATAGTGAAGATGAAGCTAAAGTACTTTGGACATCAAATGAGAAGGGAGGACTCACTTGAGAAGGCCTTGATGCTGGGAAAGGTGGAGGGCAAGAGAAGAAGGGGGCGTCCAAAGATGAGATGGATAGATGGTATTGTGGACACAATGGGCACAGAGCTTGGTAGGCTGAGGAGAATGGTGGAGGATAGAGGTGCCTGGAGGAAAATGGTCCATGGGGTCGCAAAGGGTCGGAATCGACTGTGCGACTGAACAACAATTTAAATACAAAACTGCACTTGTCACATGCTAGAACAGCATGAAAGAAAAAAAAGAAATTAACTAACTAACTTGCTGGCTGCAGGGCCAGCACTACTTTCCTGGATCATTGTCCCTCCTGGTTGGCAGAAGCAGCCAGGGACAGGGTGACAGGATGGGAAATCATTAATGCTTCTCTCTGGGAGGACATACTGCCAGCCCGGTTGAAGGAGACAATTATACGGCCCATCCTGAAGAAATCCAACCTGCTGACTGACAATTTCAACAATCACTGGCCAGTCATCAATATCCCCTTTATGGGCAAGTGGTGGAAAGGGTGGTTGCAAATCAATTAAAGTTGTTCCTGGACAGTTCTGAGTACCTTGATCCAAACCAGTCTTAGTTCAGGCTTGATGACCTTCTGAAAATGACTGATGGATGAGTCCTCTCTCTTGGTCCTCTTAGATCTCTCAGCAGTCTTTGATACAATTGACCACAATATCCTCCTTGACAGGTTTGCTGGAATAGGAATCAGGGGCCATGCTTTGATTTAGCTCTGATCTCTGCTGGAAGAACCTGTCCAGAGAATACAGCTCAGGGAGAATATGTCCAAGCCTTGGGTGCTACATTATGCAGTATCTCAGGAATTGGCAATCTCCCAGATGGTGTTCATATGAGGCTACTGGGAGAGGTCCTTAAGATATTTGGAATCTGCTTTTCATCAGTATGCTGATGAGATGCAACTCTATCTCTTTTTCCACCTCAGGAGTGGATGTTGTCTGGAATCTGGAGGAGTGCCTGGAAGCAGTCATGCTGTGGATGGGGAATAAGTCTGAAACCAAATTCTGACAAGATGGAAATCATGTCTCAAGTTCAGTGTATTTCTCTTAATATAAGAGGCATTGAGTGTGTTTATAATCTGGGAGTGCAGCTTGGCCAGTCTCTGACCATGGAAAAACAGGTGTCAGTGAAAGTAAGAGTTGCATTTTTTCCATCTGTGGTGCACTGCCCAGCTCTACTCACTCCTGGACAGAAAGTCCCTAGTGATATTGAACTATGCACTGATAATTTCCAGAATCAACTATTGCAATTATCTCTATGTGGGGCTACAGTTGAGGCTGGAAAGGAAACATCAGTGTGTGCAAAGTGCATCGGCCAGGCTAATGGCTGGCATTGGTCAGTTTGGTCATATCACTTTCGCTGTGACTAGTCTGCATTAGTTATCCATTGTGCTCTGTGCCAGAGCTCTTAAAGGTTTGCGACCATGCTATCTGAGAGAGCACCTCTTCCTTAGGATTTATAACCGTTCCACCCATATGTTTAAACTTTGGGTGGTCACCCCTAAAGAGATAAGAAAGGGAGTGACCAGATCTAGAGCATTTTCTACTGTAGTCCCCAGGCTGTGGAACAAACTGACAGCAAAAATTAGATCTGCTTCAACTCTGCTGGCATTTCGGAAATATTTGAAGACATTTCTGTTCCACAAAGCCTTCCCTTAATATGGTAATTGTTTAGTTAGATATGAATTTACCCAATTATCTGACAGACTGTCATGTGCGTTAATGTGGAAAGATTGATTGGCTATCTGTCCAGCTGTTTTAATAACGTTGCTGACTTGTAGAATGTTTTGTTGTCTTATTGAGTTATTGATCTATTGTATATAAGGTTTTATTATGTTTGTTCTATATGAGTGCATGTGCTTTTATTGCTTGTAAGCTGCTCTGAGTGGTGTTTTACCAATTGGGCAGGATATGAAGGAAGGAAGGAAGGAAAGTAAACAGCACAAAACGTCAACTGATTTCTATTTGATTACTACTATTTCCTGCCTGGATGAACTGCATCCATGTTTTGAGACCTGAGAAACAAGAACAACAAATCCCAGATGAGGTTATAACACAGTCAAAATGTAGAATGGCCAAGAATATGAAGATTGGCTTTCCCCAGGTTGACCCTAACTTTTATGAACCATAAATTTCTTCTTATTTGGAAATTATGTACCACCAGGAGCTTCAAGTCTGGCTGCCATACCCAAAATTGATGTTTGCCATGCCAGCAATTGAAGTAGCCTCAAATGCCTCAGCTTAATTCTTCTACATAGCAGTGATTTCTGGCAACATTCTGATGTCTAGACGCCAATACAGTAGTGGTTTTGCAATTACCAAAGTGTACACCAACTTCAGGAAAGCATTAAGACACCCTTAGCTGCAAAAATGTTCAATGCTCAACCAAAACATACATATGTACTGAACCTGCTGTGTCATTACCATATGCGAGAAATGACTCATACTTTTCAAAGACTGCTGCTAGATGTGTCCTGCAAAAATGTACTGCTAAATTTGATACAGGAATAACCAGGCAGTATTTTCTCTTTATTATAAATCTAAATATATAACATGGATCTATCTAAAGCATCAGTAACCAATCTTCTTGACAAACTCAACAACAAAAAACAAGCAGTGATGCCACTCTTCTGCCTACTTGGCCACTTGGGGACCATCACCCTTCCCTGTGGACTTTGGCACCCAAGGCCGTTAGTTTTCAGGGTGGTCAGGTTAGTTAACCGCCGCCTGACACATGACATTGAGTCTCTGGCAACATGGTCTACTCTATTACCATAGCAGGATAACCAGTCCAGACAGTCAGGAATCCTATAAACAGATGAGGTGTGAACTATCAGCTTCTAAATGCAAAGGCAGCTCTTGTCGAGTTTGCCCGAAAGCTGAGAAAGTGAAAAGGGTGTTAATGGGAAAGCAATTAGGGAGCTAGTGGCAGAAATATTATGGAGAATTGGGAGCATGCTTGTGCCAGAAAAGGTCACCAGCATGGGTCAGTACCACTGACATTAGACTACAAACCACACACAGCCATATTCATCTGAGCTGTACAGTGAATTCCAGAAAAGTATTTCATGAGCTGCCCAGAAATCAACCAGCTATGCTGATTCTCTTGCATTGCCAGCTATAGTTTTCCAACCTTGCTTTTGATGTATGCATTCCATCCACCCAGCCATCCACCTCCAAAGAAAGACAAGCAACTGGCACCAATGGCAGTGGATGTGACTGGTGGCAAATCACAGGACAAATCACAGGACCAGAAATCCCTTACAGTGAAAGATACCACTCTGTAGCAGTTGTCTCTTACTATAAAATGAAACAGTCCTATTTAGAAGCTTCTTCTCCTTAATTATGTGGAGCATATTCTGAATCAGCTAAGCATTAATTTCTACAGGTGGCACAACAATTTTAATTTCACTCTGAGCAGAAAGATAATAGCATGTCATTAAGACAATTTTGATTTATGAGGATCCTTTCCAGGATTTTCAAGGTAGATAAAACAGAGATGCAATTTATCATTCCTTTTTTGTGGGGATGCCCTGGGATTGTGTAGTTTGCCCATGACTGCGCAGGTTGACTCTTCTCCTTGGAGAGAACTAAACTCCCAGTTGCCGGCCAGTTAATCTAAATTACTCAGCTATCCAGTCAACAACAAAAAAGATACAATAAAACAAATATCAAGAACTAACTTTTGTATAAATTTCAATGGAAATAATTTCCTTTCATTTATTTTATCTTTCTGCAAGCATTTCCTCTTGCATATGGTAATCAAGTCTGTAACTTCTAAGAGGCAAAAAAATTTTTTAATAAGGACATAGCGTTGGCAAAGCTAAAAAGCCAGAAAATAACAAGTGGGCTATCTTTCCAGAGCCAATACATATGAATAACAATATTTGTATTTAGTAATATTAAATACAAAAACTTTGGGGCAGGGGGTGGAATCTAATGCAACTTTTCTTATCAGATGTTTAATATGTACAGGCTATAGTCTTGCAACACCAAATATATATATAAATTCTTCTAAGATTACATCTAAATTAATACTCATCTACACATTAACAGTATGATTAGGACATCACAAGAGCCACTTCACAGACACCTTACTAGAAAAACACATACAAAACGTTATATGTAAGTGCCTGCCTGCCTAACATTTAGTCCTAAATCTAATGCATACATTGCATTATAGGTTTAGCTGGATTTCTTTTAAATATTCTGTAAACCACCTTTATTTGGAGAATAGCAGGACTGAGAAAATGAGTGAATAAATTGGTAGCTTCGACAAAGAATGGACCCACTGAATCAATGAGATGTTGAGACAACAATAGATTTAAGTGGTCTATTGTAACCAGGACTGTCCACTAGATTTGAGTCACAATGTGTACCTGTGGAAAATATTTATTACACTGATATACTAAAAGGAATTGTAGTATATTTATTTATTATTAAACTTATATTCCGCCCCTCTAGAAAAAACCTTTCCTACTCTGGGCAGCTAACAGCATAAAATTCAACAATATAGACTGACACAAATATTCAAATTATTATATAAATACATCAAAACCCAAGAAACCATAAAATTCTGATAATAACAATAAACTTTGGTTTATATGGTCAACTCTTTTCCAATCTGTGGCAACTCTAACAATGCTTTTGAGGTAAGTGAGATGTTAAAAAAATGTTTGTCATTGCTCCCATGAGTGTCCATTGGCAAGCCAATTTCCAGAATTTGACACTGTCCGATATAAAAAATTAGCTTTTGCTTTTGATATTTGCTGCCATATAATGTGTGACACAAGCTGAACCTCTGCAAACTCCCTATAAGCTGTTATTTTCTTCAACACCCAACTCAGTACAAAATAAAACATAGAGATGCTGAAGCAATGGTGTACCAAAACAGAGCCTCCCTGAAGATTGTGGTATTTTTGAACCACAATCGGGCATACTCGGAGCAACAACAACCTTGTGCTGGCTAATTTTTCTCACACTAGGCCAGGCAAAAAGAACTACAGAACAAATTCACCCAAAAATGGGTCCATTTTGGTAGTTTCACATCTGGCCTAGATACCAAAGAAGAAACATGGGTAACACAATCCTAACTGAGAGTGTGGAAAGACTGCAGCATATAATCCTGCCCAATTTCTTTGTATCATTTCCTGATTATGTGAGCAGCACAGCCAGTAATGATAGGTGTAATATAAGAAACTAACATTGATCAACTACTCACCCATTTTTATGTACACTGTGACTCCTGATTAATAAACTCTGCTTTTATGTATACTGAATAATTGCACTTACATATTTTACAGATACTTCTGCTGCATAAATTTAATGCAGCCGATCGTCTGAGAATAAATGTTTCACTGACACACAATCATTCTATATAGGTCTGTTCAGATGCAAGAACTACTGAATTCATAGAGCCATGATGGCGAACCTTGGCACTTCAGGTGTTTTTGGACTTCAATTACCAGAAACCTAAGTCAGCAGTCCTGCTGATCAGGGCTTCTAGGAATTGAAGTTCAAGAACAGCTGGAGTGTCAAAGCTCGCCATCACTGTCATAGGGGCTTATTCCCAAGTCACCAGGAATAAGGTTTCTATACTATTATCAGGATAGTTGCAAAAACTGCTTCTTTGCCAACTGAAACAAGTAATATTCAACTTCTTTTCAAATTATATGCCCCAAATGTAAGCAAATTAACCAGAAAAAGTCAACAGATTTTTTCTGTATTCTTGTGAACCCGTCTGTACCTTATCAAGTAGCAGTATTCACCAGAGAAAAACAAATGCTGTACAGTCAAACCTCGCATAAAGAGTGCCTTGCTTAGAGACTAACTCGCTTAAGGAGCAGAATTTTCCCTGAATTGTCGCCTTGCTTAACAACTAAAACCCAACCAAAAACTCGCTTAACAACTAAATTGGGGTTCACAATCCCCCCCCCACCAGAAGTCACAATTGGTCACTTACAATGGTGTTTCACTTAAAGAACAAACTCGCTTAAAGATCAGTCCCGTGGAACGCATTATGCTCTTTAAGCGAGGTACCACTGTACATAATGCACTCCACGGGATTGCTCTTTAAACGAGTTGCTCTTTAAATGAAACACTTGAAAGAGCACCGCCGCTGCCACCTTGGTAAGTGACGTATCATGACATCTAGTGAGGGGATTGCAAACCCCAATTTAGTTGTTAAGCGAGTTTTTAGTTGCTCTACGAGGCGACCATTTGGAGAGAACACTGCTCTTTAAGCGAGTTAGTCTCTAAGTGAGACGCTCTTTATGCGAGGTTTTGCTGTATGTAGAAACTTCTGCTGAGGTTTTGACTTGAGATGCATGAAATTTTAAAATGTTTATGATTTCTATGAGCTCAAAACATTGATATTTTAACATGCACAATACAGGCCAGTATGTAAGTTTGGAAATTGCAAAACAAATGTCCAGTTTACAGAGTAAGCTCAGCATATTCACCTTGTAGGTGAAGGTTGAGCATCTTTGTCTGGAAAAAAAAACTTCACTTGTCTTTTAATCCTTTGCTTAGGAAAATACACAAACCTTCCTGAAATGGCTCAAAGGAGGTTCTGTCTTTAGAGATCTGAGGAGGACTGAAGTCACAGGTGCAATCTCTCTCCTCCTAATGTTGTAGTTAAAAAGCTGCACCTGCTGAATATTCAGCCGCTTTTCTTCAGGTCTCTAAAAGGAACAAATAACTGAACAAAAATATGTCTAGTCCTTCGCAAAAAGAAATTACATGAAGGAATAACTTTTAATTTGCTGCAGTTCTTTTTACTGTAAAGTAAGCAAGTAAGACACACAGAAACACAGAGAGAGATCATTTGTCTTCTGAAACACACAAATAGCCTTAGCTAAACAAAAATTAACATTTGTGTTACTGTTCAATTTTGTGGAGTTTTTATTTTGTAAACTTGGGTGAGGGGAGGAAACAAAACACAAAAACGTTTTGCTTCTAATTAAATATCTAAGCAATCAATTGCATGTATTAATTTTTCTTTCATACTTCTACAAGCACAACTGAGATATGCTTTTAAATAATTTGCAACACCTGTAGTCCAAGATACCTGCTCATGCCAGATTTTCAATCTGCTATTTAAAAGAAGCCAGTTTTTTTAGATGTTATTAAAACAGAGTCCTCAACTGGGTGATCACCAATCCACCATCTTCATCTGAAAGGATGACATTTAAGGATGCCAAGTGCATTATACTTCAAAACATGGCACATGCATCTTGAGCAATGCTCTGAACACTGAAAACATTATTTCACGGTATTTTATGCTGCTTTGTGAACTTGAGATCTAGGAGTTGTGCAAATGAAAAGCAGCATGTTACCACACACAGTAACTTAAATTGATTCAAGTAATTGTTTGGTCCCCCGCTAGTTGAGAGCATTGTCAGGGCATTGGGGCTTTAGGAGTCTAACTAGGCAGTGTTGCCCAGTTCTTGTCAATGATGTTAGGCCGGGACTACGGGACTAAAACTCACCAAAGTGTCCTCTGTCGAATCCCTTGGGCAAGATGAAAACAGAGGGCACAAGTCATGGTCCGCCTAGCCAGCAGGCGACATAATAGCCAAATGGCTAAAAACTGCATGCAGATGGACTTGATTTCTCAATTCCATTTGCATGTGCAGAATGTCGTCGCTGAAACATCTAACAATGTGCAGACTCCTTGCTGAATAACAACTCCAAGGTAAGGTATTGTTTGGTACTTTGTTTTCAGCCCCCAAAGAATCCTACCAAAGCATGATAAGTAGACAAAATAAACAAGTAAAACAATAAATAGCAAGAAAAATTGTTGTTCAGTCACACGGTCGATTCCGACCCTTTGCGACCCCATGGACCAATTTCCTCCAGGCACCTCTATCCTCCACCATTCTCCTCAGCCCACCAAGCTCTGTGCCCATTGTGTCCACAATACCATCTATCCATCTCATCTTTGGACGCCCCCTTCTTCTCTTGCCCTCCACCTTTCCCAGCATCAAGGCCTTCTCAAGTGAGTCCTCCCTTCTCATTTGATGTCCAAAGTACTTTAGCTTCATCTTCACTATTTGTCCCTCCAATGAACAGTCAGGATTGATTTCTTCCAGTATTGACCTATTTGTTCTCTTTGCTGTCCAAGGGACTCTCAGGACTCTCTTCCAACACCACATCTCAAAGGCATCTATTCTTCTGCGCTCAGCCTTCCTAATGGTCCAGCTCTCACACCCATACATTACCACTGGGAATACCATTGCTTTGACTATGCGAATTTTTGTTTTCAAGGTGATGTCTCTGCTTTTCACTATATTCCCCAGGTTTCTCATTGCTTGTCTCCCCTTAATCTGTCGTCTTTTTATTTCATGGCTACAGTCGCCATCTGCAGTGATCTTAGATCCCAGGAAAGTAAAATCTGTCACTGCTTCTACTTCTTCCCCATCTATTTTCCAGGGACTGATGGGACCTGTTGCCATTATCTTGGTTTTCTTGATACTGAGTCTCAAGCCAGCTTTTGCACTCTCCTCCTTCAATCCAATCAAGAGGTTCTTTAGGTCTTCCTAAAAAAAAGAGTGCACAAGCATATTGAACATTAAAGATATTGGGCCTGAAACTGTTTTTTAAAAACCAGTACTAATAAGAGCTGTTTACCTGGAGTTTAAAACATTGATCTTGTTCTGGAAGAGCCTTTCTGAACCAGCAAGTCACAAAAAGACAAGGCTTTCTTCACAGTCACTGCCCACCCTACCTATGGAGCTGGGAGAGCTTTCAAGAAGGGCCTGGAGGAATATTTTATTATTTGGTCAGGTTCATGTGTGAGACAAGGATCCTTGAAATACAGTAGACCCTCGCATAATGACGTTACTGGGTTCCCCAAGTAAACCGGGTTTCTATGGAGTTTCCCGCATAACGACATTTTTAGCGTCGCTGTCTGGACAACGACACTAAAAACGTTGTTATGTGGGGGAACACGTGGTGCATAACGACGCGTTGTTAAGCGAAAATGATGTTATCCGAACGCGTTGTTATGTGAGGGTTGACTGTACTCAGATCCAGAGCTCTCCAAGAGCTTTCTAAAGTGAAGACAAGGATGCTGACTATAAGTGTCATGGTTTCAAAATTGGAAATATAATGCTTGTACACATACTGTCCCAACAAATTAGCTGCAATACTTTGAAATGACTGACATTTCCAGGTAGTCTTGGGAAAACACCACCACATGCAGCACATAAACACTAGTTCAAATCAATGAAGATGCAGCAGACAACCAAGGTTAGGCAATCTTTGCCTAAGCAAAGTGGTATTGGCATGTGAGCTTCCTCTGGCAGAAGTTGCTAAATACTCCAGATATCATTGGGCTTTATGGATAAGGCTGAACCTTAAAGCACTCCAAACTGATTCTTTAAAGCAAAGATGGTCAACTTTTGGCACACAGGTTTGAGGCAACCCACATTTTCTCTATATAACTTGTCAGCCTGTTTCCAGACAATACTCTTTAGCAGACTGGCTCCACCTGCTCATGTTCCTTGAGGTTATCCACAGTAGCCAACAATGCTAGCTATCCTTGCCTGGCTCTATTGCAGAACAAACCAAGTTTCCCCGCCCACTGTTTCTCTTTGTGAAGTACTATACCCACTTTCTCCTTCTGACAAAATCTAGAAGCAAGCTGAATTCTGCTTCTGCCATGCCCAGAATTTGGAGGACTGTCTGGAACCAGCTGCGGAATAGACAGTTAGCATTCTTCTTCCTTGTTCATGTTGGGGGCAATCCCCGTGGTGCTTATGAAGTTGAAGGATCAATCAACAGGGCTCTGTCATTGCTCAGGGGATTCCAAAATACATATAATGTGAAAAGCTCTTTCATTGTTCACACAGGTTCCTTCCATGTCCCCCAGTGACTAGCTCTGAAAGATAGGTTCTTACACAACTATTGATGTGAAAAGAGAACAAAGAAGAAACAGAAATGGGTATATATCTATATGTGTTTATATGCAACTCATCCTTTGTTTTTGAAGGCCATTTCCATCAGATTCACCATTTGATATGGAACTAAGTTTGAAAAGTGTCACGCTGATGGACACCCAAGAAAACAATTAGCTCAGTACATTTATATAGTGTTGGAGGAAGTACTTGGCACTTCGGTTTTCCACCTTCCTTCTTTTCCTCCAGGAGCATTGAGTGGGCTTCATTCTGATGGCTTCTGTCACCTCACTTTGAGCGAGATACTGTGCTAAGTCTCTGGACCTTCTCTCTGGGTAGCTAGACTTAGGTGAATGAAAAGGCATACTGCCTGAATGACTCCCTTCCTCTTCCAGGAAATAAAGCAGAAGCAGAGAGTCCTTCTCTCCCTCAGTCAAGTAAAGGTGTCTACATAAGATTACAGCTTAGAACCATGATGGCGAACCTTGGCATTCCAGATGTTCTTGAACTTCAATTCCCAGAAGCCCAAGCCCCCGTGAATCCACACAAATGGGCTTGCTGCGATTCATCCAGCCCACACTGCGCCGCCTCATCGCGTTTTATTTCCGCTTCCAGGAGCGACGAACGCAGTGCAGCAAACCCATTCGTGTGGATTCACGGGGGCTTGGGCTTCTGGGAATTGAAGTCCAAGAACATCTGGAGTGCCAAGGTTCACCATCATGGGCTTAGAACATCCTTTGCATGCTGTGGTTTTCCTTTTGTTTGTTTCTTCTACCAACCTGAGTTCTTCCTCCCTCTTCATTACTGTGATTCGAAACTGATCAATTTCCCATTACCACGCCTGAATTCATGTTCCTCAAATATACCTTTTTTAAAAAGAGAAAAGAAATGTGTGAAAAACCAAAGCAGTTGCAGTGTCAGACCAAATAAAATGATGTCCCAGCAGTTAGCAGAGGCTCCTATATAAACAAAGGAACGACCATCACACACGTAGCCTTTTAGGAGTACCGGGGAAACAGGAAATGCTGCCCATCTCTACTATGCTAAAAAATAAAATAAAAGAGTGCTCTCCACAGATTTTAAATAGTGGATTACAAGCAAGGAACCATTGGGTGTGCTTTTAAGAGAAAAAGGCAGTTTACTGCACTTTCAAACAAAGAGCAGGTTAGTTCTTATTCTGGCGGAGCAAAGCGGAGCAGCTTGTGCCAGAGTAATGGAATATATGGGTGATATTGCCCATCTGAATGAGCTTGGATGTCTGGTGTATTGGATCCTGCTAAAGTCTGCCTATTGTAATTCCCTGTGCCAAGATAACAATCCTCTTTTCATGAGGGAGGATAGTACTTATTTTGAGCTCCCGTCTTTGTCCCAGCTCCTGCCAACCTAGCAGTTCGAAAGCAAGAAATTACAAGTACAGAGGTACCTTGTTTAAAGAACATAATGCGTTCCACGGAACTGCTCCTTAAGCGAGTTTGCTCTTTAAGTGAAACACCATTGTAAGTGACCAATTGTGACTTCTGGAGGGGGGATTGCGAACCCCGATTTAGTTGTTAAGCGAGTTTTTCATTGGTTTTAGTTGTTTAGTTGACCATTCAGAGAAAATTCTGCTCTTTAAGAGAGTTAATCTCTCAGCGAGGCACTCTTTATGCAAGGTTTTACTGTAGATAAATAGGGACCACTTCGGTGGGAAGATAAACAGCGTTCCATGCGCTCTGGTGTCTAGTCATGCCTGCCACATGACCACGGAAACGTCTGCAGAAGCAGACAGCACTGGCTCTTCGGCTTTGAAACAGAGATGAGCACTGAACCCTAGAGTCAGATACGACTGGCTTTCGAGCAAGGGAAACCTTTACCTTGACATTTACCTTTATCTATCTATTTATTACAGTCTTCTGCAAACTGGCACCCTTTCAAATGCCTTAGACTACAACTCCCATTCGCTACAGTCAGCATAACCAATAGCCAGGAACTGGGGAAGTTGTGTTCCAAAACAACTAGAATGGTCATAGCTAGTCCTGGTAACGGCAACCTTGTGTTGACAGCTAATTTTTCTCACACTAGGTCGGGTGAACGGAACTACAGAATGGACTCACCAGGGTGTGCTTTCATTTTGGCATTTTTATGTCTGGCCTAGTCACGGAAGAAGAAGCAGAAACTTTTTTGATCATTTATCATATTCTAATCCCCCTTTTTTTTCCTTGTTGCTAAGGAATTCCAAAACCCATTCTTCTCTAGTCACTGATAAGAGAGCCAGGCTGCTTAACACAAGCAATGCTTCTGTATAACGCACTTCATGACATGTTCTGGCAAACACCTAAAAAGACTGTTAGCATTAATGTGCCAGGAAGGGAACCATCGCAGCCCCACCTCCACTGCCTTCTGCACACAGAGAGCCACTCTGAAAGGAAGAGCTTCCTCCATCACTAAAGCCTCCCAAAACAATTTTAGACCCTGGAAGGTGTGGGCCTGTGTGCGGACCTTTGTGTACCTTTGTAAATAGTATCTAATGCCACACACCACTAGTGATATCTGCATGAGATGAGGCCAAAGCAGACAGAATGACAGGTAAATAGAGTTCCAGATACAAACGCTTGATACTGCATTTTACTACATATTGAAATCTGAGAGTAGAAAGCACCTGCAAGTTCCCTAAGATATGTTTCCTCGGTGAACAGGAAATCTAAATAAGCTTTATCCAGTCAGCTGAGCAAAATGAAATCAACTGATAAGGCAAAGCATCCAACTGTGGAAGAAAGGAGAATGACAGCTATGCGGCAACACATTGACAATCAAAATATGTTCTCAAGTAGTCAGTCAAAAATGGACACATGGCAGAGATAGTGCTCCTGAACTCGCACCCTAAGGATGGAAAAGAGAAAGGCAACCAGTCTTGCATGAGTTTTGTAGGGAGGGAGCATTCAAATGAACAACATTGTCACTAAAATGTGACAAAGGGCTGGAAATGGGGAAGACATTTCAAGAGTAGTGACAGATGCACGTATCCAAAAAAAAAAAAACTGCTCTGAGATTGTGATTGATGGAGAAGCCAGTGGGCATAGCAGAAATGACATCTCCACCAGGAATGACTGAGATGAGCCAAAGAACCCACTACATTAAATCAACACTTGGAAAAGTTTTTGACTACAGCTCCTAGAATCTCCTGTCCAGCTTGGCTGTGCAGGTCATGTTGACTGAGGCATTTGCCAAGGGGTAGTCCCCTAAAGTAACTTTTATAAGTTCTGCATTAAATACATAGCTCAGTGAATTGTACTTCTCTCAAGGTTTTAAATGGCAGCATTAAAAAGTGACAGCAGCAGCAACAGACAAGGTGAAATGATGAAGGGCTGGTTTTACTAGTGCAGGTTACTCCTGAAGAACAAAGGTATTTGCTAAATGCTACACAAGCATACAGCATGCTCTGGTCACCTCCAGACTTGATTTTTGTAATGCGCTCTACATGGAGCTGCTCCTGATGACCATTCGGCAGCTGCAACCGGTCCAGAATGGGGCTGCTCGGGTGGTGATGGGGTGTGGGCGCTATGCCCATGCTTCACCACTGCTTCAGGAGCTGCACTGGCTACCGGTGTGCCTCTGGGTGCAATTCAAGGTGCTGGTGATTACCTTTAAAGCCCTACATGGTAGTGGACCAGGGTACTTAAGAGACCGCATCACCCCAAGGACATCTGCCTGCCCCACTAGAGTGGACCGGAGGGTCTCTCGTTTGCTAGAGAGGCTCGCCTCTCTAGCACAAGAAGGAGGGCCTGCTCTGTGTCTGCTCCGGCCCTGTGGAACCTCCTGCCAACTGAACTTTATCTCCAGGCAGAGCTTTTCTCCTTCCGCAAGAACCTGAAGACCTGACTGGCGCAGCGGGTGTGGGGGCAACTGGGCGGACAGCCACTTTGGGCTGGCTTGTCTAAGGTGTTACAGCTTTGTCAGGTGGTTGGAGGGCACTTTTAAAAGAAATTTTTAAGTACTTTGATAATTTTATAATTTTTAACTTTAAAAAGCTTATTTTAAAATGTTTTTAATTGTTCTCTGTGATGTTTGTTGTTAATGTGTAAGCTGCCCGAGTAGCCTCAACTTTGTTGTTGCCCAGGGATATCCAAATGTGATTACAAGTTAAAATCAATGCACTTGATTACCTGTATAAAAACTTCAGTTTAGTACTATCTGTTATTTCCCCAGGTGAGGCACAGTTCTCCTATTAGTTGGAGAGAGTCGGCTCTGATATTACTAGTCCATGCTGTTAACTACACTGCAAAGTAATACAATGCATTCTCACCCTATGGGTCACAGGTTGTGTCAATCAATTTGTTTTGTCAACATCATAACCTTTCAGTTGTTTGAACAAGGGCAGACAAATCAAGCCACGTTTTTGACTATCATGGTTGCTTACAGACGCCTGAAAAGGTTTGCTCAATTTTAGAATGAGTCCAATGTTAATTTGAAGGCTCAAATACAGAGAACTTCCTATATGAAGCAGCAATTCCTGAAACCTTAAAAACTGATCACAATCTACAATTTTTTTTCACCTTCTATAACTTGAAAATTATTTTGCTTTATTTTCTAATCGGTTGTCAGGAGACAAGCAAAGGTTTGGATTGCATTATGATTGCTCAAACCCAACTATGACACTAGTAAGGACTGCATGGCTGAAATGCTATGGTGTTTTCTTCTACTAATAATATACTAAATCTTTACCCATAAAATCGTGCATTAACCATTGGTGTCTGGCATGCATGCCCGCACCCGGCCCAACCAACCCAAACTGAGCCGCCTACACTTATCTTTACGGCGTCCAAGCATCACCGCAAGGGTCGGCCACGAACGCGGCAAGAAAAAAACTACAGGGCCCAGCGTCCAATGCACCATGCCACCTCTCAGCCAATGAGGCTGAAGGGCGCGAGCGCGGAAGAGGCGGGGCAGCCGGCACGTCAGCTTTTTAAAAACCGCGCCGGGGGGGGGGAGACCCAGCCTGCAAAAGATAAGTGCAATGGGGGTTAGGGAGTGGGGGGGAGGCACGGCCCCGGTAACTACGCCGCCCACCCACCGACCACCTTGCCCCCCCCTCCCTAACCCCCACCACACTTACCTTTTGCCAGCTGGCCCTTCCCCCCCCCCAGCACGGCCTTCTGGGATTCATCGCTGAGGATTGGGGTGGGTGGAACGGAGATCCCCTCCCCCCACAACTTCGGCAAAATTGTGTGTGGGGGTCAACGAGGCTTCCGGGGGGAGGGGAAGCCCCTCCTCTCCCTGCGGAGCTACGGCATGTGTGTGTGCATTGCGGTGTGTGTGGTTGTGGTGTGTGTGTGTGTAATGAGTGTGTTTGGTTGTGTTGTGTGTGCAGTGTGTGTGTGTATTGTGTGTGCGCATGGTTGTGTGTGTGGCTGTGTTTTGTGTGTGTGTGTGTGTGTGTATGTATTGAGTGTGTGTGTGTATTGTGTGTGTGTGTGTGTGTGTGTGTGTGTACTTGTGTTGTGTATGTGTAACCCTACCCATGGGAATCAGAAGTGAGGGGCAGCGAGGGCCGACCGTCCCCCCCAGAAATTGCCATGCAGCCACAGGCCCTTTTGGAGGAACTAGGAAGTCTCCTTCCTCTCACCACCCATCTCAGTCCAGGCCTTTTGGAAGGCTCCACCTCACCCCTCCTCCCCATCCAATCTCAATCCGGGCCTTTTGGAAGGCACCGCCTCACCCCTCCTCCCCATCCAATCTCAGTCTGGGCCTTTTGGAACTCTGCGCCGCCCCCTCATCCCCACCCACCCCAGACTGGATATCGGGCCTTGCACCAGCCCACCACGCCACGTGTGAAGCTGCAGCACTCCAGCAAGAGCCTGATATAAACGGCATTGGTGCAAGGGAAATGTTTACCTGAAGGATTTTTTAAAAAAAAAAAAAAGACATGCCTGCCACATGACCTGTTGCCTCTTTGGCTATGAAACAAATGAGCGCTGAATTGCAAGAGTCTGATATAAATGGCTTTGGTGCAAGGGAAATGTTTACCTGAAGGATTTTTATTTTTATTTTTTAAAAAAAGACATGCCTGCCACATGACCTGTTGGCTCTTTGGCTTTGAAACAGATGAGCACTGACTTGCAAGAGACTGATATAAATGGCTTTGGTGCAAGGGAAATGTTTACCTGAAGGATTTCTATTTTTTTTAAAAGACATGCCTGCCATATGACCTGTTGCCTTTGGCTTTGAAACAGATGAGCACTGACTTGCAAGAGTCTGATATAAATTGCTTTGGTGTATTTAAGATTAATATGACTTGTTTATTAATAATAGTTAGATTATTCATTGACATTTCAGTAGTGTATTTATTGTAATTGGTGTGTTATATGTTTTAATACAGTAAAAAGTTAATTAAAAAAATTAGAAGGAATGAGTAGTCTTCATTAATAGAAATTAAATTTCACTTGTTTCCAGCTTACTTTTTCCCTTCTGACGCAATTTTCACACCTTCATTTGCTCTTTTAGCGAAAATCAAGTCTCTACCCCCACAATCCACAATCACCCCCCAACCCGCAAAAAATGCAGGCCCTTTTCTTAGGAGCAGGGCCCATTTCAAGTTTGGCAGCAAAAATAGTTCCTACGCCCCTGACCCTACCACCAAAAACACACACACAAAAAAAGCCCAGCAGGGCCAAGCAAAAATATGCTAGTACTGTATAATAATGTCTATGACCCATAGCATTTATTTTTCACTATATCTAATATGAGTCCCAACAAGAGCAAAACACACAGATTTAGATCTTAAGTTATGTTAGGATCACAAAAGTAAAAACGTTTCTGTTCCCTCGCACATTTTTTCAAGAAAGACTCCTGGCTCTCTAAAATGAACCTCTAAGGTAGGGGTCGGCAACCTTTTAAAGTCAGGGGCCAGGTCACACTCCCTCAGTCAGTTGAGCGGGCCGGACTGATGGTTCCCCCCACCGTAAATGCTTCCGCCACTGGCAGAAGGATCGAGGGTGGGGGCCTGATGATTTGGTGCCGCAGGCCACATTTGACCCGCAGAACATAGATTGCTGACTGCTGCTCTAAGGGGACACTGCCGCAAGCTGGTATGGATGATCTAGTTTTACTCCATGAATTTCCTTAACTTGCCTTAGGATCTAACTACTGTTCTAGCAAGAGCAACAGGTTGTTGTTGTTTTTGGTATATTCTATATTGAACACATCAAAGCATGGCCATGCACTAAAATGTGTCCATTTTAGTACGTATTTTTATTTTGCAAAAGGATTAATACAAATAATAAAGCATTCTCTATTAAGCAACTTTTGCAGGCAATCTAATTTAATGGAAATACATTTTTTTAGAGTTCAGTATTCCATTAATATTTACCAAAAGAAAGTCACCTCAGTAATTCTGTAAAATAAGCCAATATAACAATAAGAAGGTAACTGTCTTAAACAATGAGGAAAAGGGATGGAAAGAGAGAAAGTTCTATAGGTCCTGATGTTTCATTTCTACAGCCCCTGTCATTTTATGCAAACTGATCATTACCATAAACTCAGGTACACAGTACAGTTCTAAATAAAGAGTCTCCCATGGCAAGAAAGCACAAATGAATGCCGTAAATTATAGGAGATGGGGAGGAGTGGAGGGAGGAAAACAACTGATGCTTGTGGCTTTGTTATTTAATTCTATTCTGGTCTGCAAATGTTTTTTATCATTTTGGGATGAAAGTCCTAAAAGAGCCATATTCACCATTTGTTTGGGTGGCAGAAGGACACTTACATCTTTGCCTGCTCATCTCTAAAAGCCAAATCTCAAAATAATTTTTCCAGTATTTTATACTATCCATCCAAAAACCATCCTATCCCTACTCTCGGATTACCTTTCCACACAGACACATAAACGTACACCACGTAATCACTCCCACAGTGCCTTAGTAGTATTTCCCAACTTTGAGTTTTCAGATGTTACTTGACTTCAATCCCCAGAAGTCCTGATCATTTACTTAGGCTTCTGGAACTGATAGTTGTATGAAGAAACAATCTCTCGACC
Source organism: Bradypodion pumilum (assembly GCA_035047305.1). Lineage (NCBI taxonomy): Eukaryota > Metazoa > Chordata > Lepidosauria > Squamata > Chamaeleonidae > Bradypodion > Bradypodion pumilum. The sequence goes on along the minus strand of JAWDJD010000001.1, from coordinate 385,723,524 downwards.
CAGCAGTTCTAGCTAATTATAGGCCGGTCTCCAACCTCCCTTTCTTAGGGAAGGTATTGGAGAAGGTGGTGATGCGGCAGTTGCAGGGGGTTCTGGATGAAGTGGATTATCTTGACCCCTTTCAATCGGGTTTCAGGACTGGATATGGTACAGAGATGGCACTGGTTGATGATCTCTTGCAGGAGCGGGATGGGGGTCATCCATCCGTCCTGGCTCTTCTGGATCTCTCAGTGGCTTTCGATACCGTTGACCACGGTATCCTTCTGGAACGGCTCAAAGGTTTGGGGATCCAGGGCACTGTGTTGTCCTGGTTCTCCTCATTTCTGGAGGGCCATACCCAGTCGGTGTGGTTGGAGAGTGAGAGGTCCAGCGCTAGGCCCCTACAGTGTGGGGTGCCTCTGGGCTCGGTGCTCTCTCCTCTCCTATTTAACATATATATGAAGCCGTTGGGTGAGGAAATCCGTTCCCATGGGGTGAGGCATCATCAGTATGCTGATGATACCCAGTTATATATCTCGGCCCATGGGGACCCCAGTGATGCATTCAATGTCCCATCCAGATGTCTGGAAGCGGTTGGGGTCTGGATGGGGGACAACGGGCTACAATTGAATCCCTCCAAGACTGAGTGGCTTTGGATGGGGGGTCCTGTGTAATCCAGGGAGCTACCAACTTTGGTTTTGGATGGGGCTGCTTTGCCCCAGACAGACCTGGTACGCAACTTAGGGGTCCTCCTGGATTCGGGGCTGCTACTTGTAGATCAGGTGGCGGCCGTGGCCAGGAGGGCTTTCGCACAGCTTTGCGTCATCCGTCAGTTGCGTTCGCTCCTGGACCGGGATTCCCTGCTCAGGGTCAGACATGCTCTGGTCACCTCCAGGCTAGATTATTGCAATGCGCTCTACATGGGGCTGCCCTTGACAGCCATTCGGAAGTTGCAGTTGGTCCAGAATGCAGCAGCCCGGGTGGTGATGGGGTGCGGGCATTATGCCCATGCCTCACCATTACTTCAGGAGCTGCACTGGTTACCAGTTTGCCTCCGGCTGCAGTACAAGGTGCTGTTTTTGACCTTTAATGCCCTTCATGGTAGTGGTCCAAGATACCTTAGAGACCGCATCATCCCAAGAGTGTCCGCCCGTCCAACCAGAACGGACCGGAGGGGCTCCCTAACTGTCCCATCTGCCACAGGGGCTTGTCTCTCTGGTACACAAAGGAGGGTCTTTTCCATGTCCGCACCAGCCTTGTGGAACCTCCTACCAGTAGAGCTACGAGAGCAGACGGAGCTGTTACCTTTCAGAAAAGACCTAAAAACCTGGTTGGCAGGACAGGTGTGGGGCTCAGATGGAAGGATGGTCCCCGCCTGTTGGCTTATTAAGTAAGCCCCCATTTCTTTTAATTCCAATGTAGGCAGTTTTAACGTGGGTAGTCTTTTAAAGACGAATGGGATAGGTGGGTGGGTATGTTGGGTTTTTAATGGCTCAATTGTTTTTTATGTATGTTTTAACTTGTTGTGAGCCACCCAGAGTCGGGTTTACCTGATTGGGCAGCATAAAAATTTGAATTTATTTAAATAAATAAATAAATAAATAAATAAAAATAAAATAGTCCAAAAACACCGGGGACCAAGGTTGGGAAATATTGCTCTAGCAGCATAAAGGACTTGATCATGAAAACTGTGACAGATAACTTTGTGTCATCCAGATGTTTTGAAATTAAACCTATTGCTGGCTGGGGCTTATGGGAACTCCAGTTTGAAATATCTGCAGAATAAGTAGATTGTTATCCATGCAGCAAACCACATATACATGATGTATAAATGCAGACTACAGAGCACATAATGCACAATGCAGGGCTGGATGAATCAAAAGTTGGAATTAAAATTGCTGGGTGAGACATCAACAATTTGAGATATACAGATGATATTACAATAATGGCAGAAAGTGAAGAAGCTTTAAAGAAACACTTACTTAGGTTGGAAGAAGAGAGTGCAAAAGCTGGCTTGAGACTCAACATCAAGAAAACCAAGATACAGTAGAACCCCGTATAGTGAAAATAATTCGTTCTATGAGGCACTTCAATATTTAAAAAAATCGTTATACGATGCATGCATCGTACAACAAAAATTCGTATGGGAAAAATCATACAACAAAAAAATGTTCATTGCATTTTTCCCAGAGATTTTCGTAGTACAATATTCCCAATAGAGATGCATTGCATTGTATAATGAACATTTCCATTATACGGGGTACAATGGGTTTTTCAAATTTTCATCATTGTACGATTTTTTTCATTGTATGATGTATTTTTAGACGGGGTTCCACTGTAATGGCAACAGGCCCTATCACTCCCTGAAAAATAGATGGGGAAGAAGTAGAAGCAGTGACAGACTTTACATTCTTAGTATCCAAGATCACTGCAGATGGCGATTGCAGCCATGAAATAAAAAGGTGACTGATTCTTGGGAGACAAGCTATGAGAAACCTGGTGAACATAGTCAAAAGTAGAGACATTACCTTGCAAACAAAAGTCCGTATAGTCAAAGCAATGTTATTTCCGGTAGTAATGAATAGATGTGAGAGCTGGACCGTAAAAAAAGCTGAGTGCAGAAGAATAGACGCTTTTGAAATGTGGTGCTGGAGGATAATTTTGAGAGTACCCTGAACAGCAAGGAAAACGAATAGGTCGATCCTAACAGAAATCAACCCTGGCTGCTCCTTGGAAGGTCAAATAGTGAAGATGAAGCTAAAGTACTTTGGTCATCAAATGAGAAGTGAAGATTCACTTGAGAAAGCCTTCATGTTGGGAACGGTTGAGGGCAAAAGAAGAAGAGGATGGCAGAGAATGAGATGGCTAGACAGTAGTGTTGACATAGAGTGGGCACAAAACTGGGTGAGTTGAGGAAGATGGTAGAGGATGGGGTGCCTGGTGTTTGGTGGTCCATGGGGTGGCAAAGGGTCGGACTTGACTATGCGACAGAACATCAACAACAACAACATACCCAAACCACATGGAGTAGCATCTTTGAATATTTATTAGAAGAATGTAGGAACAATCATGACATACTGATGACTACATCATTAAGGTAATACTGTACAGTATTTTAGAAAAATTCAAATATAAGGATCAGACCTGTAACTCCCGCAACATACATTGCAATTTCATGGCCAGAACTGTCCACATACTGTAGCTACATTTCTGTTCACCTTCCATCCATCGTGTGGAGAATGAGCATAACACAAAGTAAATTAAACACCACTGTTGAGACTACAACAACATCAGGAGGCACGTTCAACTGGCCTTACAAGTCCTTCATATCACCATACTCCAGCAGCTAGGTTTCCTTTTACATAGTATACAGTACAAAGAATGTTAATTCCACCAGTAGCTCTTGCTATTGTTTAGGAAAGAATAGATAGAAGGGGAAGAAGCTTGGGGAAATGTTTTGATTTTTCAGACAATAGATTATAGAATTATCCAAGCCAACATGTCTACCGGCTGTGTTACCTGAGGAATTCTGGGACTTATTGTAGGGGGAAAAAAATCACTTTTCAAAACTTTCAAGTAAAAGGATTCCAGTCTTAGGGATCAGGAGTTTTCCAGCAACAAGAATTCTATCTTTCATTTAGCATGTCACAAAATGTCCCTTTTTTATTTTGCATCAGACCATTGGCTCATTGAGCCAAGCGCTGTCCACGCAGATCAGCAGTGATTCACCAGCATTTCAGATGGTAGTATTTCCCAGTCTTCCTTAGAGATGCCACTGATTCTTCATTGAGGCTCTTTGTTTGGAAAACATGTGCTAGCTGTGGCATTAAGCTTCTGCCATTGCTTGTCTTTCAACTCCACAACAATGTACCTACACAAAAAAAGTTTATTTCCTTGAGCTCAATGGAGGATTAACATTCTAGGGACAATCTGCAGGTCTGGAGTGAAAGAAACAAGAGACTTAAGTGGTGGCTTGTCGAAAGCAGGGCATGATCTCATTTCAGTAGACGGCAATCCTAATTGCAACAGCTGAACCATGAAGAGGAATGGGGATAAGTGAAATAACAAAGCCAACAGGGCAGGGCCAAAATGAGCAAGCAAAGCAAATTTATTAATGTTTTCATGGCCTCCTCTACATAAGCACATGGTGGTTTAAAATTCCCTTCCGTCCCTAGAACCAGCCATGGTATTAATTAAAACAGCTGGTGATGGATGGATGGTAGACACCTGGACAAGGATGAGTTTATTTCCAACTAGAGCTCAACTGTCCCTCCTTTTTGTGTTGTGTACTGCGGTATTCCTCCATTCCCTATTCCCTTTTTAGTCTTTTAAGTGGGGTGGGAGTGGGAGGGTGGGTTGTTGGGTGGTCGAGTGAGGGTTTTAATCTGTTTCATTATATTTTGTATTTTATCTGTTTTTACGGTTGTGCGCCACCCTGAGTCGGGTTTCCCCGAGTGGGCGGCATAAAAATCTATAAATAAATAAATAAAATAAGCTCAGTGCAGGTCATCTCTGGGGAGAAGTTAGCCTCATGACTCTGCACTCCCAAATTCCCATTGGCTGGAGTGACAAGGGACAAGGATATAACCATCCCCTGGGAACAGTATGGGGACTCATTAGGTTTTGGCTTTCCTGAACTGGGCAGGATGGTCTTCAGTCCTGTGCTATTGGGAGCATCCCCTAAAGGTTGCATCATGGAGTGGAAGGAAGTTTAGGCATATCATAGAAGGGGAAAGATTGATGCACTAGCCTGGCTAAGCAGCTACAAGGATGGTCTAGGTCAGTAATGGTGAACCTTTTAGAGACCGAGTGCCCAAACTCAACAGGCTGCTGTCCATGCGGCAGAGGAGTGGGGCGAACTCTTTGCTGAGAGGAGTGAGGCAGTGCTCCCATTGGGCTGCTGGGCAGAGGGACGGGACAAACTCTGTGCTGTAGGAGGGAGGAAGTGCTTCCATTGGCCTGCTAGGCAGAGGGGAGGGACAAACTCTGTGCTGGGGTGGCGGCGCATGTGCCCACAGAAAGGGCTCTGAGTGCCCCCTCTGGCACATGTACCATAGGTCCACCACCACTGGTCTATGTCCTGCTCTTTTGCTCCTTTCAAGTTGGGCAGATTTTTACATGAGCTCTAAGGTTTGTTTCAGCTTTTATTTTCCCCTTTCTAATTTGCAGTTTTACTTTCTACTCTTGAATCCATGTGTGGGTGAAGGTCCTGCTTTTTTGTGGGGAGGGGGTTGCAGCACTTGGCTAAGGCTTGTTTTTCCATCCTCTTTAGTTTTATTAATAAAGTTTTCTTCAAGTCAAATTTTGTGCCAAAACATTCACTGGGGTGTTCTGGGGGCTAAATCGAGAGCTTTGGCGCTCAAACCTCTGGTTCTAGATGGAGAGCAACAGCCATTCAGATCAGCTACTGAAAACAAAGGGTGGGGCATTAAGCCCTAGCCCGTTTTGCCTTTCCCTTTTTTGGGGATGCGTGGTCCAGACTTGGAGCAGAGAAAGCAAAAGCAAGAGGGATAGAGACCTTTTTCTCATGGCTGGAGCATGAAGGCAGCCCAATGTCACACTGGGTACCTACAAGGAACCAGATAGAATACTCTTCTCTACCCCTGGGGTCACTTCCTTCACAATATCTATATCATAAAATACCAGAATACTAGTCAAATGGTTCTTGAGTATCGTTCAAATGTCAACCATCTGGGAAAGCAGAAATGCTCTGCAGCATTTCCTAATCATCAATGTACTTGATTCCTGGCAGAAGAAATGTTTGCACTGAGCACCACATTACTGAGGCAGCCTATGGTAGCACTCATACATCATGTCCCTCCACCAAGCAATTGGGGCAACTGCTGAGGGCCTGTGGGTGAAGAAGGCCTATTGTAACCCTGCAACGCTCTGGCCATTGATGGATCTCTCCTAATCTTTCGGGCGTCAACACTTGAGGTGACACCTCAAAGTTGTCCTGAAACTTCAGCTATACGGCTGCTGCTTCCTAGCAACCTAAGGAGCCCAAAATCCTTCTGGCCATGTTAGGAGACTAAACTGGGAAGTGCTTCAACCCACTGGCAAAAGCCAACTTACAGTTGCCTCTGTCCCTATCTCCTGTTGTCATGACGACCAGAAAGACCTTCCAAGGAATAATAGACAAAGACAAAGTGATAAGCAGACTCAGCAATGAACTGCATGGGCTTTTCACAGAAGCAAACGTGTTGTTTCAGGCCACTTGCATTAAAAATCTAAGTAAATATAAAGCTTCCCTAAACAAAAGGCAGTGCAACAATCTTCACCATGCTGTGGGTCTGGCAATACAAAACCTGCCAGGATAGCCTCTGTGCCAAGTCATATGACCTTGGCCAATTCCATATAGTGTACTCTGTGGTTTAGAGAGTGAAGCGTTCTCTCCTGTCACTTCTCATGGGCTCATTTTCAATTCTTCTCTATAGCATACAGTACACTGCATTTCTCCAAAGGGAAATATTGTAAGGGAAATATTGTAAGGGAAATATTAAAATGTTTATAATCAAATATTACTGTATTTTTTCCCAGATAAAACAAGCTTTTTTAGAGTTACTGTACTGAAGTGGACTAGAAAACAAAGTACACATTAGGGGCAGATAGAGTTGCCATATGTAACGGAAAACCGTGAATTTCACATTTTGTAACTGTCCCACACGGTTCCATAAAAAACATTGAAAATTCACAGTTTTCAAACCACTTGATTTGGAAGGAAAAAAAACCCACATTTTTCTTGCACCTCTATTGGAACGACCAGCAGGTGGCAGCAGCAGCAGCTTGGTGAACAAGGGGTGGGGGGACGCGCCTTTTTCTTGTGGCATCTCATCTGTAGCAGCAGTTTGATACCCGAATATCGCAGGACGGAATGAGCTCCCGTCTTTGTCCCAGCTCCTGCAAACCTAGTAGTTTTTAAAGCAAGAAATGGCAAGTAGATAAACAGGGGCCACTTCGGTGGGAAGGTAAACAGCATTCCATGCACTCCGGTGTCGAGTCATGCCTGCGGCTGGGGTTTTATTTCCTCCTCCCTGTCTCTCCCCTCCCCTTTGCATCCGAGGCTCCAGCTGCCGGGTGCATGGGAGAGGGGGAGGGTTGTTGTGGGAGGGAGCAGAGGAGTCACTGCGATGACTTGCTGGCATGCCGAGAATTTTGATGAGTCTGGCCGGAATCTGGAGTCACTCCGGAGCACGCGCCCCCTCCCCCACTCCGTGTGTGCGCTCTCAAGTTTGGATGCCGAGCCAAAGGATCTGATTTTCTCATGCCCCACCCCCCACCCCCCAAGAAAGCAATCTTCACTTGGGACACTTGCGGAATGTTGGGACATCAAGAGGGCCTCTGAGCATGTTTGGATGGCCTCGCCTTGCAATTAGCAATTACATTTCTATACCAATCCACCTGTGTCTAGTCATGCCTGCCACATGACCACGGAAACATCTGCAGAAGCAGACAGCGCTGGCTCTTCAGTTTTGAAACAGAGATGAGCACTGAACCCTAGAGTCGGATACGACTGGCTTTTGAACAAGGGCAACCTTTACTTCTGTCACGTTTTTGTGAGAGGAAATTACGGTAACTCTAGTGGCAGACCCCACTGCAGACGAAAACGCAACCAGCAATTGTTGCTGTTGCTGCCGCTGCCGCCATTGTTGTTGCGTGTGTCCTGCTAGGTAAATTCTCCCTTTAATAATTTAAGGGTGCCACTAGATGCACTTGTCTAGCTGGCGTAATGCTTCTCAATGAAGAATTCTAAACACAACTTAAGTCAATGCAGGTTTCTCTATGAAACCTAAACCAAGTGATTAACTAAATCACACTAACACACTCTTGTAACTTATTTATATAACTAAGGCATTCAAATTCCATGACAGCACTGAGTGTTTATTTTTTTCCCAGGAAAATAAAACTATACTTTGTTTTCCACCTGGACCCCTATAACATATTTTCTTGTGAAAACAGCATAGGTAGAATAGAATGGATTAAACACACCTTTCCACCTACCCAATTTCCAAACCAATTAGAAGTTGTCGGTATCTCAGTTTAACATACGCACAGTAAAATTCAACTGTGAATTCCTTGGCCCAAAATATCTTAATATACTTAGCAACAGTTCCTTTATTCCTTTTAGTTAACCAGAATCTGAGCTACATTTTTCCATTCCCAAAATACTAGTCCAAACAGCTTGGAGACTGATTAATCAGCTGAGATTTAAATCTCAGTTCTGAGTATTGAACTGTTTTCCAGGAGAAGGAAGGGAAATAAATTTTCTTCGTGAATTTGTGGAGCCATCTGGCCATCTCTGTTCATTTTGCTGGGACACACGCACTGAAGCATCAAAACAAAACACAAGGAAAAAACAGAGGACTAATGACCTCTCTTGGAAAATATATAGATGTAGCCTTGCACAGTTCTGAGGATTTTCGCTGTGCCGGTCAACAAACACGATATACAAATCACCCATACATTTCTGTGTATGCTTATCCTGATTTTGCCACCGAATGGACAAAAGGAGTGAGATGAATGCACAAATGAAAATGTAATTAAAAATAAGGAGCTGTAGCTAAGTGATACAGCACATGTCCTGCATGAAAGCAGTCCTGAGTTTAGTCTAATGCCTGGAACTGTTAAGAATTTTTTACTCCAACTGCCAGAACTCCCATATGGAAAGAAAGAACTATCCATCACTTAAAATGGATGGAACCCCAGAAAGTCTAGTCCTTGATCACACTGAAGTGGCTTTACTTGGAAATCATTTAATAGACTACAGCTGGAATTGGCAAAGCCAAATGAACCTAAAAACACAGTCCTTGGTGTAATAGAACAAAGTATATCTTGTGCTTTATTCTCTTTCAAAATGGCGATTTCAAGTCAGGGGGATAGAGAAGATATGTAAACATCCTTGTCTTAAGAGTTGCCTCATTGTTTTGAAGAACTGAAACTTATTGTGTAATTGACATGTCTTATTGTAAGATCATTGGTTGGAATCCCTGAGGGGGAGGGCCAAAGTTGGACCCTATGGGAGGAGATATAACCCAGAGACGCACCATGCGCACACACATGCCGACACACAGAGACACTCCCTGGAGTGCTGTGCTTCAAGCAGCCAAGATGTAGAAGTTTGAGAGAAAGGGGGAGCCTGTGGGCTATCCCTTAGAGAACCAGTTTGGTTCATTTCTGTGCTTTGAAATGCTTTCTGTTCTTTTGATGGTCTGTATCCTGTATCTTACTATGCTTTCAATACACTTATAAAATGCCTAAAGAGACTTGGAGTGGTTACTTGGCTCGATGCTACCTGAATCTATGCATATCTGATGCCTGGGTTGTCCAGCCAGGGAGCTGCAACTCAGAAGAACAATAGAGCCTATTTGAAGGTAAGGCACCTTATTGTTACACTTGGCAGGTGCAGAGAACAGGCAATTTCACACCTAAGTTACTGTACTCTTTGGCTCTCAACATGTAATGTGAAAGACTGGATGCTATCTGCTCCAAATTCCCATGATTTTGCTTAATACTGGGCCAAAAATATCTGATATGATTATTAATTGTACTGTGGTGCTCCTGACACAACCAAAGAGGAACAAAAAGGTATGTCTATTACTCCTTTGGCTCAAATTTGTTCATGAGATGAATAGTTCCTATTAAGAAAAAGAAACATGTGGAACAGTTTGCAAACTACATGATCATTTCTTGAAAACAAGCAGCTTGTGACATCAGGTGGAATGGGCAATTATGGATGCAGATTGCCATCTACTGAATCCCTTCTAGATTTCATACAAATTGTTAATTCTCTGGTGTTTCTAGCAGTGATCTTTGGACCAGGATTGGGTTGGAGGAGATTGCAACAAAGAGGGAGGGCTCTTCTTTCCCTCCTCCAGAGACCTCCATAAAAATTTGTTGCCTGTTTGTTTTGCTGAAAGAGGAGAGGAAGGAGAGAAAGGAAGAAAAATGACAGGGTATTAGTTAATGAGAGTATGTATATGGGCATACTCATATGGTTCCCAAACCAGAATGTGCTTTCTGGGTGCACAACTATGAAGATTTGGCCCTTGCATCTGAGAAGGTTGTGCGCTACTAATCCAGAGAGATTAGGGCAAAACAACTTTCAATGTAATGTTTTTAGTGTATGGGACCAAAGACAACTGGACAACCGAAAGGTTGGTTTAACACAGGTTTATTTCATTGCATGAGGTTCCAGTGAAGCATGAGGTAATGGCGGTGATACATCTCAATATATACAGTAGCTCTCTACATTTGAATCTTGTAGCACGGTAGCTGATTGGCTGCTACCGGCGTGGCCTCGCCCAGGCACGCCTCCTTTCCTGCTGCTGAATGCAGGTCTTTCTTCAGCTGCTGAATGCGGGGAAGGTTTTCCCGCGGCTGTCCGTGATTGAGCAATGTGAACCATGTGAGAGTGAACGCTCGCAGCTGCCCTCTATAGGCTGTCTGCTCGCGTTCCTTTACAGCTGATATCGTTTGTATCTGGAGTGGTTACAATCTTGCCTTTACAGTATAATGAACATGCATACATACATAACATCCCTCCCCCCTAGGATGGGACAAAGTCCCGCAACCATTGTGGCTTGCCGCACGTTCGCTTGGGGCGTGCTTGCGCCTGCCCTAATTCTGGAGAGCCTGTGATCCCTGACTCCGCGGGTGCTTGTCCTGTAACGGGAAGCGGGGATTCGTTAGTGGCTCTGTGGGGCGTCTGTGCCTGTCTTGCGCTCGGGGATGGGAATGGAATGAATAGTTGGGAGGTAAACCCCTGCCTATTGCTCTCGGACCCCGGGGACCCACCTAATGTGAACCGCGGAACCGATGAGGTCGCCCTTGTGGAACGGCTACCTTCTGATCCCTGCTCGGGGGACCTTAAGACTGTGGTGGGCGGACTCGCTGATGCCTCCGGTCTTGGGGGTGTCGGTCTCCGGGACATTGGCGCTATATTGCATTCTAACTCACAGGGGCTACTGGGACTGGAAGTACCAGGGGCTGAACTGAAACCCCTCTTTTCGCTAGGACGGGTGGGGGACCACTCCGCTAACTCCCCCTGGTACTGTAAATCAACGTCTAAACTTTTATGGGCATCTGAATTTCGGGGAGACTTCCGCGGCTTCCGCGGGGTATGAGTGCGGTCGGGGCTCCTCCTCTCTGACGGGGACTCCCGCAAAAGATTTCTGTGGATCGATTGCCTTTGCCTTTCCTCCCCCCTTGGTGGGGACCCATGCTCCCCTTTTCCTCCCCCTTGGGCTAAACGGGTGGGGGAGTACCCTAACGCTGATTCGATGCTGTCCTCGTCCGCGTCCTGCTCTTCGGGGACCCTACGCCGGAGTTGGTCTACGTGTCGCCTCCACAGGAAACCTGTACTGGTCTCTACGCGGTATGAGACGGGGCCGGTTTGATCTACTACGGTGCCCGGCACCCAGGCTGGCCCCGCGCTGGCGTAGTTCCTGCAGTGCACCGGGGCGCCTATGCTGAAACTCTTTGTGGGTTCCACCCCTATGTTCCGCCCTTTGTCCTCTACTCTCGTGGGGTCTAGCTTGGAGATCCCCGTGGCCAGCTTCCTGCGCATCAACAGCTCCGCGGGGGAGTACCCCGACGCTAGTGGGGTGACCCTGTATCTTAGCAGGAATTGGCACAATTTCAGGTCGAGGTCTCCGGGACCCATGCGCAGTAGCGCGTCTTTCGTGGTGCGCACGAGGCGCTCTACTTGGCCATTGGTGGCCGGGTGAAAGGGGGCGGAGGTGACGTGCCGAATGGCGTTGCGCTCCATGAATGCCCTGAACTCGGCGGACGTGAAACAGCTAGCGTTATCGCTGACGAGGGTGTCGGGTAAACCGAACGTGGAAAAGACCCTCCTTAACTGTTTAATTGTTGTGGCCGAGGAGGTGCTCGAGACTGGAATGACCTCCAACCACTTGGAGAACGCGTCCACCACGAGGAGGAAAAGCGTTCCCCTGAACGGGCCAGCAAAGTCTACATGTATCCGGGACCAGGGCCCCCTAGCCGCGTCCCACTCCCTAGGTGGCGAGCGAGCCTCTTCTGGCCTTGAGCTTTGGCACGCCTCGCAAGTGCCGACCATGTGTTCGATGTCGGCGTCTAACTGGGGCCACCAAAAGTAACTGCGGGCTAGAGCCTTAGAGCGTACGATCCCCGGGTGGCTGACGTGCAGCAGTTTAAGCACCCTCGGCCGGAGAGACGTGGGGATCACTACCCGCTGTCCCCACAAGAGGCAACCCCTCTCTAGGGACAACTCTAATCTCTTTTTGAAAAATGTGTCGAACTCCGCTGCTGGGGAAGACACGGGCCACCCTTTCTGCACCCAGGAGCAAACTGTGGCCAGCGTTTTGTCCTTGCCTGTCGCTTTGGCGATGTCGGCCGGTACTACTGGAGGGGAGTCTAGGACCTCTATCATTAAGACCTGGTGGTCCCTCTCTACTTCGTCCACGTGGCAGCAATCCCGGGGAATGGGGGACCTCGACAGAGCGTCGGCATGGCTTATCTCCTTCCCGGGCCGGTATACCAACGCGTGCTGATACGCGTTGAGAAAAATGGCCCACCTGAGCATTCTCGGGGACAGGATCTGAGGTGTGGGCTTATCTGCGGTGAAAATGCCCAGCAAAGGCTTATGGTCAGTCACTATGGTGAAGGGGCGGCCGTACACAAAATCATGAAATTTCTTGGTCCCCGCAATTATTGCTAGCGCTTCCCTGTCTGTCTGAGCATAGTTCCTCTCTGCTTGGGACAGGGATCTAGAGTAGAAAGCTATCGGGGCCTCCCTACCGTTCTCCAGCACGTGGCATAGCACCGCCCCCACCCCCACCGGGGATGCATCGCATATCAGGACCACCGGGCGTTTGGGATTGAAGTGGGTCAGTACAGCATCTGATGCCAGGAGTCGCTTCAGGTCATTGAAAGCCTTCTCCTGGTCGTCGCCCCACTTCCATGCCTCGTCCTTTTTTAACAATTTGTGAAGCGGTTCTGCCACTGCTGCCTTCCGCGGGAGGAAGGAGTGGTAGAAATTGAGCAGTCCGAGGAACGACTGCAACTCGGGCTTGGAGGTGGGGCGAGGGGCCTTCTTGATGGCGGCTACCTTGGATTGGGCTGGCCTAATTCCCTCGGGAGTGACACGGAACCCTAGGAACTCAACCTCTGTAGCGAAGAAGACGCATTTGTCTTTCCGCAACCTCAACCCCGCCTTTTCGAATATTGTCAGGACCTTTCCCAACCTTGTTGCTAATTCGGCCCGGCTCCCCCCTGTAATTAATACGTCATCAAAATAGGGCAACACCCCCTCTAACCCCTTCAGGAGGCGTTCCACCAGTGACTGGAAAATCCCGGGCGCCGAATTCACGCCGAATTGGAGGCGCGATACCTGGAATGCCCCTTTGTGGGTGACTATGGTCTGCGCAGCAGCTGCGGCGGGGGTCACCGGGAGTTGCTGGTAGGCTTGGGCCAGGTCGAGTTTGGCGAAACACCTCCCCCCGTGTAACCTGGCCAACAGGTGGCTGACTACTGGCACCGGATACGCATTAGGGCGGATCGCCTTATTGATGGTGCACTTGTAATCAGCGCATATGCGGACTTCCCCGTTGGCCTTGAGCGCTGTTACAATTGGAGTTTCCCACTCCGCAGAATCAACAGGAACAAGAATCCCCTGGCCCACCAATTTGTCCAACTCCGCCTCTATTTTGTCCTTAAGTGCGAAAGGCACTCTGCGCGGTTTAAGTCTGATTGGACGCACTCCAGGGTCCAGGTCGAAAGTCACTGGGGGGCCCTTGAATTTTCCGAGCCCCTTTTTAAAAACCTCGGGGTGCGCGTCGCACACGCTCTGTATTGGATCAGTCCCGGCGGCGTGTGCTCCCACGGCGTGCACCCCGCCAATGAACAAACCCAGGGGCTGGAACCATTGAGTCCCGAGGAGGCTGCATTTACCTCCCTTGAGGACGACTAGGGGAAGCGTTGCGGTGTACTTTTTGAACTGGACCTGGAACTTCCCAACCCCCAACACTGGGATGCGGTTCCCTTGCACGTCCTTCAGTGTGGCCCTCAACGCTTTGAGCTTGGGCCGCACGCGGGGGGCGATTTTCATGAACTCCCCTTGGGAAATAATGGAGTATGAAGAACCCGAGTCCACCTCCATTCTAACAGGGGCCCCTTGTATTACTACCTCAACGAAGTAACGGGGGTGCTCCGTGGAAACGCTGCAAACCGGCGTGTCGTCCTCGCTGTCGTCGGAGATGCGCCCTACTCCGTCCCGCGTCCTCGTGGTCCGGGTGCCGTCCTTTGGCCTCGTGGTGCGGTCCTGCCTCGCCGAGCGGTCTGGAGAACTCTTGGTGGCCTCGCGCCGTTTCCGGCAGACCTTGGCGATGTGCCCGCACCGGCCGCAGTTGTGGCACTCGGCCTTGCGGAATGGACACTTGGTGCGGGCGTGGGCGGCGCCGCAGCCGTCGCAGCGCCGGCCCTCTCTCTGGACCCTGCGGACGTCCTCGTCGTCGCTGCTCTCCGCAGACGAGTTCGAAACCCGCCGGGCCGCGCGCACCGAACTCTCTGCCTTGGCGGGCTTCGGGCGCCAGTCCTGGAGCTCGTGCACCCCGGCCGTCGTGGCCTCAGCGGCCTGTGCCGCGTCGAGGACTTGTTGCCACGTGGGAGGCGGCTCCCTTTTCATCAGCGCGCGCTGAGTCTCTGTGTCCCTCAGGCCGCAGAGCAGGCAGTCTCGGAGGGTGACGTCGGGGAGTTCCCACTTGCATGGGCCGGCGGCCAACCGCAGGGCCGCGGCGAACTCATCGACTGATTCCCCGGGTGCCTGGACTCGCCTCCAGAACGCGCTCCGAGCGGGGAACATCGCTATTGCTGGCCGGAGATGGGCGCGCAACGCCGCCAGGAGCTCTGAAGCTTTGAAGTCGCCCACCTTCCTCGGGGCGATCAGGTCCACCAAGGTCCTCTTGGTCTCGTGTCCGAGCATGCGGACGAAAATGGCCCTCTTTTTGGCCTCATCGGAGACTTCGAGCTCCACCAGCGCTGCGTTGAAGTCTATCTCAAACAGCTCCAAGTCTCCCGGCTTCTTGATCTCGTAGCCGGCGCATGTCTTGGTCCCGTGGGCAGCCATATCCCACCTTCGTCGCCAATTTAGTGTATGGGACCAAAGACAACTGGACAACCGAAAGGTTGGTTTAACACAGGTTTATTTCATTGCATGAGGTTCCAGTGAAGCATGAGGTAATGGCGGTGATACATCTCAATATATACAGTAGCTCTCTACATTTGAATCTTGTAGCACGGTAGCTGATTGGCTGCTACCGGCGTGGCCTCGCCCAGGCACGCCTCCTTTCCTGCTGCTGAATGCAGGTCTTTCTTCAGCTGCTGAATGCGGGGAAGGTTTTCCCGCGGCTGTCCGTGATTGAGCAATGTGAACCATGTGAGAGTGAACGCTCGCAGCTGCCCTCTATAGGCTGTCTGCTCGCGTTCCTTTACAGCTGATATCGTTTGTATCTGGAGTGGTTACAATCTTGCCTTTACAGTATAATGAACATGCATACATACATAACAATGTTACAATAAAAGAGACCAAGGATTCATTTGTAATCATAGCAAAAACCACTTTGTTTTAAATATTTCTGAAACTTTAGTCTTTGAGACAACTTCTTTTTTTGCTTTACTTCCAATCCATGTTTATATGCAAAAAGAAAGGCTGGCCTACTTTATCATGCCACTAAAAATCTATCTCTCTGGTGATCTCATTTAACTTAATGGGAAATATTAAAGCTTCTTGTTTAACATCTCCAGTAAAACAAAGCCAACAATTTTCTTGTTCAGCAACAAGAGACCATCTTGTAAAGCAAAGGAAAGCTTCTAAAAGGAATGATAAGAAAAGCAATCTGCATAAATAATGCTCATATAAGCCCTACCTTTGCAACCAGGTCCATAGATATTAAATCCATGAGAACAGGAAAAGTGTAGAGTAGTGTTTCCCAACCTTTGGTTTTTGGACTTCAATTCCCCAAAGTACTAATCAGCCAATGTACTGACTTAGGCTTCTAGGGATTGATGTACCACCACCACCAAGGGGGGGGGGGAGTGCTCCACATTGGGAATCACTGTACTAGAGCTTCTCAACTAAAAAGAAAGAAAAAACAATATTTCAGAAATAGTCATGCAAAAAACTTCTTTTTCTTAATCCAAATATATATAGCATAAATGATGGGCCAAGGAAGGCCATTCCACATCTGCCTTAACCTCCAATGCTGAGGAACATCTGTTACCCACCATAGGCATAAAAGCAGTAGTGGGTTGGTTCAGACAACAGGCACGTAGGAGGACAATTAGCCTGGAAGGATTCAGCTGCACTATACTATCTCTGTTTTTGCTTAATAAATGCTAGAACCTTTACCTCCATGATGTAATTGTTAAGTTTATAAGCCTTCTCGTATGTCCATCAAACATAAATGACTACAGTTTAAGGAATATGCGTAAGTATAGTGTAGTTTATGCATAGTAGCAGTAGCAGCAGCTAAGGCACTTTGAACTGCATACAGTACCAGCTTTACTGCAAATGCAGGAGAATTGCTCAATCAGTATCTTGCTCCCAATATTTCAAGCAGTCTCACAAGAGGGACAGCTAGCAAATAATGCTCAGAAATGCTAATAAAACCTGTCAATCACCACAGACACCAAGGATAGAGATGATGTTTGTGGCAGGAAACCGCACATAGGAAACGGCCTGCTGCACATGTGAGAAGTGAAGTTGCTTCAGCAAGAGGAGTTTAATGGTATCACATTGGTGGTTTCTCCCTCTCAACTGATATTGAACAGCAGCAACTGCTAGACCATTCATTGGCTACACCAGAGTAATCTCTGACGTGAAATTAAAATCAACTCTGTCAAAAGCTCTCTCACCAAAACATGTATTAAAAGTTCTTCTTGTCCTGAAGGTATCACAACATGACTTTCCTGCTTATTTCACCATATAATTGGGTGCCATTGGCAGACAAATGCAGCCCATAATGATCCCAGGACAGAATATGGAAATATTCTTATAGCAGGAAAAGAGTGAAATAAAACCTGGCTCCAAATCCACTTTGTAATGTGTGTTTCTGCCTGCTAAAAAAGCATGGGGTAGCCCATAGTTTAAGAATACACTGCCTACATCTAGCTTGAGAAAACTGCCAAAAGACTACCCTGGATATATGCAAAGTCCAAGGATAAAAGCAAGCACAGCTGCACTCTTGTACTTCTGATGGAAAAAGCAAATTCCACATGGATTCCATGTCCCACACCATGTTTTTCCTTTCTCCTTTTCCAGTGCTTTCAATTATATAAACATTTTTGTCTTTGTCCCCAAAAGAACAAAACATTTTGTCAAGTGTTTGGCATATGGAAACAGATTGCACGTAGCACTGCCTCATTTGATTAGAGATCATGAAGATTTTTCAACCACTATTTTTCGTTTGGACAGTAAGATAGGCATTCCTATAAACATCACTCAGTGACTAAAAATTAGGTGCCGGATTTAGATAGGAACACCAGGGAGACTGACATGGGAACGTTGGCTTCTTGTAACATTTTCTTAGGTTATAAGCAATTACCTTCCCTATACTTCCCAATTTATTACAAAGAAGATGCCTACAACTTTGCCTTTTTTACACCCTTTGGATTATGTATCACATTGCACCTACTTGGCTGTTTCACAGAAGATAAAACCATCTGTCTGAGAAATCCAGGCCATATCAAACACATTCTCAAAGTCAACTTCCACCAAAAGAAAAGAAAAGATGAATGAAAAAATGTACTTCAACTAAGCATCATAGACAGATATATCCATTTGTATCTATTTATTTCAATCAACATTTTACAAAATTTTAGCACTTCTTGGTACTAATACAGTAAAACCCCGTATAACAATTTTAATTCATTCCACGGCTCTGGTCGCTATGCAACTTTGTTGTCCTTAGGTAGATAACTACTGCTAGGGTGCATCATGAAAGCAATCACATACAAAACTTTTTTTTTTAAGGTACAGCTGCAGCAGCCCAACTAGCACTGCAAGGCTCCCAGGATTACTAGCTGATCAGCAGTAGTGCTATCACTGATCAGCTACTCCACTGCTTTGGCAGTCATAGGTGTGCTGTTGCCAATATTAGTGGTGATCCACCACTAATCAAGCTCTTGCAGCTGTTCCTTCTTTTTTTAATCCTCTGTTATCTAAGTAATGCCTCAGCACAGGGATCATCTACCAAGCATAAAAAATACTTCCCCTGACCATCCCTAAGTGGTCAAGGGATGTGTGAAATTTGCCTGTATTGTGAAGCAGCTTCTTAGCGACTTCATGATACAAGTTAAACAGAAGCAGCCCAAATAACAGTTAGCTCCTCTCCCCATATTCAAGCGACCCCAGAAATCCCAACACAGCCTGTGCCATTGTAGAGAGCCTCTTAATGTCAAATAAATGTATGTAGGATTGCAGCTAAAGTACATACTGTATGCTCAAAATGTCTCCTTTTGCAGAAGCAATTCTTTTTCTGTCCATGGTAAGTTATATTCTTATTTTGCCTTTTGGAAAGGTTAAGAATTCCCCAGATATTTTACTTTCAAAGATTGCATCTGACTCAAAATATAGACCAAACAGCCAACCTTGTTCTTGACTCAGGGTTACTATTACACATCCACTAGAAATACTGTTTTTGGCCATTCTTGTGTCTTCCCCACATTTCTAGTGTGTGCAGCGCTGTATAACTTGTCCGTATCCATGCACATATTCATAAATACTACTACTACTACTACTACTACTACTACTACTACTACTACAGTACTTTGCATTTTGCAGTTGGGGAAGGAGGCTCATTTTTAACTGTTAACTTTACTGAGCTACTATGTATGGAAAGTGGAATCTGATACTCTATGAAAACTACTATGGAAATACTATGAAACTACTGGATACTGGCATGGACTTTTTAACCTCAGAACAGCACCATGATACAAGTTATGATACAAGTCATGATACAAGTTATGATACAAGTTATGATTGAAGAAACTTCTAATCATTAGGTGATATTTTAATTGGCTTTGATTTGGCTACAATTGGCGTGCCTAGTGTGTAAACCAAATTGCACCCCGACTCCCTGATGGAAAGCTCCTGGAGTTTTGCATTCCCTTTTTCTGGCCACAAAAGAAAGCTAATGCTTCGAAAGCCATGTGAGAGTAATAGCAGATACCTGGCTTCCTGTGGGGGAGGTGTGGCGATACCATATAACTCTGTTGCTGTTTTTTCCACAGTAGTAACATCTTTCCATGAACTTTCATTGATCATTATATGCCTGCCTGAAGACTTTCACACAGAATTGCTCATAGCCCTTCTGTTTTGGGCAAAAAACCCAGCTAGAATCCTGTAGGGGAAAATGTACATCCATACTGATTTTACAATCTTAATAGATGACCCTCTTTTCAAACACTGTGGTATTCAAGGTGAGATCTCAAGCCTAAATTAAGCAAAGTTGTTCACAATCTCATCAACAGAGGGCCTGTAAATATAGACCTCCCATGGTAGACCACCTGGTACCTCCATCTTGCTTTACCAGCTACCTGCTTTTAAATACAATGGCTACCACGTCTACCCAGGCCTTTTTTACTTTTTGCTTCACCTTCATACTCAGTGATGGGATTCTACAGGTTCGCACCAGTTCACGCGAACCAGTAGTAGAAATGGCTGGCCATGCCCATTTTATTTTTATTTTATTTTTTAAATAAAAACATATTTTTTTAAATTAAAAATCTGATGGCAGACAGAGGACGCGGCCGGGGAGTAAGAAGAGGTGCTGCAAAGGACCACCAGCCTTGGTCACCCACCCCCTCGCCAGTTGACTTACTCACTTGGACCGCCAATGCCACCATGTCAGCTTCCTCTGCTGCTGCTCTATCCCTCGCTGCCTACCATAGAGATGCAACCCTGGAGGACCCAACCATCTCTCCGTGAGTCACTTTCTGGTCCTGAGCCCTTTTCGCATGCAAAAGTCCTAAAATATTAAATTGCATTTTTTGTTTTAAGACGCCGACCCAGTCACATAGCCACATGGTTATGCCCACCCAGTCACATGGCCACACCCACCCAGTCACATGGCCACACCCACCCAGTCACATGGCCATGCCCACAGAGTAGGTGGTAAAAAAATTGAATCCCACCACTGTTCATACCCTCATTCTGCCATGCAATACTCAGGTATTGAACTCTGACCTTCCAGTCATTAAGTTCAGTGTCTTAACCACTTGAGCCACCGTAGGCCCACACCAAAGTGGTAGCAAGCCATAATTGCCAGTAAGCATCCCACACCCAAATCAAATGCAAGGGAGAACAGATTAAAATGTCTGAGATAAGCAACAAGAGTGCTATAACCACACAGCCATTCTTCCAGGCCCTGCCTATAATGATCCTAATTGTTGCAACAATTATTTCACACAAACAATAATTGTTGCAACAAGCAGGATCATTACAGGCAGGTAACTGAACAAACCACTCTCCTCCATTCTTGATTTCCACAGTGGTTTTGCTTGACATCGTGATGGGGTAAAAAGCAAGTTCTTCCCTTCCTCATGAAACACTTACTCTTTGGACTAGCCACAGAAAAAAAGAGAAGATAATGGCGTCCTGGTTAAGAGGACACCTCCTGCCATACAGTTCTCTTCCCACAAGCAGCTGTTGGGTTGCCATCAAAGAGATGCCAATTATACGAAAATGTTCATATCGCTATCTGTTAAATGTTGAAAGATATATTAATATTGTTTGATTGGCACAGTATGAAATATCACTGCATGAATGTATACAGCATGATTAATAGCAATGAGAGTTCATCTTCCAATCTCATGCCAAGTAAAAGCGAGGCAAACTATATAGTTACTCAATTTCACCACAGCTCTTAAAAAAATATCCTCCCACATCATACTGCAAATGAATGTTTCTGAAATATAACATATAATACAACTTTTCAGTAATACACAAAAATTGAGCACAGACTCAAAAAAGCTGCTGGCTCTTCTCTCCTTTAAAAAAGAATTACTACCCTTTAAATGTCAGGTAGACACAAAGAAATTAATGCCAGGCAGACACGAAGAAATTAAGCCTTAGATCACTTTATTTCCATGCTAGGAAAAAGGGTTCATTTGCTATACTGAAGCAGGGTCCATTAAATAACAAGACTCTTGGCAATAGGCTTTGCCTGCACAAAGTTGCAGATCTGGCAAACCACATGCCCAGAAGCATTGGTTGATTGCAAGATGGAGGAAGCAGCTGGATTTTCCATCCTTTATTACGTTCGTTTGCCATTTCATTTTTGTACACTGCCTTAGGCTCCTAACTTAGTAGACAAACGATTGGGATATTTTAAAAATTAGTAAATGCTTTCATAGTAGCAAGCACAGGTTACTTTCCTTACCTTACCTCCTTCCTGCCACCCTCTCCACTTTTTCAAAAAAAAAACCCTCCTTTGCTGGAGGCTCCCTCTTTCATCGTTTTTACCTTTGCAGTCATGCCTTGGGTCAGACGAGATACAATAAATATTAAAGGTTTGATGAAATTTTAGATCACATCTTCCATGTAATAAATTTTCCAGGTAAACAGGATTTTCAGCTGATCTTTCAGGTGAAAATCCTTAAGCTAGGCAATTTTAAAATGTTATTAAAATGAGAAACGTACCATTCCAGGAGTGGAATGTAAAAGAAATAAAATTTATTTCTGTACCGCATGTAGATCAATCCATTTTAAGAACTGCAGTGTAAAGAAACAACAGATGCAAGCTGTAAACATGTGCAGTGATTGAAAATGTAGTACAGTAGTTGAATAAAACAAAGCCCTTCTTCTTGAAACTTCAGATTGTCGGGGGGGGGGGTCCGTTGTTGTTGTTTTCTGAAGCTTTTTTGTTTTTTCCGAAAAAATTGAAAAAATAAAAAATATATTATGGAATGTTTTATTTTAACATGATGAATAAAATATTTTAAGTTAAGGCTGGGTTCAAATATTTTATAAATCATTTCTTTAAAAATATGTATGGTATTAGATTATTTTTAATTTTTTCAAAAATCTCCATTTTCTTCTTCTTAAAAACCAGGTTTTTTTCCTAGCTTCAAAATTTCCAGAAATTTTACATCTCTAGTTATCTCCAGTCTAAGGTCAGGTGCTAACAAAAACTAACTTTTTCTACTTGTAATGCATTGTGATAGCAACTCTCAGAAGTTAGCCAGCTAAGTGACACACTGCATGATTTCTCAGAAGTAATGAACTGTAATTATTTAGATGCACCCTCAGGTAAGTTGACTACCCAAATCTCTTCTGCACCCCTTTAAATAGGTAAAGGTTGCCCTTGCTCGAAAGCCAGTCATATCCGACTCTAGGGTTCGGTGCTCATCTCTGCGTATAGCGCTGTCTGTGTTTGCAGATGTTTCCATGGACATGACTAGGTGCTGGAGTGCATTAAATGCTGTTTACCTTCCCACCAAAGTGGTACCTATTTATTTACTTGCAATTTCTTGCTTTCGAACTGCCAGGTTGGCAGGAGCTGGGACAGAGATGGAAGCACACTCCATCATGCAGCACTCAGGTCTCGAACTTCTGACCTTCCAGCCAACCTTCCGATCATGAAGTTCATCATCTTAACTACTAAGCCACCACAGTCCCTTACCCAACTAAATAGGTGCCCACAAAAATTCACATTTAAAAATACCAATTTCTCATTATCTCTACTACTACCACCAGCAGCATAACATGAAAATTTTGTGGTCAGTTTTTCCCCCAGTATATCTTTATTTTAAAAAAAATGCTGGACATGTTATTAGAAATAAAACATTCCCTTCTTTGCCAACATGTTAGAGGTCTAAAATTCAAAACTGCCATAATGTAGCTTTCCAAACACAAATCTTAACTGTCCATCATTAGTTTTCATAATAAGGAACAAGTCTCTAGGCCATGGCGTAGAGCCATGGAGAAATTGTAAAATATCCTGCAGAGCTTCTAAG
This sequence comes from Bradypodion pumilum, assembly GCA_035047305.1. Lineage (NCBI taxonomy): Eukaryota > Metazoa > Chordata > Lepidosauria > Squamata > Chamaeleonidae > Bradypodion > Bradypodion pumilum. Next base: position 385,700,553 of record JAWDJD010000001.1, on the reverse strand, counting down.
AAATGGCTTGAACGCATAATGGGAGGATTGCTTCCGAAGCAGCCAAAGCAAGGTTGAATATAAAGGTTCATTCTACAAAATATCTATACCATTTCTGCACATTCTCTTTCATACTGCTACAGGGGCACCAGGAAGAGAATTAAATTCCCCTTCCTGTTAGTCCCAAGGTGGTTCAGGTATCTGCAGTTGCCTCAAGAGTGAAAGTTTGATGGGCTACCACTGTTTTCAATATTATCTATCTATCTATCTATCTATCTATCTATCTATCTATCTATCTATCTATCTATCTATCTATCTATCTATCTATCTATCTATCTATCTATCTATCTATCTATCTATCTATTCAGACAGACAGACAGACAGACAGAAAGACAGCCATGCATAAGTGTAAAGTTTTCTTTACATTTCTTCTTGATACATTAAACCTTGCCACAGTATCATAAGAGAGTTCTTTCAAATGCAGCTTCTTATGACTAAGTAATATTAGCATAAGGTGAGATCCTATTCAGCAAGACATTTGGTTTTTTATCAGAGGACTGAACCACGTAAGAATACCATGTTCACCAGGACTGAAAGCAAGGCACCTAGAAGCCATGTGTATGATGGAAAAATGTGCAATGGGGGGCATCTGCAGGTTTGCACCAGTTCGCCAGAACCGGTAGCAGAAAGTCTGGCTGGCCCACCCATCCAAATTTGAAATAAAGTAGTCCTAATTCGTGTGCAATGCAGGGAAGCAGCAGCAGCAGCAGCAGCAGCAGCCACCGCCATTGTCAGAGGTATACACAAATGCTAGCTTGGCATGCTCATGTACTTCTGAGAATTGGGGGGGGGGGGAGAGAGAGGTCTTTATTTGCCTACGAGGATTAGGGTCTGAAACGTACAATTTGCGGATTTTACATAACAGGATTTTGGGCCAGCATGTCATTAGAAGCCAGAGTTTGTAAAATGTCAAAAGATAAATGGTTGTCACAGCAGTATTTGTTTGATATTTCTACCATTCCCATCTAGCATTAGCCGCTCAGGGCAGCATGCAGACTCAGTACGAACACAAATACAGAAAATATGGGGTGGAGAGAGAGAGAAAAAAGAAATTAAAGGTTTAAACATTATTTAAAAATCTGTGTGTTTCTGCGACATAAATATTCAGAAGTGTTGCATTATTCCCTTCTATCAGAAGTCAGCTTATATGCCATTGCCACTGTGCATGAAAGGTCCTCTGCCAATGTGACCTTCTACTGCTCTTCTTCAAGAACTTCTCTGTCGCCTTCATCTCTGGAACTATCAATTCCTTTCTGTTAATCTCACAAATAATTCCTGATAGGGATAGATACTTCTTAGTCTGGTGACTCAGTTTTGACCATTCCAGCTTGACTGACCTGGCTAGGAGTCTATTTGCACTACAGTTTTGCCCTCCTTCTAAACCACTTCAGCATGGAAATTGGTGCAGGCAAGAGGGAGAAGAGCTATATTAATTTCCATCATTTCTAGAAGTCTCCTTATTCAACTTCTCTTAAACCATAATTCTGAGTTAACAAGGCACACAATTCTCATCGTTATTTTCTTTTTTAAATTCAGTGTCTATGTATCCTAAATCTGAATCCTTGGTGGGATGAAAATGCATTTCTCTAGTATCTGATCCTTCCCTTTGGGACATCCACTTCTCTTTGGCATGTTCATTGTTTTGAAAGTACTGTAGTAAGAATTCAGATTAGAAATCCTACCCACGGCCACATTATAACAGGATATACGGTAGTTTTTCAGTTTGTAAATTATGTGTGCCATTGCTTGTTTGCACAAATGCAAAAAAGTTGGTATGGGTGTCATACAAATATTACTTTGGCAACTGCCCTGCCTGGAAAGACCACAGTAGTAAAGCAAGCTTTTGACCTACCAAGCTTAGGTCCAATAACAGCAGTAAAACTATGACCTTCTATAACAACCATGGCTATCTCTGTTCCTGTTTACATTATGAGGAGAGAAAAAGCAAATGAGAAGGATGAGTGCCCTGCTGTTGGGTAGAAGAATACCAAGAAAAAGAAATTATATTGGTGAGAAGGGAAAAGAGAAATATTTTAAGAAATCAAAATACATTTTTTGACTGGAGATTATTATTATTATTATTATTATTATTATTATTATTATTATTATTATTATTATTATTATTATTATTATTATTCATTTCATTTCATTTCATTTCATTTATTTGATTTGTATGCCGCCCACTCAGCATATGCCGACTCAGGGCGGCTCACAGCATATCAAACAATGATACAATACAGAGAAAATAAAGTACACAATATAATAGGACACAGTCATACAAAATACAATTCAAAATACAGTATCACCGAATAGAGAACACATATTAATACAGTTACAAAATACAAGTTACAGTTCAAATCATGAACTAAAAAATTAAATACAAAGTGCTAAATACAGGCCCCGGGAAGCGACCCCTTCCAGCGGTGCTCTAACTTCCCCGCGGCCAATGCCAGACCGGGGAGGGACCTCAGGAAACAACTGCTTCCATCCTCGCGCCGGTGTTAGAGGCAGCGGGGAAACGCGGCAAAGGTCCCGTTTGCGGCGGGCGTCCTCCGGCGATGTGGGCGTTCCTTTTTATCCTCTGGCCAGGCAGGGCCAGGGGAGAGGGACCGACGTCCAGAGGTGCAGCTTGTTCCCTCCCCGCGCCGATGTTGGAGGCAGCGGGGAAACGCGGCAAAGGCAGCGCTTTTGAAGGCGCAGTCCATCCCCAGCTGTTCTCACTCCCCACCGACCGGCCGGGCCGGGGGGAGGAGCGCGGAGCCCCAGAGTCCGGCGTCCGATGTTGGGGGTGGTGGCGGCGGCAGCGCTTTTGAAGGCGCAGTCCATCCCCAGCTGTTCTCACTCCCCGCCGACCGGCCGGGCCGGGGGGAGGAGGAGGAGGAGCGCGGAGCCCCAGAGTCCGGCGTCCGATGTTGGGGGTGGTGGTGGCGGCAGCGCTTTTGAAGGCGCAGTCCATCCCCAGCTGTTCTCACTCCCCGCCGACCGGCCGGGCCGGGGGGAGGTGGAGGAGGAGCGCGGAGCCCCAGAGTCCGGCGTCCGATGTTGGGGGTGGTGGTGGCAGCAGCGCTTTTGAAGGCGCAGTCCATCCCCAGCTGTTCTCACTCCCCGCCGACCGGCCGGGCCGGGGGGAGGAGGAGGAGGAGCGCGGAGCCCCAGAGTCCGGCGTCCGATGTTGGGGGGGGTGGTGGCGGCAGCGCTTTTGAAGGCGCAGTCCATCCCCAGCTGTTCTCACTCCCCACCGACCGGCCGGGCCGGGGGGAGGAGCGCGGAGCCCCAGAGTCCGGCGTCCGATGTTGGGGGTGGTGGTGGCGGCAGCGCTTTTGAAGGCGCAGTCCATCCCCAGCTGTTCTCACTCCCCGCCGACCGGCGGGGCCGGGGGGAGGAGGAGGAGCGCGGAGCCCCAGAGTCCGGCGTCCGATTATTATTATTATTTGGGGGGGGAGATAGCAATTCTTTCTTGTGCTGATCCCCAACATTTTCTTTTATATTTGGATGGCAGACTGTGCACGCACTTTTTCCTAAACCAGCTTTTTTATTAAATGCTGATAAGACATGCTTTTCTTGGGGAGAAACTGTCATTTATGTCCACATGTCGGATGCCAGTTTCCATCATGAGTTACGGTATATTGAGAGAATGAAGTGGTCAGCATCAACTTCAATGAAATAAAGCAAAGTTGCAGACCACATCGCTGACTCTACAGAGAAGGAGGTCTATAATAAGCAATTTACCAGAATAGAGCACTGAATCATAGCCTCCAATAAAAATCACCTCTGGCTCGAAGTAACACTTCAAGAAAAATATATTACCAACAATTTTCACACATACACAACCAGGACCATCCAAAACTTTTTGCTACTTAAAGCAGAACAACAAATGTCAGGCTCCCCTCCCACCCACTCAAAACATGCACAGTATCTAAAGCTAGCCATGTTATATTGGTACAGAAAAGAGAATGTTCCACAAGTAATTCTCCCAGTAATTGACAATAAATAAAATCTATTAGTAACAAAGTAAATAAACATGAATTGGATGCAATTCTATTGCGCGCACACATGCACACGCGCACACACATCGACTTTGGCTCTCAAGGCAGCCATCTCATTGTATAGAATGATTTATTATTGTTATTATTGTTATTATTGTTATTATTGTTATTATTGTTATTGTTATTGTTATTATTATTATTATTATTATTATTATTATTATTATTATTATTATTATTATTATTATTATTATTATTATTATTATTATTATTATTATTATTATTATTATGTGTCAAAGATTACTCTGGGTTGAAAGGATTTGTGCTAAAGAAACTCCACTCAGGGGACGCCTAAACTGATATCCCCAAGTGAAGCCCTCAGGTATCGAAACCTGACCTTCCAGCCTCCAAGTTCAGCATCTTATCCACTAAGCCACCGGGGGAGCTGCTATTATATCTAATGACCAGCCATGTATGCAAGAGGTTTGAGGGAAGGAGCTTTTTTAATTATTTTTTTGCTTGTGAATTAGCGCAAACGTCTGACACACACATTTTCTAGAATTGCATTGCATTCAAACCTTAACCCCATTTGATCAAATAGTATCATCTGCAGCCACTGTAATATTTTTATTACTGTTACAGAACTGTATTACATAACTGTAAGATTACTTTTTAAGTCTAGGAGAAGCAATAACCAACCCTTGTAACTGCTCAGCCTGCACTTTGCATGGCCATGCTTCCCCTAGCAAGCACATATTCCCAGAGCCACAGTATATCACCTCCACAGCGGCGTCTGTATGACAGGTCATACACCTCTTCTGTCACCCTTAAGGGAAAAATGACATCTGTCCCATTTTGCTTCCTGAATGCTGAGCAGCTGCAACAATTCCTAACATCTCTCTTCACTTCCTACTCAAGGAGGCTCTTATCATTAAAGAAAATATCTGGAAAACATAAACAACACAGGACAAAAAATAAATGATTAACTAAAATGGCAGAGAAACAATTCCCAGCAGCCATGATGCTCCATAAAGATCCATCTCTCTTTCAGTCCCCACTAAAGGCCCAACCCTATAACGCAGGAATTAATTCCCTGGTTACCCCTACAGTCCACCTGTCCATGACCAAAATATTTCTAGGATTTTACACTAGCACAATTTAAATGCCATAAGGAAATTATCTCAACTAAAGAAATCACCAGAGACATCATCTGCTGCATACTGAATCATGTGGCTCAGTGCACAACAGGTAACATCGCTGGTGATTCCCTAACTTGAAATAATTTGCCTCCCAATTTTACACTGTTTGGGTTGTATCTGCAGGTAAAAACAAACAGGATTTTGACCTACATAACCTTCCTGCCAATCCTTGTTAAAAATATCAAAGAAAACCCCTTAATGACTAAAGTAAATTATGCACCGTAAACAGATCTTTTGGAGATGTGGTAAAGGTGTTCAGATGTGGTGCATTTCCAACTCTACTCAGTCAATAGAGTACAAATTTAAAATTTAGCTTCTGTGTGCCCAAGCAATTCAAAAAAGCCCTCTGGGTAAAAGGGAGGCTGTCCAAAGAAAGTCAGCTCTTGAAGGATTTGTGAAGGCTCTGCTTTCTGTCGAGGTCTGCCCTGAGACATGAACTTCTCCACAAAAGTGACTTTTAAAGAAGCAATTCTGACACAAACAGGAAACTGATTCACTCTTTGTGGAGGAGTCTCAAAAAAATCTAATGCTGATATAACCACGTCTTCCCCACCTGTCAACATTGAGGTGATTTCCTCAGGACAACCTTACCCCCAGAAGGTCACTATTCAATGTCCCTGCCAGAGACACCCATGGAAGTGAAGAACAATACATCTTTGGGAAGGACAATACAGCTTTTTGTATAGAACAGGGGTGCCCAAATTATGGCCTGTGGGCCTAATCCGGCCCATGGGGCTAAATCATCTGGCCCACGCTGCCCTCACTACTCCCAGAAGTAGAAGTAAAATGTGCCCGCGCATGCGCAAAACACTGCCGTAAATGCACCCACGGCTGTCTTAAATGCATTGACGACAACCATGGGTGCATTTACGGCAGTGTTTTGTGCATGTGCATTTTACTTCCACTTCTGGTGGGAGGAACCACGTGACCAGCCTGCTGAACCATGTGACCAGCCACAGCCCAAAATGTTTGGTCACCCCTGGTCTAGAGGGTGAGGAAATGCCAGAAGTAGTGAGATTTTGGTGGTTTATGGTAGGATAGGGCAGGGTAGGACAGAAGTTAGAGAAGAGTCTTGAGGGAGAAGAAAGGAATTAAATTTATAAAGGACAGGGGGTAGTCAGAGGGAGAAGCAGAGAAGACAAGAGATGAAAGCACCTGGTGGCAGAAGATTTGTAGGGGCAAGAGAGGAGTACGAGTAAGAGACTGGTTAGCGATTCCTCTGTGGCCCCTACAAGAAATACCCAAGGAGGTTCTCCAGACCTTGTGCTTCCATTAGCCAAGGGAAGCCATTGTGCAATGACAGCACAACCAACCATCTGGCAATGCTGAGCCAAAGACCCCCCAACTCCAATGCAAAGGGGTAGAGAAGATAGAGGTACTGTAATTTGAATACCTCTGGCACCTGGAAGCAGAGCTACTTGTCATTCAGAGCCTGATGACAACATATGGCAGCAAATATAATAATGTGACTTAATCTATTGAATGTACATCATAGAAAATTAAGGTAACCACTCCCTAACGTGGAACTTGGGAATGAGTTTGAAACCAGGAGGAAGACAGGAGGTCCATGACCAGTTGGTTCCTTTTTATGTTGCAGTGTTGACTTTGTTAATAATGTTGACTTGAACCATACTTCAGACTTTCACTCCTACGTCAGGATTGGTGAGCCCATCTGATGTTCCTTACCTGTGGAGAACTTGAGGGCACACACACCATCTCTCCTTGCAACATCTTACTGGGCAACAAAACAAAGTCAGCATCATTTCTACTGGAGATTCTTCTTCTTGCATATCTAGGCCAGATGTGAAACTGTCAAAATGAAGCCACCTTTAGGCGAGTTCATTCTGCAGTTCTTTTTTAGAGGAGATGCAAAAAGAAAAACAAGAAAAGTGACCATCTTTATCTTTGTAGGAATACTGAAATGTGCAGATCAGAATTCCTTCCCAATTGGGCAGTGCAGAGGATAGTCATTGTAGTTCTGCAGACAGAGTGAGGGACTTGGGAAACCTGGGTTTAAAACCCTGCGTGGCCATGGAAATTTACTGATGCAATGGCACTGTTAAAACCACTCCTTAAATATCTCACTTACCTTGAAAACTCTCTTAGGGTCACTATAGTTCAGCCCCAACTTACTGGCACATAACACAGAGCGAGAGAGCAATGTGGAGCCAGACATTCATAGCAACCCCCAAAATCCTCCATTTAAAGAAAAAATCTTTCAAATATGAAAGTAGGGCTAGATTACCCTATCATCTTATTTTTGGGCCATTGTTATTTTTCTTTCCTGTATTTATGCCCCTATCAGTTCCCCAGACAATAAAAGGATTGGCACAGGTGAGACAAGAGAAGGAAAGGAAAGAAGGGAGGCAGTGGGCTTGAATGTGAATCACATCACGTCGAGTATGAATGGTGAACTCCAGAATCAATCTTCAGCCCCTGTGTAAGCACTGAGCGCAATGTCAAATATAATACAGGTTGCAAATCAAATCCAGTGTATTTCCAATGAAAGAAAAGGTACAACCTCTTTGTACTTTGGTAGGATTAAGACCCTTTTAAAAAACTGAAGCAATAAAATCTAAAACCAGTAAAGTTTAGAGCAGTTCTATCGATTTATTGTTTCTGGTTTCCACTTCTATGAAGTAGTTTTCATTTTAAAGACTTAAAAGGTTGCCTTGGTTTATTTGTTTTTTGGGTTTGTTTTTAAAGAACATTTGCTTGTGAAAGTGGTCAGAGCAGCACTGATAACTGCATCCATATCAAGATGGAAGGGGAAGGAGGCACCCTGTCCCACTAGTTCTCAAGCTAGTGCTGATGTTGACATATTGTGTAGCTTCTCATTTCCAGAAAGGTAGGCATGATAGTGTCCTCCAGGAAAATGCCACAATCTTGTGGTACTTTATAGAAGAGGACTATGCAGCATACAATCTATGTGCTGCACATGCTCACAATTTTGCAGCTATAAACCACTAAAAGCCATTGAAGTGAGCAGAAAATGCTTGCTTTCAAAGGTTTTAAATTTCTTACAAACCAGGCAAGAAATTGGGGAAACCTAATTGAAACAAACACATCTTGCTTGTCTTAAAGCCTTTTTCAGGTTAGAAACCAAAATTCAGAAGCAGCAACATCAAGAGCAGTCAGTCAACAGATTTCAATGTGGTAAAATTAGCTCCTGCACCCACTAAACGCTGGCATCCTTCTGTTGTTGTAGACCACCTCCCTCATGAGGTGCAAGAAATGGTAATCTCAGTTGGCAGTCACATATTACATGCTTGTCATGGAGTACTACAAATGGTCAACTGAAATGCAGAAAGTACTAACCGTTGTGACTGCTTTCACAGTCTCTGATTATAAAACATTACTAATAAGATGGTTATTCTTGCACTGATGAGCTGATTAAGACACCTAACGTGATAAACGCAACCCAGACTTCCCTGGGAGCCTTCTTGCTAGCAAGCTGCCTCTCCAGGCTGACCCTGAGTTGTGTTACGGCACGGCCTCCATGGTGGTAGCCCCGTGGCCTCCACAACATGCAGAAGGTCTGCTTCCAGGAGAATTCTGACACACACACATCCCTCCACCAGAATTCTCCAGATGGCAAGGCACTGGCTGGTAGGATAATTCAAAAGTTGAGGTCTTTGAGTGAGCAGACCTGGAAGCAGGGATGCTGAGGGCACTCTGATCAGTTGCTGCTCACCAGTTATGGGGTTTCTGATTAAAACACTAAATCTGATTTTTAAAAAAAGCCTTTGTGCCTATTCAAGCTGGAACTGAATCTCTTGAGTTTTTGTTTAGCTATTTGACATTGAAATCCATCTTCTGAGTTCCTTTAATCAAAAATAGACCCCTTTGAGGCCAAAGGCAGAGAGCATCCTGTGAAGCTGTTCTCCAAAAAGCTTACAGCTATTGACTATTTATAATGTCAGATTAGTGTCCACTTATATTCCTCTAAACATGGGTTGTCCTGCTTGCCTTACACTGAATGCAGTAACGCAGGGTTTCTCAACCGTAGGTGTTCAGGTGTTCTTGGACTTCCATTACCAGACACCTAAGTAAGCACACCTGCTGATCATGGCTTCTGGGAATTGAAGTCGAAGTTGAGAAACCCTGCAGTAAGGCATTTCTGTCAAATGGCAGAATATATTGCATTTTTTCTTCTTCTTGCTGTTGCCGCCCTGGGTGGTGCTTGCACCAGGGCAGGGTACAAATTAACGAATAAATAAAAATAAATAAATAAATTTGAGGATGACATAATAATATTGTGGACAACACTGTTAAGTTCTGTCATAGTACAGCCAGAGTAGATAATGGAGCACAGATGGCGTCTGGGTCTGCCATTTCAAGTGTCTGCACTATACTAACATGGCTTGTTGGTGGTGGTGCATTAGATCCAGGAGGCTGGGTGCTGCCTGTAAGCAAGTACAGACTTGTGACCTAAAGCCATAATAAGGAAATGTCATTGACTCATTTGATACCTTCAGGTGGTCTTAGTATCTGGGAACCATCAGTGGTGTAACAGGCAAGGTGCCGATATTGAAGATATTTTACCTCAGAAGAGTTTGCTGTCTGGCCAGGTTATCCTGCAATCGTAAAAAAGTAGATCAAGAGTTCTTAACCTTTTAAAGCCAGGGGCCGGGTCACGCTCCCTCAGACAGCTTTGGGGCCTGGATGGCCATTTTGCCCTTCCTCCACACATGGCACTTCTGGATGTGGTGGAGGCGGGGGGGGGGGAATGAAATGTGCCGCAGGCCGCAGGTTGAGAATCCCTGGAGTAGATCATACTGCCAGCGACTCAACACCGAGTGTCAGGCAGCAGTTAACTAAAATGCAGCTTAAATGCCTGAAATGCAGGCAGCTTAACCCATACTGGTCTTCTGTAAAGCTCAGGGTGGTCAGGGTGACAGAAAAAAATTCTGTGCCAGCATAGCAGAGATAAGGATGCATCAAAGTTTCTCAGCATCATGCCACTTCTTTTCCAAAAGCAAATTTCCTATCCCAGTTTCATCATGCGTAATGGGAGGTAGAAGAAGTCTGAAACTGTCACTAGTGCAAATATGCCTCCCGTTAGTTTCCAAACACTTTTAAAAGACCCACACTGGGGAATTTTCATGGCTCCTGCCCTTACTAAGCCTGTACTCTCGAATTAAAAAGCCAGCATCTCATGGGGAATGTCAATCGAATGCCATTCAAACACTCAATTCATTTACTATTTAGGCAAGCACAAACTGAATTAATAGACTAGGGAAACTTTTGAATAAAACTGGTACTTTGCCACCTATAAGACAGTAAGAGGGACAGAACCATAAACAGGCAAACAATAGATGCAGAGAGAAAATCTTTTATACATGCAGCTCCCAAATGACATTTTTGGAGATCACAGCTGGCAAACAATATTTCTGTAACGGTTTGTTTCGACAAAAAGGCATCAAACTAACAAAAATAACCTTCCAAAATGGCTCTCCGGTGCTCTACATTTATTTCTTTTTTTAAAAAATCCCCAGCTTTAAACATTCTAGCCTCACAGAATATTTTCTGAAACCAGTGGGAATTCCAGTGTATTGGGGGTTTAGCAGTGAAGTTAGGGTAATGGTTCAGGATAGTAGAAACACCTCATCTTGCATTTACTAATCCTATTGGAGGAAATTTAGATAAAACTTAAATGGGGCCAAAATGGGGAGAAGAAAGGAACATTGTGTGTTTTATTGCATCCTGGCTCACTGAAAATGGCACAGGACATATTTTTACACACACACACACACACACACAGAGCAGGTAGCTGACATTTGGCTAAACTATCTACCAAAACTCAGGTGAGAATGCTGCCAAATGCCTTTATTGGAGGTCAGTTTGTATGCATAGTCCTAATTGAAATGTGACTCTGGGGGACTAAAACAACCCATTCCGATGAATGAGGATCAAGCAAATAGGCCTGTAGCCACCACATGTAGCCTGAAGAAAACCAGTTGACTACAGGCTTACATTAAATTCTAATGGTACATTTTGTTGCTCAAAAACGAGAATCAGTATGCTACATGCTCTCTCCCACCACAAGTGGTGGGGGAGAGAAGAAATACTTTCTAATTACAGTAGAACTCCGCATAATGTCAAGGCTCCATTCCATGGAGCTCGGCGCTATGTGGTTTTGCTATGTGGTTTTTCGCGTTATCCGAAGTGAATGTGAGATACCCCAGATAACGAACAAAAAATGTACATTATCTGGGGTTCCCATACACAATACCCCGCATAACGCACAATTTTTACGTTACGCAGGGTACCTCCCTAGCATAACGAATGCATCGTTATGCGAATCTTACATTATGTAATGCGTTCGTTATGCGAGTTATTACTGTAGAAACAAATCCTATTTGGGGCAACAAAATAGTATGCTGAACAATGGTATAGAGAACAGCTTTAACTATGGCTTGTGGAAACCAAGGCTTGCCATTATTAGAAAAGGCTTTGTTTGCAGTATGTGAAGGCTAAAACTGGGGATAGGTCATAGAGGCAGATGAAAACTCTGCTCTCAATGTCCCAAAGTATTGTCCATGCAGAAGATCTTTGCCATGACGTGGTTTAGTATGACATGCAGGAATATTCTTCTCTGTGCTTAGTGTTTAAACTTTTGCAAGGCACAGATACTAAAGGTCACTAGAAGTTATTTGAAGAAATAACCAACTGGTAGAAACCGATTCTGTCTGATTGTATGATCAGGGATCATTTGGGAAAGGACAAATTGTACACCCAGCCATTTTCAAGAATGATAAGTAGTACCCAAGGTGACATTTCCAACAGGTGCTTATGTCTTTCTGCACATTTCTGCTATCCTTTAACATATTATTAGACAGATGCTCTGCTATCATTGTGCCAAAGACTGTACAGTGGTACCGTGCTTAAAGAGCATAATGTCTTCCACAGGATTGCTCTTTAAGCGAAACACCATCATAAGTGACCAATTGTGACTTCTGGTGAGGGGGGAATTGCAAACCCCGATTTAGTTGTTAAGCGAGTTTTTGGTTGGTTTTAGTTGTTAAGCGAGGCGACCATTCAGAGAAAATTCTGCTCTTTAAACCTGCCCTTTCTGGGTAAGGTTTTGGAGAAGGCGGTGGCACGCCAGCTGCAGAGTGTCCTCGAGGAAGCGGATTATCTAGACCCCCTTCAATCAGGATTCAGGCCCGGGTATGGTATGGAGACGGCATTGGATGATCTCTGGCAGGAGCGGGACGGGGGTTATCCATCCGTCCTTGCTCTTCTTGACCTCTCAGCGGCCTTCGATACCGTCGACCACGGTATCCTTCTGGAACGGCTCAAAGGGCTGGGGATCCAGGTCACCGTGTTGTCCTGGTTTTCCTCTTTTCTGGAGGGCCGTACCCAGTCGGTGTGGTTAGAGAGTGAGAGGTCAAGCCCTAGGCTCCTCAAGTATGGGGTGCCTCAGGGCTCGGTGCTCTCTCCTCTCCTATTTAACATCTACATGAAGCCACTGGGTGAGATCATTCGTTCCCATGGGGTGCGGTACCATCAGTACGCGGATGACACCCAGTTGTACATCTCGGCCCGTGGGGACCCCAGTGATGCTGTTGAAATCCTATCCGGATGCCTGGAGGCCATTGGGGTCTGGATGGGGGCCAATGGGCTTCGGCTAAATCCCAGCAAGACAGAGTGGCTGTGGATAAGGGGCCCCGTGTTATCCAGGGAGCTACCATCTTTGGTACTGGATGGGGCTGTTTTGCCCCAGACAGACCCAGTGCGCAACTTGGGGGTCCTTCTGGATTCGCGGCTCCTGCTAGAAGAACAGGTAGTGGCTGTGGCCAGGAGGGCTTTTGCCCAACTTCGTGTGATTCGCCAGTTGCGCACGCTCCTGGACTGGGGCTCCTTGCTTATGGTCACCCACGTTCTGGTCACTTCCCGACTAGATTATTGTAATGCACTCTACATGGGGCTGCCCTTGATGACCATTCAGAGGCTGCAGCTGGTCCAGAATGCGGCAGCCCGGGTGGTGATGGGATGCAGACGATAAGCCCACACCTCACCGCTACTTCGGGAGCTGCACTGGTTACCAGTTTGTCTCTGGGTGCAATTCAAGGTGCTGGTTTTGACCTTTAAACCCCTATATGGCAGTGGGCCAGGATACCTTAGAGACTGCATCATCCCAAGAGTGTCTGCCCGTCCAACCAGAGCAGACCGGAGAGGCTCTCTAATAGTGCCATCAGCTAGGGGTGCACATCTATCCAGCACCCGAAGGAGGGCCTTCTCCATGTCCGCACCAACCCTCTGGAACCTCCTGCCAACAGATCTAAGACTTCAAAGAGAATTGCTGCCCTTCAGGAAAGGACTGAAGACCTGGCTGGCAGGGCAGGTGTGGGGCCCGAATGGGAACACGGTCCCCGCTTGCTGGCTTATGTAAACAATTAAGAATTCTCTCTTCTTCTTTTTAAAGTGGGTGGGATGGGTGGGTTGGATATGGGTCTTTTAAAGTGTTTTTATGTGTTTTTAAAACTTGTTGTAATGCCGCCCTGTTACTTCTTCAAAGGCTCTTAAATGTTCTTGTATTTTGTTTAAATTATTTAAAGGATCTTTTACAACTAATAGAGTATCATCCGCAAATAGACTTATTTTTTTATTTTCTATTCCTACTAATTTCTCATTTTGCCTTATATCATTTGCTAGTAATTCCATTGCCAGTATAAATAGACATGGGGACAATGGACATCCTTGTCTTGTCCCCGCGTTTATATCAATTTCTTTCCCCTTTGTAGAAAATAAACATTTAGCCTGCTGATTGGCTGCTGAGATTCAAAACAGGCAATGACTATGTTTGCAAAATGCTGACTCTTCCCATCTCTATGTTAATATGCAAAACAAACAGAGATTGCTTGCTTGCTTGCTATACCGCCCATCTGGGATATTTTCCCACTCTGGGTGGTTTACAATAGTCAAAATCATAAATATACAGTACATACAACATCAATAGATGGAATCCAGGGGTGGCATTATGGGATTGTTTCCTCTAAGCCCAACACTTTCAGGGTCTCCTGTTAGCAGAAAGAGCATGAGGGAGCTCTCTACTGTTTCGTTATTTATGCTTTCTGTTTTACTGTATCTTTAATGAAGTTTTGTACCTTTTTTCTCCACTGGTGTATTCATTATCTCTGAATCCAAAAGGAGCTCTTGTCAGCCTTGACAAAACAAAGTGTGCCTGAGATGTGACTTCTTTGATAGCAGGTTGTACGGAATGTACTTACAAAGCCCTCCTCGTTCAGAAATCCTTTTTCATCACAGAAAAACATTTTAATGTTTTCAGTCAAATACATACACGATCTCCAAATGTGAATAAAGAGGGGACTGAAATACCACCCTTCTGTATCCTATACAGGGCCAGCTGGTGTCCCATCACTGCTGCCACATCATCACTCACTTCATATGCATTCAGCTTGAGACTACGATAGACCCTCAGATTCCATTAAGAAATGTGCCATTTCATACTTTGGACACATCACCGAAGAGGAAGACAAAAAAGATACAAATTTGCATTCAGTTATTTTTAGATAGAGGTTCAAAACTAGAAATTTAAACAGAAATAAAATGCTTCTCACTCTGTTGAGGAACGACTGTGACTATGTGGTCTATGTATATATGACATTCTTGCCCATCCTGAAAAAATATTCGCCCATCCACATCTAGAATCCAGGCTACGGCCCTGTATGAAGCAGGATGTAGGATACATGTCACCTAAAGTAGTCCCACACACTCAGATGCAAGGTTATGCAAAAAAGGAGAAAACTGCTTCCAGCCTAGCTTTTCTCATTCACATGCTTGCTCTATATCTGACATGGTGCCCAGGCTGTTGCAGATGTTAAACATTGCCGTAACTTAAATGGAAACAATAAAACAATCATTTCCCTTGAAATGGAAGAAATATCGTGTTATCCAAACAGTTTCTTTCTGCCTTCTTCAGAAGTACTCAGGGAACAAATGTGATTGAAAAACACAGCATTTTAGGCCTGGTATTGCACAATTCAAAACACAGTCTAGTTTTCAAAAGAGCATAAAGCCCACTGAGGATATTCCATTGCTTGCCGTTCTAAAGACAAAGAGGTACTGATCATCTGTCCTCTAAGCTTTTCACCCACCAAGTGTGAAGCACTGGATTTCTCATTTGTGCAGCTTTGAAAGCAGTTTAAAGACACTGAGTAAAAAATACTGTAGCCCCAGCTGAGGCCAACAGGAGTTTCACGGCAAACTGTCTGGGGGGCTGGCAGAGATCAACAAGCTCGAAATCTTCACAATGTGACTGGCACTTTAGAGAAAGCCTTTTAACCTACCCTTGCAGTTCTGCAGGAAAAAGAAAGTGCCCATGTGAACATTGCAGGGGGGGGGGGGGGCTGGGTATGAAAGATCTGGCAGCAACACAAAAAAATAGATTTCTACATCCTGCATCAAGGTTAGAGCTGTTTTTAAAAGTCAAATGACAGATTAGAGGGCAGCCACACACATCAAGAAGAGAAACAAGCGGAGACTTTGCTGTAGGATTTAACTGTTTCCACCCTATGCAAGTCACACATTCTGGGTGGCTTTGGTTTAAATCAAATCAGGGGGAGAAATCAACTTACCGTAAATCTTTAGAAAGACTCAGTTTAAATAACATGAGGCGCTTTCTTTTTGCATAAAACACATTATAATTATGCTTTACATGCCCTAAAAACCTCTTTTATCACAATCTTCTTCTCTGCAGTAATTCTGCCTCCAATAACCTCTATACTCATTGACACTTTCTGTGTCTGAAAGTGTCCACATTAAGAGAAATAAGGATCTGGTTTGTCTATTCAGATTTGCTGAAGGACAATCTACTAAGGAATTGGGATCATTGAAGACACTGTCAAAAACAATTCTAGTGACTTTAACAGGGCTTCCAAGAATTTCCAACACTGCATCATGTCAAGGGAGGAGAAAAATAATTCCAGGAATATCCTGTTTGTATCAGAAAACAAGAATCATCAGGTATTTTATTTTTCATCTCCATTCACTGCTGTTAGATTCTGGAGGCACAAACTGAGTTTGAAAACTAATTTTCTTTTTCTGTCTACTGGAGTGTGTGGTACTAGAGGAGACAGTAATATTAACTTAATAAGATATGTAGAACCCTATAGGACAGTGGTGGCGAACCTATGGCACACATGTCAGAGGTGGCACTTGGAGCCCTCTCTGTGGGCACCCGTGCAGTCACGCCAGCACAAAGTTTGCCCGGCCCCTCTGCCCAGCAGCCAAATGGAAGCACTTCCTCCCTCCCCCGGAACAGAGTTCACCCCACTCCTCTGACCAGTACCCCAATGGGAGCATTTCCTTCTTCCCCTGTTGCTGTGTTGGCACTTTGTGATAAATAAGTGTGTTTGGGATTGCAGTTTGGGCACTCGGTTTCTAAAAGGTTCACAATCACTGCTATAGGATCTCAGAAACACCCTAATCCAAGAGCTGCCCTTCCAAGTCTCAGTCTTCTGATTTCTTGGCTTCAGTCTCCATTTGGATTGAGGACTGAACCAAGGTATACAAAATGTTTTACTATTTCAATTTTTTCATTGTCAACATTGAAGTTGTGTAGTTCTTCTGCAGTTGTAATTTTTCTCTTCTTGATGTTCAACTGCAGTTCTGCTTTGGCACCTTCTTTCCTTTCATTTCAACTTCAACTTTCATTACAAGTCATTGCTGATTTCTGTCAACAACATAGTATCATCTGCATATATTAAATTATTGACGTTTCTTCCACAATTTTCACTTCTCCTTCATCTGAATTGTGTCTGGCTTTCTATATATGTTGTGTTCTGCATACAGACTGAACAGATAAGGCGTAGAATGAAACAGTACACCTTGATCTATACAAAAGCATTGTCTTTCTTGTTGGATCGGGGCCATGGAGCGGCCGTGGGGTCCCGGAGGAGACTGGTCAAGTAACGACATGAGACAAGATGGAGCGAAGACCAGTGGTTTATTGAGGGAAAATCATCATCATATATAGGAATTCAAGGCAGCGTGTGATAGAATCGTCATCTGAAAGAAAATCACATCACATGTTTACCCGGGTTAATTGGGAATCTCTCTCGGGGAAGTTAATTAACTAAGGCAAACACTGGCAGGGGAAGTCCATTGTTCCTAGCTTACACAAGAGTAAATATGGCCACTATTTACGCTAGGGCTTGGGGTAATCCGCAGGTGCGGTATTACCTATTTCCTAACTGCTTAGTTAGACATTCAATTTCCTCCTGCTTGGACTGCCTGTCAGGTCAGATATGGGTGAATCAATCTTATGACTATTAATCTGCTCCCCAATTTCTGTCCTCGCAGAGCCCAGAGGCCCGGAGTGTGCTCACGTGACGTAGCATCTGTCAGGGACAGTTATGCCAATTATGCTCGCGGATACCGCACTTTCTATACTCAGTCTTAACAGTAGCTTCTTGTCCACAATACAGATCACACACCAAGACAATCAAGTACTGAAATCTATTTCTTTCAGAATAACCCATGTTCCTCAAGATCCAAACAGTCAAAGGCTATATTGTTATCTATAAAGCATATTATACTATATACTAGCATATTTTGCCCAGCGGTGCCGGGCTTTTTAAAATTGTGTTGGATAGTAAAGAGTTTCATTTTTTTTCCTTGCACCAATGGTGCTGGGCTGTTTTAAATGGTGTTGTAAGGTTTTGTGGGTTTTTGGCTTCGAGGTGCTGTGTCCGCCTGTGGCGGACTTGTGCTCGGGTTTTTTGGTGTTTTATTTTTATTTTTTTTGCGTGCCGGCTTCCTCAGTGCCGGGCTGTTTAAAGTGGTTTTTGATGGTTTTTGTTTTTTGTTTTTGGAAATGAACTTTGGATAATATTTTTTAAAATGTGTAAATATATGTTTTATTAAATTGAAGGTATTTTACAGTGGTTTTTTATTTTTTTATTGAAAATTTGTTTATTTATCTGTGAATTATTTTTGATTTTTTTGGATATTTTTGGAATTGATTACCCTAATTTTTGGGATTGATTGAATTTTTGGTAATATTTTGGATGTTTTTTCTCCTTTGGCCAGTGGGTGGTGGTGTTGAGCAATTTTTTTGTATTGCTTCTTCCGGTGAGTCTCTTCTTCTCTTCATTTCAGTTCCGGTTTTCATTGAGGCAAGACGTCTAATGGTAAGCTCTGTCCGTTGTTGTTTTTTTAGGGGGGGTTGTTTTGGGTTGGGGGGGCGTTCTGTGTCTGTTTATGTTTTTTGGTGGGGGTTTATGTGTGTGTCTTTTTTAATGTTTTTGGTTTTGGGTGGGGGGTTTTGTGTGTGTCTTTTTGAATGTTTTTGTTTTTTAGGGTTTGAGGTGGGGGTTTCTGTGTGTGTGTTTTTTTAAAATATTTTTGGAGTTTTTTTGAATGTTTTTGATTTGTGTTTTGGGTATTTTCGTGGGCCAGTCTTGATGGCTGGCCCGCGGAAATACCATCGCCGCTTCATGCGGCGTTTGGGGGGGTATTACCGTGGCCCGGGCTGGGTTGTGGTGTTTGTGTTTGTTGGGGGGGGGTGTTTGGCTCGCCGCTTCATGCGGCTTTTGGGGGAGGGTATTGCCGTGGCCCTGGCTGTTTTGGGGTTTGTGTGTTTGGGGGGTGGGGGTTTGCTTGCTGGGTTGGGGGGGTTGGATTTTTTCCAGCGAGTTTGTCTCACTGGGCTCGCCGTGTCTTCTGCGGGGCAGCGTGGGGGAGAGGGGGTCCCTCTCTTCCCCGTTGCTCCGTGCAAGATGGCCAGCGGGTTTGCATGGTATAGTGATTTTGGGGTTTTGCGTGTTTTCTGGGCGCTGCGTCCGCCTGCAGCGGACTTGCGCTCACGGTGTGGGTTTGTTTTTATTTTTCGCACGCCGGCTTCTTCAGCGTTCTGCACGCTCATGGTGCGCAGGACACTGGGGATTGTAGTTTGTCGTTTCTGTTTTCGGTTTGTTTGGCGGTTTTTTCCCTGCGGCTTTTTTTTTGATTGGCCGCGGCGCGTTTCCAAACGTTCCTTTTGCCGCGCCGCTCAGCCTGATTGGCTCTGGCGCGGCGCGGTGCCAGGAACGTTGGGAATTGAAGTTCCCTTTTTTTGTTTGCGACTGGGAAGCTCCTGCCCCCGGGTCGAAAATTTCAACCCGACAGTTACCTGCGAACCAGGTTCGGGTGAGTGAACGGAGGCCCATTATGGGCTAGTGGGGCCTGGTGCAACATCCTTTGTCACATTCCAATGGTTAACGCACCATTTTATAGGTATAGATTGAGCTATAATGCATTCCAAACTAAAGCTATCAACATACAGTGGTACCTCGGCTTACAAACGCCTTGATTAACGTAATTTTTTCTTTACAAATGAAAATAATGCCTCAGTTTACAATTTTTTCCCCAGAATGGATCAATTGGTTTTCAAAGCATTCCTATGGGAAATTGTGTTTCAGTTTATGAATGTTGGTTTTCAAAGCATTCCTGTGGGAAACCATGAAATGCATTCCTATCGGAAACCGCTTTATGATTTTTTTTGCAATATGAAATGTCCTGGAGAATGCATTAAATTCATAAAGAGGTACCACTATATAAGACTTTTTGAAGGCATCTTACCAGCATACAATTTAAAGATCCAATTTACTTTTTTTTAAAAAAATCATTATACAGTACTGTACTGTATATTTTTTATCGAATCAGCAGACAGCCCTTAGTTAAAGAATATCTGTATAAGCACAGGCTTACTTGTGCTGCTAAATAAGGTCATAGGTCTTCAAAGAAAGCACAGCAGAAAGAGGAAATCAGGTATGATCTGTCATACTTTAATAGTCAACAGTCAGGAAGTCATATTAGACAGTTGTAACAAAAGCATCAGGCACTTGTGGCACCCTAGAGACTTACAACTATATTACAGCCCTCTATGTGTTGGACAGGGATAAGAGAAAAATGATTAACCCATAAAAAAATCCAACCACAACTTCAAAAAACGAATAGCATACTTGCGAGCACACTGGTGAAAATAAACTGTTGCACTTCTAAAACTCAGGCTGCTATCATTCTGAACACAATCATGCATATGAGACCCATTTCAGATTTCAATGAAGGAGAAGGGCTTGTTAGGAATAGTAATGCTGGGAGGAGTAAGCCATCCATCCCTCTTCTGTGCAAAACTGTTACGCAGGAACTTTAAGATGGTGTGTATAAAATAGACAGTAATTCCCTTCTAATGATTAAGAGTTGGCTACTAACATTCAGTAGGTCACCCAATAATGATTCAATATAGGATCATATACCACCAAATTTTTATTCATGTTGTAGATGTGTTTAACATTTAAGAAAAAAATTAACCATGCCTAGCTCATTTTGTATTCCACCGTCTCATGAAATCTGAATAGGGATAGAGTTGCCTTTTGTCTCAAGTAGTCTTCTTCAACAGGAATCTAGATAGCTCTAGTATGAGATTGGGACTAACGTATTGCTCCATGTGGATTGAAAATCTAGAAACATCCTGTGGTATCAGGCTATCTATAAACAATTAATGTATCTTCAATCTCAATTATTGTGTATATGTGCATTTTAGGGCACAATCCTTAACCCATGTTACACCAATAAAGGTATTATAAATTCTGACAAAAGTCTCACACAGCTGGCAGAATGTAGGTAATTCTACTAGCAGGAAAATCATCCTGGCATATAAACTTGGGAACAAGCTATACGTTAAAAAAAGCTTGTCATTCAAACTAAACCCCACTATGTTGTTTGAAAAGTATGATTTAGGCAGACTTTTGAGACTGATCCACCAGACTTTGCAAATGAAGCCCGTGTTTACCTTCCAATGGCCAATGGCAGAGCAGAGAAAGCTCACTGGGAACTATATGAGGTGTGAAAAGTTGTCCTTGTGACATTCTTTGCACTTAAGAAATTCTCCGTTCTAAATGGGGGCTACCTGTAGCATATAATCTGGTCCTTAGAATATATGCAGGCAGGATGTACAACACCAGGTGGGGCTTAGCATGGCATAGGGCAGTGATGGCCAACCTTGGCACTCCAGGTGTTCTGGAACTTCAATTCCCAGAAGCCCTGATCAGCAGGAGTGCTGACTTGGGCTTCTGGTAATTGAAGTCCAAGAACACCTGGAGTGCCAAGGTTTGTCATCAAGGGCATAGGGGCAGCAAACTGGAGAAGACTACTTATGCTATAGCTGTTATTTTGATAGACCATAGCCATCTCCTACTGACAGTACAAACTTGACAACAGCCTTATACATAGTGAAATGATTTGCTTTTTATTTACTACAATGGAAGAAGGGAAATTTAAAAAACAGCCACCCTTTCACTGAAAGCTACCCTGCCCACATTTTTACTACAATGGGATATAGGC